>OX451737.1:1039494589-1040094589 GCA_948472305.1 Vicia faba
CTATAAGTGTGTCGGGTGAAATAATTCTATATTGAAGAATGGAAAAACACAAGGGGGTTTGAATTGGGGTTTTTAAAACTTAAAGAAAATAAAAAATTGGTTATCATGGTTCGTTTGAACTCAAACTACTCTAGTCCACCTGCCAAGGTGATTTTGCCTCTTTCAACGAGGTCTTAATCCACTAATCAAACTTTATTACATAACTACTATGACAACCGTCAAAGTCTTCTTGATTTTAAACCATAATCCAGTTTTCTCAAGGAAATACAATAAACAATATTTTTGAGAATGTACAAAAGTGTTTTCTAATAAAAAAGTAACACAAGTGATGTTTTGCATAATTTAGATTTAGGACGTTTGAAGATAATGAAGATTACAACTTTGTTGCTGGTGAAAATCGTGAACGATTTCTCCTTCAAACTTTGTTTAAATAGGCGATGCATGTAGGATCTTTTGGAATGTTGATCAATGATAATTAAATAGCTTTACAAAAATAGAGATCCTTGTTCCCTTTCAGCCGTTACTTTTGAAATGGAAATAATTGATTTGTAACGCTTTAGAACATGCTTGCTTCAGAAGATGAAAGTTAGCGTTGCTTCTTTCCAGAACTTTATGGATCAAAAACACGGAGTCCTATTTGCAGCGTTAGAAATTCTTTGAGATATGTATAGAATCAGAGTTGAAATAGCTATTTAACTCATCTTATGTGCTTCTTCCATCAGAACTTCTCTGCAAAACAAAATAAAAATTAAGGGAGCATAATTGTTCTTTGAGTGTTTGTTATCATCAAAATTCTTACAAGGGTTGTAAAATCAAACTATGTTCTAACAATCTCCCCCTGAGTTGAATACTCAGATAAAGAAGAAATACTTCCCTGATATTTATTCTTATCAGAGTATTTGATGCGTCAACTTCTGTCCTCAATAGAGTTTTTTCCTGTTTTTCTTTCAGAAAAAAATATAAGAATTTATGATATTCAAAATGTTTGTGACTGCATCTCGATAATTTTATATTAGAAATATCTTACGTTCTCCCCCTTTTTGTCAAGAATCAAAAATCAATAAAAATACTATTAGCAAGAAAAGAGGATTTGTATTCAAAAGGTTGCAAGAAACACATTCATAACGAAACAAATAAAATGAACACAGTACAAAAAACAAATTTCAAAACTAAGATTGAGGTGGAGGAAGTCGTGTGAATAGGGCTTCCAACAAATTCTTAATATGGTTGTTTGAATCTTCTTGTTTTCCCAGAATCGCTTTGATTTCCTTGCATGTATCATCCTGCTTGTCTAGTCTTTCCTTGAACACTGCATTCTCTTTATTCAACTCCTCCAGAGTTTTCAGAATAAGAGATGAATGGGGTATATCAACAGAAGGTACCACCGTTTCAGAGCAAGTTGCTGTTGAATCTGATTCAATAGCTTCTTCAACTTCCTTGCCTTTGTCTAGAACCCTGACCAGAGGTAGAGGATCATAGGATGGTTCATCATATTCTGAAGGATGGTGAACTTCCCAAGGGGCATTGTCCAGCAGAAGAAGGGGTTTCTTTTCCCAATAACGCATAACTTGATCCTTGAAGACACTCATATGATCACAAAAGTTCTCTTGAGTAATTTCATAACTCAACTCCTTAAGTTTCTAGGACTCAGAATTGGACCATTTTCTAAACTGGTTCCAATTTGAATCAGAGGTAGAAAGATTAAGATTCTCTAAGCAAGTTAGCTTTAGAGAGTTAACCCATTCAAGTATTTTTGTTTCAAAAATCAGCAAATTTTTACCAACATCTTCTTTGGTGATTTTTGGTTTTGGTTTTGGTACTAAAATTTTTTGAGAGCATGAGAAAAGATTGTCCAAAGCTTCTATGTCTATAACAATGCGAAGGAGATTTTCTGGATGGTTGTTTGGAGAGGGAGAGTCAGAGATAATAATGGGTGAATGTGGTGAGTTTGTAGATTGGAATGATAGGGTGATGGAATATCTGGGATATCGTGAATTATGTTTGGTTGTGAGACCATGAGAGGGAAGGTGATTCCAGGAATGGATGTTGTGGTATCAGAGTAAAAGGTTGGATTTTCTGAGGGGGGAGCATGAAAGTTTGGACTTTTTGAGTGGGGAGCTTGAAGTTTTCGATTTTCTGAGTGGCGAGCTTGAAACAACGAATCAAATTGATCAATATCAGGAAGAAATTGAGCAAGTTCAGGATGATTTTGGTCAAGATGGGTAGCAGGTGCTTCGTCCAGAATGTTTTTCAGAGTAAGTTAGGGGTCAAATTAAATGTCAAAGTCATCAAAGGTTTGTGGTGATGGATCTTCTGTGGGTTTTGGAGATGAAGGGTTTTCATATGTTGATAACATAATTGGTTCAATAATATATATAAAAGATGAATTACCTTTCTTCTTAACAGCCATGGGAATATTCTGAGAAGATCCTTCTCTAGAAAATTTCCTTTTCCTTGATTTTCCGAGGGAAATCTCCAGAGGTTGTTGTCTTAGATCACGAATGTTCACTGCTGGATCTGTCCCGTGCATTTTGCATGCCTCCAGATATCTGACAATAATTTCTGGAAAAGCATATGTTTGAGAGAAGAGAGGGAAATCCTTCAGAGGTACTCTTCTGGTTACGATGACTTCTTTGGTTGTTATTGTTGGATCCTTCTTGATGGTTTCAATGATCTTCATCTTCTTCCGATTCTTAGCATTCAGAGGTTTACCAGCACATGCTTCCAGAGTGCTGATCTATTGAGCCTCAGTCAGATGTTCTACCAGTTTGTTTTCTGTCAGAATATCTGATATGAGCCTGCCCAGAGGTATCCAGTCTCTCTTTTTTATTTCTTCTTCTCTTGTCTATTTGACGCTGGTCTTTAGATGATTAAACAGAAGATGAGGAAGATTGACCTTTACCTTGGTTGCTATAAAGTACAGAAGATATTGCTGATCAATGTTGATATAGTCTGAAGAACTTGTGAGTTTTCTTTGGTTGATGCATCCCAGAATAATTTTTGACCAAATTCTGAGGTAGTCTTTCAGATCTTTAATTTTGTTTGAAGGTTGTCCAGAAGAAAAAATCTCTTTTGAAATCTTTTTTAGGTCAGAGCATTTATCTGCCATTTCACTGCAATGGATACCTCCGTCGTCATGACCTATCAATCGCCCTATGAGATCTTTAGAGATTACTATTTTCTTTCCCATCACCAAAGAAGTGACCTGATAATTTGAGGCAGTAGCGTGAATCCATAATTCTTTAACCAGTCTTGGAAAAACTAGACCCAATAGACGATCAAAATACTTTGTCCATCCTTGAAATTCAACGTCGGGTGTTAAATCGTAATTGTTTTCCTTCATATTGACGTTGTCCACAATGAGTTCACACATAACTTCCTACTTGTTAAAGGGAGTTACGAGTGTTCTTGAGGGTTCTTCATAAATTTCTGTTGTTGAAGAGGAAGAGCCAAGAACATTTTGAGAGATTTGAGCAGTTTGGGAAGAAGCCGTTGTTCACACATACTTTTGAGAGTTTTTGAGAGAAAAATAGAACACAAGTAATAGAGAGAAGAAGTGAGAGTGAAAAAGTTAAAGTTAAAGTGAGCAACAAATTTATAGAAACATAGGAAACATAATTAACAAGAAAAAGGGTTAA
This sequence comes from Vicia faba, assembly GCA_948472305.1. NCBI lineage: Eukaryota > Viridiplantae > Streptophyta > Magnoliopsida > Fabales > Fabaceae > Vicia > Vicia faba. Next base: position 1,039,498,228 of record OX451737.1, read on the forward strand.
AATAAATGATTACAAAGCATTAATGATTCCTGAAAATAGGGGGATGACGTAGAGATATGAAACAGTTACCGATATTACACGAGGCTCAATGCATCCAATCAGGGCTTTAGTCTCTTCAGAATTTGAACATGTGTTCAGCCTTAGAAGAAACTCTTGTGAGAAGATGACAAATGTTGATGATGTGAACTTGCATGCTTATATATTTGATATGAACCATTTGGAAACTGTTCAGATCTTCTTAGATAGACCCTGCCACAACTTTCCTTCTAACTTCTGAAGAATTGTTGATCAGATGTTCACAAAAAAATACAAAATTCTGAGGATTATCATACATAAATAAAACTATCATTCTGGACATAATTTCATGCTGAGATGTTTCAGAATGAAGTTAAACCTATCTTCAGAAAGGGGTTTATTGAAAACATCTGCCACTTGATGGTTTGTGTCAATAAATTTTAATGAAATAATTCCTTTTTGAATATAGTCCCTAATGAAATGATGTTTTATTTCTATATGCTTAGATCTAGAATGTAAAATAGGATTTTTTATAAACAAATAGCATAAGTGTTATCACAGAGTATAGGAATGTTACTCTCAAACATGTTGAAGTCTTCAAGTTGACTTTTCATCCAGAGCATCTTTATGCTGCATCAAGCTACTACTATACATTCAGCTTCAGCAGTTGACAATACAATTGTGGATTACCTCTTGCTGGACGATGAGATAAGATTTTCTCCCATAAATTGGCAGCTTCCAGAAGTACTTTTTCTTTCTATTCTGTCTCCAGCGAATTCAGCATCACAGTACCCTACTAATTGGTATTCTTTGTGTTTTCTATAACAAAGACCAAGATTAGTAGTACCTTTCAGATACTTGAAAATCCGCTAAACAACTATTATGTGAGATTCGCTAGGATCTGATTGGAATCTAGCACTTAGACATTCACTATACAGAATATTAGTTCTTGAAGCTATTAGATATAAGAGAGAACTAATCATACCTCTGTAGATATTCTGTTCTACTTTCTTACTTACCTCTTCCTTTTCCAGAATGCATGTGGGATGCAAGGGAGTTTTGGATGGCTTACATTCTAATAGGTCAAATTTCTTCAGAAGTTCTTTAACATACTTGCTTTGATGTATGTATGTTCCTTCTGGAGTTTGATTGATCTGGATGCCCAGAAAGAACTTGAGTTCTCCCATCAAGCTCATTTCAAATTGTTCCTACATAAACTTAGCAAATTCTCTTCCCAGAGAGGTTTTAGTGGATCCAAAAATAATATCGTCTACGTAAATATGACAAACTAGAATGCTATTTTTAAATAGTTTACAAAACAAGGTAGTGTCCACCTTCTCTCTAGTAAAGTCATTTTCTAAGAGAAAACTACTTAGTCTTTCATAACAAGCTCTAGGATCTTGTTTCAGACCATATAATGATTTCTTTAGTTTGTAGACATGTTCTGGATGTTTTAAATTTTCAAAACCAGGGGTTTGATGCACATAAACTTCTTCATCAATGTAACCATTTAAAAATTCACTTTTGACATCCATCTGATAAAGAGTGATGACATTATTTACAGCAAAATAAATTAAGAGTCTGATAGATTCTAACTTGGAGAATGATGCAAAGGTTTCTGTATAGTCTATCCCCTCTTGCTGACTATAACTTAGTGCCACCTATCGCACTTTGTTTCTGAATACTTCTCCTTGTTCATTCAGTTTGTTTCTGAATACCCATTTGGTTCCAATAATGTTGAACCCTTTTGGCTTAGGAACCATATCCCGCACATCATTTCTAGTGAATTGGTTTAATTCTTCTTATATTGCAACTATCCAATCATTATCCGGAAGGGCTTCGTCAATGGAAGTTGGTTCAATCAAAGACACTAATCCCATGAGAGATTCTTCAGAGTTTCTGAATGTAGATCTTATTCTGATTGGGTCTTCTTTCTTTCCCAAAGTTTTGTTTTCCAGATGTGGTAAGTTGCTTTTGGATTATCTTTTCTAGAGAGGCTCTTCAAAAGTTGCTGTAATCTTTATGACATCTTCTTTTGGAGATGATTGTGATTATTTGGGAGAAACTTCTCATGAAATGTCTTCAGTACCTGTAAATTGGACTTCTATATTTGCAAAAGATTTATATTTCTTTGACTTTTGAGAGCCAAGCTTATCATCAAATCTAACCCTGATGGACTTTTCTACAATTCGTGTTTCTGTGTTATATATTGTATAACCTCTTGAGAGTTCAGAGTATCCTAACATGAGACACTTTTGTGCTCTAGAGTCAAACTTGTTCAGTTGTTCTTTAATGTTCAAAATGAAACATGTACATCCAAATGGATGAAAATAAGAAATGTTGGGCTTTATGTTCTTCCACGGTTCATATGGAGTCTTATCCAAAATAGGTCTTATGGATATTCTATTCTGAATGTAGCATGCTATGTTAATTGCTTCTGCCTAGAAGTTCTTAGCAATGTTAGTCTCGTTGATCATAGTTCTGGCCATTTCTTGTAAAGTTATGTTCTTCCGTTCTACAACTCCGTTTTGTTAAGGAGTTCTAGGACAAGAGAAATCTTGAGAGATTCCATTCTCATTAAAAAATAGTTCAAATTTTTTGTTTTCAAATTCTCCACCATGATCACTTCTGACTTTAACAATTCTAAGATCTTTTTTGTTTTGGACTTGGTTACAGAAGGCAAACAACACAGAGTGTGACTCGTCCTAGTGTGTTAAGAACTTTACCCATGTCCATCTGCTATAGTCATCTACGATCACTAATCCGTACTTCTTGCCACTAATGGATGCAGTTTTCATTGGTCCAAATAGATCTACATCCAGAAGTTCTAATGGTTTAGAGGTAGAAACAACATTTTTGGTTTTGAAAGAAGTTTTTGCAAACTTTCCTTTTTAACAAGCTTCACACAGAGCATCTTAGCTGAACTTCAGGTTAGGAAGTCCTCTAACCAGATTGAGTTTGTTAATCTGAGATATTCTTCTCATACTAACATGCCCCAATCTTCTATGCCAGACCCATTGCTCCTCGTTAACAGACAATAGGCATTTTACATTCTGACTTTTTAGTTCAGAAAGTTTTAGTTTGTAAATGTTGTTCTTTATCTTTCCATTAAAGAGGACAAATCCATCTTTCTGACTAACTGCTTTGCAGGACTTTTGATTGAACATTATATCATAACCATTATAACTTAATTGACTTATGGATAACATGTTATCATTAATCCATCTACTAACAGAGCATTAGTTTAGAGGGAAGCGTATCGTTACCAATAGTTCCAGAGCCAATAATCTTCCCTTTCTGATTGCCTCTGAAACCTACGTAGCCTCAAGATTTAAGCTCCAGGCTTTGGAACAAATGCTTTCTTCCCGTCATGTGTCGAGAGCATCCATATTCCAAGTACCAAGATTGGTGTTTCAGTCTTGCTGTTAAAGATATTTGTCACATAGACAATTTTATCCTTAGGTTCCCATATCTTTTTGGGTCCTTGTTTGTTAGAGTTACCAAAATTTTGTTTGAATTTTGGTTTAGCAGAATAAGCATTGCTAGTATACTTTAGGTCATATGTGTTCCCATAGGTGAAGTGAGAATACATATGTGTGTGTTTAATGACCATATCCTTAACTTTCTTAGGTTTGTTAGGTTGAGATGTTTTACCCTTGTATCCTATTCCTCTTCTATCATTTCTGCTAACTCCATAGATCATTGAGGCCATCTTGCTTCTATCTATGTTTTTAGCAAGGAAATTTTGAAAGCTATGATCATATTACTTTATGATCTTATTAGAGTTACTAGGAACTTCTGAGATAGTTTCTTTTTGAGCATTTTGTAAATTATTTTTAAATTTAGAAATTGTTTCTTTCAGCTCAGAGTTTTTTAATCTTAGTTTCTTAGTTTCTCTAGTGTCCGAAACTAGATCCTTTTTCAAGTTTTTGTTTATGACTCAAAGTTTCTGATATCATTCAAGAATTTCTAACAGACTCTCTTCTAATGGAGATATAGAGAAGTTAGAGAATACCTCTTCTGCCTCTGAGTCTGATTCTGATCCAGATGATCCAATGTCTTCTGATATGTTTCCCATTAGGGATATGTTGGCTCTTTTCATCTTCTGATTCTATTTCAGCTTCAGAAGAGTCTGAGTCATCCCATGTTTCCATGAGGCTTTTCTTCTTTTCCTTAAAGAACTTCTTTTTAGGTTTCTCTTTTTGAATATTAGGAAAATCGCTTTTGCAATGCCCTTGTTCATTGAAATCATAGAAAATAATGTCTTTGTTGCTTGACTTTCTGTATCCATAAGATGGTTCCGAATGATTTCCTGTTCCTCTAGAATTTTAGAACATCCTTTGCTTGTGCTTCCACAACTGATTGAATCTTCTAGAGAGAACAGAAATTGCATCTTCTTTTGATGAGGATCCACCGGAGTTTTCTTCTTTTACCTGCAAAACATTCGAATCATATTTTTTGTTAGATTTAAGAGCTAAAGACTTACCTTGCTTCTGGGGCTCATCTTCTTCTAACTCTATCTCATGACTTCTGAGAGAGCTGACAAGTTCTTCGAGAGAGATTTTGTTCAGATCTTTGGCCAGTTTAAGAGTTGTGACCATCGGTCTCCATTTCTTGGGTAAACATCTGATGATCTTCTTTACATGGTCAGCAATTGAGTACCCTTTATCCGGAACTTTTAACCCAACCACCATAATTTGAAACCTTGATAACATTGTTTCAATGGTTTCATCTTCTTCCATTTTTAATGCTTCATACTTCTGAATGAGCACAAGAGCTTTGGTTTCTTTGACTTGCGTGTTGCCTTCATGCGTCACTCTCAAGAGTCAAACATGTGCTTTGCTGATTCTCTGTTTGTGATCTTCTCATATTCTTTGTATGAGATGACACTCAAGAGAATAGTTCTAGCCTTATGATGATTTCTGAAATCTCTCTTTTGAAGATCTAACATTATTTTTCTGTCAATCTTCTGACCGCTTTCATCAACAGGATTATGTACCTATCAGTCACCATATCCCACATATCAGCGTTATAAGCAAGAAAAAAACATTCGATTATACCTTTTCAGAAGGAGGTTTGCCGCTAATTTTGTCTTTCTCATCATGGTAGTCATTGCTGATGTTTTGACTTGGTCCTACCATACTATTTTTCTTGCATGGATCTTTTTCTGACACAGTTAAGTGCTTATACTTAGAACCAGGCGTTCTGATACCAATTGAAGAATGGAAAAACACAAGAAAGGGGGTTTGAATTGGGGTTTTTAAAACTTAAAGAAAAGAACACGTTGGTGTAGCGGCAGAAATGCTCAAGACTAAGCCATTGGATTGACTAGACTTTATACAAATCAAAATAAAAATCGCCACCATGCTTTATTGTATCCAAAGGAATGGGAAAAGAGCAAATAACCAAAAAAGAGGGGGGAAAGATTCTAGGTAAGGGGGTTGGTTATGCAAAGGGAAGGTATTAGCACCCTAAACATCTATGGTACTCTGCAGGAGCCTCTTTGTAAAATCTGTATATTTTGGCTATAAAAAATGTTGTATATAAAATGGATGGTGGAGGTGAGGAAATAAATATATTTTTATGATTTTTGCACCCGCCGCGGTTGTGAACCTTTAGTGCCTACGTACCACCTTTTGTGCAATAGGGGATCAGGGTGCACGTAGTTCCTATCTTAAAAATTTGAAACACAAATGTGTTGGTCAACTTTATGAGATAAAACATCATCATCATTGTCCGTGTGGAAAACATACCTACTACCCACAATCATGAGAAAGGAGAATTTGCATCATCTCAAAGTGGAGGATATGGCTTGGATTTTAAAATCAACAATTCCTCACTCAACACCCAAGTGGAAAATATCTCTCTTCACTACATATTGTAGAAGTATAGTTGTTTGCATCACTACAAGGATTGACAAGAGTTTAATCTTTTGAGGAAAGTTTAAAGTAAAAGCCAAAGTGGCAAACTGGTTTAAATGAGATTGATTTAATTTTGGTCTTCTCACAAAAAATTTCAAAGTATTATTAAATTGACTGAAGTTTATTTATGAAAGGGTTTTTGTAAATGCATGGACCTAAGTCTATGTTTATTATGAAAGTAGTTAAAGTTTCAAAACAAGAAGAGTTTTCAAAAGGAGGAGGAAGATTTTTGAAATTAAAGATGGGAGGAGAAGAAGGGACTATCCTAAAGCATAAGGTAAAAGCTAGGGATAAGAACCATCTAACCAACATGAAGCCAATACTTGACATTATGAGCCAAGATATAATTCCCATTCCTTGGATTGAAGCCAATCAAGAAAAGAAATACTAGACCTCTTGAGAGAACTAAACTTCAACTGTATTAAGTCTTCATAAAAATTGGACAGAGTAACGGTTGTATACGGGTGAATTCCAGGTTACAAACAATGGATGTAATCACAAAAACATGCACACAAAAACAAACAAGCAACCCAATGTCTTGAGGTAAACCTCAAGAACTCCAGACAAAATAATCAGATAAAGTCACAAAGTCTCCAAGATAGGCCAAGGTTTCTAATCCTAAGTCCAAGAACAAGTCCCATGCTCCATAATGCCAAGGATAGTAACCAAATAGTCCAAGTAACATTAAATATTTTTTAGGGTTTATGTTGATTATTAAGTATCTTGAGAAAAGAAAAGAAAAGCTCAAGTGAGCAAAGTAAAAATGACAAGAAAATAAATACTCAAATGAGCAAAGATGAAAATGGCATGAAATGTAAATGCTAAAAGTAAATGGTACATAAACATAAAAAGAAATAAAAGCATAAGGTAAAACAAGTCAATAATTAGTGGTTAGTTGGATGACCATCTTGAAACTTGCATTTGGAACTCATTAGAGGATTGGTAGAACCAAATCCTCCACACAACAAGTTTCATTTGCTTTTTGTCAAGTATATCATCCATTTGTAATTCTTATAAGTACCATTTAATGATCAACGATGTTTAAGTGATCTGCGTTGACCAAAGGTGTTGTAGATCCATTAGAGGATTGGTAGAACCAAAGCCTCCACACAATGAATCTCAAGGTTATTGGATCAAAGAGATCAAATTAACATACTTGGGCTTGCAATCATAAGTTTGGGCCACAAATGATCATTTATTCGAATCGGGACAAAATTTGGCGCTATGTTAAGTAATCGTAAGTGGACTTATATAGAAGTCTCACCTATTTTGAGGCTGGTCAATAGCAATTTATGCACCATTTATTTTGAGATATTATATAGAGATCATGCTCCAACAACATTTAGTGCAATAAGAAGGGGATGAGATGAAGAAGGATAGGGAAAAAAATACAAACCACATTTGAATTAAATTTTAATCAAACAATTATTAAAATCATTCATCCATTTTTTCTGGAGTTAAACTCATCACCATGGATACAATGATGTTAATAAAGTTTATAATCCAAAACCTAACCCAAGATTATCCAGAAAATAATCACAAAATAATATCACATTTAATATATGCATTAAAAGGGTTTAAAAAATGTTTAAAAATCAAAATAGAGGAAAAAAATATCAACTATGTTCAAATTAATCAAGAAAGAAAAAGTAAGGCCATAGAAAAATCAAAAATGGATCCAAATATTTTTATAAATTTTTTGGTAATTTTTAAAAGTCAGAAACTATTTTTAAACTATTTAAAATTGTTCAAACAAACATAAAATAGGTCAAAAATAGTAAACCTCAACATAAAATTCCATAAAATTTTCAGAAAGTCAAAAATATGCAAAATTATATTTATGAATTTTTTTAGAATTAAAAAATGTCAGAAAGTATTTTTTAAGTAATTAAAAGAAAGCAAATGATTCAAAAAATACAGAAAATATCAAATTTCAAAATAAAAATTTGAAAAAATAGTCATGAGATCAGAAATAATTCAAAGTATTTTTGTGAATTTTTTCATAATTTTTGGATAAAAAATAAAAGAGTTATGAATTTTTGAAATTTTAATCAATAAAAATATAAAATCAGAAAATAAAATAAAACCAAAAAGATGTGGACCATCATATCATAGTCAAAACGCATTAGTAAGCTGATCCAGTGGACAAGACGAGTTGTGCTTGATATGGACCTTAGTGAGATACGCATAGGATTAGGAAAAAGGAAACCAATGAAATTAAAACGTTTGGCACGCTATCATTGGTTGAGACGAGACAAGTCATCGTCTTCAACCTCCAGACACCCTGCAATGGGGATTTTGTGAGATCCTTCAAATGGAAAAATTAGGATCCCATGCTAATATCATTGAACTCATCTATTCAAGATGATTCTAACACCACCATCACACCAAATTTATATAAGGTATGGAGAGAGATATGAATCAAAAACCCAGAAAATAGAGAGCACCTTTAATTTGACATTTCTCTCTCAATTCTCAATGGGTTTAAAATTGTAAGAAGCATTAGAATCAGGAGAAGGAGTAGAATAGATTTGTGCTTGATTTGGATACAAATGGTGGATAATTCTACCTTTTCGAAGTTCAAGGAAGAAGCTCTGAAACTGGACTTATGTTGCTTGATCTATGGCTCGTTTTGATTGGTTTAAGTGCTGGAGAGTTTATATGATGCTTAAGGATGATGAATGCACAAAGAATTTTGGAAAAGGGAGCTTATCTCTGAAACTGAATTCAAAAAATATGGGTTCGTGTGAAGTTTTGGCAGGGTGTTTTTGGCTCTCAAAGCTTGAAGAAAGGAATGGGGAATGACCCTCTATTTATAGGGAAGTGAATGGGAATGAAAATTTAAAGATACAAGGAAGTTTGGAGGGAAATTGAGTGAAGGTCGAGCACGAGTGAAGTGTTACTTCATTTCCATCAAAACTCAACGAAATCTTGTGTTTTAGGGTGCTAATCACTTCTAGCAAGTTTGCTAATCAAGTTTAAATCAAAAACACGCATAAATCTTGTTTTTAGAAGTCACATTATGGATTTCAAAATTTTAACTTTGTGGAAAATTTAGTTTCAAGTTACCAAATTCAAATCCATGGCATTTCCAACTCAAGGGGTCTTAGGGCATAATTCTTGATGCTTTATAAAGATGAGGTTACAAGCTTTGCAATGGAAAAATAATGGAATCAAATGGATGCTTGAGCTGAAAGTTACATTGAGTCAAAGTTGAAGAAAAAGGGTTGACTTTCCATACTTAGAAATATTTCAATTTCTTCTTCAGAAATTACCTATAATCTTTTGCATCTAAACATGGCCTTCCACTTGGAATTTGCTCTTGACCAAAAAATATGGAAGGAAGTAGATCTCTTGAATGAAATTTTGAAACTTGTACCACTCAAAATCTCCAAAAATTGAGCAAGTTATGACTTGTTGAAGTTGGCCAAAAATCATGAAATGACCTATCATCTTTTGCATATTTAAGGCAACTTCCATCCATTTTCTCACTTTGAACATAAAAGCAGGCATAAATTTCACATCTTCAAGATAATTATGGAAAAAGAATGGACTCAAGGTGATGAAATTGACCAAGTTATGATCAATTGAAGTCACTTATGGAAAATTGTGGATTCATCTGGATGACTTGTAATCTTTCTTCTTCACCAAGTTTCTTCCACATGAAAAATATTTGGAACTATCAAAGTGATTTGTTGATAACCCTTTAAAGAGAAGGATGTCTTTGGAATCACTCAAAAATACCAAAAGGTGAGCAAGATATGCCCCTTTGAAGTTCAAAACCCTAGCTTCTAGATCAAGAGAATGCCTTGAGGAACTTTGACAAGTTTGAACAAACTTCTTGTACCAATATTCTTGATTTGTGAATAGAAGTTATTTAGGATGATAATGAGGACTCATAGCCACTAAAACCACTTCCATATCTTGAAATTTGAGAGAAATATGTTCTTGTGACCAATAGGAACAAGGCCTTGTCCAAACATAACAGCGTCTCCAATTAACCCCTTGTACTTTTGAGTCAAATCTAATAACCTTGAAATGTGATGAACCAAAGAAAACTTTGCCATGCCAATTCTTCCAAAACCAATCCAATGATGAGGTTTGAACTTCTCAAGCTATATTGACTAGGGCATGGAAATAAACTCATGAACCTATGGAGTAACTTGTTAAATCTCATTGCCCTTCACCTACATGGATAACAAGTAAGACAAACCAACATTGCATTTTATTAGTTAAATAAAGAAAACAAAACAATATTCATGATCACAAAAGTATCATAAGTCAAGGTGCTTGGTAATCCCTCAAAAGGAGCAAAACTAAATGTAGGTAGGGGAACCAAGAATCCTAGTTTGATCTTGTTGTGAGTGAATCAACATGGTATGATGAAGGGATCTTAGGGTGAAAAATTGGGGTACAAAAGCTGGTTATCCTGGTTGGATTGAACTTAAACTACTCTAGCCCACCCGCCAAGGTGATTTCGCCTCTCTCGACGAGGTCTTAATCAAGTAATCAAACTTGACTACATAGCTACTATGATAACCGTCAAAGTCTGCTTGAGCTTAAACCACAATTTGTTTTTCTCAAGGATATACAATAAACAATATTTTTGAGAGTGTACAAAAATGTTTCCTAATAAAACAGTATCACAAGTGATGTTTTACACAATTTAGACTTAGGACGTTTGAAGATGATGAAGATTACTACTTTGTTGTGTGTGAAAATCGTGAACGATTTCTCCTTTAAACTTTGTTTAAATAGGTGATGCATGTAAGAGATTTTGGAATGTTGATCAATGATAAGTAAAGCATATAAATATGTCCTGTTGAATCACCTTACAGCCAGTCTTCAATATTAACTATCAAGCTCAAGCGATACTAATCAATCCAAGCAGCTTCGCATAAGCAACGAAAGAGATGAGACACTAAGAGACATAAAGGCAATAGCAGAATGGGAACCCAATGGGATTATTTCACATAGTTGTCTTTCTTTGTATACTATTTTTGTATAATTTCCATTCTTATGACGACATTATCTTACTAGGATGTCTGTCTCCTTTGTACAAAAACGCTTATTTCAAGTTAATACAAAACTATTCCTTTGAAAGTGTAAAACTTTTGTGTTTATTTTTCTGTTTTGTGTACGAAAACGTCCAGTGATTATTTTTGAACATATGCATTTGAATATGATTACTTCTTATAAATATGAACCTAAAAATAGAAGGACAGTTGCTAATGAATTTATGAAACGGGACAATATCTAAGGGCCTTCCACAAAATCCTCGCATATGTTTTCCCCGGAAGATACCTTCTCCAACAGGTACAGAGATAGGGATATCCTACATCAAGGTCTCTTCCATATTCTCAATATGCAGCCTAATGGTGTCAGGTGTTCTCATATCCCTAACGGAGCAAGAATCCCCAAATTACTGCTCCAACATGCCCTAGTGAAGTTGCCAAGCTTCTTAGGATTCCCCAGCAGGATTTCACAAAATCCCCAAGCAGTTCAGGAAGTTTCCCATCCCCAACAGAGTTTATTTCCCTAACAACGGAAATTCCTCTACCAGCATTTCAACTTCAAACAAAATTTAAAGACCTACATTCTTCACCCACAGCCACAATTAGGGATTTATTTTCCCTAGTTCAGCAATATAGCAATGGAACAACTGACACATTTATACATTGCATTCATAAAAACATCATAGCATATGCAGCACAAACGCATATATCACAATCTCTTTTTTTTAGAGCATCATGAAATTCATACACCATGACATCGCATGAAACTGACTTTACATTTCTGGTTAAATTATCAGAAAGACAAACACTATCAACTTATACAACATGTCAAAGACTAATGCCCAAAACTAGACGGGAAAACTATCTACACGACCAAGTGGTATGAACTCTTGATGCAAGACGAGTTTACCAATAATTATAGCAGGCCACATATTAATGCCCGAAACCAGACGGGGAAGCTATCTGTGTGACCAACATCGCCAAGTTCCAGATTAATACCTGTAACAAGCCCGGACAACTATCTATGGACGACAGATTGAAGATTAATACATGTAACAAGCCAGGAAAACTGTCTTTCTTTCTCAGGTCATTGATTAATACCTTTAACAATCCAGGACAACTATCTTAACGACCGACAAAAACAAGTTCCAGATTAATACCTATAACAAGCCAGGACAACTATCTGTGGACGACCGACTGTAGAATTATACCCTTAACAAGCGAGGAAGGCTATCTGCATCAGGAGATCAGAGATTAATACCTGTAACCATCCTGGATAACTATCTGCGAAAACCTGATTGTAGATTAACACTTGAAACTAGACAGGAAAACTATCTACATGACCAGACAAAGCAATCTTACACAGGCTCCTTCTCGTATATCTCCGGATGTAGCCTTACACGGACTCATCCTGGAACAACCCTACAAAGGTTCTTTCAAATATATTTTCAGATAACGGTTAATCCCATTATCCCCAACAACTTACTATGCAGCCTGGATTTCAACCAGAAAACAACCAACTTTCATATCTCCAGAGAAAACTCTTCAACAGAGCCTTCGACAACTGAAGCTCCTAGACTCTATTCCCCACAGATTTTTTCCTCAAGAAGGAGAACAACAGAAACCCATATTCCCCAGCGGACTCCTCCTCAGACAAAAGGAACAGGAATTACCCACAAAGAGACCTCTTAGGTAGTCAGCATCTACTTTGGATTGCATCTTTAAGCCCATCTCCGACGACTCTCAGTCATCTTCTCCAAATGGCATCTATAAGCCCATTCCCGCCATTATTAACCATCAGTGTTACTACATGCGAGTTTAAATTTCTGGGCACTCTAGTGTTCAATCATCTTCCACCTTCAGATCACGAAAGGAAGATAAGCCAATCTAAATCTTCAGGTTTAAGAAGATTGAACAGGGGCAGCTGTTGTTATCCAAAATTTTCCTTCCCATCTCTCAAATATTTTTCTCATAAAATTTCCACTAAGTCAAGGCTGCACAAAATTTGCTTCGATTGAGCACCTAACCTCCTTCAAGCTTGCTTCAAATTTCCAAGCTTCGACTGGACATTTGTTTACTTTTAAACAACCTCCTTCGATTCGAAAGGGAAGGGCCTCCTACTGGTGTCCTTCGATTTAAAAGTTAGTGGCTTCCTACTGTTTTCTTTCGATTCAGAGGGCGTTGGCTTCTTACTGGTTTCTTTCGATTCTAAAGGTGTTGGCTTCCTACTGGCGCCCTTCGATTCAGAAGACAAGTGCCTTTTGAAATATTTCCTTCCATTCACAAAGCAGGGACCTCCTGCATGCAAGCTTCGATTCCACCCTTGAAAACCTTCAACACACGTAGTTTCTGCACTATGACATACCTGGATGCCCCTTTCAGAAGGTACAAAACTGGCGCATTCTAAGGACAAGCGCATGGTCCATTCGAAGGATATATATTTTCCCCATTCGAAGGACATGTATTGATGGATTTAAAGGGGCATATGTGGGTGTTCCATTCGAAGGATTTACTTTTTTGTCCCATTCAAAGGAATTTCAAGTGATGCACACAAGTAATGCATGTGGTCCCTTCAAAAGAACACACACATTAGTTCAAAACAAAGGATACACATATTGCTGGCCATTCGAAAGAGACACATAATGCAAGTTTATCTTATGATGAGTCTTGGTCCTACATGTGGCCAGGCCCAGGCTTCCTGTGCAATGGCATTCGAAGGAAGTGACGAAGGAGGCTTCAATTGATAGAATGAAGTTCTCACTTGACAGTATCTGAATCAAATAGCTAAGGCAAATAGATGTCCAATCTGAAGCCATTCGAAGGACACGTAAATGATCCATTCGAAGAACACTTAGTGTTGTCTGGAAGAAAGGATTTTGGTCAAAGACTAGATCTAGTTGGCCAAAACAAAAGAGAAATGTGAAAAGATATTGGCTGGCCCAAAATCCCACATATTGCCATACTCAAGTTTCCTGCACAGGCATTCATACTGAAGGAAGCTTTGATTAGCCTAGAAAGAGCTTTCGATTGGGATAGCCGAATAGGAGCTCAATCAAAGAAGCCCCAATGATAAGTCATATGGAAGATACATAACAAATGAAGTAAAGAAAAAACATAAAAAAATATTCATATTCCTGTTTTACGTATCATAGAGACTCCTAGGACTCAATCAGGTAACACTCACTCCAAGCACTACTCAGGTACCTGATTATCTGTATTCCCAGAGAGCACAGACACAACAACACAATAGGGGTGAGAATTTTATTCAATAAATTTAAGGTGAATATCACATGCTAAGGAGTAGTAATCATACAATTCACACATCATGCAACACTTCGCAATATAACATATCATTCACGTAATACAACATCAACTCAAAACAATGCAATACAATGAGACTGACATCAACTCAATGCATGTGGTACCATCTGGGCATAAGTATTGTACCCCAATTTTTTCCTCTAATATTCCTCTATCATCTCATATTAACTCAATCATTTCAAGATTACACATGGGTTTGGTTCTTCTCCCTATCTCTAGGTTTGCTCATGATGGATCACCAAGCACTCTGAATTGTATATTCTGGTCATATATGTTTTGTATTCATTAAATTTTAACTAACAAATACAATGAATGTTTGCTCTAATTGATGATATTATAGGTGAGGGCACAACAAATTTTATCATGTTGATTTATAGGTTCATGAGTTTATTTCCATGCCTTCTTCAACAAAGCTTCATTGAGATTCAAGCTTCGTCATTGAAGATGCTTTAAAGTAATATCATGAAAAGGTATACTATGATTCATCATGCCTCAATTTGTCAAATAAAGTCAAAAGATGCAAGGATTGATTGAAGAAGTTTGACCTAATTGGATAAGTTCTTGATTTCTTGACCACAAGTGCATAACTCTCTCAATTCTTAATATTTGGAAGTGTTTTTTGTTGCTACGGGTTCTTATTATCATCCACAACAACTTATTTTCACTTGGAAAAAGTGATTGTGCAAGAAATATTGTCAAAATTGAAAGGGGTTTCCAAGTTATTTTGGTGCTCTAGGAGCTAGGGTTTTGAACTTCTAAAGGGGTATATCTTGTTCATCTTTTAGAGACTGGGAATCCGTAGGTTTGTCACATTTTTGGTAAAAGATCATATTCCCTTATCTGCTAGGGGGATCTGCTGGTGAAATATATCTCCATTTAAGATGATCTTGTTAAGACTACTCTGTGGGGATAATCCCATGGAAGTTGTTCTGCAGGGATAATCTTGTGAGGTTTTTTTCTATGGGGATACGTGGATGACTTGAACATTATCCCAACTCATAGAATCTTGAGCAAATGCTTATTCCTGTTTTTATGCATATACTTGTTAACAGAAATCGAATTCATATGCATATGTTCATTCAACTTATTCATTGGACGTTTTTGCAAACAAAACAGAAAAAGGTAAACCAAAAATTTAAGTTTTGAATTTTGTATTTTTATTGATAGTTTACCCATAAATAGGCGGTTTTGTACAAAGAAACAGAAATCCTAGTAAGAGCAAAACATCGTGAAATGAAAAGAGTACAAAGTAAAAACAAAACATATAGTTGTGTGGGAGTAATCTCGTCGGTTTTCAATGCTTTTATCGCCCCCCGTGTCTTCAGGAATCTCATCCCTTGTTGTCGGAAGAAGTTGACTGAACTGATTTGTACCGTTTGAAATTGACGTTCGTAATAAAGCTCGCGGGACATAGTCATATGCTTTAACCCCTAAACTTTGCCTGGACCCACCTTTCGGATTTTCAGTTCACCAGGATACCGTTTTTTGGCGAAGCCGCCTTTTAAGGTTTTCGACTTGCCGAGTGTACAGTCTTTAAATGTTTATCCCTAATTTTTCCCCGAACCATTTTGGTTCACTGGGATGCCCTTATTTTAGCCTAGGCCTGTCAACCTAGTGGGTCTCTTTCATGCGTAGTATTTTTTTACTATGACTGTGTTCACAGGGTGCAGGAAATCTTCACTGTCCATGGTGATCAGTATCATAGCACCGCCTGAAAATATTTTCTCGACTATAAATGATCCTTCGTAAGTGGGAGTTCATTTTCCCCTGGGATCACCCTGCAGTGGGATGTTGCATTTTATTACTAAGTCACCAGCCTGATATACCCGATGGTTGATTTTCTTATTGAATGCCTTGATCATATACTTCTGATACATCTGACCATGACAAACAGCCACAAGCCTTTTCTTGTCAATTAAATTAAAATGATCCAACCTAGTCTGAATCCACTCGTCTTCGTCTAAGTGTACATATTTCATAAGTCTCAGAGAAGGAATCTGAACTTCAATAGGTAGGACAACTTCCATACCATAGCCCAGAGAAAATGGGGTTTCCCTAGGTAATGATCTAGCCTATGTGCGATAGCCATGAAGAACTAACGGTAACATCTCTTGCCAGTCTTTGTAGGTCACAACAATCTTCTGTATAATCTTCTTAATGTTCTTGTTGGCAGCTTCCATTGTGCCATTCGTGTTCGGTTGGTACAGAGAAGAGCTATGGTGCTTGATCTCGAACTGTATGCAGAGTTTCATGATCATAGTGTTGTTCAGATTAGTACAATTATATGTGATAATTCTTTCAGGGAAGCCATATCGATAGATAAGATTAAGCCAAATGAATCGGGCCATTACGTTCTTGGTAACAGAGGAAAACGAGGCTGCTTCAATCCATTTTGTGAAGTAATCAATGGCAACGAGGATAAAGATATTTTTGTTGGAATTAGTAGGTTTAATCTCTCCAATCATATCGATACCCCACATAGAAAATGGCCAAGGACCAGTCAAGACATTCAAAGGTACTAGAGGCACGTGTACTTTATCAGCATAGATTTGGCATTTATGACAAGTTCTCGAGTGGTGGTGACAGTCGGTTTCCATAGTCGACAAATAGTAACATGCTCTAAGAATTTTCTTGCCCAAAATATGCCCTCTAGAGTGAGTACCAAAGATAACTTCGTGCATATCTTCCATAATCTTTTATGCTTCTTCCTTGTCCATACAATGAAGCAAAGTCGAATCATGGTTAGGCTTGTATAGAATTCTGTTGCTCAGGAAGAATTTTGTTGAGAACCTTCGTAGGAGTTTCTTGTCATTGATCGATGCTCCTTCAGGATATTCTTGAGCCTCAAGGTACCTTTTCACTTCCTAAAACCATGGTTTTTCTTATACTCCGTCAGTATCCATTCCATAGTAGTGTGCTGGTTCGTCTAATCTTTCGGTAGTGATTCAAGGAGCTTCATTATCCCATCTAAATTTGAACATAGATGACATTATGTCTAATGTGTCTGCCAACTGATTCTCTTCTCGTGGGATGTGCTCAAAGGTGATTTACTCAAAATATGTGATCAATGTTAACACGTGCTCTCGATAAGGGGTAAGATTCAGATGCTTTGTATCCCATTCTCCATTAATCTGATTGATTACCATGGCTGGGTCCCCATATACATTCAAAAATTTGATTCTCATGTCAATTGCAACTTTGATACCCATGATACACGCTTCATATTCGGCCATGTTGTTAGTACAATCAAAGCATAATCTGGGGGTGATGGGCGTATGGAAACCCTTAGGGGAGATAATTACAACACCAATTATGTTTCCAAGCGCGTTGGAAGCTCCATAAAAAACTATAGTCTATCGGGATCTTGGCTCAGGTCCTTCATACGGTCCATCTTCTTCATAATCTGTAACTAGTATATGTTTTCATCTGGGAATTCGAAACTCATAGATTGATAGTCGTCTACAGATTGATGTGCTAAATGATCTTCTAGTAAACTTCCTTTGATTTCATTTTGAGTGGTGTACTGAATTTCGTATTCTATCAAGACTATTTGCCATTGGGTTATTTTTCCTGAGAGAGTTGGCTTCTCGAATATGTACTTGATGTGATCCATTTTAGAAATCCCGTAGAGGAGTATGAGTCAATATATATTGTCTTAGTCGACAAGCATCCCATGCCAAAGCGCATCAAGTTTTCTCGAGCAATGAATATCTTGTCTCAGAGTCGGTAAAATTTTTTCTAAGGTAGTATATTGCATGCTCTTTTCGACCAAACTCGTCATGTTACCCTAGTACACACCCTATTGAGTTCTCTAGTAATGTTAGGTACATGATTAGAGGTCATCCTTCAACTGGTGGCATCAGAATCGTAGGTTCTAGTAGGTACTCCTTAATTTTATCAAAGGCTATTTGGCAGTCGTCGTTCCACTTTACTACTCGATCTTTCTTCAGCAGCTTGAAGATTGGCTCACAAGTACCTGTCAAATGAGAAATGAATTGGGCAATGTAATTCAGCCGTCCTAAGAAACCTATGACTTCCTTCTCAGTATGAGGAGCTGTCATTTCTTGAATGGCTTTGACCTTGGCGCGTTCAACTTCAATAACTTTACAACTGACGATGAAACGTAGGAGTTTACCAGATCTCACCCCAAAGGTGAACTTGTTCGGATTTAACCTTAACTTATACTTCCTCAGTCTTTCAAACAGTTTATGTAGATGATTAAGATGCTCTTCTTCAGTCTGGGATCTGGCTATCATGTCGTCAATGTAGACCTCTATCTCGTGATGAATCATGTCATGGAATAAAGCTATCATGGCACGCTAATAAGTTACGCCGGCGTTCTTCAACCCAAAAGGCATAACCTTGTACCAGAAAGTGCCCCATGGTGTGACGAAGGTAGTTTTCTCTATATCTTGAAGTGCCATCTTGATCTGATTATACCCTGAGAAACCGTACATGAAAGAGAATAACTTGTGTTAAGAAGTGTTGTCGACCAAAACATCAATATATGGATGTGGGAAGTCATCTTTGAGGCTCGCCCAGTTCAGATCCCTTTAATCTACACACATACACACTTTTCCATCTCTATTTGCTACCGAAAGAATATTAACAACCCATTGAGTATATGACGTCCTTGCTAAGAATCCTACATTGAATTGCTTCATAACCTTGGCTTTGATCTTCTCTGACATTTCCGAATGCATGCGACAAACCTTTTGCTTAATCAGAGAACAACCCTCTTTCATTGGCAGACGATGCACCACAATATCAGTATCGAGCCCTAGCATGATTCGTATTACCAAGCAAAAAACTCAACATAGTCATGCAACATTTGAATTAACCTTTTCTTGACGCTACTCTCTAAGTTGGCGCCTATCTTAACTTCTTTCCGGTCTATCTTGGTACCCAAGTTTACAACTTCGACTGGCTCTTCATGTGGTTGGATAGCCTTTTCTTATTGTATTAAGAGTCTGGAAAGTTCTCCAGGTATTTCACAATCTTCCTCACCTTCGTCTTCGGCTTGGTAGATTGGATTTTCAAAGTAATAAGTGGCAGTAGCAGAATCATTGTCGACGAGATCTAGACTGGATGTGGATCTGCAATGTGGTGTGTGATTGTGTGTAAGAAACACATAACTATATTTTAAAGCAATAAAGTAATGAAAAGACAGAGCGAAAACCTTGAACGCAAAAAGTCCAATGTTATATTATATGAGCATATGTGGATGAAAGATAACAACCCTAACAAGTGGAACGTTGTGCTCTGGGTAAGGCACAAGGCTTAAAGTTATTGTTTTAAAATTACATATCCCAAAAACATGAAAGCAATAAAATAGGAAATAGAAATTAGTCCTTACTAAAGGAGATTAGTATAAAGTATTTAGGCTTCTAGTTGTTGAGTCCACCTCCAATAGTAGGGAAGACCCAGTTGTCTAAATCACAATCACTATCAGTGTCTTCTATAACATTAACTTCATTATTATTGATGTATAAAGATGGTCTCTCAGCACGAGCACGTCGAACCTCCTTCTGAGCCTCTGAGGTGAAACACAAACCAAATAATTTGGACTTGTAAGGAATGTCAAGAAGCTGATCCCAAACAGTGCAACAACCTTCTTCTACCACATCCCTAGCATCTTTCAGAGAAGCCATTCTTGGTGGATCCTTGGTAATCCTAGGAGTAGCTTTAGCAACGACAATTGTAGGAGGAATTGCTTCAAAGGTATGGCAGGATGTTTCAATGAATTCACCATCCATCTCAACATATTTGAACGAATTCAAATGGCTCACCATATACTCTTCTTCTCCACAAACCATAACAATCTTCCCTTTCACAGGATACTTTAATTTTTGGTGCAAGGTAGAGGTAACATCACATGGACCATGAATCCAGGGACGTCCAAGCAAGTAGGAATAGGATGGACGAATATCCATTACATAGAAGGTGGAGTCGAAGACTTGAGATCCCACTTTGATTGGAAGATCAACCTCTTCGTGTACCATTCTCATTGACCCATCAAAGGCTCTTACCACAATATCCCTAGGTTTCAGCACCACCCTTTCACAGTCCAGTCTATCAAGGGCACCTTTTGGTAATACATTTATTGAGGAACATGTATCCACCAACACATGCACCAAGGTAGTGCCCCTACACTCAATAGAGAAGTGCAGGGCCTTGTTATAATTCTTTCCTATCGGAGTTAAGTCACTATCAGAAAAGCCTAATCCATTATCAGTTGTTAGGCTTGCAACACAATTCTCAAACTGATCAGCAGAGGTCTCTTGTTGTACATGAGCAGTCTTCAAAAAATTTACCAAAGCCTAAGAATGGGCTTCAAAGCATAATAACAAGGATAACATGGATATCTTGGAGGGTGTCTTCCCCAACTGTTCGACGATATTATAGTCACTTTTGCGGATGATTTTCAGTATTATCTCCCTCTCTTGTTTGGAGGAATCTTCAACAGTAACATCTTTTGATGGTGCCTCTGTCTGGGCAGGCTTAGTCATCTTCCCTTTGCCCCGAGCGTTAGTAGTTTACCCAGCAACATGGATACGCACTAGTGTAGTGGTAGTATTTAGAGGAGAGATCTCTAGAGAGAAGACCCTTCTAATTCTGGTAACTTGACTAGTCCTGATAATATTTTAGACATTGAGGTTGGTAACTTCAATATCTTCATCTTTGGCAATCCATGGTTCTTGCTTAACACCATGGTAATAAACTTCAGCTCCATAATTCCAGGGAACAACCTTGTCAAATGAATAAAGGAATGGCCCCGGTGCAATAATGATTAGGGGAGCCACCCTAGGCTTGGCTGGAATATTTATAGGATATTTAGAGGTGATCCTTACAGGAATATTGGAAATTGTGATTATAGAAACATCTTCAAGTCTCATCTCTTGAGACATACTTTCATGTAAACTCTTCACGGACGAAGTCTTCTCAAACAGAATTTCACATCTATCAATCAAACGATGAATACCCTTCTTCAGCCATATACAACCATTAGATTGGGACGTACAATAGTAACAATTTTTAAAGCAAATCGGAAATAAATCAGCTTGCAATAGATTATTTTTAGTGATTATCAAGGGATTCGTTAAGTCACTTATGGTGAAGACATAAAAAAATCGTCGATAAAATTAACACCTTTACTATGATTCAACATAGGTGCAGTGATCACATTAGGGGTCTCGGGAGGATCAAAGTCAATCTCTTTCACGTTGATTAAATCCTGGATTTTGTTCTTTAGGGACCAATAATTGTTGGTGTCGTGTCGAGGACTATTAGAATGATAGGTACACTTTGCATTAGGATTGTACTTAGGAGAGGAGGTGTTGGGATTCTGAGGAGGATACCGCAATGTTATCAATTATTCTTTCATCAAATGTTTAAATTCCTGAGACAATGGGATATTAATCTTGGTGAACTGCCTTCTCGGAGCGTCTAACCTACATTGATTCCCTTGTTGTTTTTGCTGAACATGTGTAGGATTAGAAATTAACATCGCTCCCACATACTGATGGTGATCATTCTTACTATGGCCCTTCTAGACATAAACAACATTGGTTTCCTTCTTATTATTGAATGTCTTCTTTACAACACTATAAGACGCAACCATTGGAATCTTTTCTCTCTTGATACCGCTTTTAACTTGTTCCATGGTCAAGATTAGTTCAGTAAAACCAAATGAAGAATTCCCAATTAGAAGATTAAGGAATGGACCCCTCAGAGTGCCCATGAACATATTAGTTAGCTCTCAATCAGATAAGGGAGGTTGCACCCTTCATACTAAGTCTCTCCACTTTTGGCCATATTCTTTGAAACCTCTGTACAAGCCCATAGACATGTTTTGTAGTTGCACTCGTGTTGGTGCAAGGTCAGCATTATATTGATACTGCCTATAAAAAGCAGCGGTCAAGTCTTCCCAGGTATGAATGTCGGTTCCTTCCAGCTGATAGAACCATTATAATTGTGTCCTTGATAAGCTTTCTTGAAAGAAGTGTACTCATAATTTTCTATTAGAAGTATGGGGTTGGATTTTTCAGACATATAACCGCATATGAATTTAGGACAAGACAAATCTTCATATTTGGAAAAGACGGGGGCCTTGAACTTGTGAGGGATAACAACACCTGGGATAAGACCCAGCTCTTCTAAATCCAACCCAAGAAATCTCTGGATCTCAATAGCATTGAGACGATCTTCCAGCTGCTTGTATTTATCGTCAACTAGAGGATATTCTTCATCTAAATAGTTTGCTTCTTCTTCATCAGAACCCTGGTTGTAATCCTTCATACTTTTATCATCTTCCACTTCGTCTTCTTCTTCAAACTCCAAATCTCGTTTAACTGGACCTCTGAGTCTCCTAGCCATGTTGAGGATGCCAGATAGTTTCTTGATTTTCTCTTCCCTCTCTTTGGTGTTGAGGGCCTTTAACTCTTCCTTCCCCTTGGCTAAGTTAAGGAACAATTGCTAGAACTGGGTTCTGAGCTTGGAGATCCTTAACTGTTTGTTCAAGAGCCATTCTTTCTTCTTAAATAAACAGCAAAAAGATAAGAAACCTATCTTGAAACACATGTCATGTAGTGATATGCATGATATGTATATGCAATGTTTTCAAGACTACAAAGGGATAAATTTAAAACTCCTAATGTTTTAAGTTTATCATCGCCTCTTCTTCTTGTTGACATATGCTTTAAGACTCTGCTCACCGTGAAGTTACTTTGTGAGCTCCAATACTTTCTTCTCACTTGCATAGAGTTTAGTATTAAAGGTGTCCTGTTATTCCTTGAGTTGAATCCAGGACTTCTGCAATTCTTCAAGGTCAGTAGGCATGTCTAGATGAAGGATGGTGCGAGAAATGCCTCCTTTGACAACAAGCTTCATTATTATTGGTAGGACGCCAAGATATGGCATCATAAAGTTTTGAGCATAATCTCATACCTATTTGAGATAGGGCTACAGAGGGATGTAATTCTTCTGTCCTAAAGTCTTGCTATCAATCTTGTTCACCATGCCCCAAGCATGTATAAACCTTTGAAGATAACCTTGAGGATCACTCTCGTAATCGAATATAATACCCTGGATAATCATGTCATGAGGACCGTCTCTTTAATCATAACCAAATTGATGTAGAGCTAGAGAAGGGTTGTAAGTAATACCTCCCCTAATTACAAGGAGTAGAACATTAAGGAATTCCTCACAGCGGCCAATGATAGTGATATCCCCATGATATCGGGAGTACCAATAGATGTCTGTATGAGAGAGTGACATTATTCTTTAAGAACACTTCAAACCTTGTTCATTCTTTATTATCGAACGGGGAAGGTTCAAAATAATCCACCTGGATAGCATAGGTATACAACCCATGATATTTCCTCGTTTCTTCATAGTACGAGTATGAAGAGAATGCAAAATATCTCCAAGAAAGGTAGGCCCAAGATTACAAGCAAGAAATATTTTGATGGTGTTCATATCTATGAGTTGGTCGGGATTAGGGAATAGTACCAATCCATAGATTAACAGAGCCAAGATTTCCTTGAAAGCCTAATAACTCATAGCATCCAGAAACAGTTGAGCCTCCTCTATCAGAAATTTAGCTAGAGAGCCCTTGACTCCACGTATTGTTTCCCAATTAGATATAATGTCAGACTGCTTCAGATGTAAGGTGACTTCAATATCTTCTGGTTTTGGAGCTTTCTCTAAACCGATGAAGAGTTTCTGATCAAGAACAGGTACTCCCAGTAGTTTAGATAACTCTTCCATTGTTGGTACCAAATGATAATCTGGAAAGGTTAAACAGTGATGTGGAGGGTCAAAGATCTAGAATAGAACACTCACCATGTCTTCTTCAAAACCTGAGATAACCAGACTGAGTAGTCGACCATTCCTTTTGATGAATTGAGAACTTTCGGGAACCCTTGAGGCTAACTCCTTGAGCTGATAATGTACCCTTACAAAGTTAATCTGGATAGTGTTTCTGCGAGCAGAGGCTATAACATACATCAAATAACAAAGATAAATCCCTTGGTCCTTGAAGTGGTTAGTAAAAATGATATGGTATGATGTCATGATGTTATGATATCATGTTCGAACAATTAATCAGACACAAACTAAACACAAAAGGCCTTAGGTTCAAGCTTGCATGGAGTTTGTAGGAAAGTACCCTCTTTAGTTTTAGTTGGCTCAACATGTCCTAAAAGAAGTAACCGGGTTCTAGGAGTCTCAATATCATTGATCTTTCTCTCAGGCATTGTTTCAGCATAACATCTGATTTTCGACCAAAATATCTCGAAAGTTTGATCTCAATGAGTTTAGTATCGAGTATCAACCAACTTCAGTCTGCACTAAATCCGGTCATGTCACTACTTTTTAATGGCTAAGTTGTTCCAACTAAGGTTCTAAGGTCGATTAGTGCTTATGAAATGACGCGGCATCCCAGCATTCTGCTTGACTGACTAAAGGGAAACTGGCACAAATCAATGTGATGGAGTAATGTATCCATCGCTTCAACAATGTCGGTCTATGCCGTACAGTTTCTACGATCTATTGCTACTTACCTAAAATGCCCCCAGATCTGGGTATAGGATCTTTACAAAAAATAAACCATAGAAAAAACTCTGAAATTTAAAGCATACAAATCAAGAAAGTAAAGAATTTTAAATGTGATCTAACTCTAAGGTAACCCCACTTTTAGTTTTCCCCAGAAGAGTCGTCAGTTCTGTAATACGGTGGGAGAACTGAATTTTGGTTTTGTGTTTTATCGCAAATGTTGCAGATAGCAGGAGTCGCCACTGAATTTTCTTTTATCCAATAAGGAAATGGTGAAAATAATAGGAAATACCTTTGAGAATTTTTCTGAGTTATCTACGGGCTCTTAATCGCTAGCGCACTTTTGAAAATGATTTTTGAATGTGTTTGAAAATATATTTAAAATGCCTAAGTGCTGAAGACTTTGTAATGATTCCCGTATCATTGAGAATGCATACAAAGTTTTTATTTTTAAAATATTTCAAAAAATAAGGGTTTTGTGTGAAAAAAATGCTTTTGTTTGTGAGCAAGCGACTACGAGCTATCTACCTACTCAAACGTATTTCACGTTATTTTCCCCTTCCTTTAGATAGTGTTATCCTACCATTATTTAGTAGGAAGCCCTATCGTTGGATGTTTTTAGGGACATGCACGGGTCATCGTAAAGTCATAAAGGAAACTCGTAGGGCACTTTTAGCAAATTGTCGTAAGGGACTAAGATCATTTACTGAAGGAAGAATCGTAAGGGTCATTGAGGGACTACTATCTTTTTAACCGAGGGTCTTTGCTAAAGCCTCCCACGTTCAAGGGACATGAATATTTTATCCGAAGGCATCAAGTGGAATAACCCTAGATGTGTGTTTGTATGAATAGTGTTTTGATTCAGTTATTTTATCTTGCATTTAAGGTTATCTAGCACTTCGTTTTAGATCTTACCATACAAGCCTAGTTACTATACAGTAATAAGTAAAAGTAGTAAAAACAGAAAAGAAAGATCCTACGCTATTACAATGCTTCAGGCGAGGGGTACAAAACCACAAAATTTGGGGGAAAGAAAGATTGCTGTAAAAATAACCTAATTCACTATTACAACCTTTAGCAGATAAATTATTGTAAAAACTAATGCGAAAGTAAAAGAACGTGTGAAGATTGTAAAAGTAAAAAGAAACGGAGAAATCTCTTATTTTTGTGATCATTTTTGATAAAAAAATTTGATGACTAACCTAACCTAATTGATTTTAGTTTAGAAAAAGAAATTGATTATTTGAAAAGATGTTTAATAATAAAAAGCCCTAAAGAAATTAAGTTAATTATTTCAATAAATTTAATTTTTAAAAAGGGTTAATTTAATTAATTTAATTAAAAAAGTCAAGTTAATTTGATTTTAATTTATTTAGAAAAAAAGTTAATTATGTTAAATAAACAAAAAAAGAAATTGAAACAAAAATAAATAAATAAAGGTGATGGGTCTGCAGAAGTAAATTTGGGGGGTGTAAAAAATATTAATCACTAGGCCCATTAACAATAGCCCAGTATTGCGTGAGATCTATTGAGGTTGGCTTCAAGGGTCTCATGATGGACAAGCAAATATGGGGCATTGGATCTGGCAGTGTGAAGATCGGATGGTGATGAGGTGAGGAGCACAAAGAGCGTGCTACACTGGCTTGTACTGGATCTACAAACAAGAGAAAACATGAAAAATATAATACCAGGGGCAGGAATCAAACCCGTGCCCTAGTATATTAATGCCTTTGCAATAATCGATTCTATTGTTGGGACGACCTTACATCTGTAAACATAAATGAAACAACAAAAATAAATATAAAGCATGATTTTAATGGCCAGAGAGGCACTGGAGAACTAGCTCTGGTCGTCTTCTCTAGCGACCTGTATGACCCAATTCGACCCTCCTGAATCCAAATACGGACTTAGTTTTGGCCAAAAGTGCTTGTATCATGAGTTTCAAACCAAAAAAACCTAATTCGGTTAAGGCATGGAAAATCAAGGTCCGGACATCAAAAATTACATGTAATGGTTGCAACCTGTCTTGAACATTCATATAATTTGTTTTGATTAGTAACTTTAAAAAGTGCATGAAATAAAAAATACATGAATGACAAAAATCCGTAAACCGATCAGGGTTTATATGCATGTTTCAAGCGCTCAGGATCATTGTAACTGGTCCAAACTTACCCTTCAATGTACCATGATCTGATGCATAAGGAAATTGAAGTATATGTTGATGATATGATCTCAAAATCTCAGACAGAGGAAGGATATTTGGAAGACCTATTGAAGTTATTTCAATGTTTGAGAAAGTACTGTCTTTAATTGACTTCGAATAAGTAGTTTTTCGTGTTTGTTTAGGAGAATTGTTGGGTTTTATTGTCAAGCAAAAAGGAATTGAGGTTGATCTTGATAAAGTTAGGGAAATTAAAGAAATTCTGGCACCAAGTACTGAAAAACAAGTCAGACGATTCCTTGGGTGTTTGAATTATATCTCTAGGTTTATTTCCCACATGACTGCAACATGTGAACCAATCTTCAAGCTTCTGAAGACTGATCAAAGTTGCGTATGGACGGATGATTGCAAAAGGGGATTTGAAAGCATTAAAGAGTATCTGCTTGAACAACCTATGATTCTCCCTCCTGTTGAAGGAAGACCATTGATTATGTATCTGACTGTGTTGGATAAATCTATGGGTTATATTTTGGTACCAAAAGATGAAACAAGAAGAAAAGAATATGCTATTTATTATCTGAGCATGAAGTTTTTTGAATGTGAGTCATGGTATTCTATGCTTCAAAATACATGTTGTGCTTTAACTTGGTCTGCAAAATGTTTACGGAAATATATGGTGAATCATACTACTTGGTTGGTATCCAAAATGGATTCTATTAAGTATATATTCCAAAACCTACTCTTACCAGAAGAATTGCCCGTTGGTAGATGTTGTTGTCTAAATGTGATGTTGAATATCGTACTCAGCAAGCTATTAAAAGTAGTATGTTGAAAGGCTATCTTGCTCACCAACCGGATGATTATTATCAAGGTGTTAAGTATGATTTCCCCAAAGAGGATGTGATGTATTTCAAAGTTAATGACTATGATGAGCCTTTGCTCAAGGAAGGTCCTGATCCTGATTCCCGATGGGGTATGGTGTTCGATGGAGTTGTAAATGCTTATGGAAAAGGAATTTGAGATGTGATTATCACTTTCCATGGGTATCATATCCCTTTTAGTACAAGGTTGAGATTTGAATGTACAAATAACATGGAAGAATATGAAGCTATTATTATGGGTCTTGAAGAGGATATGAATCTCAGAATCAAAATGTTTGATGTATATAGTTATTCATCTTTGGTAATATATCAGATTAAAGGATAATGGGAGACTCTTCACTCTGGCTTGATTCCCTGCACATTTTATGCAAGAAGATTATTACCTTTCTTCAATAAAGTTAAATTCCATCATATTCCCAGAGACAAGAATCAGATGGCCGATGTTTTAGCCAATTTGGCTTTTATGTGCCAAGTGAATGCTTGGAACGATGTACCTCATATTACAATTCGGCGTCTTGATAGACCAGCTCGTGTGTTTGCTGCAAGGGTGACATCATATCATAAACGTTGGTATTATGATATCAAGCACTTCCTTCAAACTCAAGTTAACCCGCTTGGTGCGTCCAATAATGATAAGAAGACATTGAGAAAGTTGGCAGGTAATTTTTTCCATAATGAAGATGTGTTATACAAGAGAAATTATGACATGGTCTTTCTCAGATGCATGGATAGACACGGAGTAGACATGTTAATGCATGAGATTCATGAAGGATCCTTTGGTACCAATGCCAATGGAAATTTGATGGCAAAGAAGATGCTTAGGGCAAGTTACTATTGACTGACAATGGAATCTGATAGTTACAAATTTGCAAAGAAGTGCATTATCAGTCAGATTTATGCTGATAAGGTTCATGTACCTCCGATATTTATCAATGTTATTTCTTCCCCATGGACTTTCTCTATGTGGGGTATTGATATGATTGGGATGATTGAACCCAAGGCGTTAAATGGACATCATCTCATCTTAGTGGAAATTGAATACTTCACCAAATGGGTGGAAACAACCTCTTATGCTAATGTCACCAAGAAGGTGGTAGTACGATTTGTCAAGAACAACTCTATTTGTCGATATATTGTGCCAATTAGGCTTATCACTGACAATGACTCGAATTTAAATGATAAAATGATGACGACACTTCATGAAGAATTCAAGATTCTCTATCACAACTCATCTCCTTACAAGCCTAAAATGAATGGGGTTGATAAAGCTGCTAATAGAAACATTAAGAACATTATCCCGGAGATGGTTGTTACCTATAAGGATTGGCATGATATGCTTCCTTTTGCTTTGCATGGTTATCATACATCAATTCACACTTCAATTGGGGAAACCCCGTTTTCTCTGATGTATGGAATGGAAGCAATTCTCCTTATCAAGGTGGAAATTCCCTCTTTGTGTATGATATTGGAAACCAAGTTGTTAGATGCTAAATGGGTCCAGAACTGGTTTGACCAATTGAATTTGATTGAAGAAAAGAGAATGACGGCCTTGTGTCATGGTAAGTTATAGCAGAAAAAAATGAAGAATGTTTTTGATAAGAAGGTCAAGCCTCATGAATTTAGAGAAGGCGACCTCGTGCTCAAGAAGATCATGTCTTTTAATGCTGATTCTAGGGGCAAGTGGACTCCCAATTATGAAAGCCTATATGTTGTCAAGAAAGTCTTCTCTGGCAGTGCATTGGTTCTTGAAACTATGGATGTTGAGGAGTTCCCACATTTCGTGAATGTTGATGCAGTGAAGAAATACTTCACCTAAAGAAATAAAAGAATAGCTTAATAAGTTGAAAACTCGAAAGGGAGGCTTAGGAAAAAATGAGTGTCTCAGGAGGATGAAAACCTAAAAGGGCGGTCTAGGCAAAAGTTAGAGACAAAAACAAAATAAAATTTTCCCCGTAGGTTGAAAATCTGTAAGGGAAATCTAGGAAAAAGTTATGGATTTCTTGGCAAGTAATTGTGTCAGATAAGACTTGATCGTAGAAGCAACAATCTTCTTGGATTCTCGTTGCAATTTAACTGAAACCTATGCAAGTGAGTTCAAAGTTGTTAGGGAGAACAGTGGTCATTGTGTTTCAATGTACCTTTTCCATATCTTTACGATTTTCCAAAACTTTGTAATCATCTACGTAGTCATGCCATATGCAGACTACCATTCTATTAATAAAGTTTGAGCCTTATCCAATTCTTTGCAATTATTATTTTATTCTACCTACAAAAATTTCATTTATTACTGATAGTAATTTTCGAAACAACAAGACTTAATAATAAAACATGTTTTTTTGAAAAAAGAACTTGCAAATTAATTTTTACATCGATTATATGGCTCAAAGGGGAAAAAGTAGTGGTTCCAAGGATGGACGAACTCCAAAGTTTTGAAAAAGTTTCCTCCAACAAGTATTCTCGGAATACTCTTGTTGGTCTACGCATAGACTCCTTACATTTTTTCTTTGGATAATTGGATTTCCCCAAGTTGTTATATAAAGTTGGGTTTGTGTAGTTTGATACTTATATCCCATATTCCCTAGTTAAGTCTTGATTTAGGTTTTTCCAGCTGAGTGTGATTCTTTCCCAAGCCAGGTTGTGATCAAGAAGATATTGTAAAGTTGTGTAGAATTTTCTTAATCGCTAGATTATTTCTCATTTTGTGTGTTGAGAGATTACTGTTGTAGTGCGCTCCTCGAGTAGCTAGACAGAGGCTGTATCTTTTTTAAGAAGTGTTGAGGCAGCAATCAACTTTTTGGGTTTTCTCTCGCCAAAAGTTGAGTTTTATTTAAAATCACCATAATTTTGAATTATTGATACGGTGTTAACTTCTTAATTCTCCAGATGAATCAAGGACAATGTTTCCCTTTTAGGGTGAATATCCCTATGAAAGTCCTTTGATCTTTCTTGTAAAGGTTTGTACAACCACTATTCTAGGTATTAAGAATGTGTTTAGGCTCCCCTCGACATTGTGGCATTTTTTTCCTAGTGAAGCCGGTTTGGCATGCCCATTTTAGGTCTGTACGATGTGACATTGTCTTACTGAGTGAAGTCTGTATGATATTCCCCGGTGTATCATTGAGGAGTTTATTTTGTCCCTGTAACTTTATTTTTTTTTGTATGATATTCTATTTTTTACTCAGTTAGGTGTTTACTCTCTTATGGGATCTCCATCTTAAATGTGATTTAGCCGAGTGTCTCCTTTACCCAAGTATGTCTTGTCTGGTTATCCCTAACTTTTGTGCGTATGTTTTGTCAGATAATACATGACAACATTCATACATTACTCATACAGACATCATGCATAATTGATTTAAAATTCATGTTTCTTTTGCACTCATTGATGTTTTTATTGATATATTATCCTCTTTGCAGAGTTGTGTTACCCCCTCTCCAATAGAATGTCAATCTTAAGCTGGAAGTGTATATCCTTTCAATTTCCCCACTGAGTTATGCCTTATGGAAGAATTTTTCTTTAGCCTTCCTACCTAGATCATTACCTAGATGGAATTGATCTTCAATTGAGTTTATTCCTCATTGGATAGTGTTTTGGTTGACTATTTCACTCCGATTTATTTCAGGCTTGAATTTGGTCCTCGATGGCAGTGTTATTTTGATCTCTCTAGGCTGTGAAATCTAGATTGAATGTGTATTTATTTTGCAGGTGAGGACTTTATCTCCTCTACAGGAGTGTGCTGATATTTCCCCAAAAATTCAAAATTCATTTCCCAATAGTGTTATTGAAATCATTTTTATAATGGCAACTGGCGGTCTCTTTATTTGAGCAACTTGTACTCCCCCAGTAATTTTTTTAGTTCCAGAGAAGATTATTTGTTAACTCCAATGGATGGATGGTCTTTTTATATGCCAAAGTCAGTTCGTTGGAAGAACTTTACTACGGTTATCACCATTTACAAGTGATATCTTGATCAAAGAATAATTTGTTAACGTTCTCGATGAAATTCAGAAGTTGGTAAAGTTTGTTACCCTTTCCATGTGGAATGCCTCAGTTAAAGAAGAAGTTGAGACCCGTTCTATGTGGAAGGCCTGATAACATGAAAATACATAACATATTTGACCCGATTTGCATAATAAAGATACCGTTTTATCTCAATTATGTTGCATTATGTTTTTATTTCATGTTTGTTTCAGGAAATTATTTCATCCAGGGCCTACATCAAAAAAGGAGAATAAATGGAAAAGAAATGCATATAAAGTCAGAAAATAGCAGATAATTCATATTAGAAGGTTGTGATTGTCGTCACACCTTCCATGACGCTTGACACAAGTTAAACGTG
The DNA here is from genome assembly GCA_948472305.1 of Vicia faba. Taxonomy (NCBI): domain Eukaryota; kingdom Viridiplantae; phylum Streptophyta; class Magnoliopsida; order Fabales; family Fabaceae; genus Vicia; species Vicia faba. The sequence continues at coordinate 1,039,530,433 of OX451737.1, forward strand.
TTTGCCCCTCGACACACATGCCACGACGATTGACACAAGATAGAAATATGTGTGCCCCACGACACACAATGCATGCCACTCTGCACAACCTTTTTTTTCTATTTGACGCACGAAGTTTTCTCCATGATTCTCCATGTTTCCAGTTCCAACGACTCTTGCATTATTTCCTCCTGGTCTTTCTCTACGCACGAATTTTTCTGAAGCATGAAGTCAAACTCCTAAAATCTCTCAAGAACTTTGTTATAGAAAAAGCATTATAAAGGAAAGAAAGTTTACAACATTCTTCTCTTCTTCTTCTAGTATCTTCTCTCTCTCTCTCTCTCTCTCTCTCTCTCTCTCTCTCTCTCTCTCGTTTTTGTTATGTTATTATGCATTTTCACTTTTTCACGCCATTGTTCCAGTTTCAACAGTTCTGAGCTTTGTTTAGAATTTAAGCAGATAAAACCTTCACCAAAATCACAATAGTTTTCTACACAAGAAAACTATTGCATCATTAGTTTATCTTCATAGCCTCCTGAATTTTGCTTTAGGTTTTATACTTTTTGTTCTACATTCAAGTTATTTTTCCGCAACCAAAGCCTACCGACGTATTGTGGAGGATTGCTTTCAGTACTATAAGTTGCATAAATTTTGTTTTCAATATTTAATTTCAGGTTTTTAATTCAATTATATTAATGTTTTTTATTTATCAATCATGACTTAATTATTATATGTCCGCTTCTATTTTGTGTTTGTAATAAATAGTATGTCTGGCTAATTTCCCTGATACTGGTATGTAAGGTCACAATCCAAAGGAGTTCGGTAATAATTTGGCATAAACCTTTTATAAAATAATTTTTTGGTTTGGTTTCCAATTTTATGATTAAAACTGTTTTGTTACGAGAGTAAGAGACAAATGAAGGCTAAAATAAATAATTACGAGAGTGTGAGCTTTTAACCAGATAATGGTAATCAAACATTAGTTTTAAATACAACGAGAGTGATTTAGGATTCATTAGATTCTATTTGTTTTCAAAAAGTATTTTTGGAATTTAAATGAGACAATGAGATCAAGCATTTAAGTTTAATTATATAATCTGAATAAACAATCACGAGAGTGTGAGATAAAGGTTTTTAAACTGTTAGTTTCTACTAAACAATGTTTTGAATATTAAAAACTATGCCAATGATTTACTGAATTTCCGAAGTAAGAATATTACATACCGATGTCCCATTATTAAATATTTCAATTAGTCTAGATTATTTTATTCTACCCAAAAACTAAGATTTATTATTAGCCTTAGCTTTACACAATAACTTTAGATAGCAGTAATTCTAATACTAGTCCTTGTGGGTTCGATATCTTTTAAAAATTCGCGATTAAACTATGCACTTGCAGTTAATACACTTGATAGACTCTTAAAGTCGCGATCATGTTTTTGGTGCTGTTGTCGGGGAATGATTTAATTGATATTGTTAATCCTTTGTTACGTAGTATAGACTAAGGAAAAAAATTTATTTCCCTTTACCAGTTGGTTGTATTCCAAGCACTCGCTCTCAAGGAAAAGAATTAGAACAACCAATCGACGAGGTCGAGCGTTTTGTTCTATAAGACACCGAATTGGAAAATACAAAATTAAGTACAATTTTCCCAAAATCATCCTCTGAAGGATTATGCTTCCCCAACACAAGAGGAACCTCACAACAACGTTGTTTCCCCCGCTATCGTTAGGAATGATTTCGAGTTGAAACCTTCGTTATTACAAGCTCTCTAACAAAATCAGTTTTCAGGATGTCCTACGGATGACCCGAACTTACATTTATTCGTGTTTATGAATGACACAAATACAATAATAGCAAATGGTGTCAGCCCTGAAGCAAAACGAATTCTTCTTTTACCCTTTTCATTACGAGATAGAGCTAGAGGCTGGCTCCAGTCTCTACCATCCAACTTGGTTACCACATGGAACGAGTTGAAGGAAGTTTTCCTAGCGCGATATTTTCCGCCTAGTAAGACAGCTATGCTAAGAGCTAATATCAATGGTTTGAAACAAAAGGAAAGAGAATCTCTCTTCAAATCATGGGAAAGATACAAAGACATGTTGTGACATTGTCCATATCATGGTCTAGAAGAATGGCTGATCATCCACACCTTTTACAATCGTCTCTTCTATAACAAAAGACTAACGATTAATGTGTAGCTGGCGGCACACTGATGGATAAACCTTATCACGATGCTTCTTCACTTATCAATAGTATGGATCAAAACCATTTCCAGTGGGGAAGCAATAGAACCATTATGGAGAAACCTCAAATGAAAGGCAGTATGTACGAAGTTAACAGTTTAGACCAAGTCAACGCTAAGGTAGAAGCTCTTACCCAAAAGATAGAAAACTTGACCACAACTCCCACAGCCACTGTGGAAGCAGTAGGTCTAACCTACATATTATGCGGACTTCACACACATGTTGTGCCTGAATGTAAACTTTTAATAGGATTACCAACTAATCAAGTGAATTATGCTCAAGGAAACCCATACGGGAATACCTATAATCCTACCTGGAAAAATCATCCGAACTTTTCGTACAAGAACAACAATTAACTATATGCACCTAGACAAGCTCCAACTACACGACCAGGATAAGATAAATCCCCCCAAGTTACTCCAACTGTTCCTAGGAAATCCAATATAGAAATCATGATAGAAAACATCGTAGCCACTCAAGCTCAACAAAAAAAAGATTTTCTAAATCAAAACATACACACCAGTGAACAAATAAACAACTATCAAACATGGTTGATGCCCTTGCCACTCAAACAAAATGCTTGAAACGCAAATCTCTCAAGTGGCTCAATAACAAGCGGCAACAGCTACTCCAGCTAGCACTTTTCTTGGCTAACCATAACAAAATCTGAAAGGTTATGCTAATGCAATAATACTTCGAAGTGGAACGAAAGTAGAAGGGCCAACTGACCCAACAACCAAAAATCCAGCCATGTACCAGAGCACTGGTAAACCAACTGAGAAGGAAGACAAACCAGAAGAAGATAAGAAGGGAGATAAAAGCGCAGAGGTAGAAGAGGAAGAAAAACCCTACGTACCTCCGCCATCGTACAAACCACTGATACCATACCCTCAACGGTTAACTAAATCTAAAAATATAGGGCAATTTAATAAATTCTTTAAATTTCTGAAATAGCTAAATACCACTAAACCTTTTACTGAAGCCATCACGCAAATTCCCTCATATGCCAAGTTCCTTAAAGAAATTTTATCTAATAAGAAAAAGCTCGAGGATAATGAAACCATTATGCTTATTTCATAATGTAGCGCTATAATCCAAAATAACATGCCCCCAAACTTAAAGTCACTGGTAGTTTTTCCATACCATGTGAAATCAGAAAGTTCGTCATAGACAAAGCTCTGTGCAACTTGGGATCCAGTATAAGTCTAATGCCTTTATCAATCTACAAAAGATTAAATATGGGAGAATCACGACCGACAAGAATTTTTGTACAACTAGCTGATCGTTTAGTGAAATTTCCTTTAGGAATGCTCAAAATTGTTCCAGTATGTATTGGACAATTTTATATCCCCACTTATTTCATTTTTATGGATATCAAGGAATATTCCAACATCGATATTAAATTTGGAAGACCATTCCTCGCCACCACGGGAGCAATCATAGATGTAAAAAGAGGTAAATCCACATTTGGGTTTGGCGAAGAAAAAGTCGAATTAATCCTCTCACAATTCTTCAAAGCACCAGCTATAGATGATTCGTGTTGTTTCTTGAACGTCATTGATGAATGAGTTAAAGAAATGGAGAAACAAAATATCCCAATCCATGAAAATGATAATTGGTGTGATGAATAAAAGGATGACAATCTAAGTGAATGTATCACGCTAACTCCTGACCATATGCCTTGCTTAAGGAAACCAACTATCAAACTTAAAACATTACCAAAAGATCTAAGAAATGACTTCCTAGACACAGAACTCGAACAACCCGTCATAGTCAATGCATATTTAGGAAAGATAGAAATAGAAAAATTACTACATGTTCTAAAGAAATACCCGACTGCTTTAAGCTATAACATCTCAGATCTAAAAGGAATAAGCCCCTCAATTTGCATGCATCTCATTATACTTGAGGAATACGGCAAGACCTCAAGCAAAATCAGAGAAGAATAAAGCCTATTCTGAGTGATGTAGTTAAGAAATAAGTACAAAATTTCTTAGAAGTAGGAATCATATATCAAATATCCGACAATAAATGAGTTACCCGGTACATGTTGTACCAAATAAAGGAGGTGTTACAGTAGTAAGCAATGCAAAAGGTGAATCCATAACACAACATACCCAAACCGGATGGAGAATGTGCACTGACTATAGGAAATTAAACAAAGCCCCGAAGATCAAAAAAAGACTACATTCACTTGTCCTTATGGTACATTTTCCTATAGACAAATGTCGTTTGGACTATGCAATGCTCCCGCAACATTCCAAAGGTGCATGATGTCAATTTTTTCTGATTTTATAGATTACATCATGGAAGTATTTATGGATCATTTCTTTTTCTATGGGAAAAGCTTTGAAGGATGCTTATCGAACTTAGAAATGGTACTTAAATGATGCGTAAAAGTTAATCTCGTATTAAATTGGTAAAAATGCCATTTCATGGTCCGACAAGGAATCATACTTGGACACATAGTATCTGACAAAGGGATTGAGGTTGACAAAGGAAAAATAGAAGTTATAGGAAACTTTCAGCCTTCGAAAACTGTAAGAGAAATACGAAGTTTCTTAGGACACGTCGATTTCTATCGAGGATTCATTAAAGATTTCTCTAAAATTACCAAACCTCTAACTGGCATGTTAATGAAGGAAGTTGAATTCAATTTCGATGACAAATTCTTAAAAGCATTCGAACAATTAAAAACAACTCTTATTGTCGTACCTATTATGCAACCACCTGATTGGAGATTACCATTCGTAATTATGTGTGATGCTAGTGACTATGTTGTGGGTTCTGTTTTAGGACAACAAAAAGATAAAAAGCTTCACGCAATCTATTAAGCCAGTATAACCTTAAATCATGAATAGATGAAATATGCCACAACCGAAAAGGAACTTTTAGTGGTCGACTTTTCCCTAGATGAATTTCGTTCTTACCTAGTAGGAGCAAAGATAATTATTTATACTGATCATGCTCCGATTAGATGCCTATTAAGCAAAAAAGATGCCAAACTGAGATTACTCAGATATATCTTACTCATACGAGAGTTTGATTTATAAATCAAAGACAAAAACGACACTGGAAACATAATAGCTGATCACTTATCTAGAATGGAAGGCATTAAGCCTGAATAAGTGCCTATCAATAATGATTTCCTTTACGAAAAACTCATAGCCCAGTTAGAAAACAACACCATTGAATGCCCCGTAACTTTTAATAATAAGACAAGTGAAGTCGTGGAAGCAGTTTACACTAAGAACACATTGCCATCGTACGCCGACTTTGTTAACTATTTGGCCACCGGAGTGCTTCCACCAGAACTAACCTATCAACAAAAGAAGAAGTTCTTCCATGATCTTAAACAGTATTATTGGGATGAGCTTCTGCTATTCAAGAGAGGCACAAATGGTATTTTCCTCGATGTGTCCCCGAAGATGAAATTGAAAACATAATTTCCCATTGTCATCCTGCTCCCTATGGTGGACATGCAAGCACTTCAAATACTTGCGCTAAAATTTTACAAGTCGACCTCTATTGGCCCAACTTATGGAAATATTTCCACATTATAGTCTTAAATTGCGACTGATGCCAACGCACTGGCAACATCTCCAGACGCGATGAAATGCCTCAAAAGGGACTTTTAGAAGTATAAGCCTTTGATGTGTAGGGCATTGATTTCATGGGACCTTTCCCATCCTCTTTTGGAAATAAATACACACTCGTTGTTGTAGATTACGTATCAAAATTGATCGAGGTTGTAGCTTCTCCAACAAATGACGCACGAGTAGTAATCAGGCTCTTTAAAAATATAATTTTTCCTAGATTTGGTGTGCCAAGACTTGTCATCAGTGATGGTGGTTCTCATTTCATTTCAAAAATCTTTGAAAAACTATTAGTGAAATATGCAGTCTGACACCGTATAAGAACTCCATATCATCCACAAACAAGTGGGCAAGTAGAAGTCTCCAACAGAGAGATTAAGCAAATCTTAGAAAAAACAGTTGCGACTTCTAGGAAAAATTGGCCGTCCAAATTAGATGAGGTACTGTGAGCATATAGAATAACCTATAAGACACCTATAGGAACCACACCATTCAAACAAGTTTATGGAAAATCGTGTCATCATCCGGTAGAACTTGAGCATAAATCTTACTGGGCCATAAAAAACCTCAACTTAAGTTACGTTGCCATAGGCGAAAAGCAAATCCTAGATATCCATGAGTTAGAATAACTTAGATTTAATGCATATGAAAATACCAGGATCTTTAAAGAAAGAATAAAGAGTTGGCACGACAAGCACATATATAGGAAAAAGTTCAATGAGGGTGACATAGTGCTCCTGTTTAATTCCTTACTTAAATTGTTTGTAGGAAAACTTTGTTGTAGGTGGTCCGGTCCGTTTGAAATAGCTAAGGTTTTTCCAAGTGGAGTTATTGAAATTAAAGGAAAATACAGCGAACTGTTTATCGTAAGCAAGCAGCGCTTGAAGCACTATCATTGTATAGAAAACAAAGATTATTCCGCTAGTTTCCATCTTGTAGAGCTACCCGCTCACTCCCAGATTTAATCACCTATTAAAATGATATCGAGCTTACGACATAAAACAAAGTTCTTGGTGGGAGACACCCCACTTTCTAGTCTTTTATTTTGATTTACTAATTTTATCCTTTTCATTTTCTTACTTTTCTTACTTTTCTTTTTATTTTCTTTTTATTATAGTTTTGCAGTATTGTTCTCTAATGTTAACCACTACTAATTTAATTCTAATTGCCATTTTACTTACAAGCTAACTTAATTTTTAGCTAACCTTACTAACTAACGATGCAAGAAGTTGACACCACAGACAAAGCTTTCAGAAGCGGCGTTTTGAGTCATTGGCTGCAAGGGAAATGGAACTAACGTTCTACCCTGATGGCCCTTCCATGACCACTTTAGGTATTGGAGATAATGTAATGTTTTTTCTGAACCAAGTAGGTTGGGATACTTCTCCTTTGAGAAGAAGATTTAGTTCTTATAGAAAGATGACCTTAGAATTCCTAAGCTCACTCATCTTTTTCCTTTACCATGATTTAGGATTCAATCATGGCCTAACAACCTTTAGAATGTTCGGTATTAAATACCATTATAATAATCGTGAACTTGCTAATCTGTTAGGATTTCCTAGTGGCCCACATGTTTTTACCTGTACTCAAGTGGACCTTCTTATAGACCATGAACTTGGATATTTATGGGATAGTATAACCAGAGATATCAACCCCGAGCCTGATAACAAGTTTTCTGAAAGTATTCATAACCCTGCTATCCGCTACTTCCATAAGTTCCTTGCTCCAACCCTTTTAGGAAAACCGCAAAACCTTACTTCTATGTACAAAGATGAGATCTTCATCATGTATTGTGCCTCCAGAAACCACCTCGTTAATTCCGCTACCTACATGATAGCTAACCTTGATCGTATTTCTCAAACTGATCATGCACCTATTTTGGTGGGAGGTCTAGTGACCATGAAAGAAAATGCTATCGGAATGCGACAACCACTCCTTGGACTCCACCCTCTAGGTAAATTCCAATCCATGAATATATGGTTCTATTTCAACACTGGCATAATTAGAAACTTTGGCCCTAGTGAATTTGAACTTCTCATCAACAAACAGGTTATGCAACTATTCACCTTACCCAATCCAAGAACATGTAGTCATAACCGAAACAACTAGATTTTTGATCTGGAAATACAACCAACTTGACATCCCGTTTCTCTCGAAACACCTCAAATTTATGACCATAATGATGTTTTCCTTTCTGATACCGAAACAGATCCCGAAGGACCTCCATTTTATCACGATTTTCCACCCACCGACCCACCTACACCTTCATGTGCTTCTTTTGCTTCAGTTACCTCTACACTTCCCTCTACTGATAAAGATATTGCCTTACTTGCTGTGCAAACTGAGTTAAACTACTTGAGGGAAGAAGTCACTAAATTGAGCGTAGAGTTTCATGGTTTTATGGACTTAGTGAAGGAGTAGGTGGACTATATTTTATAGAATTTCTACTCCTCTTCTCTCAATACTAACAATAGTGGCTGGCATTGCTTGACATTCTGCATTTCTAGATTTTATTATTTTCTGTTTACATTATGTTTACTTTATGTTTTTGTTTCTCATACTATTGTTTAGAAAGATTCAAAGTTTCGGATTATATTAAATTGTTCGACACTATATCTGATATTTACATTTATGCTATGCTTTATTGTTAGACTATTACTCCACTTCATACTAATATAAAATATATATATGTGCGCTGGAATGTATCGCTCTGTAACATTTATTATTAACAGTTCTAGAAATTAGGAGTTTCTATATTGTGCCTTTCTCCACACATTCTGTGACAACCACCATACCCTTATGAAGTGTGCCGCTCGACACACATTTTGTTCCCCTCAGGACTAAATAAAATCCAGTGCGTGTATTTGTTTCAAACAAATACCGGATTTGTTCTTTTCTTTCATCTTCTGCCACTATCGTTTAACCCAATTAAAACCCTTTCTCCATATTCTTCACCCCTGACCGTCCCACATCCTCTATTTCCAAAATTATCATTAAACACCATTAAATTCCAATCCATTCATTCTATATTGTTCTGTTATTTAAGAACTTGAGGAACAAATATCAAAACCCACAACCTTATGTCAATTTCATAACCGAACACATTCCACCTTCCTTGCATCTAATTATGTCTTGAAGAGTTTAACAACCAAGAGGAGAGCCTGACCTTTTCGGAATTGTGTTCATAAATGGAGAAGCTGGGGTACATCAAGAAGCTCAGTACCAAAAGTTTTCTCAATGTTCAGTTACCGCTACAAGGTATGTTGATGTTAAATATCTATGTGAAATGGGATTATTAGAGAGTGTGCAATGGATACTTCATAATTCTCACCTATCTCATGTCTGCACATTAAACAACCCAACTTATGAATCTTTGACCTTGGAATGTTTGAGCTCCGTATCCTATAACACTCCAGCAGATGACAACACGTACCTCACTGGCACTGCAAACTATATATTGTTTAACGCCGAATATTCTATGAATCAAGAGGCTCTGAGTGATTTGTTATGTTTTCCTCGTGGAGGAGAAGTGTACTACTGAATCCCTCTAGAAGCAGATTGGGCATTGACAATATTCGGTCTATGGAAAGCTTTAACTAGTGAGCGACCTTCATGTTGGAAGCGTATTTTTGTTTCATCTATCCATAATCCATCCATCTGTTACTTTCATCACATCGTTTCCAACACCATTATTGGGAGGGCAAACAACAACAAAGTTAATTCCAAATAATTGTTTTTCCTCCGCTGCATCTTAACGCCTGGTTGGAAGATCAATGCCAATTTTTCCTCTTGGCACACATCCAGTCTGTCTGTGCATGAGACACTACCCCTTTCTACATTTGAAAGTTAGTCACTGTGATACGGTGGGAGAACTGACTTGATGTTTTGCATTTTGATCGCATTTGTGCGGATAGCAAGAGTCGCCACCGACTTTTCTTTTATCCAAAAGGAAAGGTAAAAAAGCACAGGAAATACCTTTTGCGATTATTTCTCGGGTTCGGGGGGTAGATTATGAAAAGTGAAGGTATTAACACCCTTTTCATCCATGGTTTTCCATGGGCTCTTAGTTACTCGTTTAGATCACTTGCTTTCATTTGATAGTGTGCTTGTGGTATGGGATTTGAAAGTATTTTTAAAAAACTCTCTTTGTAATGCTTCTCGTCTCTATAAGAACGCATACAAAGTTTTGTTTCGAAAAGTGGTTCAAAGATGTGTTTGTGAATCGTGTTTCGGAAAGTGTTTTGAAAAGATGTTTTGCAATGGTTCTCGTCTCTATAAGAACGTATACAAAACGTTTTGTCTTTTTGAAAATGTTTTGAAATGGGAGTTTAGGTGTAAAAGTTTTTTATCGTGAGCAAGCGAGTAAATAAGGGCGAATGTATCTACTCGAAAGGTCTAAAATTGTTCTTTTCTTCCTCCTTTTAATGGTGCTATGTTACCATTTATTTTGTAAGAAGCCCCATCGTTGAAAGTGAAGGGACAGGCGCGGGTCAATTTTACAATCATTGAAAGCAACTTATGAGACGCTTTAGTAATTTTTGTAAGGGACAAGATCGTTTTAATCAAAGGCAACATCGAGGGTCATCGAGGGACTACGATCTTTTTTGTCGAAGGGTCATTGCTAGAGCGTCCCATATTCGAGGGACATGATTGTATTTCCGAGGCTACAAGAGAGGTTACCCTAGAGGTGCACGTGTGAAAAAGTGTGTTGGTTTCAAGTTACTTTATTGTTTAATTAGGTCATCTAGCGATTGATTTTTTTAATCTTGCCATACACGCCTAATTACTATATAGTATATGGAAAACAGTAAATTGCGGGAATTGAAATTCTACGCTATTATAAAATACTCGGGAATAGGGGTACAATTTTTACAAATGGGGATGAATCAAATGCGATAGCAAAATCCAAGTAGAAAACAATACAACCACATCAAATTTTGTACGATTTTATTAAAGCTATGATAATCAACAAAATATGGAAATGAAATGTTAAGTATTTACTTGAAAAGAAAAAAAAATAAAACCTATTCTAGAAAATAAAATATTGATTAAATTATATTCTTTATTTTTGTATTTCAATTACTTAATTAAAATCTAAAGAAAGAAAACAAACTAAATTATTTTTTTTTGGTGTTCTATTATATGTAAAATTAAATCTAAAACAAATTCTATTAAAGAAAGAAAAGTGATAAAAATTATTTACAAAACCTAAATCAAATTAATAAAAATATATTTTATGTTTTATTAGTAATTTCCATAACAAAAAAATAATGTAATAAGAAAACAAATTAAAAAACGCATGGGCTTATGTTGAGTTTAGAGATGAGGCCCAAAAGAAAAAATGTTATTCTTGCTGAAACAAAGAACAAACCAAGGGGAGGGGTATGGCTATTAAAACGCATGGGCTTTAAGATCAAGACAAAAAAAAAACAAGCCCAAGCTTCTAAACCCAACTTAGTTATTAATTAAGGGACCAAAACAAGATTAGGGTTCTTGGAACTCTTTGTCCCTCATGGCGCCGCTAATTCATCTCCTTCGCTCATCTCTGTTCATCTTGCCGAAACCTCTAAATGCTCTCACTAACCATCCCTGTTTAACCTCATGATCGAATCACCCTCTTCTACCTCCTTATCTCACCGTGATTTTCATTTTTGAAAACCCTAAGTTTTGAAATCGGATTTAAACCTAAGAGTTCCGAAATTGGTTCAACTGTGACCTTCCTAAAACTCTGTGTTACCGGAACGCAACTGTCTCGTCTTCCTAATCAAGCTCTAGTGATTTTCTTTGAAAAAAGCAAGGTTTCTGTTATCCTTAAAGCTTAACGATTTTACTGATTTTCATCTTGTTATGTTTTCTGTTAATTAACCTTGTTATCTATTGAAATATAGAAATTAGGTTTAGGGATTCATGAGAAAGAGGAAAAGCTCATACCTGTTAGAGACTTTTTTCTGTGAAATGGGAAAGGGAAGGAGAGACCGAGGACGGTGTTCCGATGGTGGCGGAAGTTGCGCGAGGGGAAGAGATGAGGACGTGTCTTTTCTGACTTGTTGGTAACTTCTTCTTATCTCTTTGTTCGAATGATGATTTTTCGGTGATGGTTAAGGGTTGTGGAATTTTTGATGATGGTTCGGTTGTTTTGAGTTAACAATATTTTTTGGGATTTGAGGCTTTGCTTCTGTATGATGGTTATTGTTTTTATTGTCTTGATGAAAGCTTAGCAGGTTCTTTCTTTGGCTACTGTGTTTTTGGATCTTTTCAATGGTTTAACAGGTTTTTGTTGTTTGATGATGACTACTGGTTTTTGGGAGTTTTGATGGTTAGCAGGTTTTTGATTTTTTTGATGATGGTTCTGTTTGAATGGTTAACAATTTTGTTGTTTGATGATGGTTCTGTTTGAATGGTTAACCGTTTTTTTGTTTGATGATGGTTCTGTTTGAATGGTTAACAGGTTTTTGTTGTGATGAGGGTTACTGTTTTTTTTTGGCTACTGCATTTTGGATCTTTTTGATGGTTTAGCAGGTTTTTGAGCTTGTGAAGCTGGTTGACTATATTTTCAGTTTGAGACTTGTGTTTTTTTCTTTCTATCGCCCCCCTGTTATATTGACCCTGCTCCTGTTATCCATATTCAAAATGGTGGGAAACAAACAAATTTGAATATTTTAGTATATTGTCCTTATGGCTTTTTTTGTTGCAGTTTTGTTTTCTTCCATTTTCTATGCAATTTGGGACAGACTGTGGGCAGGGCAGCAAGGCTGTGCATTTTGGGCAATTCCAATAACCTAGGTGACTTCTTTCCTCTCTTCTCTCTCAATGACAATAAAAAAGAAATTTTCTCTTTTGCCTTTTTTCTAATTCTGAAAGGTTTGCATGGAAAATGATGATATATTGCTTCTTGAGCAAGTTTTGCTATTTTGTTTGACTTAGCTATATTGCTGCCTCATTTTTTGTTGATGCTGCTAGTTTGGCCTGTTGTAATGTTGTTTTTTGTGATGCTGTTTGGACAGTTTGTGGCATTTTGTTTGGTTCATTTTGTGCATTTTGTTTGGTTCAGTTTGGTAGAATTTTGTTTGGTTCAGTTTGTAGCATTTGTTTGGACAGTTTGTAATGCATTTGTTTGGACAATTTGTAATGCTTGCGAATTCTTTTCCTCTTTCTTTTTGTGAACAAAGAAGGATAACCTTCTTGTGATTTGCTAATAAGGGGAAATAAATTGTGATGACTTGAACAACATTCTGATTCCATATTGCAAACCTTAATGATGAATGCCTTTTGGAAAATTTTCTGTTCATGCCCAAATAATTTGCACTAACCATGTTTTTTTCTTTCTTTTGTTTTCATGTGAGCACAATTGGATATGACAAAGCAAGGAAGGCAAGAAATCTGTGGCAAGCATGGAAGTCTTGGAGATAAACAAAAGAATTTGATACGACTTCAATCTTCAGACAAACTTAGGCATAAATTAATTCTCCTAGGCCAATCAATCATTCGGATTTTCTTTGTAAATTTAGAAAAATCACTCTGGTATTTTGATGTGTTGTATCCAATAGTACCAATTCATCTTTAAATACAATGAGTTGTAAAACATAAAGTATTAAAGAATAAATTGTTTTGTACCAAATGTTTGAAATTGGAGAAAATCTTGAGTTGTAACATGAAATATTCTGGTGTCACTTGAAATCCTTTATCAACAACAACTTGTAATTTCTCTTCGCATCCTAATTGATTTTTGAAATTCCCAATCAAGATATTTGGAAAAAAATGCTCCAGTCTGGTAACTTAAATTCCAAGTAATCCCAATAATTCTGTAACTGCATTTCAAACAAACACGCACTGTATACTCCATTTCCTAACCAAGCATATGTTTTCAAAGACGCAAATCAATCTGGTCAACCTGGATCCTACAATCATGAGTGTCCTAAACGACAGTCTTAACTTCTATCTCTTGTCCCAAATAGATCATGCTCTGAGAAAAAATATTATCTTTTAAGTAAACTGTGTTTTTTTAAGAAAATTCAAAATCAATCAAATGCCTTGCGATGATTTGATAATTTTAAAGTTTCCCAAACTCAAGTTTCTTCCAATTCTTTGAAGATAAACCCGTGAGCGACATCACATCTGACCATGAACGGACATAATAGTCTCAAAATCTTGTAGCTTGAAGAAATCATAAATACAACCTTGAGGAAGCATAAACACCTGTGAAAGCCAATTGGATCTTTGAAAAAAGAGAATATGTCTGGTCGATTTCTGAGCCAACTTGAATATCTGAGAAACCCCAGGGTTGTGTCTTCTATGAAAAATGGGAGGGAAAATTTTGGGGTACAATAGCTGCCCCTGTTCAATTTTCTTAAACTTGAAAAGCGAGATCGACATGTTTGTTGTTTGTGGCTTGAAAGAAGAAGATAATTGAACACTAGAGTGCGCAGAAATTTTCACTTGATGACGCGCTGGTTTGATTGTGTATGGAAATGGGCTTAAAGATGCCATTTGGAGAAATAGAGGAGAATTATCGGACATGGGCTTATAGATGTCATCCAAAGGTGATTGCTGACGGAAAGTTTGAACTGGATTTGAACAGAGAATGGATCAGAATAAACCGTTGAGAGATTTATCAGAAATAGTAAAAATATTGAAGTGAATCAGAATAAACCATTGAGGGATTTATCTGAACCAGTAAAAATCTGGAGATGAATCAGAATAAACCGTTGAGAGATTTATCTGAAACAGTAAAAATCTAGAAATAAATCAAAATAAACGGTTGAGAGATTTATCTGAAACAGTAAGAATCTGGAAATGAATCGGAATAAACCGTTGAGAGATTTATCTGAACCAGTAAGAATCTGGAAATGAATCAGAATAAACCGTTGAGATATTTATCTGAACCAGTAAAAATCTGGAAACGAATCAGAATAAACCGTTGAGAGATTTATCTGAACCAGTAAAAATATGGAAATGAATCAGAATAAGCCGTTGAGAGATTTATTTGAACTAGTGAAGATCTGGAGATGAATCAGAATAAACCGTTGAGATATTTTTCTAAACCAATAAGAATCTGGAAACGAATCAGAATAAACCGTTGAGAGATTTATTTGAACCAGTAAAAATCTGGAAACGAATCAGAATAAACCGTTGAGAGATTTATCTGAACCAGTAAAAATCTGGAAATGAATCAGAATAAACCGTTGAGAGATTTATCTGAACCAGTAAGAATCTGGAAATGAATCAGAATAAATCGTTGAGAGATTTATCTGAACCAGTGAAGATCTGGAGATGAATCAAAATAAGCCGTTGAGAGATTTATCTGAACCAGTAAAAATTTGGAAATGAATCAGAATAAACCGTTGAGAGATTTATCTGAACCAATGAAGATCTGGAGATGAATCAGAATAAACCGTTGAGAGATTTATCTGAACCAATTAGAATCTAGAAATGAATCAGAATAAACCATTGAGAGATTTATCTGAACCAATAAAAATCTGGAAACGAATCAGAATAAACTGTTGAGAGATTTATCTGAAACAGTAAGAATCTAGAAATGAATCAGAATAAACTGTTGAGAGATTTATCTGAACCAGTAAGAATCTGGAAATGAATCAGAATAAACCGTTGAGAGATTCATTTGAACAAGTAAAAATCTGGAAACGAATCAGAATAAACCGTTGAGAGATTTATCTGAACTAATAAAAATCTATAGATGAATCAAAATAAACCGTTGAGTGATTTATCTGAACCACTGAAGATCTGGAGATGAATCAGAATAACTCGTTGAGAGATTTATCTGAACCAGTAAGAGTTTGGAAAGGAATCAGAATAAACCGTTGAGAGATTAATTTGAACCAGTAAAAATATGGAAACGAATCAGAATAAACTGTTGAGATATTTATCTGAACCAGTAAAATCTAGAAATGAATCAGAATAAACCGTTGAGAGATTTATCTGAACCAGTAAGAATTTGGAAATGAATCGGAATAAACCGTTGAGAGATTTATCTGAACCAGTGAAGATCTGGTGATGAATCAGAATAAACCGGTAAGAGATTTATCTGAACTAGTAAAAATCTGGAAATGAGTCAGAATAAACCATTGAGAGATTTATCTGAACCAGTGAAGATCTGGAGATGAATCAGAATAAACCTTTGAGAGATTTATCTGAACTAGTAAGAATCTGGAAACGAATCAGAATAAATTGTTGAGATATTTATCTAAACCAGTAAAAATCTGGAAATGAATCAGAATAAACCGTTCAGCGATTTATCTGAACTAGTAAAAATCTGGAAATTAATCAGAATAAACCGTTGAGAGATTTATCTGAACCAGTGAAGATATGGAAACGAATCAGAATAAACCATTGAGAGATTTATTTGAACCAGTAAAAATCTGGAAACGAATCAGAATAAACCGTTGAGAGATTTATCTGAACCAGTAAAAATTTGGAAATGAATCAGAATAAACCGTTGAGATATTTATCTGAACCAGTGAAGATCTGGAGACGAATCAGAATAAACCGTTGAGAGATTTATCTGAACCAGTAAAAATCTGGCTTTTCTCGGAAACTGGTCTATATTTGACTTGTTGAAGATTTGTATTTGTCGGAAATTTGTTGATAATAACTGTAAAATGTTTCTTTCCTGTAAATATGTGAAGAGTTAATTGTATGCAATTCTATGATGTATGCGATGCATGGTGTCATGTTTGCCTCTCAAAATAAATGAGATTGCACTGTATGTACTTGAATTGTCAATGTTATGACGTATGTATGCGAATGTATGAGAAGTAAAGATTGTTTGTGCCATATCAATGTAGGAAGTGGGGAAAATAAATCCCCTTTGAAGTACTGATGGGTGAATTTCAAGGTAAATGCTTTGTCGCAGAAGAGAAAAGCCAGACACTGCTTGTGATAATCTGCTGGGGAAATCTGAGAAGCTGGGCAACTTGCTGGGGACACTCTGGACCAGTGGTTGGAAATTTTTTCTCTGGCTGGAGAAAGTACCTGCGGGGGTTTTATGGAATGGCTCACAGATATCACTCTATTCCTTATAGTTATTAGTAATTGTCCTTCCGTTTTTATTTTTATTTTTTTGTTTTATTTTTTTGTAATAGTAATCACATTCAAATTTTCGACTTTGCCGCCCTTTTGGGTTTTCGACTTGCCGGGTGTACAGATTTTTTTCTTCATCCCTTATTTTTGCCCGAACCCTTTTGGTTCGCCGGGAAGCCCTTATTTTTTCCTAGGCCAGTCAACCTAGCAGGTCTTTGATCATGCGTTGTATCTTTTAACTATGCCCGTATTTACAGGGTGCGGGAGGTCGTCGCCATCCATATTAGTCAAGATCATTGCTCCACCAGAGAAAATGCTTTTGATTACAAATGGCCCTTCGTATGTAGGGGTCCATTTTCCCCTGGGATCACCTTGGGGCAAAATGATACGCTTGATTACCAAGTCACCGACCTGATATACCTGACGTTTGGCCTTTTTATTAAAAGCCTTGATCATGCATTTTTGGTACATCTGACCATGACAGATAGCTGTAACCCTCTTCTCATCAATCATGTTTGGTTGGTCAAACTGAGTCTGAATCCAATCTTCTTCATTCAAACCAGCATCCTTCATAATTCTCAGAGAGGGGATCTGAACCTCAATAGGCAAGACAACTTCTATGCCGTATACGAGAGAAAAAGGTGTTTCCCCAGTTGATGTGCGAGCTGTGGTACGATACTCGTGGAGAGCGAACGGTAGCATCTCATGCTAGTCTTTGTATGTGACTGTCATCTTCTGTATGATATTCTTTATGTTTTTGTTAGAAGCTTCTACAACACCATTCATCTTTGGTGGGTAAGGGGAAGAATTGTGATGCTAAATTTTGAATTGCTCACACAAGGCGGTGATCATAGTATTATTCAGATTTGTACCATTATCAGTGAGGATTCTCTTCGGGATACCGTACCGACATATGAGATTCTGCTTGATGAACCGGGAGACCACATTTTTGGTAACAAAAGCAAAGGAAGCTGCCTCAACCCACTTTGTAAAATAGTAGATGGCGACTAAGATAAAGCAATGTCCATTAGAGGCTGTTGGCTTGATTTCCCCAATCATATCGATTCCCCACATAGCAAATGGTCAAGGAGCCATCAAGACATTCAGAGGAACCGGAGGTACATGCACTTTGTTAGCATAGATTTGGAACTTATGGCAAGTCCAAGAGTGTTGGTAGCAATCTACCTCCATGGTAGACCAATAATAGCCTGCCCGTAGGATTTTCTTGGCCATGGTATGCCCACTGGAATGTGTACGAAAAGTTCCTTTGTGTAGCTCACCCATGATCCTTTCAACCTCAGCCTTGTCTACGCACCAAAGAAATATCGAGTCATGAATGCCTTTGTACAGAATACTGTTACTAAGGAAGAATTTAGTCGAGAACCTTCTCAATAATTTCTTGTCATTCACCGAAGCTCCTTCTGGATATTCCTGAGACTCGAGATACCTTTTGACTTCATGAAACCAAGGTTGGTCCACTATTTCTTCGGTATTAATCTCGTGACAGTAGGATCGTTCATTCATTCGCTCAATGGAGATTTGAGGAGCCTCGTTATCCCAATTAAGTTTAAACATAGATGACATTGTAGCTAATGCGTTTGTCAGCTGATTTTCTTCTCGCGAGAAATGCTCGAAGGTAATCTTCTCGAAATGCGGCAACAATGTCAACACATGTTCTTTATAAGAGACAAGATTGGGGTGCTTGGTATCCCATTCCCCTTTGACTTGAGTGATGACCAAGGTTGATTCCCAAGTTTATGGCAGCCTTGAGTCCAAAGATGCATGCTTCATATTCTGCCATGTTGTTCGTACAATTGAAGCAAAGTCTGACAGTGAAAGGAGTATGGCATCCTTCCAGAGATATAAGTACAACACCAATACCGTTACCAAGTGCATTGGATGCCCCATTAAAGTACAGGGTCCATCGGTATCCTTGTTCAGGTCCGTCATATGGCCTGAATTCTTCAACATTGTCCAATGTCATGATGTCTTCATCAGGGAAGTCAAACTTCATGGATTGATAATCTTCTACAGCTTGATGGGCCAGATGATCAGCTAGCACACTTCCCTTTATAGCTTTTTGGGTCGTGTACTGTATGTCACATTCTGTTAGGATCATCTTCCTTCTAGCTATCCTGCCAGACAAAGCAGGCTTCTCGAAGATGTACTTTATCGGATCCATTTTAGATATCAGCAAAGTGGTATGAGTCAACATATACTGTCTTAGCCGGCAAGCACCCCATACCAGAGCGCAACAAGTTTTCTTGAGCAGTGAATATCTGGTTTCACAGTCGGTAAACTTTTTGCTCAGGTAATAAATAGCATGCTCTTTTCGGCCAGACTCGTCCTACTGCCCCAATACGTACCCCATTGAGTTCTCTAAGACGGTAAGATACATGATTAGCGGTATTCCTTCGAATGGTGGCATCAAGACAGGAGGCTCTAGCAAATACTCCTTGATTTTATCGAAAGCAATCTGACAATCATCATTCCATCTAACTACCTGATATTTCTTCAACAACTTGAAGATTGGTTCACAAGTAGATGTTAGGTGAGAAATGAACCTAGCAATGTAGTTCAGGCGTCCCATGAAACCTCTGACTTCCTTCTCAGTGCGAGGAGCAGGAATTTCTTGTATCACTTTGACTTTGGCAGGATCAACCTCGATGCCTTTGTTGCTGACAATGAATCCTAAGAGTTTACCATACCAGACTCCGAATGTGCACTTGTTTGGGTTCAATCTTAGCGTGTACTCCTTAAACCTGACAAACAGCTTTTGCAAGTGATCAAGGTGTTCTTCTTCAGTTTGTGATCGGGCTATCATGTCATCTACGTAGACCTCTATCTCATTATGTATCATATCATGAAACAAAGCTACCATGGTGCGCTGATAGGTTTCCCCGGAATTCTTCAGTCCGAATGGCATCACTTTGTAGCAGAACGTACCCCACTGTGTGACAAATGTAGTTTTCTCCATGTCCTCAGGTGCCATTTTGATCTGGCTATAGCCTGAGAATCCGTCCATGAAAGAAAATACTTTGAGTTGTGCCGTATTGTCAACTAAGATGTCGATGTGGGGAAGTGGGAAAACATCTTTGGGGCTTGCCCTGTTTATGTCTCTATAGTCCACACACATCCTCACTTTACCATCTTTCTTGGGTACAGGGACAACATTGGCCACCCATTAGGGATAAGAGAGGACAGCCAAAAATCCAGCATTGAACTTCTTCATAACTTTTGTTTTGATCTTTTCCGACATGTCGGGCCTCATACGACGAACCTTCTGTTTTACTGGGGGACAATCTTCCTTTGTAGGAAGACGATGTACTACAATGTCTACATCCAGTCCTGGCATGTCTTCGTAAGACCAGGAGAAGATCTCAACATAATCGTGCAACAACTGAATCAGACGTTCCTTAACACTCGGCTCTAGATTGGCACCCACCTTGATTTCATTTTTATCTTCCTCGGTACCCAAGTTGATTGTATCCAACGGTTCCTCATGAGGCTGAATAGCTCTGTCTTCTTGTTGCAACAACCTGGCCAACTCTCCTGGCACTTCATAATCTTCCTCACCCTCGTCGTCGGCTTGGTAGATCGGATTTTCAAAGTCACAATTGGCCATAGCAGAACTGTTACCCCTGAGATCCTGAGCGTACATAGATCTGCATTTTCAATATGTGAGTGTGTGTAAGAGCATAGCTACCTTTGACAGAAATAAAATGCAAGAAAGAAAAGACAAAGAAAACAAAGTTTGATGTAAAAAACGTCCATGATTCATTAATGACATATGAGAATGAAGTGACAACCCTTACAGATGGACCATTGTGCCTTGGGTAAGACACAAGGTTTAGAAAAAAAGTCTGAATTATTTAAATATTACAAGCCTGAAAATATTAAAAGACAATTACTCTTGAATAAAAGTAATAGGAATGAAATCCTTTGCCTTCCAATTATTAAGCCCTCCGCCGATAGTTGGAAAAATCCATTCATCCATGTCACATCTGTCATCACTATCTTCTAATGCGTTGACTCCTTTATTGCTGAAATCCTTTTTAATATTAAAATAATATATTTTAATTGGTGTAATAGAAAATAAATAATAACCTAGTTTTAAATTAAATTTACAAGACTAGTTAGTAAAAATAAATAAAGTATAGTTAAATAAAATATTTTTTGTGAGAAAAATAAAAAATAAACTAATTCAAAATATAAATGTATTATTTTTTGTATTTTTTATGATTTTTTGAATATTAGGAAAAATAAGTAAGAAAACATATAAAATAAAATAAGAAAATTAAATTAAATTTGGCCAGGGGTGCAAATAATCCATAGGGGGGTCAAAAAGTAAAAACAAAAACAAAATCCAAAGATGAAGCCCATACGCCTGCAAAAAAGTCAGAATGATGCAAAAAATGTTAAAAAAACAAAAGGGTACCACTAGGGCTCGAACCCAGGTACCAAAGGTTACAGGCGCGCGCTTCTACCACTGGGGTGGCTATACACCCGTTAACATAAGAAAATCAATAAATATATGATACAAAATGAACCCTGATTACTTCATCTTCAACCTCCAGCCAGACCAATTGTAACTTGTTCATTTCTCATCA
Source organism: Vicia faba (assembly GCA_948472305.1). Classification (NCBI taxonomy): domain Eukaryota; kingdom Viridiplantae; phylum Streptophyta; class Magnoliopsida; order Fabales; family Fabaceae; genus Vicia; species Vicia faba. The sequence continues at coordinate 1,039,551,901 of OX451737.1, forward strand.
AAATTGAAAACTATAAACATGAAACTTGTAGCAAATTTCCTCACGATTTCAAAATTTTAAATCATTAAAACTATAGATCAAAGATAAGAAGGAATTTCAATGGCCCTATTCTGAACCCTAAAAATCTCAAAAACTTCAATCTTAAAATTCTCTAAGCTCAAGCAAAATCAATGGTAACTATGGACATGGTTAGCTTTAGGGCAATGATATCTATATGTTTTATTCACAAATAAATCATTGATGATGCATGTATGAGAAGTTCCAAAGTTAGAAAACTTACCTTGCAAGAGGGTATCGGGTTTGAAGTTCGAGAAGCTTTCAAGAGGTTCTAATGGTTGGGTTAGCTTCCTCAAGTTCCTAGAAAGCTAATAAAATGCTTAGCTTAAGCTGAAAGGGCCTGAGGAGTTCTGGAGAAGTCCAATTGCAAAGCTCTATTTTTGAAAATGGAGGATGATGTTAATGGTGTTACAGTTTTGTAACTGGGTGTGGGATCAATTCTATATGATTTTTAGAAGCTTTAGAAACCAAAAGGCCAAGAATCGCATGAGTAAATTATGAGTTTCAAGTTTTTTGTCAGTTTGTGTGAAAATGGAAGTATGAGATATGTTTCTGAGTTCTAGGTCTTTTCAGGGCATGAGCATTCGTGTCTTTGTGGCTAATGGTTTGTGTATGTATAAACAAAAGTGTTTTAGAGCATTGGACAATCAAAAGTACCAGTTTTTAGCTCTTGGCTAGGTTACTTGATTTTAAGGAAAAGTGGGAAACAAGTTTCAAGAGGAGGTACAAGCATGGGCTAGGTGATTGTAAGTGTCTAAACCATTTCTCATGAGTTATAGGACTTGTTTGATCAGAAGAAAACAAGTGCAAGGCTCAATAACAAGTTTTGTGCAAAAATTCACTTTATCAAAATGGCAATGTAACTTTTCTTCCAAAAATGGATATAAAGCATGTCCATGCATTGAATGCTTGAAGTGAGACCTCTAACAGATGTGTAAACCATTAATTATGGAGTGCCTAACAATTTTGAGGCCTGAAAAGTAGTGTTTATGCAGCATAGTTTGAATTTCGAATTTGGTTCATCACAAAATGACTTGTAATTCAAGTGATAAAACCCTAACTTCATCTCTTCGATTCTCCCTACTCAAGAATGATATCAAGGAGTTCTAAGACATTTTGAAAAGCTTGTAATGTGCTCTACAAACCATATTTGAATTGGTTTTGAATATTACCCTTGGAACTATATGAAAAAGTTCCATGAAGTTGGATCAAAATCCTGACAAAATTAGGGCAAACATTTCAATAAGTGTTTTGTTTCATGACCACATGTTCATAAAATTATAACTTGAGATCAAAGCACTTTTGGAAGGAGTTGTGTAAAGCAAAGTTTTATATTTCATGGAGATATACAACTTTTATGTTGGATGTTTCTCTTGAATCATATTGTAGCATGGTGAAAAATTTGTTCAAAGTTGTGAAAAAACATGAAATTTCCAACACTTAGAAAAATTTCGAAGTTTAGAAATTTTGACATTTCAAAATGAAATCTTGAATTTTCGATTTCTTGAGGAATAAGTTTCATATTTTGACATGTTTTGATGAATTGTGATCTTTGGCATTTGAATTTGACCAAAAATTCAAAGTTTGACTTTTCAGTATACAGTTGACTTTTGATTAGTTGACTGAAAATTCATCTGTCAATCCTTTGAACTTGAGCAATGTTTTGAGCCATGTCATTAGGTCAAAATGATGTAATTGGACTCTTGAGATCATGCCTTAAACCAATTTATCATTTGCTAGGTCAAAAATCAGAAATTGCCCTTTCCCAGTCAAAACCTTAATTTTGACCATTTTGCCCTTTTGGAGATTTGATCAAATTTCTTGGGGAGTTGTGGTCCAAACTTGATCAAATGATACATATGAGTTTAAAATTTTGATGTGGATCAAAAATTATGAAGTTTGACTGTAAAAGTGTGATCTAAGGTTTGAAACTTGACATGAGTTATCTTGGGGGTCCATAATGATCCATGAAAGACATATGGGGCATTGGAAGTTCAAAAATCCTTGTGCAAACTCAAACCCTAATTTTGGTCATCAGTGCTTAAGGAGGTGTCTTGGGCTGATCAACCCTAATTCAAACTTTGACTCAAAGGAGATCTTGGGAGAAAATTCTTGATAAGTGAGAGGGCAAATTTTGGGGTACAACAGGCACGAATTCAGATTTTGAATTAAGGTCAAAAAGGCCAGGGGGTAAGTTTTAATCTAATTAGTCAAAAATAGGGGGTGCGAGAAATAGGAGGTCCCAAGTCCAGATTTTAGACTTGGCCCTCTTGACGTAGAGGTGCATTTTCATGAGCGTTTAGCAAAAAAGAGTGATGCGATTGGTTCTCGGTTGGGCCCATGATGGCATGGAAGAATTATCTGGATAATATACATGGTGAGAATGTGTAGTTAGATACGCATGATTAGGATCGAGGGGATAAGAGTGAGGGTATATGTTAACGACTATTGGCGACACACATAAGATTATTATGCTTAATATATTTGTTTTATCAAAATGAATTTCTCAATTCTTCGTGTTAACCCCATTTCATCTTTATCTGACGTCCTCAACCTTTCCTCTCTCACTTAAAATACAGACGTGAAACCCTATCCAACCCTCCGGCGTCAATCTAACCTCCGAACCCAGTGACCAAAACCTAAACGAAACCCAAAAGCTACTATCACCCAGAAACATGCAAAGAAATAAAGTTAGGTTTCTTTTTACTTTGGCGTGTTCTTCGAACCCCCTCCCTGTATCGTCTAACTTCTAACCCTCCTTCTTCCTTGTTTTTATAGGCACGGTGGTGATGGAAACGTAGTGGCAGAGATCTCATGGCGGAGATGGAGCGGCTAGGGTTTTTGATATTGAAACCCTAGGATGGCTTCTAGGTTATGGGAGTTAACGATGAAGGCGAGCGACTCTTAAGACTTCCCTCCTCCAATTCTTCTTTGTCCCCTTTACTGTAATTTTAAGGTAGTTTTTATAGTGTTTTTTGAGATTTAGCAAATTATGAAGATTAGTTATATTGTCTTTAAATTTAATTCCATTAATTGATTTAGGGTTTTCGAATTAGGAAATGTTTTGAAATTTTGTCTGTAAATTTATGAACAATGTAATTTTAGCTTTGAACAATGTTTAATGAATTTCCAAAATTGGTTGATTCTGCTTCTGTTATACACTTTTGTTCTTTGTGTTGGCAATGATTCTGGAAAAGGAATGAAGATATTGTGTTTGAAAACCTAAAGCGAGCCTTTTTTTTTCAAATCTGTACAGTGTGTGTTTTTCAACTTTGGGTCATGCGCATTGATTTGGGCCACACGTTCATTGGGCCTGAGTTAGTTATGATCAAAAAAGCTTTTTTTTGTCAACAAAAATAATGAAACAAATAAACAGAAATCAATTTGAAATTTGTATATATTTATTTATTAAAAAATAGTAATAGTAATAATAATGATTATTATGACAATAAGTTTTATATTGTGAAAAATGACACCTCCAAGTAGAATCCAAATATTGAATGGAGCTCCAAATTGGGCCTTCCAAACGAATTGACATGGGCCTTACCAACGAGATGGATTATTTTATACACCCCTCAATCAAAATGGGCCTAATTTGTTTAATTTTATTTGGACTTTAAAAAAAGGTTGTTTCTAAACACCCATTCTTTCCAATATTTCAAATACTACACGGGCCTTATTGCTAACAATTTGTTCACCTCCTTGGTTAAACAAAACACATCCTTTTCTAAACATGAAATGAACCAAAATAAATACATGGGCCCTTTCTATATTTAGAAAGGCCCATAATATTTTCAAAGTAATATATATACTTATAAAATGCATCCTATCTAAAAGAAACCTTAATGGGCCATCAGATATTGATGGTCCATTTAAGATTTGTACACCCATTTTCCTTGTTTTAAACGTCTCTAGAAGTGAACTATATAATGCGATTTATTTTTAGTGATCCATAAATATAGGGGTAGGGAAAATTTGGGGTATGACAACTGCCCCTATTTAATCATCTTCCGATTGGATAGTGCGAGTATACGCAGGTCTCGCACACCCTGATCGGAAGTTTATTAAATATTTGGAAGACTCCAAAATTTGTCTAAAATATTATAAGGATACGATGTGAAACGCTTACATGGATATGAAGAGAGAGCATAAATGATGATGTATGATCTAATCTGCGTTTGAACAAAAGTTATGTTGACCTAGACATGACGACGCAGATAACTCATCAGTATCTAAGAAGAGATCTTCTACATATCTACTGTTACCTAAGAGGTAAATGATGCAGGTTCAAATAGTTACCTTTGCTAATGCTAGGAGACTAATATAGAAAATTTTGGTTTTTTTCTGAGTTTGTTTATTCATTATGACCTGGGGAACGGGTAAAATAAAACTTGACGATATATTGTTGCATAGATACTGACGTAATAGAGCTAAATCATAAGAAAACTGATAACACCATTGTTGCATAGAGATTGATGCAATGAGTTAAGTTAAGGAGAGCAACATGATGATGCCATCGGTTCCTGGAGGCTAATGCAATGGATTTTTGTTGTAGAAAACTTTTGACAATAACATTGTTGCATGGAGACAGATGTAATGGAAATGGTTTAATAATAAAATTGACGTATGGTGACTGACATAACAGGTTCGAGTTTGATAACAACATTGATGCATGGAGACTGACACAATAAGTTGAATGTAGAAAATTCACACATTGTCGCATAGAGACTAACACAACGGGTGGAGTCGCCGACTTTGCAACGTTGCTTCCTGGGGTCTGGAACAATGAGCTAGATCGTAAAGTAAAAACATATTGTTGCATGGAGACCAACACAATAAGTTAAATATGGAAAATTTCACACATTGTCGCATAGAGACTAACACAATGGGTTAAATTAATGCTTTCGTAACATTGTTGCCTAGGGTCTAACGCAATGAGCTAGATCACAAAGGAAAAACATATTGCTGCATGGAGACTAACAAAATAAGTTAAATATATAAAATTCATGCATTGTTGCATAGAGACTGAAGCAATTGGATAAATTGCTGCTTTCACAACATTGTTGTCTAGGGTCAGACACAATGAGCTAGATCGTAAAAGGAAAAACATATTACTGCATGGAGACTGACACAATAAGTTAAATATAGAAAATTCATGCATTGTTGCATACAGACATAATGGGTTGAATTACTGCTTTCATAACATTTCTTTCTAGGGTCTGACACAATGAGTTAGATTGCAATAGGAAAAACATATTGCTGCGTGGAGACTGATACAATAAGTTAAATATAGAAAATCCACGCATTGTTGCATAGAGACTAACATAATGGGTGGAATAGATAGGAATTTGTTTTGGAGGATCCAAATATTGGACGCATAAATCAAAGATGGGAATGGATTTTACTGGTTATTTGCTTTCTAACTAAAGTAAGGACTAATAGAGGGCCCTAAGATATTGGCTCTGCCCCAAACATGTTTTTTGGTTGAGAAATGTCATGTGTGATGTATGTGCATGATGTGTGTGTATGGAAATATGGACTTTGGAATGCATATGTAACGAATGTGCGTATGCCCTAAATGTTGTGAAAAAATGCTTTTGTATTCTCCTTTTTAAACCATTGGCTTTGAGCTACTAACCCTCCAGCATTGCGTGTTGCAAGGTCATGGCATTTTTAATCGATTTAAACATAGATCTTGATGTTTGTATCATAGGCGTAGGCGTATCATCGGCGCAAGTGTCATCATGGAGATAAGTGTCATCAAGTACTTTCACTTGTCAAATCCTTTAAATGATTTCAACACAGTATTAAAAAAAATCGTAGCATTTTGCAAACAAGTCTGAAAAAGAAAAACACAATTCGCGAGATACGAAGAGAAATATGAGTTTTATTGATATGCCTTTAAATAGGCATGAGTACAAGACGAAATTCCTGAAAGGAGGTAACTACAGAGATTTTTAAAACATTAAATGGCAACGAAAATGATTATTGTTACTCTTATCTTCCCAATATCCTTTTGATAGCTTCCAATCTTCTTCGCTTTTGAGTTAGATGATTTGGATCTAACTCTTTCTTCGTGGTCTGTGGTCGTAGTTCTCAGATCGTAGTCTTTTTGTTCTTTATTTCTTTTGATTAAGATCCCAAATTTTTGCCTAGATCGCACTTTCCGGTTTTCAATCCATCGGGATAAATTTTTTTGTGTATGTCCCTAATTTTTGCCTAGATCACCCTTTCAGGTTTTAAATCCAATGGGATACTCCTTTTTGCCTAAGTCGCCTGTTTAAGGTTCGAGCTTAGCGTGCTTTCTTATACATAGTATTTTTTGACTGCGTCTATATTTTTCTAATGCAGTAGTTCTTCCCCATCCATTATTATGAGGATAAGACCACCACCAGAGAATATTGTTTTCACCAAAAATGGACCTTCGTAGTTGGGTGTCCATTTACTATGTGAATCAAGACGAGGTAGCATGATCTTTTTAAGCACTAGATCCCCTTCTTTGAATACGCGAGGACAAACTTTCTTCTTGAAGGATTTCTTCATCCATTTCTGATATAATTGAACATGGCACACAACTGTCAAACGTTTCTCTTCAATGAGGTTGAGCTGATCAAGTCGTGTTTGAGCCCACTCGGCTTCTTCGAGCTTTGTTTCCATTAACACCAAGAGTGATGGAATTTCTATCTCAACTGGGAGTACTTCCTCCACTCCATATACTAGAGAAAGAGGAGTTGCACATGTTGATGTGCATACAGAGGTACAATAGCCATGTAATGCAAATGGAAACATTTTGTGCCAATCTTTGTATGGCTCCACCATTTTCAGAATGATTTTCTTGATATTTTTGTTTGCGGCTTCGACGGCCCCGTTCATCTTGGGTCGATATAAGAATTTTGATGCTTGATCTTGAAATTTTTGCATAATTCTTTCTACATTTTATTGTTCAGATTAGACCCATTATCAATTATGATCCTGTTCGGAACTCCATATCTACATATGAGATTTAGCTTGATGAAACGAGTGACCACTTGGCTTGTCACATTTGCATATGATGCTGCTTCTACACATTTGGTGAAGTAATCAATGATGACTAGTATAAATTAGTGTCCGTTATATGCTTTCGATTTGATCATACCTATAATATCAATTCCCCACATTGAGAATGGCCACGGAGAGCTCATGACATTTAGTGGAATAGGCGACAAATTAATTTTTTCGGCGTAGATTTGGCACTTGTGTTAGGTTTTTGTGTAATGATAGAAATTTTCTTCCATTTCTAACCAGTAATACCCTGGCCATAGAATTTTTCATGCCATAGCATGCCCATTTGTATGGGTTCAGAAAGTGCCTTCATGGATTTCCCTCATAATTGTATCCGCTTCTTGTTTCTCCATACACCTGAGTAGCATTATATCATAATTTCTTTTGTATAGTACATTACCACTCAGAAATAATTTTGATGCTAGCCTTCGCAGAGTTCATTTTTCGATGATAGTGGCATTTTCTGGATATTCTTGCTTTTTAAGATACCTTTTGATGTCATAGAACCAAGGCTTGTCATCCGGTCGTTCTTCTATAGCAAGGTAGTGTGCAGGATCTTCAAAATCTCTGATAGTGATACACGGATCATGGTTGGGCTAGGTTGCTTTAATCATGGAAGACAAGGTTGCTAGAGCATCTGGCATTTAATTTTCTTCTCGTGGGATGTGGTTGAAAGTAATCTTAGTGAATTCCGCAGCTAGCTTCAAGACATGATATCGATATGGAATCAAGTTGGTGTGTTTGATGTATCATTAACCTTTAACTTGGTATATGACTAATGCGGAGTCTCTGAATACTTCAAGAGATTTAATTTTCAGATCGATGATAGCTTCCAGACCTTAGATGCAAGCTTCATATTCGGAAATATTGTTGGTGCGGCCGAAACATAACCTTGCAAGATAAGATTTGTCATATTTCTTTCGGGAAGTCAAGACTTCCCTGATACCATGCCCTAGCGCGTTTGAAGTTCTGCCAAACACAAGTGTACAACATGCCCCTGGTTCAGATCTTTCATCAGGTCTTGGTATTTTGTAGTCATCTATATCCATAACATCTTCGTCTGGAAAGTCGAACTTCATGGGTTGATACTCTGGCAACGGTTGATGGGCTAGATGATCAGCTAGTATACTACCTTTGAGGGCCTTTTAAGTAACATATAGTATGTCATACTCTGATAATAACATCTGCCATCGAGTAATCCTCCATGTAAGAGCTGGTTTTTCAAACAAATATTTTAAGGGATCTATCATTGCTATTAGCCACGTGGTGTGTGTTAACATGTATTACCTCAATCTTTTAGTAACCCAAGCCAATTCACAACAAGTCTTCTAGAGGAGTGAGTACCTATTTTCACAGTCAGTGAATTTCTTGTTGAGCAAGTAGATTGCATGCTTTTTCCTACTTGTTTCGTCTTGTGGGCCCAATACGCATCACATTGATCCTTCAAGTACTATTAGGTACATAATGAGTGGTCTCCTAAGAACTGGTGGCATTAATATTGGTGTCTCTTGTAAATATTGCTTTATCGTCTCAAAAGCTGTCTGACAATCATCATTCCATGTTACTGCTTGATCTTTTCCCAGCAATTTGAATATAGGTTCACACGTAGCAATTAGGTGTGACATGAACCTTGAAATGTAGTTCAATCGCCCTAAGAAACCACGAACCTCGTTCTCCATCTTTGGTGCTGGCATTTCTTGTATAACTCTTACTTTGGCGGGGTCTACTTAGATACCACGCTGGCTTACAATTAAACCCAGTAATTTGCCTGACCTGACACCAAAGGTACATTTGTATGGACTCAACCTTAATTTAAACCTTTGCAGTCGGTCAAATAATTTCTGTAAATGTATGGTGTGGTCCTCCTCTATATGAGATTTGGCAATCATATCATCTACATAAACCTCAACCTCTTTGTGAATTATATCATGGAACAATGTCACCGTTGCTTGTTGATATGTTTCCCCTGCGTTCTTTATGCCGAATGACATTACTTTGTAGAAAAACATCCCCCAAGGTGTAATGAAGGTGGTCTTCTCCATATCGCCGGGTGCCATTTTGCTTTGATTATAACCTGAGAAGTTGTCCATGAATGAGAATACTGAAGCTTGAGCCGTGTTTTCCACAAGAACGTCTATGTGAGGTAGCGAGAAATCGTCTTTAGAAATTGATCTGCTTAGATCCCGATAATCCACACACATACGTACTTTTCCATCTTTCTTGGGTACTGGCACGATGTTGGCTATCCAAGGTGTTTAGTCTACCATTACAAAAAACGTTGCGTCGAATTGTTTAAGAACCTCTTCCCGAATTTTGGTGGACATATCTAGAAGAGTTCTCCTGAGCTTTTGCATGACCGGGGGACAACCTTCTTTGAGAGGTAGTATGTGTACATGGATGTTTGTATTCATCCGTGGCATGTCTTTGTCGGACCAGGCGAATATATCCCCATACTCGTGTAACAACTTGATCAGCCTTTCTTTGGCGCTTTATTCTAACGTTTCCCGTAGCTTAATCTCTTTTGGATCTTCTTCTGTGCCAAGATTAATGGTCTCAATAGGCTCTTGATATGGTTGTATATTGTCATCCTTTTGTTCTATGCTTCTTTCCAGTTCTTCAGAAAGTTCAAGATCCTCATCATCTTCCTCTCCAGCTTGGATGACGGGAGCATCAAAGTCATATCGGATAGCAGTAGTAACATTATCAATGATTTTGGGCATGGATCTAAATATTTATCATGTTTTGGTGCAGTTTTTGTTTAGTAAGTGAATTTGGAAAATGCATATGAGAGGAACTATTGCCATTTTAAAATATGTAGTATAAATGCAAAAGAAAAAAAAGGATCTTAATTGAATACAAAACACATTTTTATTAATTATGAATATTGATTGAAACACACTGGGGAACCTTACAAACAACCCCTATGCCTCGGGCTTGACATGGGTTCTTTCAAATACAAAGAAAATTACTTTGGAAAGCAAATCTCAAGAATCTCCACAACTGTCCAGTTCTTGAGCTCCTCGCCTGGGGCGCATTCACGGATGTAATCTGATGCCCTTTTGATGTTTTCTTTGTGGGACATCATTGGCACTTGTTTTCCATGCTATACCCCTCTGCTGATGAAGGTTTCCTGGATTGGTGGAAATCATGCTTTCCCTTTTAGAGTAGCCTTTGATAATTCATAACCTAAACTAAACGGTTCTTCTTCTCAGATATTTCAGGGATTTTTCCCTAGCCTTTTGAGTCACCATTCTCCATTGTTATTTGTAAGTTTCTCCATGAAGTCATAGTGGGCTTCTTGACCTTTTCTACTAGTAAGGTTATCATTGAAGCAACCTCCAATATTTGAAACGGCATAGCTATGCAATCTTCGTCAACAAAGAACTTTAATTTTTGGTGTAGGGTTGAAGTGTCTACCTCTGTCGCATGTATCCAAGGTCGTTCGAGTAAACATGTATACATTGGCTGTATATCCTTAACTTTAAAGGTGATAAAGAACATTTGTGGACCGATCTTGATGGGAAGCTCTACTTCTCCGGATATTGTACTTTGAGAACCATCGAAAGCTTTGACTATCGTGGAACTCGATCTTATCACAACATCGTCTAATGTTAACTTTATCAGGCTAGATTTGAAAAACACATTGAGGGTAGAACCGGTATCGGTGAGTACCCTGGATAGACTTGTAGTACCTATCTGTATTGAAATGTGTAATGCTTGGTTGTGATCTCGACCTTGTGGAGGTAACTCATTGTCGTTGAAACCCAAATAGGACCCAGTCGTTTGAAAAAAGTGAATGTTAAGGTCCAGGGAATTCGCCATAGACCCATTGCGCTTGCCATTAGCATATCATATCCAAAATCACGATCCTGAACGGTTGTTCCACACGAGATTCCATTTTCCCACACCGCATAAATCATTATCTCACATTACTCTTTTAACTCCTCCAGTCCAAACTTCATCCAATATTTCAAACTTCCAATTTCCTCACCCTACCACCACAATTCCTCTATTTTAACCATCATTCACCCCCGCTAACAACACCATAACAAACTATGTTTCTCAATTCCACACTTTCAAAACCACATCAATTTTTTAAAAATTCTCACAATTCCTCCAAAAATGGACATACCACCTGTTGATTTCATGGATATTGTGTTCAAAGAAGGTGCAGATGGTGAAATGCATATGAATCAATACATTAAGTTTTTCAATCGAACCGTCATCTGATGAGGTATGCTGATGAACCTTGTTTATGCAATTTGGGATTATATGGTAGTGTACGTTTGATTCTAAATAGATTAGATTCAAGTTATTTTTGTCACCATTTCATCCCACCTACACTAAGTTGACACTGAAATTTTTGAGTTCTTTTGAGTACACTACACTACTGTAAGTCTTGGCACTTTAGGCACTACAAAGTTCAGGATGTTTAACAGGGAATACGAATTGAGCCAGGATTATATTGCTGACTTGCTACACTTTCCCCATGGGGACATAATAGTTTGCAAAGTTCCCTTAAAAGGGGAATGGCAGGTTGAGGCGTTCTATTTTTTTGGAACAACTGACAAAATAAGTAACATCTGATTATGAGGGGCTGAAATCCACCCATATTAACAATTTGGCCTATGTTACTTACATCGTATTTTGGCAAATGCCATATTTGGCTGGGTAAATTATAAGGAGTTGTTATTTATACACAATTTATTTACAAAAGCATTAGTTAACACAACTCCATTTATGTTTACACACATGCAATCAATATGCACCAATGGGAAAAGTCCCATTTAAATTGAAGTATTAATCACCTCCATAGCTCCCGCATTGGGCTTAAACGCTAAACATGCAACCCTACAGCCCCTAGAGACACCTTTCGATGATATTGTTACCTGTCGTACACTACTACGAAAAAGGCAATTAATAATGGTTGGGAAAGATATATAATGACGCAGGTCCGGGCGTTGTTATGTAGAGTGTTATTATAAATTCGATACTTACAATCACGGTCCTGGGACCGTTGTAGTATTCTGGAAAGCGCATGCATTATCACAACCGTTAAGTAAATACATCATTGTGATAGAACTAAAGATAAATTATTATTAATCATAGTTACATCCGAAAACCATTAAGGTGCGTACCATAGTTTAATATATAATATGTAGATTTCTTGTTTTTCCATACACCTTATTAAAAAAATACAACCATTCAAATTGATGAAGAAGTATATAATCTAAACAATAAATTATTCTTGAAAAAGAACACAAATAAACCACTATTTCCGTATTGCATTTCTCTAATCATCCATTTCCTGCTCTTTATCATATAAATTTTTTTCAATGGTATGTTTCCTTCAAAACATCGATATCTTCTATTAAACTTTAATTTTAATAAAATGTAATTATTGGCTAAGTCTATCTCATCTTAGCCAATAATTAGATTTTATTTAAATTAAACTATAACAGAAGACATCGATGTATTAAAGGAAGCAATTCATTGAACTATATTTTATATGTTAAAGAGTAGGAAATGAACGATAAGAGAAATTCATTTCGTAAAACATCGATTTATATAACTTGGTTTTCGAATACAATTTAATTTTCTAATTATAATTTTCTAAGTCAATTTAAATGAATGTATTTTGGTTAAAAGCTTAGTGAAACAAACAATCTATGTAGCATATAATAAACTAAACTTCATCTATTGTCAATCTGCATAAGAATTTAAAGTACAAACATTGCAAAGTCACAAGAAGCCTCTTTCTTGTGACTTAGAAATGTTATGTTCTTGTTTTGATAACATTTGCCAACAACAACATACAAAAACAAAACAAATACATGAAACAAAAAAAATAAAATAAAGCATACAACATCACAAGGTATATTCAATTGTTTAAATAACACATCTTTAATTGAAAATAATCGTGGAACTGTAACAAATTAAGAAGTTTATCTAGTTTGTGATGAAATGAAGACAAATACAAGGTGGATGAAGTTTTAATAATAACTTCATATTTATTGTATTTTTTTTCATTGAAACACAAACCATATGTTCTTCATCAGACTGCCATCAAGCATCCCTTGCCTACCATCAATTCTTATTATATGTTTTCTATCATCCCCATAACCATCCAACATGATAATTTCCAACAAAACACAACAAAGTTTAACCATGAGCATCATCACAATACAGCCACACATATCAACAAAAACCTAAAACCCTAAATCCATAAATACTAACTTCTAAGTATTAATAGAGAGATCGAAAGAGAGAGCATGAGAACATACCACCTTTTCCGTGATCGGAGTTTACGCTGGATGTTGCTCCTTGTTATAGTTGTGCTTGAAAGTGAGGATGCATAAAGTGAGACTTCAGAAACATGTGATTTTCATCCATGGAAACACTTGGTACATTCACTTTTGTGTTGCTTGTTGCCAGAGAAATGATGGTTTTATTTGCAGTTTTAGAGAATCCTTTAGAGATATGATATGTTAGAGTTTACTTTAAGGAGAAACGACTGATAAGAAATGGGTGATGTTTATATATAAAAAAATATCACTCTTCCTCATGGTTGACAAGAATAATCGTAGTTGTATATCTTTCAAAGATAAAAGAGATCACAACAGCTGTACATAAAAACTGTTGTGATATCTTTTTTTTCTTTGTTAAAAATAAATAAAAAAGAAAAGGTGCACCTTAAAGTTAAAGGAATAAAATTTTTTAGGGCGCTGAGATTCGATCCCGTGAAAGCTTAAATGTATCTCCACGGTCTGACCATCAACCTTTATTATATCCAAAAAACTTTTAATTAAAAATAAAAAATGTTAGCGCCTGATTTTAGAGTTGTGACTAAGGTGTTTGAAAGAACCGTGGTGATTTGGGCATTGTTGTTTGTGTGTTTTATAGTAGTAGTAGCATGCACCAAATTAAATCTAGGAAGGACAGAAGATACTTTTTTATGGCTAGAAACCGTGAAGTTAGAAGTGTTATTTTGCCTTTCCCCACACACACTAAGGTGCAAAACAAAGACAATTGCATTTATGATCTAACCGCCCTAGAGTCGGCTCAGCCTGCCCCTAATGATGTTCCTATTCAAGAAATTAAGGCAATCAAACTGATGATGATTTTGATCAGATGGAGCAAGAGCCTCCTTCTAATGTTCACCGTATACAGGCGCACACTACTACTGGTCCATCTAACCATTTTGTAGGTACTCCGTCAAGGATCAACTATTATGAGGATATGTTATCGGAAATGCCAAAACAAAAAACTCATAATGAAGAGCATCAACGGAAGATAATGGAGAATATACCGGCCTCACACTAGAAAACAAACCAATCTATATGATCAACGTTAGAATTGTATGAACAATATTTGGTTCTGTAATATTATCTCTGAGTTTTGATGATAAAAAATAAATATGTTTGTATGAACAATTTTGATACTTTAATGTTTTATATTCTTGAGTACTTAACAAACAAGTTATGCTTCTGATGGATGTCGTGGCCAAGACATTAGAAGAGAATTATTTCCGCTTCTGCGCTACACAAGTTTGGTTGATTAGTAGAAAGACACTCCAGAAGGCACTGATGTTTAATCGTTGATGTTTGTCTAAAGAAACCAGTCAGAAGATCTGAAGACAGAAGTTGCTACTTAAGTCCAGATGCTGAAGACTCATGTTTCTAAAGACAACATGTTCTAAAGAAACAATCAGAACATCTGAAGACAGAAGTTTCAACTGAAGTCCAAATGCTAAAGAATCAAGTTTCTAAAGACCCAAGGTTATAAAGATAAAGGTTTTAAAAACCCAGTGCTGAAGACTCTAAAGAAATAAGTTCTAAACATTCTAAAGACTTGAAGTTTTAAAGACGTAAGGTTCCAAGAAAAAGTTCTCACATCCAAGTGTTGAAGACTCTGAAGATGCAGCTCTGAAGACTAGAAGTTCTGATAACCTTGTGTTATGTTCTCGCTTCTAAACTCATGCTCGCAGAAGCCTCGGAAGTGTAGAAGGAAAGAAGATAACATTAACATGGTAAAAAATAGTACATGGTACAATCAAAGATTCATTCCACTACCATGAAAGGACGAACTCGTTGCATGATCTTGTCCCCTATGTTATTACTCAAGCTGCCAAATGTTTCTTGAAATCACAAGAGTACCCCTCAACATATATTTTATTTTATTGGCTATATAAAGGCTTGAAGACTAAGAGAGAAAGCGGCCAATTAATGAAATATCACGCACAAAGTGTTGTTTATATATTTCATAATTTTTAGTCATTGTTCTTAAAATAGTTTACATATTCAACTTATGTAGAAGCAATAGTCTTGTAAACAAAACTTGTATTCAAACGGTTGTTTGGTGTTTCCATAAGGGACCAGGTAGGTTTGTATCCTTTAGAAGTCTAGGACTTATTTGTCTTAGAGGTTGTTAGTCACTTACGGGTAGCTTATACAAGATTTTCCTTAAGGGACCAGGTAGGTTTGTATCCTTAAGAAGTCTAGGACTTGTGTGTCTTAGAGGTTTTTAGTCAGTTGCGGGTAGCTTGTGCAAATTGTAATCAGTTTGGTTATAGTGAATTAACTCCTCGATTGAGTGAGGTGAAATCACCTTGGCGGGTGGAATAGACTAGCTTGATAATCTTCAAGTGAACTAGTATAAACATACCTTGTTCTTGACATCCTGTTCTTACTTATTGTTATTATTACGAGTGAAGGAAAAAGTATTTTAACTTATAGGGTAATAATATTTTTATAGAATTTTTTTTTTTAAAACCTAATTCAAACCCCTTATTTTTTGTGTTTTTCACACCTTTAATTGGCATCAAAGCTTTGGTTCTGAGGAGATAAAAAGTTTGAATTTTTATCAACACTTAACAATGTTTAGCACTGATCCAGTGTGTGTAAAAAACCAATGGCTACACCAACTTCCACTGTTGATAATAGGGATAATGATATATATCACTATAGTTCAAAACCACTTATGCTTGATGGGGAGAAATTTGACTATTAGAAGGATAGAATATAAAGTTATTTAATGGAATATGAATTGGATATATAGGACTTGGTAGTTGATGGCTACACTCACCCAATTGATGATAAAGGTCAAATGATTGCAAGACGTGCAATGACGGAATCACATAAGAAAGAATGTAAAAATCACTACAAAGCAAGAAACATTATTATAAGTGTTATTTCATATAATGATTATGAGAAAATCACAGATATAGATACTGCAAAGTCTATCTTTGATTCTCTTCAGATGACACATGAAGGCAACACACAAGTAAAAGAAACAAAGGCTCTGGCCTTAATTCAAAAATATTACGCCTTCAAGATGGAAGATGACAAATCTATAGAAATGATGTTTTCAAGGTTTTAGACTCTTTTGACAGGACTTAAGGTTCTGAATAAAGGTTATTCCACCGTAGATAATCTTAAAAAGATTACCAGAAAACAAATTAGCAGCAATAGAAGCACGCAAGCATGAAAAACTATCATGCTCCCCCTCAACAGTTTCATAAAGCAAGCAACCACACAAGACTAATCTTCCCTTAGTAGTAGTATAAAGAACACACAGGCAGAGAAGTGCAAACTAAATAGACTACTAAAGACAAAGAATAAAACATGTCATCATCAAGACTCACAGTTTCAAGACAAACACACTTCAAACTTTTACCCCCCCCCCCCTTTTTTATCCAAAAATTTCCAAAAATAAAGAAAATGACATCAAAATAAATGAAAATATATTGCACACAAGAAATAGACACACACAACAAGAAAACAAACAGACCATCCTACAAGAAAATACACTTATTGTATAAGCAATAGACATAAGCCTAAACCCACACGAGAAATGGAAACACAAAACAAACACCAGTAACGGAGATAGAACTACAAAGAATTGGTGAAAAACACACTGCTGGTTATCTTTAGGAGTTCCTCACTTTTTACCCTTGTCAAATAACCTCCTGCACTACTTTCCTTGGTCAAATGTTATACGAGATATAACACTGAACCCACTTGACATGGATACACTAGTAGATAACTCAACATTAAATATTCCCTTGGATTCATCCTACTATGAATCAACACTCTTATTGAAGGTGTGAAAAAAGAAAGAAAGGGTGGGTTTGAATTGGATTTTAAATCAAAACTTTTCTTTTAAGAATATCCCCATTTAACTAAAATATTATTTCCTTTCACTCTTGATAATAAAAATAATTAAGAAATGGAAGTAAAGAACAAGGTATGTTTATAGTAGTTCACTTGAAAACTATCAAGCTAGTCTAGTCCATCCGCCTAGGTGATTTCGCCTTTATCAATCGAGGACTTAATCCACCATAACCAAACTGATTAGAATTTGCACAAGCTACCTGCAAGTGACTAAAAACCTCTAAGACACACTACTCCTATACTTCTTAAGGATACAAACCTAGTCGATCCCTTAAGGAAATCAAACAACTATTTGAATACAAGTTTTGTTTACAATGATATTGCTTCTACACAAGCTGAATATGTAAACTATTTTAAGAACAATGACTAAAAGTATGAAAGCTATGAATAACTCTTTCTGCATAGATATTTCTTCTATTAACTGCTTTCTCTCCTAGTCTTCAAGCTTTTATATAGCCAATAATATATCCGTTGAGGGGTACTCTTGGTATTTCTAGAAACATAAGCAGCTTGAGCAATAACGTAAGGGACAAGATCATGCAACGTGTCCATCCTTTTATAGTAGTGGAATGAAACACTGATTATACCATGTACTATTTGTACCATGTTAATGTTACCTTCTTTCCTTCTGCACTTCAGAGGCTTCTACGGGCATGAGTTTATAAGCGAGAACATAACACAAGGTCATTAGAACTTCAAGTCTTCAAAATCTTCCAAGTTGCGTCTTCAAATTCTTCATCAGTTGGTCGTGAGAACCTTTTCTTAAAACATTGGGTCTTTAGAACTTCAAGTCTTCAGAATCTTTAGAACTTCTATCTTTAGAGTCTTTAGAACTTGGTATTTATAACCCTTTTCTTAGAACCATGGGTCTTTAAAATTTCAAGTGTTCAGAGTCTTTAGAACTTTGTCTATCAGACTCTTTAGCACTCGGTCTTTAGATCCCTTTGTCTTCAGAAACATTAGTCTTCAGCATCTGGACTTAAGTAGAAACTTTTGTCTTCAAATCTTCTAACTTGTTCCTTTATAACATGTTGTCTTCAAAAAGACAATTCTTCAGCAAATAGACTATAGTAGAACCTTCTCTATTCAGATCTTCTGAATGGTTTCTTTAGACTTCATATCAGAGACTATACTTCAGATTCTTCTGGATTGTCTTGCCACTATTCATTAGAACTTGTGTAGTGCAGAAGCGGAATTAACTCTCCTTTAATGTCTTGGCCACACCATCCATCAGAAGCAGAACCTATTTGTTAAATACTCAAAAATAACAAACATTAGAGTATCAAAATTATTCATACAAACAGACTCATTTGTTATCATCAAAACTCAGAGATAATGTTGCAGAACCAATTCTTGTTCTTACAATCTCCCCTTTTTGATGATGATAAAACTATGTATTTTGATGACACAATTTTGTTCATATAATAAAAAAAAGTAAAAATAAAAAGGTAAGGAATACTTATCCTTTTTATGAAATTCCCCATGAGTCAATGACTTGATGAAGATCAAATATCCCGTCTTTGAACCATTTGAGTAGAACTCCCCCTGGTTTTAATATATAAGATATTGAGATCTTGAGAGTCTTGACTCTAGAAGCCAATGAAATTGAGATCAATTCAAATCTTGAAACTTTAATGTCACTAACACAACTTCTTTATTCACAATTCTTGGATCTGATTCAAAATTTTAATTCTTAGCGCCAAGTCTTAAGCCAACAGGTTAGAAATAGGCCATGCATAATGCTTTAAGATCTTTGTCTTTAATCAGATTTCTCATTTCCTAGAAAAGACAGCAATTCTAATAGAAACAAAACTTTAACTAGGTTACAAAGTAAGAAGCTCTTTTCAGAGAACATTTTCCGGAACTTGATTATTGAAATCAAAATTATGTTCATTTAATTACTCCTCCTTTTTGTCACAATCAAAAAGGTAATTGTGTATGAGAAACATAAGAAGACTTGCAGAAATATCAAATAATTAGACAAAAACATTAGCAAGCATAGTCCTATGGTTCAGAATCAAAAGGAAAAAGAAAATTCTAGACCCTAGGATTGAGGAGCAGAAGAAAGAGCAGAAATATTTTTCAGAATCAGTTGTAGCATATTGGCAGCCTTCTGTTCAATGATGCTTTCTCTAAAAACCTGTTGTTCTCCTTTAATCTCACCAATTGCATTTTCAAGACGTGCAATGGAATAATCAGAATAAGATACTATTACAACATCTTGACTTGATTTAGGAGCTTCTTCTTCCTCTTAAGCCAGCATTGCTTCTTCATCTTTTCTAGCGTCCTAATCTTCTTGAGCTTTAAGTCTTGCTTATTCTGCTTCTTTCAACACTTGCATCATCTTCTCGTTATTTAGCAGCAAGCATTTCAGTCAGTCTGATTCTTTCTCTTGTTTCTTTCCTTTCAGTTACCATCTGAACATTCCAAACACTGGATGCTTCAGCAAAATAATTCATTTGTTCAACTTTAAAAAACATCCACTTCTGAAAAGGTTTCCAAGAACCATCCATGTCCTAAGGCTCAGTGGTTGTACTTGCCCCTGCCCTTAACTTATCAACCTTTTTCTTTGCCTTGATTCTAAAAATTTTAATGCATTCATTCAAGGTTTTAGGAGTAGGTTTTTCATTAAAAAAACGAAGGCTTGGGTAGGTTCAGGATGGTTTGGTTTAGATGTTTGATCAAAATGATTTTGTGATTCCGGTTGTTCAGTTATATTGAAAAATTCAGAACAAGTGAAAGGTTCATTTGTGGAAATTTCAATAGCTCCACGGTTATTAGAAATTGTCCCTTCAAACATTTCCTGATTAGAGGGAGAAATTGGATCGAGATAGATGATGGGTGAGTCATAGAGAGTGATTTCTTTGTTAAAGAAGGAAAAATGGAAATTGGTATCAAAAGTTGAAAAATGAGAAGTTTGTGGAAGTGATTGATATGTGTTTAATGGAAATGTAGAAGTGTGGGTTGGTTCAGATGAAATGATGGTAGTGAGAGATGGAATAGAGTTTGGAGCACATGCTTGTGTTGTTAATTGATTGGTTGAGGAAACAGGATCTGTAGCGGGAAAAGTTGTGTTGATTGTTGGTTGATATACAAGAATTGTAAAAGATGATGGTGTAAAGGAAATAGATGGAAAATAGATAGAAGTGTTAATAGAGTCAGAAATAATTGTAGTTATGGTTGATGGTGAAAGAGGATTAATTTGTACAATGGCGATTGTGGATGAACATACATTAATAATATTAAAAGCAGACAATGAAACATGTACAATAGTAGCAGTAGTACACTTACTTGTTTTTTCTGGATAAGCATCTAGAGTCACCGTCTTAGAAGTTCCAAACTTCTTCTTATTCTCCTTTCTAGGTTCAGAAGCTTCTGAACTCTTCTTCCTGTTACCTCTAAAGAGTTAGCATACTCTTGAGCAGGAGGTAAATCAGAATAGTTGAAATTGGACATATCATATCCTTATGCTTCCATCATTTTGATGTAGATAGAAATGTTATATATGTTATCTCCCTTGGTAAACAAAGTGTAGTTATTCACAGGAATTCTTGAGATTCTAATACTTTTAGAGGGAACAATTAGAGGTTTAGTAATGACTTCCTCTATTAGCCTCATATTGTTCAGAGTCTGTCCATTGAAGGAATCTCCAAGACAAGAAGCCAAATCCTTTGAAAACATACCTTCTTCATCCAAAGTTTCCACCAAGCCACTTTCTACCAGGATGTCAGTAATGAGACGTCCTAAAGGAATATAGTTTGAAACCTTCTTCTTGGGATCATCAGTAGTTCTAGTATTTATAACTGAGTCTCTCAAATAATAAAATAGAAGAGCTAGAAGACATATCTTCTGATGGGTCATCAAATATTACAACATGTACTTTTGATTGACATTCAAAGAGTCAGAAGAACTGGACAGAGGTCTTGGGTTGATACAATTTAGAATAATTTTGTGCCAAATTCTGAATTCATCATGGATATCTTTACTCTTGTTCTCAGTTTTCTCAGGAGATTAGTTCTTGAAGATGGCTTTGTTAATCGTCTCCTTCACATATATAGATTTACTATGCATCCTATAAATTCATTTACCTTCCAGATGTTGCATGCCCAAAAGATCAACAATAGATTTTTCAGTAATGACAATTTTCAGATCCAACACATGAGCAACTACATAAAGATTGTCACAATCTGCTTGAATCTAAAAATACTTAAACAAAGACTCATAAATAGGACCATGAAGATGCATGAAGAAGTGCTTTCATCCTTGAGCATTCAAGTCAGCAATTAGGTTTGCACCATTTGTAGAAAGGTTATTGAAAACCACCATATATTCACGAAGAACATTTAACTTATGTGGTTTCAGATTACAATGAACTTGAATATATTTTTGTGTGATATGGTTTGCGTTAACTACTAGATTGGAAGATGAAGCTGAAGCGGTGGCTGTTGTAGGTGGAATGGTTGAAGATGAAGGAACCAATGTTGATGACGAATGAGTGATGGTTGATAAATACTGAGTTGTTGAATTCATACTTAGTTCCACCTCTTTTGCGAACTCAACAATAGCTTGTTGATTAGGAGTCATCATTTTCGAAGAGAGATGAAGATGACGAAGGTTTGTTTTAAAGTGCAGAAAACTTGTTGAACCGTTGAGAGA
Organism: Vicia faba; assembly: GCA_948472305.1. NCBI lineage: Eukaryota > Viridiplantae > Streptophyta > Magnoliopsida > Fabales > Fabaceae > Vicia > Vicia faba. The sequence goes on from OX451737.1 coordinate 1,039,573,827, forward strand.
AAAGAGGGTTTAGGTTTTCTAGAGTGTGGGAGTGAAGTGATTGTGTTTGATTTATAGTGTTTGCAAAGTGAGAGAAAATAAAATAATGAAAATACAAATAAACACAATAATTAGGAGCATGAAATGAAAGTAATAATTACGATTTCAATCAATTCCAAAAAAATACTCATGCTGCTCATTGAATAACTTAGATAGCATGTGATGATTAGGTATAGCCAAGGGTTATACACGTTAATCAATACATCTAACTAAGAGACGTGTTTGATACCCTTAGAGTCTAGAAAACCAAAAAAAGTTTCCATCTAATCAAAGACATTTCTTACTGAAATATCTTCTGATTACTGAGGTTCTGAAAGAAGTACAATAACAGTAATAAGGTTTCAAGAGAATAGAAACGTTACTCATAGAAGTTCGATAGTCTATCACCTGATTCTTCAAACAATATTTTTGAATCCAGTCTTTATTCATAAGATGAGATGGTACAAGCGAGATCATCAAAGCTTTGAAGCATTTCTCCAGAAGATTTAAAGTATGATCTTGTTCTGACAATATCATCTTGATTGTAAGAGTTTTAGAACCAATAATCTTTCTTTTTTGGTTACTTTTGACACTATACACAACTCCAGACTTAACGTAGATTGGTGTTTCAGTGGTGCCACCAAGGACATCTACAAAAATATATTATTTGATCCTTAGTGTTGTACCCCAATTTTTCCCCCTAAGATCCCTTCATCATACCATGTTGATTCCATCACAACAAGATCACATTAGGATTCTTGGTTCCCCTACTTATATTTAGCTTTGCTCTTTGAGGAATCACCAAGCACCTTGACTTGTGTTCCTTTGTGATCATAAATATTTTTGTCTTGATTTCTTCTTTTAATTAAAAGAATGTAATGTTGGTTTGTCTTGCTTGTTACTCATGTAGGTAAAGGCAATAAGATTCAGCAAGTTGCTCCATGGGTTCATGAGTTAATTTCCATGCCCTAGTCAATAAAGCTTGAGAAGTTCAAACCTCACCATTGGATTTGTTTTGGAGTAAATGTAATGGCAAGGTTATTTTGGTTAACCACATTTCAATATTATCAAATTTGGTTCAAAAGTACAAGGGATGATTGGAGAAGTTGTCATGCTTGGACAAGGCTTTGTTCCCATTGGTCACAAATGCATATTTCTCTCAATTCTCAAGATATGGAAGTGGTTGTGATTGCTATGAGTTCTCATTATCATCCTCAACAACTTATATTTACAAAGAATTTATGTTGGTACAAGAAGTTTGTTGAAATTGTCAAAGTTCCTCAAGGCATTTTTCTTGATCTAGGAGCTAGGGTTTTGAACTTCAAAGAAGCATATCTTGCTCATATTTTGGTATTTTGGAGTGATTCCAAAGACATCCTTCTCTTCAAATGGTTACCAACCAATAAATTCAAAAGTTCAAAGGAGTTTTCATGTGGAAGAAACTTGATGAAGAAGAAATATTACAAGTCCTCCAGATGAATCCCCAATTTTCCATGTGTGACTTCAAATGATCATAACTTGGTGAAACTTTATCACCTTGAACCCATTATTTTTCCATAATGATCTTGAGGATGTGAACTTTATTCCTTAAGGATACAAAAGATGACAGGTCATTTCATGATTTCTTTCCAACTTCAACAATTCATAACTCTCTCAATTTTTGGAGATTTTAATTGGTTCAAGTCCCAAAATGTCATTCAAGAGGTCTATTTCTTGCCATATTTTTTGGTGAAGAGCAAAGTCCAAGTGGAAGGCCATGTTTGGATGCAAGACAATATAGGTCACTTTTGAAGAAAAATATTTTTAAGTATGGAAAGTCAATCCTTTTTCTCCAACTTTGACTCAACACAACTTTCAGCTCAAGCATCCATTTGAATCCAATCTTTTCCATTGCAAAGCTTGTAACCTCATATTTATAAAGCATCAAGAACCATTCCCTAAGACCCCTTGAGCTTAGAATGCCATTGGATTGAACTTGGTAACTTGGAACTAAAATTTCCCCGTAAGTCAGAATTTGAAGTCTTTGTTTTGGCTTCGAATCACAAGTTTTCCACGCGTTTATGCTTCTAAATATGTTTAATGAAGTACCACAATTGATTATCACAACAAAATGCGCGTTTTGGATGAGTTTTGATCAAATTAGAAGTAACACTTTTCTTCTTTGCAACTTCACACAATTTCCCTCCAAACTTCATCATTTCACACGCTTGGACATTCCATTTGATTCCCTAAAAATAGAGGGTCATTCCCCATTCATTTCCTCAAGCTTGGATAGCCGGAATCACCCTGCCAAATTTGTTCCATAACTCAAAATTTAGCAACTTCGAAACCTATTCTCAAGCCTTTTTCAATCCAATTTTTCCATCAATTCACCTTCCTTGATCTTCCCTGAAGCTAACCATATAATTACATTCAAGAATCATTCCCTATATTCCTCCATAGAAGTCTAGTTTCAGAGCTCTGCAACTCAACTTCAATAGGTAGATTCCTTCATCGATTCTTCAAAACTTTAATATCATTGTGATGCTCTCATTTCTCTGGTTCTAGTCGCAACACCTGCTTTTTACTGGAAACAAATTTTGACCATGAAATTTCAAATCCCTTTTCAAAACATTCCTTCCAAATTTCTTGAGCTACAGTTTATATAAATTTGTCGCGAGGGTGTGGTTGTCTTTATCTTGAAGAGACGAAACGAATGGCATAGGTCTCGTGCTCTAATTTTACAGATTGAGCAACCTGGTTTTAAGACTGGTTGGAGGTTGAAGATGATCAACGTGTCATTCTTCAACCAATGAAACAACGTCATTTGGATTTTTTTAAATTTCTGATTTACATTTGATTAAGTGCTTTATTCACTAATGACCGTGACATTGACAGCGAGCCAGATCCCTTGGATTTGATTACTAACGCATTTTGATTCTCAACCAATGGTCCACATATTTTTTACTTTTCTTTTCTTTTCTGATTTTAATATTTAATTGTTTTAAACTTCAAAAAATCATAGAAAATTCATTTTCAGTCCAAAAAATCTGAAAAAATTATGAAAAATATTTTTGATTATTCTCTTTCTGATTTTTACTTTTTCACAATTTTATTTTGTGTTTTGGTATTTTTTTAAATAAATTTTCACTTTATTTGATTTGTTTTCAATGTTTAAAAATACTTTTATGGATTTTTAAATTCTGAAAAAAATATGGAATGATCCAATGATATTGTGACAAATATTGGTGACCTCACTTTTTATTTTATTTCTGACTTTGTTATTTTTTATCATTTTTGGTTTATTTTACTCATTTCTTTTAATTTTTAAAAACAGTTTCTGACTTTAAAAAAAATTACCAAAAAAATTTATAAAATATTTGAGTCCATTTCTGATTTTTCTATGCTCTTACTTTTTATTTCTTGATTAATTTGAACATAGTTTGTATTTTTATCCCTTATTTCTATTTAAAAATTTTCTAAAACCTTTTTTAATGTATATATTAAAATGAAATATTATTTTGTGATTATTTTCTGGCTAATCTTGGGTTGAATTTTTTATCATGAACTTTATTAACATCATTGGATCCATGTTGTTGAGTTTAACTCCACAAATTATAATAATAATTTGATTAAATTTTAATTCAAATGTGGTTTGTATATTCTTCCCCACCCCTCTCCATCTCATCCCTTTCTTATTGCACTTAGTGTTATTGGATCATGATCTATATATCATGTCTCAAAACAAATGGTGCATAGATTGCTATTGACCGGCCTCAAAATAGGTGCGACTTCTATATAAGTCCACTTATGATTGCTTAACATAGCGCTAAATTTTGTCCCGATTCGAATAAATTATCATTCGTGGCCCAAAATTATATTTTCAAGCCCAAGTATGTTAATTTGATCTCTTTGATCCAATAACCTTGAGATTCATTGTGTGGAGGCTTTGGTTCTACCAATCCTCTAATGGATCTACAACACCTTTGGTCAACGCGGATCACTTAAACACCGTTGATCATTAAATGGTACTTATGAGCATTCCAAATGGATGATATACTTGACGAAAAGCAAATGCAACTTGTTGTGTGGAGGCTTTGGTTCTACCAATCCTCTAATGAGTTCCAAATGCAAGTTTCAGGATTGATCATCCAACTAACCACTAATCACTAATAATTGACTTTATCCTGTATTTTTATTATATGCCCCTTTTACTTTTATGCACTATTTACTTTCTTGTCATTTTTATTTTGCTCACTTAAGCTTTTCTTTTCTTTTCTTAAGATACTTAATAATCAATATGAACCATAAAATCCTTAATAATACTTGGACTATTTGGCTATTATCCTTGGCATTATGGAGCATTGGACTTCTTGGACTTAGGATTAGGAACCTTGGCCTATTATTGGAGAACTTGTGACCTTATCTGATTATTTTGTCTGGAGCTCTTGAGCTTTACCTCAAGATATTGGGTTGTTTGTTTGTTTTGTGTGCATGTTATTGTGATTACACTCTTTGTTTGTAATCTGGAATTCACCTGTATACAGTCGTTACTCTGCCCAATTTTTTGTGAAGACTTAATACACTTGAAGTTTAGTTCTTTCAAGAGGTCTAGTATCTTTGCTTGCTTGGTTTCAATCCAAAGAATGAGAATTCTATCTTGGCTCATAATATCAAGTATTGGCTTCTTGTTGGTTAGATGGTTCCTGTCCCTAGATTTTACCTTATGCTTTAGGATAGTCTCTTCTTCTCCTCCCATCTTCTTTAATTTCAAAAATCTTCACTCTCCTTTTGAAAAGTCTTCTTGTTTTTTTTAAAACATGAACCATTTTCATAATAAACTTGGACTTATGTCCATGCTTTGTAGTGATGCAAACAACTATACTTCTATAATATGTAGTAAAGAGAGATATTTTCCACTTGGGTGTTGAGTAAGGCATTGTTGATTTTAAATTCCAAGCCATATCCTCCACTTTGAGATGATGCAAATTCTCCTTTCTCATGATTGTGAGTAGTAGGTATGTTTTCCACACGGACAATGACGATGATGTTTTATCTCATAAAAATTAACCAACACACTTTTCATTTTAAAGTTTTTAAAGAGGAACTACGTGTACCCTGATCCCCTATTGCACGAAAAGGTGGTACGTAGGCACTAAAGGTTCACAACCGCGGCGGATGCAAAAACCATAAAAATATATTTCTTTTCTCACCTCCACTATCCATTTTTTACACAACATTTCATAGCCAAAATATCCAAATTTTACAAAGAGATTCCTGCGGAGTACCGTAAATGTTTAGGGTGCTAATACCTTCCCTTTACATAACAAAACCCCTTACCTTGAATCTTTATCCCTCTTTTTGGGTTATTTTCTCTTTTCCCATTCCTTTGGAAATAATAAATTGCGGTGGTGATTTTATTTTGATTTGTACAAGTCTAGTCAATCCCATGGCTTAGTCTTAAACATTTATACCGCTATAGAAAAATGGTGGCTTCACTGGGGAAAGATTGACCTCTTGTTGGTCCATCCCTAAGTGGGTTGAGCCTATATTTGTTTATATCTGTATATGTGCTATTGTTGTTTATGTGTTATATGTTGTATATATGTTTATCTGGATTTTCCTGGTTTTCAGGGTGCTTGGTGATTACTTATAAGTCCTATACCCAGACTTGGGAAAACTTTAAGATAGGACCGGCGGTATAGTCATGTTAACTTTGAGGTAGTAATCCCAAAAAAGGAGGCATGAGATCCCCCAATCAGTGGAGGCCCCTTTAACTATAGTGTCGTTTACCGAGTAATCGGGAAGACGTACTGCTTTCGACCTGGGAGACTGCTAAAGCTGAGGACCATAGAATAGCTAACCCATCTTGGCCTTTTAGGTGTAGTGCAGAAGATATGACGGAGTACTCCGAAAATAGTTGTCACACGATGCTACGCTCGAACGAGTCTTTCTTGAGAATATTATTAATTACCGAGTTAATCGAGAGGTTGGTAATATCCGAAGGAAGGATGTAGACTCTGGGAACCTCTAGAACCTTGTTTGGCAGGTGATAAATTTTTGACCAATACCTTATAGGTAGTACCTTCGACCTCATGCTCGTGACGTTAAACCTATGAACCCTATATATGTGATCTTGTGTGTGATTGCTGCATCATGCATCCATGCACTCATAAGCATCTTTTGAAGAAATCTTATTTCAAGGGATTTAAAAGTTGACTAATTGTGAATATCTCAGGTACTTTTTAACCATGGACTATGGGAAAAGAAAGACCAGGAAATACAGTTTCAAGGATACCAAGATATACGAGTTGATCAGTCTAATTCCCGAGATTGAGTGTTCTGCAGATTTTCGGAAGAAGTATGGATCCATCATTCCTCTTATGAAGTTGAAGATATAGGAGTGTATTCTCTCGACCTTGGTCCAGTTCTATGATGCGATGTATCATTGCTTTACTTTTCCCGACTATCAGTTGATGCCTACACTAGAGGAGTATTCTTACCTATTGGATTTACCCATTACCGATCGTGTTCCTTTTACTGGTTTGGAGGGTGAGCCGAAATCACATGAGATTGCTGCTTTGATCCGTCTGGGGAAGTCTGAGGTTGAAGCACATATCACTACCAAAGGAGGGATTAGAGGATTACCAGCTCAGTTCTTATTGGAGAAAGCTTACTACTTTTCCAGGATGAAGAGTACAGTCGCTTTTGAGGCCATCTTTGCTCTACTTGCTTACGGGTTTTTCTTATTTTCTAATGTGGACAAGTTTGTTGACATTAATACTATCAGGATCTTCATGATTGGAAACCCAGTTCCTACCTTGTTGGGTGATGTTTATTACTATATCCATCTCTGGAAGTCTTACCATGGGGGGATGATTATCTGCTGCACGCCTCTGTTATACCGGTGGTTTATCTCTCATATGCCTCAGTCTGATGCTTTTTGGGATGTCAAGAAGGAACCCCGTTGGGCTCCTAAGATCATGGTACTTACTCACTCGGATATTGATTGGTATCATCGAGCTTACCAGGATATAGATATTATTGACAATTGTGGTAGTTTCCCCAATGTACCTCTTCTTGGTACAAAGGGAGGAATTAACTATAACCTTGTTCTTGCACGACGATAACTTGGTTATCCGATGAGGGATAAACCAAATAGTATTCATTTGAGTAGTTTCTTTCTGAAGGAGGAATAAGACCATGGGGAAGCTAGGGAGTGAATTGCGAAGGCTTGGAGTCACATTCATAAGAAGAGTAGGAAGGATTTGGGACCTAGCGTGTTGTTTCTTTGGATGATCTAGAAGAGCTACAACTTGCTTTAGTCAGGATGCAACAGGAAAAGGATGCTTGGAAGAACAAGTGGCGAACTTTAGAAATATCTTATAGAGAAGATTTGAAGGAGAAAGATGACTTGATTGAGATTCTTGAGAGACGGGCTATAGAGACCATGGAGAGGCAAGGGGATTTATTTTCTCCTAAGCCTCAGTCAGATGCCATTTTCTCACTCCCTGACTTAGGTGATTGGAAGGAGGTTGCCACCAGATATGCGAAAGAAAACCAGAGGTTGAAGGCTCAGATTTCCAGGCTCACAGGGAAGCGCCAACGTATAGAGTGATCTTCATCAGCTTTACTTCTCAGGATTTAAGTTTTTATTTTCATCTTGTACTTGGGATCATCGAAACTTGTAATCCATTTTGGAGTTGTTATAATAAAAATTTTCAGTATTTCAAATGCGTTATTACTTTGATATTTGCAATATTGCCATAAATTTTAAATCCATTGAAATATTAATTAATTAAATAAAATCATGTGTGTTGCATACCATGCATCATGTTACACATATTTCTTGAATTTTGTTATGCATATCCAGGTGTTTTACCAAGCTTCTTTACTTTGTTCAGCAAGCTAACTCACCACTACAACACTCGGGCTAACTTCAAAAAGAAAATGGATAACTTAGATAAAGAGAATCATGAGCTGCACGAGGAGGTTTCTTCTTTGAAGGCCGGCATGTCCAATCTCACTACTCTGATGAAATCTCTGGTGGCTGCTCAGAATAAGCCACTAAGTGTCCAACATCAACTAACAAGGGAAACTACTGAAGCTCCAACTATTCCCGTATCTGCCACTCCAACTTTTGTTCAGAATTGCATGACTCAAGGTTATCCATGGGGAATTCCAAATAATTTTTCACCTGAAGGTTTTAATGTTGGTCTTCAAGATACTCCAATTGTTCATATTATTGTTACTCTGACACCTCATATGGTGCATGCTGCTCTTGCCGCACCTCCTTCGGTGAATATGGTTTCGTTTGTTAACGATGATGTGTATCTTCCTTTCCCTCCACCGAGTGAAGACTTGGGTCTTTATGACAGAATGGATGATTTTCAAGAGCAGTTTGACAAGATGCAGAGAGAGATGAAGGCCCTATGGGGAAAAGAGCTATTTGGGCAGAATGTGAATGAATTATGCTTGGTCCCAAATTTTAAGATACCTGTAAGTTTAAGGTCTCGGAGTTTGAGAATTACAAAGGCAACACTTTCCCTCGTGCTCATCTAGTTATGTATGTAAGAAGAATGTCTACCCATACTGATGATCAGCGTCTTCTGATTCACTTTTTTCAGGATAGTTTGACCGGTGCTGCGTTGATGGGGTATATGAGTTTGGACAATGTTAACATCCATACTTTCAATGATCTGGGAGAAGCGTTCATCAAATAATACAAGTACAACATGGACATGGCGCCTGACCGTGATCAACTCAGGGCCATGGTTCAGAAAGACAGGGAATCGTTCAAAGAATATGCAAAGAGATGGCGTGAGGTAGCCTCCCAAGTGATTCCTCCCATGGAAGAGAAGGAGATGAGTAAGATTTTATTGAAAACTATGGGTGCTTTATACTTTTAGAGGATGGTAGCAAGTGCGCTACGTGACTTAACTGAAATGGTAGGAATGGGTATCCGCTTAGAAGAGGCTGTAAGATAGGGCTGTTTAACGAGAAGTGAATGATCTGGAGGTGTGAAGAAGCAATCTTATGGGTTTACCAAGAAGAAGGAAGGGGATGCAAATGATGTTATTCAAGAGAGGACGATTAATACTCCTAGAAGGAATTATCAGCGTCTTCAGCAAGTCGCCTCAGTTATTCCAGTTGTGGGTGCAGCTCCAACTACCGTTGCTTATCAAAGACCATCCCAGCAGGGGAATCAAGGGTATAATCAGATAAGGGAGAGTTATTAACCTATTCCTATGAGCTATATAGAGTTACTACCGGCATTGATTAAGAATAAGTTGGTTCAGACCCGACCACCTCCCGTCGTACCATCACCATTGCCTTGGTATTACAAGGCAAACCAAACATGTGTTTTTCATCAGGTAGCACCAGGGCATAATGTTGAGAATTGTTATCCTTTGAAGACTGAGGTGCATAAATTGGTGATGTCTGGTATTCTATCTTTCAAGAATTTGGGCCCTAATGTGAAAGAGAATCCTCTACCCAAGCGTGGAGGAGAAAATGCTGTGAATATTGTGGCCGGTTGTCCAGGAGACTTCTAGATTTTTGATATTAATCTGTTTATAGGAGATTTGGTGAAAATGCATGCAGACCTCTGTGAATTTAGCTGCTATACACATGAGCATTCCAGTTGTGCTATTTGCAGTACATATATACAAGGTTGCAATAAGATAAAGGCTGATTTACACGAGATGATGGATGAAGGCCTCATCCACATAATCAGGCCTAGGGCAGAGTATGAAGAGGAGGTGAATATGGTTTCTGGATGTCCTGGAGAATTCAAAAATTTTTATGCAGAGTATATGAATGAGGACCTTGTGTAATTGCATGCTACTTTCTGCTATATGGCTGGTCAGGTAGAACACCAGTATGGGTCTTGCCGAATTTGCTGCCAGGACTCCCGAGGATGTTCAATCGTGAAGAAAGGTGTTCAATTGTTGTTAGATAATGGAACTATCAAGGTTACAGGTTAAAGGGATGATTACCATAAGTAGATATGATTGAGGTTTTTTTGGCTGAAGAAGAGTCTAATGAAGAGTATGCTTCTGCAGATGAGTATTTCTCCTCAGATGAGGACTTGTTTTCCAGAAATGACTCAATAATGACTGGTTGTGTTGAAGTAGGGGTAAACGTCATTGTACCTTGTTTTGGGGCACCCTCCCATCTTGAAGTTGAATATTATAGCAAGCCAGTTGTTACCCCATTGGTGATTAGTTTGCCGGGTCCTATCCCCTACAAGTAAGATAAGGTTGTGCCCTACAAATATAACACTACAATCTTAGAGGATGGAGTGGGAGTTCCCATCCATCCAATTCCTAATCTTGGAAATATTGATGAAAATAGCCAGGTGACCCACAGGGGTCGTGTGTTTGCACCAGTTGTTTGAGGAGATGTTAGTGCTGGAAAGAAAATTGTTGAGAATGTTGAACCCAAGAAGGCTACGGGTGAGACTAGTGGGGCTACGTTAGAGAAAGAAGTGGATGATATTTTGAAGATAAATAAGATGAGCGACTACAGAATTGTAGATTAGCTACTGTAGACTCCTTCAAAAATATCTATCTTGGCTTTATTGATGAACTCGTCTGCTCACAAAGAATCCTTGATGAGGGTATTGGACCAAGCTTTTGTGGAGAGTGATATGCCAATAGACCGATTCAGCAGCGTAATAGGGAACATTACATCATGTAATAACTTGAGTTTCTGCGATGATGAATTGCCAGATGAAGGAAGAAATGACAACCTGGCCCTCCATATCTCTATGAATTGCAAGAATGATTCACTATCCAATGTGCTGATTGATAATGGATCCGCTTTGAACGTTATACCGATGAGCATTCTTATGAAGTTGAAATATCAAGGAATGCCTATGCGCTCAAGTGGCATCATTGTGAAAGCGTTTGATGGATCAAGGAAATCTATTATTGGTGAAGTGGAATTGTCTATTCATATAGGACCACATTTGTTTCAGATAACTTTCCAGGTCATGGACATTGTTCCCGCTTATAGCTGTTTGTTGGGATGATCGTGGATTCATGAGGTAGGGGCTATCACTTTAACTTTACACCATAAAATGAAATTTGTACGTGAAGGGAAAGTAATAATTATAAATAGGGAACATGCATTATTGATATCTCATTTGTCCTCTTTCAGCATTGTGGAGGCGGATGAAGCTGTTGTTGGAACCCAGTTCCAATTCTTATCCATTGACAACATAAGAGGAAATGAGAATTCCATGGTTTCTCTAAAGAATGCAATACAAGTTGTGCGATAGAGTCACAGTGAGGTATGGGGACAAATTGTGGATCCACCTGTAAACAAGAACAGAGCTGGCTTGGGGTTCTCTTTGAAGAATGACAAAGGCAAGAGCATGAAGCCAAAGTCTACTGCAGGCAAGTATCAAGACATTTTCCATAGCGGGGGTTATCTTCATCCAATTGCTTCCGAGATTGATGCCATTGTGGAAGATGAAGCAGATCAGGAAATGCCGAATTATGTGACGCACAAAGTTAGGGTTCAGAACTGGATCACCATTGATGTTCCCTATTTCATACATGTTTCAAAGTAATTTGTTTTGTTAATCTTTTTGAAAAGCTTTCACTTTGACCAAGGTCGAAGTATTAATGTTATAGGGCTTATCTGTTTGCTGTGACTTTTAAAATCAATAATAAGAGTTGTCTTTGTTTCCCAAATTGTGTCTTTATTTTATGCTTTTTCTTGGAAAATGGTAATTATAAAAAACCCTTCAAAGATATATAATAAATGAAATTCAATCTGCATGATCACTTGTTATATGTGTTAGTATCTAAAAGCAATCATAAATCATATGTGAAGATTAATTAGAAAACCCGTTGAATACAATAACCCTACACCCTCTCCCAACTCTGAATGTCCTGTGTATGGGGTCGAAGAAGAAGACTATTATGAGATTCCAGAAGAGGTCTCACGGTTGCTTAATGTGATCGGTGGATCTGGAACTGACTGTTTAAAGCTGGATCGCGAAATGTCGCGGAAGCAAGAGTCGCCACCGTCTTTTATGTTCTCCAACATGGAAAGGACAAAAGCACAGCAAAATTCCTTATTGAGAATGTTTCTCGGTTCGGGAGGTAGTTTTATAGAAAGGGAAGGTGTTAGCACCCTTTCTATCTGTGGTTATCCACGGGCTCTTAGATACTTGCTCATTTGTGTTTTCAAAATGTTTGTTTGCTTTTCAAAATGTGAGTGGGCTTTGAAAAAAGTTTCTTTGAATGATTTCTGAATAACTCTTGTATCTGTCCTCAAGAGTGTTTGAAAAATTTGTTTTGAAAGCTTTTCAAAGTGTGAGGTGTGAAAAGTATTTTGTTTGTTTTTTTTAAAAGAGCAAGTATCCATGAGTCATCTACCTACCCTAAGGAATTAAGCTGTGTAAGTGTCCTTTAGGTAGTGCCATCCCACCATTGAGAGGTAGGTAGCACCACCGTTGGAGGTGTTCGGGTCAATTCGTTTTTAGGGACAGTGTGGTCACCAGAGCAACAGTAGGACACCTTAGAAGCTACCCTTATGACATTGATCCTTTTTAATTCGAGGCAACTTTTCCGAGGCAACTTGTTTTGAGGCATATGGATCAACGGACATAAGGACTTACTAAAAACGTCCTATACTCGACGACCGCATTTGTAGGGACAGTGTGGTCACCATAGCATCAGTAGGATACCTTAGAAGCTACCCTTATGCCATGTGTCATGGACATAAGGACTTACTAAAACGTCCTGTACTCGACGACCACGTTTCGGGGACAAGGCAACAGTGAGGCGTACCCTAGAAGTGGTGTGTGCATTGTGTGTTATTTTCAGTTTATGTTATCTTTGATCAGGCATTGAGGTGAGCTACGCTTGTTTTTAATTAGCATGCATTATTTCATACAAGGTTAACAGTTAAAAGGGGTGCGGAAAGTAAATTGCGGAAAAACATAAATCCTACGCTATTACAAGGCGCGGGTCTATACATCGCCAAATCTTTACAAAGACCGGTTTTTTAGTAAATAAGTGCGGAAAATAAAAAAAAACAGTAAAAGGTCCTATTTACTATTACATATCCGGAACAATTACATGATAATCGAACAAATTAAATATGCGCGAATAAAGAAAAGGGAATTAATTTTTGGTTTTTTTGGTAATTAAATGAAATTGAAAACTAATTAAGTATTTTAATTACAAGAAAATATTTTTTTGATTTTTTTATATTTTTTTATGAAATAAAATAGAAATAAAAAGAAACAAAGTTAAAGATTAACCTAAATCTAAATCTATTTTAATTATTAAAAGGAATGTTAAAATGGCCTAATTAACAACTAATTCAATTATAATTTATTTACAAAATAAAAATAATAATAAAAGTGTTAACTATATTTTTTTGTTTTTTATGAAAATGATTAATTAAATTAATTACTAATAACAAATAAAATAAAAAGGGGTTAGAAATTAAATTAAAGAAATAAAATGAAAAGAAAGAAAAATGAACCCAAATGGAGGGGGTGTTGGGCCAACATGGGGGTGAAATGCTGAATCTGGGCCCATTAAGACAAAGGCCTCGTTGACCTTTCTGCTTGTGTGTTCATCCATTGACTGAAGCATATGGTAAGCTCCTTTTGTGGCCTTTGGATATGTCCTGAAGACACCTGGCTTGTTGGATCTGTGAGGCCTATGATGAACCTCCCTTGGGGCGCTGCACAGGAAAATAAAATGAAAAATAATATGGGAATTGTGAGGGGACCTGGGAATCGAACCCAGGTCCCAGCGTTTACCAAACGGAAGCCTTGCCAGTTGAGCTATTTGCGCGTTTTGGATATAGAATGGAAAACAAATAATATAACGTAAAACAAGAATTAGTGATGTGAAACAAAAAAAAAGCGCGGAAACTTTGAATGCCCCAATCATCATGAGCCACGTCCACCTTCTTCTCCGTTTGTCCCTGTAAAATAAATAAATAGCGGGGGTTTTAAACCCCCCCAAAACACAACCTGCAAAAAAATAGCGAACAACTCATGTTTGCACATAAATTGAGCGCGAGGTCATGGTTATGTCCGTTTGGATATCACGAATTCAACCATGGCTGTTTGATGTCCCAATTTTACAGTATGGGGAAATCCCCAATTTGAAGCTTGAAAAACCCTAAAAATTTTCAATGGTGAATCATGCTATAATGCATTAGAATGCAATTGAATCATCCTATTAGCTTCAGAAAGCCTCTAGCAACACAAAACAACAAAGAAAATGGGTTAAATGCTTATGAAACATGATATACGATTTTGAAAAATGAAGCAAACCGGAAGAGGTCTATGGCACGATTTCTTGAATGATTATGCTTGGTTCTGATTGCCAAAGCTTCCTAGGGATGCCAGGAATATGTTTGGATTGGAATGGAGGCTTGAGCGGCACTGCAACTAGGTTTTCAGATTTGCTTTTTTGCTTGAAAATTTGAAAATGCGTTTGGCCGTTTGGGAGCTTCTTAGGTCGTGAATTCAATTGTGTTAGCTTGCACATGTATTATGTAATGAGTTTTGATCAGAATTAAAGCCAATAATACAATGCATTCATGCTTGGGATTTTCCATAAACTCCATTGAAGCACTTTCCATTCTCGAGCCAAAATTTGAATTCTTGCTTCATTTAGGCCTTTGCACGAAATTGGAATGATCATGATGGTGGATCAAAGCCTTTCAATACAAAATATTCCCTTTTATTAATTTTCTTGATTTTTATTTGATTTTAAAAGATTTAAAATGAATTAAATCAAATAAAATAAAATAAAAATGGAAAAATTAATTTTAAATCTTGTAATAATTTGTGGGACACGTGGGAAGCATGGCCAAGTTGAAACAAGTGGAAAAAGTGGGCCCTTTTTGTCAAAAATGAAATTTCAAGGATAATTGATTTTGGCCATTTCACAAAAATTTCCCAACTTCTCCAATGCATATCTTGCTCAATTTTGAAGTTATGAACATGTTCTTGGACATTTTGGAAAGGTCTTGAAGTCCTCTAACCAATGTCTTTGGTCCCATGTCATTTTGATTTACCAATCTCAAGTTATGGTCTTTGACTTAAAGTCCCTTTTTGTTGACTTTTGAAAATGACCTATAATGTTGAAATTGATAACTTTTTGTGAGAGCATTTCTTGGACTTGGAATGTGAAGATGAATTGTAGGAAATGTCTTCCCCTTCAAGATGAGCATTGGATGGGATTTTTCTGATGAACCATGAAAAAGTTATGCGCTGGTCAAGTTACTGTTGACTTTTCAGCTGTCCAAAAATAGAAACTTTTGACATCTTGATGATTTTTGAGCCATTCTTGTGAAATCATGGTCAAGATTTGACCAAATGATGATTGTGGCTTCAAAATAAGATGTTGACCAAAAATTTTGACTTTTAACTGCCAAATGACCATTTTGCCCCTACAGTTGACTGTTGAGCAAATGGGACTTTTGACTGTGCAACTTGACCTTGTGAGCCTTGAAACTTGACATGTAGGTGCTTGACAATGTGTATGAGCATATGGGACTTGACTGAGCCCCTTGAAAGCCTCAACTTCCTTGCAAGAACCAAAACCCTAATTTGACTGGCTTAAGAGGATGGTTGACTGTGTAGCCTTTGAGTAGACTTTGAACCATTGGAGGTGATGCTTGGCAAAACTTTGAAGATTATGGGAGGGAAAATTTTGGGGTACAACAGTTTCCCCTGTTCAATCTTCTTAGACCTGAGGATGTAGATTGGCTTGTGTGCCTTTCGTGATCTGAAGGTGGAAGATGATTGAACACTAGAGTGCCCAGAAATTTGCACTCACATAGTAGAGTATCAGCAGTGTGATAGCGGGAATGGGCTTACAGATGCTATTTTTGGAAAGATGGTGGATGGGAGGATGGGCTTATAGATTCCATCTGGAGATGTGACAGAACCTTGTCGGGAATGGGCTTATAGATGCCATCTAGGTGTCGATCGCGTAAGAGATTCCTTAGCGAGAACTTGCGTACCTGAGAAAAAAGGATAATTACCTGGCCTGTTGAAGGAGTTGATATTTAAACTCTTTATGTAGATGTGCCCTGGCTGGATACAGGAATCGAATCTTTAAACTCTTCAGACATGCCCTTGCAGGATACAGGAATCGAGTCTGGAGAATACAATCGTCAACAGATACACCCTGGCAAGATACAGGAATCGGATCTTCAAACTCTTCAGATGTGCCCTGGCAGGATACAGGAATAGAGTCTGGTAATGTAGTCGTCAACAGATACACCCTAGCAAGATACATGAATCAGATCTTCAAACTCTTCAGACGTGCCCTGGCAGGATACAGGAATCGAGTCTGGTAATGTAGTCGTCGACAGATACACCCTGGCAAGCTACAGGAATCGGATCTTCGAACTCTTCAGACGTGCCCTAGCAGGATACAGGAATCGAGTATTGAACTTCAAAAGGTTTTTGTTGATAATGATGTGATGAATGAATCAGGGACGATTACTACCTCAACGTGACGATGAGAGAACCTTGGACGATTACTACCTCAACGGGATGATGAGAGAACCTTGGATGATTACTACCTCAACGGGACGATGAGAGAACCTTGGATGATTACTACCTCAACGGGACGATGAGAGAACCTTGGATGATTACTACCTCAAAGGGACAATGAGAGAACCTTGGATGATTACTACCTCAACAGGACGATGAGAGAACCTTGGATGATTACTACCTCAACGGGACGATGAGAGAACCTCGGATGATTACTACCTCAACGGGACGATGAGAGAACCTTGGATGATTACTACCTCAACGGGACGATGAGAGAACGTTGAATGATTACTACCTCAACGAGACGATGAGAGAACCTTGGATGATTACTACCTCAACGGGATGACGAGAGAATCTTAGGCGACTTCAACCTCAGCAGAATGATGAGAGAATCTTAGGCGACTACAACCTCAGCAGAATGATGAGAGAATCTTAGGCGACCTCAACCTCAGCAGAATGATGAGAGAATCTTAGGCGACTTCAACCTCAGCAGAATGATGAGAGAATCTTAGGCGACTACAACCTCAGCAGAATGATGAGAGAATCTTAGGCGACTTCAACCTCAGCAGAATGATGAGAGAATCTTAGGCGACTTCAACCTCAGCAGAATGATGAGAGAATCTTAGGCGACTTCAACCTCAACAGAATGATGAGAGAATCTTAGGCGACTTCAACCTCAGCAGAATGATGAGGGAATCTTAGGCGACTTCAACCTCAGCAGAATGATGAGAGAATCTTAGGCGACTTCAACCTCAGCAGAATGATGAGAGAATCTTAGGCGACTTCAACCTCAGCAGAATGATGAGAGAATCTTAGGCGACTTCAACCTCAGCAGAATGATGAGGGAATCTTGGACGTCTTCTACCTCAAAAGGTAAATACTTTTATCTGTTGATCGTTCTTTCCTGAAAAAGTAACGAGTTAGTTGTATGCAATGTCATAATGTATGACATGCATGATGTCATGATGTTCTCAAAAATAAATGAGATTGGGGTGACATGATGCGTGTATGCATGTATCATAATGTATGATAATGTGATGTTTATGAATGTATTTTCGTCTATGAAAATAAATCCTTGACGAATGCCGGGAGCTGAATCCTGGGCTGATGCTGAAGAGAGTTCTTCGTTTTCGCTGGGGATGATGGTTGCAAGAATAAACCGGTAGGAGAAGATGACTCCGGGGAATAAACTTGTTGGAGAGATTACTCTGCGGGGGATCTACTCTGTAGGAAGAGATACTTCGCTGAGGTTTTGATGATAACTCCGTTGGGGGTTCTGTTGATGAGTTCTATTGGAAGATCTGATGAACTTCGCTGGGGATAGGAAGAACTTCTCTGAGGACGATCTTTCCGTGGTAATTAGCTGAGGATAACCCAGTTATAAGCTTTGGTGGGGAATAACCTTCTGAATAATGTCGGGGAGAGGCTCTCGTACTCTACAGGTGATAAGCTTCCAGAATCTACTGGGGATAAGCTTCCTACTGGGGAGATTGATTGAACTTTCCTGGGGAAACTTTTGAGATTGCACGTGGGAAGTGGCTTCACTAGACGTTCTGTATACCGCCGGGGAACAATCTTAGATCAAGATTGCCGGGGATGCTTGTTAAGAATGTTTGTATATTGCACTGGGGAATGTTGAGATCTGCAGGGGAGAATCCAACTTCCATAAGGCTGACTGTTGCTTAACTCTGCTTAGGGAGAGTATGGCTTGCTGGCTCACTCTCTGGGGAATTAAGGCATCTTGGTTACATTCTTCAGCCGAACTTACCTTGGTACCTTGGTGGACAGAGCAATTAGATTGCTTAGACAACTCATTGTTGCCCCTGTTTCTGCGGGAGAAGGTACCTGTGGAGGTGCTTGAGGACCGCCGATTGACAAATCTTCTACTGGTAGGCAAGTGACGAGATGACGGGACATAGTCGTACGCTTTTGATCCCTAACTTTTGCCTGGACTGCCCTTTCGGGTTTTCAGTCCACCGGGATACCCATTTTTGCCTAAGCCGCCTTTTCAGGTCTTCGACTTGTCGGGTGTACAGATTTTTTTATTTTTATCCCTTATTTTTGACTAGGTGTGTCAACCTAGCGGGTCTTTGATTATGCGCAGTATTTTTGTTTTGACTATGCCCACGTTCTCAAAGATGTAGGGAGGTGCCCCTGTTAGTAGTGCAGTGTTACCATGCCACCGGAAGATCTTCGTTTGATCGTCCAATGCCCCAAGTGATTCAGATGGAGATTTGCCCCAAGCTGATTGGCCTTTTGAGAGATTCTCCGAATCTTGACTGGACTGCCCCAGATGATGGACACTGATCAGGCTATGCCCCTTGATTGGAGGTGCTTTTGTTCATTAGACATTCGTCGTGCGAACTTCTATGTTGTTCAAACAAATAGTCATATGCAAACAATGTTATTCTAAAAATGCAAAGCTTATGTCTGTCTTGAAGTTTTGAAAAATGCATTTTTTAGTAAAACAAGCAAATTATGTAACATGTGATGTCAACTCAAGATTTTACAGCGAGCCTTAAGGAGTCAGGATACCTTTGTAACAGTATGCTTTCGAATTAACCCATGCTTCAGCTAGGACTTTTGAGGGTTATAACGTGGCCTGGTTCACGGTTTAAGAAACAAAGGATAAAAGCTCAAATTTATCTGTACCCACCCGTTCTTCGTGATGTTCTTCAAACCTAAACTCAGTCGATCGTGCGTTAGACCTTGTTTGAGTCTTTGTCCTGATATTCCAATGATGGTTCGGATATTGACCATTCATTTTGAATAGGCAGTCATTCCTTTCTTGGTTGAGGGTTTGTAGGACCTCCTTCTTTTTTGATTTTGTTATCCCTGTTTTTTGCCTGAACTGTTTCTTTTGTGATTACAGTCAGCGGGATGCCCCAGTTTTGTAAGTCTCCTTCATGGGTTTTGACTTAACGGGCGTTTATTTTGAGGGATAATGACTGCCTGTCTTTATGATTATTCGGGACCATCACTATCTTTTGTTTTGGAAGGACTCCTTTGATGCTGTTTGTTGTGCACCTGGATCAACTGAGAGAACTACCCTGCCCCAGGTTATGATTAAGGGTTTTTTAATTTTTGCGAAAAGGAAAAACTCCTACTTCTTTGGCTCGAAGGGGTTAACGAGGGATTATCTTCCTTATAACTCCAGTGTTTAGGATTTGAAACAATGCCTGTACCTCATCAGCGGGGTCTGTTCAAAAGCATACTGTAAATGTCGTGGTATCGTTTTTGTCATCCTCCCTCAAGAGGCTTAGAATTTTTCAATCAAGAGTTGATCATCACAAAAATATGAAAACAGTTTGAATATAGCGAATGCGAATATATTGATTCAAAACAGACATATGCAATGAATTGATAAAGTAAAAGAGTTTGACATGAACAAATGTTTGAACAAGCAAAGAAAATTACAAATTAAAAATTCTAATGAACAAAAGACATTCTCGATGATTTGGTGTAGGATCAGTGTTCAAGCTTGACCTCCTTGGCATCAATCAAGTCTTGGATCTTGTTCTTCAAGGTCCAACAGTCGTCGGTATCATGTCCAGGACTGTCAGAATGGTAGGCACATCTCACACCCGGGTTGTACTTGGAAGAGGAAGTATCAGGATTTTGAGGAGGATCCTTTAGTGTGATCAGTTTTGCCTTCAATAATTGTTGTAATGCCTGAGGCAAAGACATATTAATGTCAGTATACTTCCTATCTTGATACTTTATCCTACGCCTATTGCTCTTTCTTAGTTGAACGGTCGTGGGATCAGAGATCTGGATTGCCCCTACATCATGACGACCCTTTTTACCATGTATAGCATTGGACTCCTTCTTCCCACTGTGGGGCTTTTTCTGAGCATCAGCAGGTGCGGTTTCTTGAATCTTCCCCGACTTGATACCAGTTTCAATTCTCTCCCCAGTCAAGATAAGATCTGTGAACCCAGCAGAAGAATTCCCAATCAGATGGTTATAGAATGGACCAGACAAAGTCCCCAAGAACATGTCAACGAGCTCACGGTCAGTCAAGGGAGGTTGCACCCTTCCATCCAGATCTCTCCACCTTTGCGCATACTCCTTAAAACCTTCACTCGTCCCCAGTGACATACCCTAGAGTTGGGTACGCGTAGGAGCGAGGTCGGCATTATACTGATACTGCTTATAAAAAGCAGTTGCCAAGTCCTCCCAGTTACGAATACTGGTTCCATCCAGCTGATAGAACCATTCGAGCTGAGTCCCTGAAAGACTCTCCTGGAAGAAATGGACCCATGGATTCTTGTCTGCCGTGTAGGGATGGATCTTCCTTGCGTATGAACGGAGGTGCAGCTTAGGACAGGAAGCCCCGTCGTACTTTACAAAGGCAGGTGACTTGAACTTGTGAGGGATCACCACCCCAGAAGATAAACCTAGGTCCCCAAAGTCCAGCCCAGGAACACGTTGAATCTCCATAGCATTCAGTCGGTCCTCCAGCTATTTGTACCTGTCTTCAGCAGGGGGGTACTGTTCATCATCGAAATCCGTCTCGGTGTCAGAGACTACGGGGCTAGGAACCCTTCCCTCTTGGTGACTGCCTTCCCCAACAGATGGAGTGGTCCGCTCAGCTTCATTCTGCAGTGTATTCCCAGATCTGCGTCTAGGGTTGAACGAAACAATCCTCTTCTTCTTCTTCTTCTTCTGAATCAGAGTCTTCAATTCTTGCTGACCCTGGGCTAAGCTCATGACCAGCTCCTGGAACTGGGCGTTCTGGGCCTGGAGGGCCCTGATAGCTTGCTCATTGGATGATTCAGGATTCATGATGATGGCTGAAATAAACAACGAAGAAGATTAAGCAACCAGTCAAGAGGATACCTGTAATGCAATGATATGTATGTATGCATGCAATGTTTTCAAGGATCTCGCGGGATAAACGAGAAAATTGTTAGAATCTGAATCCTGTAGCTTGATTGAAGGAACTTCAGGTTGTTGAGAGTCCTTCTTCAAGGGTCAAAGGCTCACCATATCCAGTGGGTCATAGCCCCTGACTCAAGCTGTTAACCTTGGCTAGAGGAAAATAAATCCCCTTTGCCCCTTGCTAGACATTTGATTCATCATGACCTGCATCACAAGCCCTTGAGATCCTTGAAATGGACTAGTCCTTATGTAGGATGTATGCAATGGTATGATGGCATGATGTTATGATAAAGCACACCACAAATATTCACATAGGCAAACACGATAAGGCACACAAGTCACACCACAACCCTTAGAGTTTAGGCCAGCATGAGGTCTAGGTATTACCCTCTTTCAGTTTGTTGGTTAGGACCTGTCCTATCAGAAGCAACCCTTAGAGTTTAGGCCAGCATGAGGTCTAGGTATTACCCTCAATCGGTCATAACTCCAGCATCGCAACCTTTTCTTGCGGCCAGAACCATCACGAGAGTTTAGCCTCAATGGGCGTAGCATACTGCTACTGTTCTATTGGCCAAGTTGGGTCATTTAAGGTTCTAAGGTCGGTTGATGCTTAATGACTCCTCAGAAGACCCATATTCTCCTCGTTGCGACACAAGGGATATCGGTATAGACCAAGGCGCCGCACCAACGTAGCCACTGCTTCACCCATGTCGGTCTACGCCGAACAGGTCCCTCACAGCTTATGCTACCTAACAGGGTATCCCCAGATCCGGGTTAGGATCTATGTAACTCCGATGCAGCCCACAATAATAAAGCAAACAAACACAGCAATTGAAAACACAGTTATGAGCTATCCTAAGGTACACCTTACTTTGAGTATTGTTCCCCAGCAGAGTCGCCAATTCTGTGATCGGTGGATCTGGAACTGACTGTTTAAAGCTGGATCGCGAAATGTCGCGGAAGCAAGAGTCGCCACCATCTTTTATGTTCTCCAACATGGAAAGGACAAAAGCACAGCAAAATTCCTTATTGAGAATGTTTCTCGGTTCGGGAGGTAGATTTATAGAAAGGGAAGGTGTTAGCACCCTTTCTATCTGTGGTTATCCACGGGCTCTTAGATACTTGCTCATTTGTGTTTTCAAAATGTTTGTTTGCTTTTCAAAATGTGAGTGGGCTTTGAAAAAAGTTTCTTTGAAAGATTTCTGAATAACTCTTGTATCTGTCCTCAAGAGTGTTTGAAAAATTTGTTTTGAAAGCTTTTGAAAGTGTGAGGTGTGAAAAGTATTTTGTTTGTTTTTTTTTTAAAAGAGCAAGTATCCATGAGTCATCTACCTACCCTAAGGAAATAAGTTGTGTAAGTGTCCTTTAGGTAGTGCCATTCCACCATTGAGAGGTAGGTAGCACCACCGTTGGAGGTGTTCGGGTCAATTCGTTTTTAGGGACAGTGTGGTCACCAGAGCAACAGTAGAACACCTTAGAAGCTACCCTTATGCCATTGATCCTTTTTAATTTGAGGCAACTTTTCCGAGGCAACTTGTTTTGAGGCATATGGATCAACGGACATAAGGACTTACTAAAAACGTCCTATACTCGACGACCGCGTTTGTTGGGACAGTGTGGTCACCATAGCATCAGTAGGATACCTTAGAAGCTACCCTTATGCCATGTGTCATGGACATAAGGACTTACTAAAACGTCCTGTACTCGACGACCACGTTTCGGGGGCAAGGCAACAGTGAGGCGTACCCTAGAAGTGGTGTGTGCATTGTGTGTTATTTTCAGTTTATGTTATCTTTGATCAGGCATTGAGGTGAGCTACGCTTGTTTTTAATTAGCATGCATTCTTTCATACAAGGTTAACAGTTAAAAGGGGTGCGGAAAGTAAATTGCGGAAAAACAAAAATCCTACGCTATTACAAGGCGCGGGTCTATACATCGCCAAATCTTTACAAAGACCCGTTTTTTAGTAAATAAGTGCGTAAAATAAAAAAAATAGTAAAAGGTCCTATTTACTATTACATATCCGAAACAATTACATGATAATCGAACAAATTAAATACGCGCGAATAAAGAAAAGGGAATTAATTTTTGGTTTTTTTGGTAATTAAATGAAATTGAAAACTAATTAATTATTTTAATTACAAGAAAATATTTTTTTGATTTTTTTATATTTTTTTATGAAATAAAATAGAAATAAAAAGAAACAAAGTTAAAGATTAACCTAAATCTAAATCTATTTTAATTATTAAAAGGAATGTTAAAATGGCCTAATTAACAACTAATTCAATTATAATTTATTTACAAAATAAAAATAATAATAAAAGTGTTAATTATATTTTTTTGTTTTTTATGAAAATGATTAATTAAATTAATTACTAATAACAAATAAAATAAAAAGGGGTTAGAAATTAAATTAAAGAAATAAAATGAAAAGTAAGAAAAATGAACCCAAATGGAGGGGGTGTTGGGCCAACATGGGGGTGAAATGCTGAATCTGGGCCCATTAAGACAAAGGCCTCGTTGACCTTTCTACTTGTGTGTGCATCCATTGACTGAAGCATATGGTAAGCTCCTTTTGTGGCCTTTGGATATGTCCTGAAGACACCTGGCTTGTTGGATCTGTGAGGCCTATGATGAACCTCCCTTGGGGCGCTGCACAGGAAAATCAAATGAAAAATAATATGGGAATTGTGAGGGGACCTGGGAATCGAACCCAGGTCCCAGCGTTTACCAAACGGAAGCCTTGCCAGTTGAGCTATTTGTGCGTTTTGGATATAGAATGGAAAACAAACAATATAACGTAAAACAAGAATTAGTGATGTGAAACAAAAAAAAAAGCGCGGAAACTTTGAATGCCCCAATCATCATGAGCCACGTCCACCTTCTTCTCCGTTTGTCCCTGTAAAATAAATAAATAGCGGGGGTTTTAAACCCCCCCAAAACACAACCTGGATATCACGAATTCAACCATGGCAGTTTGATGTCCCAATTTTACAGTATGGGGAAATCCCCAATTTGAAGCTTGAAAAACCCTAAAAAGTTTCAATGGTGAATCATGCTATAATGCATTAGAATGCAATTGAATCATCCTATTAGCTTCAGAAAGCCTCTAGCAACACAAAACAACAAAGAAAATGGGTTAAATGCTTATGAAACGTGATATATGATTTTGAAAAATGAAGAAAACCGGAAGAGGTCTATGGCACGATTTCTTGAATGATTGTGCTTGGTTCTGATTGCCAAAGCTTCCTAGGGATGCCAGGAATATATTTGGATTGGAATGGAGGCTTGAGCGGCACTACAACTAGGTTTTCAGATTTGCTTTTTTGCTTGAAATTTTGAAAATGCATTTGGCCGTTTGGGAGCTTCTTAGGTCGTGAATTCAATTGTGTTAGCTTGCACATGTATTATGTAATGAGTTTTGATCAGAATTAAAGCCAATAATGCAATGCATTCATGCTTGGGATTTTCCATAAACTCCATTGAAGCACTTTCCATTCAAGAGCCAAAATTTTAATTCTTGCTTCATTTAGGCCTTTGCACGAAATTGGAATGATCATGATGGTGGATCAAAGCCTTTCAATACAAAATATTCCCTTTTATTAATTTTCTTGATTTCTATTTGATTTTAAAAGATTTAAAATGAATAAAATAAAATAAAATAAAATAAAAATGGAAAAATTAATTTTAAATCTTGAAATAATTTGTGGGACACGTGGGAAGCATGGCCAAGTTAAAACAAGTGGAAAAAGTGGGCCCTTTTTGTCAAAAATGAAATTTCAAGGATAATTGATTTTGGCCATTTCACAAAAATTCCCCAACTTCTCCAATGCATATCTTGCTCAATTTTGAAGTTATGAACATGTTCTTGGACAGTTTGGAAAGGTCTTGAAGTCCTCTAACCAATGTCTTTGGTCCCATGTCATTTTGATTTACAAATCTCATGTTATGGTCGGTCTTTGACTTAAAGTCCCTTTTTGTTGACTTTTGAAAATGACCTATAATGTTGAAATTGATAACTTTTTGTGAGAGCATTTCTTGGACTTGGAATGTGAAGATGAATTGTAGGAAATGTCTTCCCCTTCAATATGAGCATTGGATGGGATTTTTCTGATGAACCATGAAAAAGTTATGCCCTGGTCAAGTTACAGTTGACTTTTCAGCTGTCCAAAAATAGAAACTTTTGACATCTTGATGATTTTTGAGCCATTCTTGTGAAATCATGGTCAAGATTTGACCAAATGATGATTGTGGCTTCAAAATAAGATGTTGACCAAAATTTTTGACTTTTGACTGCCAAATGACCATTTTGCCCCTACAGTTGACTGTTGAGCAAATGGGACTTTTGACTGTGCAACTTGACCTTGTGAGCCTTGAAACTTGACATGTAGGTGCTTGACAATGTGTATGAGCATATGGGAGTTGATTGAGCCCCTTGAAAACCTCAACTTCCTTGCAAGAACCAAAACCCTAATTTGACTGGCTTAGGAGGATGGTTGACTGTGTAGCCTTTGAGTAGACTTTGAACCATTGGAGGTGATGCTTGGCAAAACTTTGAAGATTATGGGAGGGAAAATTTTGGGGTACAACACTTAAGCACGAGGAAAATACCATTCATCCATATAAAGAGCCATTGGAAGTGATCAATTTGGGTTCAGAAGAAGATCCGAAAGAAGTCAAGATTGGAGCATCGTTGCATCATGATGTGAAGAGAAGGTTGATTGAGCTGTTGAAAGAGTATGCGGATATTTTTGCTTGGTAATTCCAAGATATGCCTGGTCTAGATACAGATATTGTGGAGCACCGTTTACCATTGAAACTAGAGTGTTCGCCAATCAAGCAAAAGATGAGAAGAACTCACCCAGATATGGCAGTAAAGATCAAAGAGGTGGTTCTAAAGCAGATTAATGCTGGTTTTCTTGTGACATCAGTGTATCCTTAATGGATTGCCAATATTTTCCCAGTACCAGAAAAAGACAGAAAAGTCCGCATGTGTGTAGATTACAGAGATCTAAATAAAGCTAGTCCCAAAGATGATTTTCCATTGCCACATATTGATATGTTAGTGGATAGCACAACAAAATTCAAAGTTTTCTCGTTCATGGATGGATTTTCCGGTTATAATAAAATAAGAATGGCTCTGGAGGACATGGAAAAAACAACGTTTATCACACCCTAGGGAACATTCTATTACAGTGTGATGCCCTTTGGGTTGAAAAACGATTGTGCAACGTACCAGAGGGCTATGACAACCCTATTCCATGATCTAATGCACAAGGAAATCGAGATATATGTTGATGATATGATTTCTAAATCCTAGACTGAAGAAGGGCATGTAGAAGATTTGTTGAAGTTGTTTCAGCGTTTGAGGAAGTATCGTCTCCGCTTGAATCCAAATAAATGCACCTTTGGTGTTCGATCAGGAAAATTGTTGGGTTTCATTGTTATCTAGGAAGGAATTGAAGTTGACCCTAATATATTCAAAGCAATCCAAGACATGCCAACACCAAGAACTGAAAAGCAAGTTAGAGGGTTCCTCAGGCGTTTGAATTATATTTCCATATTCATTTCCCACATGACTGCAACATGTGAATCGATCTTTAAGTTATTAATGAAAGATCAAGGTTGTATGTGGACAGATGACTGCCAATGGGCATTTGAAAGTATTAAATAATATCTACTTGAACCTCCTATCTTGCTCTCTCCTGTCGAAGGAAGACCGTTGATTATGTATTTGACAGTGTTAGATAATTCCATGGGTTGTATTCTGGGACCACAGGACGAAACAGGGAAGAAAGAGTTTGCCATTTATTATCTCAGTAAAAAGTTAACTGATTGTGAGTCGTAGTATTCCATGCTAGAAAATACATGTTATTCTCTAGCCTTGGCGGCAAAACGTTTGCGGCAGTATATGTTGAATCACACTACTTTGTTGATCTCCAAAATGGATCCAATCAAGTACATTTTTGAAAAGCCTGCTCTTACTGGGACAATTTCCCGTTGGCAGGTGTTTCTATCTGAATATGATATCGAATATCACACTCAAAAAGCTATTAAAAGCAGTGTGTTGGAAGATTATCTTGCTCACCAACCAGTTGATGATCATCAGTCTGTGAAGTATAACTTTCCCGATGAGGATGTGATATTCTGAAAAGTGAAAGATTATGATGAACCATTTCCTGAGGAAGGTCCTAACCCTGAATCTCGTTGGAGTATGATATTTAATGGATCTGTGAATGCTTATGGTAAAGGAATTGGTGATGTGATTGTCACTCCACATTGATGACACATTCCTTTTACTGCAAGGTTGACATTTGATTGTACTAATAATATGGCAGGATATGAGGCTTGCATCATGGGTCTTGAAGAAGCTATTGATCTCAGAATTAAAATTCTAGATGTGTATGGTGATTCAGCTTTGGTAATAAACCAGATTAAAGGAGAATATTATACTCGTCACCCCGCTTGATCCCTTACAAATACTATGCTAGAAGATTGTTATCCTTCTTCAATAAAGTCGAATTCCATCACATTACTAGAGATGAAAATCAGATGGCGGATGCTCTGGAAACCCTGGCTTCTATGTATCAAGTAAATACCTAGAATGATATACCTCGAATTATGGTTATGCGACTGGATAGGCCTGCTCATGTGTTTACAGCAGAGGAGGTAGCAAATGAGAAGCCTTGGTATTATGATATCAAGCATTTTCTCGAGACTCAGGAATACCCGCTTGGTGCTTCGAAGAAAGATAGAAAGACATTGAGAAGATTGGCAGGCAGTTTCTTCCTTACTGAAAATGTGTTGTATAAGAGAAATTATGACATGGTCTTGCTCAGATGCGTGGATAGACTCGAAGCAGACATGCTGATGCATGAGATTCATGAAGTTTCATTTAGAACTCAAACCAGTGGACATTCGATGGCTAAAAAGATACTAAGGGCAGGTTACTATTGGTTGGCAATGGAATCTTATTGGTACAAATTTGCAAAGAAGAGTCATTAATGCCAGATTTATGCCGATAAGGTCCATGTGCCTCCGACACTTCTCAATGTCATTTATTCCTTGTGGCCTTTCTCTATGTGGGGTATTGACATGATTGGGATGATATAACCCAAAGCTTTGAATGGACACCGTTTCATCTTGGTAGCAATTTATTACTTCACCAAGTGGGTGGAGGCTGCTTCATATGCTAATTTCACTAAGCAGGTGGTTGTGCGCTTCATCAAGAATAACCTTATATGTCGGTATGGTGTGCCGAGTAGAATTATCACCAACAATTGCTCGAATCTGAATAATAAAATGAGGACAAAATTGTGTGAAGAATTCAAGATTGTCCATCATAATTCCTCTCCGTACATGCCAAAGATGAATGGGGTTGTTGAAGCTGCTAATAAGAATATCAAGAAGATCATCCAGAAGATGGTTGTTACTTATAAGGATTGGCATGAAATGCTCCCTTTTGCTTTGCATGGATATCTAACATATGTCCGTACTTCAACAAGAGCAACCACGTTCTCCCTGGTGTATGGAATGGAAGCAGTACTCCGAGTCGAGGTTGAGATTCCCTCTTTGCGTGTGATAATGGAAACCAAGTTGACAGAGGCTTAATGGGTCCAAAATAGGTTTGACCAATTAAATTTGATCGAAGAAAAGAGAATGTCAGCTTTGTGTCATGGACATTTATATCAGAAAAGAATAAAGAAAGCTTTTGATAAGAAGGTCAAGCCTCGTGATTTTAGAGAAGGCGACCTCGTGCTCAGGAAGATCATGCCTTTCAACACTGATTCTAGGGGCAAGTGGACTCGTAATTTTGAAGGCCCATATGTTGTCAAAAAAGACTTCTCTGGCGGTGTATTAATTCTTGAAACTATGGATGGCGAGGAGTTCCCACGTCCCATGAATGTTGATGCAGTGAAGAAATACTTCGCCTAAAGAAATAAAAAGAACATCTCGCTATGTTGAAAACCCGAAAGGGAGGCTTAGGCAAAAAAGAGCGTCTCGGTAGGCCAAAACCCCGAAAGGGCGATCTAGGCAAAAATTAGAGACATAAACAGAACAAATTTCCCGCTAAGTTGAAAACCCGCAAGGGCAGCTTAGGCAAAAGTTAGGGACTTTCTTGGCAAGTAACTACATCAGACAAGACTTGATCATGGGAGCAACAATCTTCTTGAATCCTCATCATACTTCAATGCAAGCTGCTGCTCAGGATTTCAAAAATTGTTAGAGGGGATAGTGGTCATTGTATCTCAATGTATCTTTTCCATTATATATTACCATTTTTCCGAACTTTGTAATCATCGATGGAGTCTCGCCATTCGCATACTACCATTCTATTAATAAAAATTGAGCTGTTACCCAATTCTTTCTGTTTCTTATTTTATTATCTTGCAAAGACTCTATTTATTATTGATAGTAACTTTCAAAGAAAAAAGATTAAATAACAAAATTGATTTTTAAAAAATAATTTACAATTTGCTTTTACTTTAGAATTTGTGATCGAAAAAAAAACAACAAAAATGGTGATCCCAAGAGTGGATAAACTCCAGTTGTTTTAAGAAGTTTTGTTTCCCAGGGAAGTTTTTCTTAGGACGATCTCGCTGTATTGGGTTTGTGAATTCAGTGTCCCCGGTCAAGTTGTGGTTCATTTCTCCTCTTTTATGAGTTTTCATGATGTGAAGTTTCAATCCGAGAGAAGTTGGTACCATAATCACTCTTGAAGAATGCAGGTCCCCGGTTTCTATAGTGAAGAACGTATTGTGGTTTTCCCTTTCAGGATGTGGTGTTAACCTCCCCAATGAAGTGGGCTTGAATTCTCCAGTGAATGTTTTGATTATTTGGTGTCCATATGCTTTACTTGAGATTGGTTTTGCAATCCCCAGTAGAAGTGTTACTTTTGAAAACATTTGTTTCCTCGGTGAAGCCTGGAGAAGGATGTTTTATCCCTGTATCTGTACTTTTCTGTCACTTTGTTTTGTTTACTTCCGGATTATGTTTCTCCCCAGTAAATCTAAAGAAGACAGTAGGTTTTGTTTCCTCAGTTGGCATTTACTTTTTTGGGGAATGATCATCTTGGATGTGATTTAGCCGAGTGTTATTTGTGCCTGAGGTGGTTTTGCCTGGTTACTCACAGTGTTGTACATCTGTTTTGTGAGCATATGCATGATAACACTCATACATTCATACATACATCATGCATAGATAAATTTGGCAAATCATTATTCATTAACATTTGTTAATATTTTTGTTGACATATCACCCTATTTTGAGGAGTTACATTTTCCTCTCTTCAATAGAGTGTTGGCCTTAAGCAGAAAGCGTATATTCTTTCAATTTCCTCACTGAGTTATCCCTCTGTTTACCTCGGGTTTTGGTAAACAACCGCTGATCCTCCAAATGGTTACTTATTTGGTTACTCGCAGGATCGATCAGATTGATCCTATGGACATAGGTTGATTTTGAAGTTTGATTAAGTTGGATAAGGCTTTAAATAAAATAAGATAAAAAGGCTTCAAGTAAATTGCATGAAGGAAAGACTTGGTAAATTAAACAAGGCTTTAAAGTAAAGGTTCGACAGGAAATGTAAAGAGAAAAGCAAGTAAAATTCTGGGAAAGTAAATGACTTTAATTGATAAAATTGGTGTTTCACACATACATTTCTCAACAATTCTTTCTCACACACCGGGTACTTGAATCTAAATGAGTGACTATGTATAGAATTGTGAACACACGCGAGAAACTACATGTCTACTCCTATTTATACTAAAACATCCCAAGTAACCGTCAGGCAGTTACACTGCTTCGAGATCAATCCACTTGGCACGTTCTCCATGCTCGACGCTCCAGATCCTTGCACGTTTGCACGTAGTAACTGCTAGAAACCGTTTTCCCTCCAAACGCTTGAATTTCAAACTGCTCCACTCTGGACCATCGAACACTTTCGTCAATAAACATCTTCGACGAGAAACTCCTTCGACGTCGAAGGCAATCAGCCTTCTTCCTTGGAAGAATTCTTCTAAGTACTTTGCCATCTTTCGACGGGCATTTCGACAGACTCAACCAGTCGAAAGCATCTTTCAGCTTTTGATGGCTGACATCAACAAAACAAAGGTGTCGAATTTAGGAGCCAACAAATTGCCCCCCAAGAATGCCTTATTTCGACTCTGAAAGAAAAAGGCATTCTTTGAAACGCCATTCGACACCTGTCTTTCCACGCTTAGTCACAAGTTAACTTGTGCACTTTTTGTTGCTTTTTACCAACTACTGGCAATCCCAAGAAACCATCATTGATTTGATCCTAGGACGTCACTTTCAGTACGGCGTGCAGTATCAAACGTCATTTCAAAATTTGTCATTATGACAAATCCCAAAAACGAGGACGCACGCTGCGTCTCTCTACTTCTGCAGAAACGGCCAAAACAACAAGGGGCTGCCACGCGTCCCACTAACTCTTGCAGCATTAATTGGCATTTAATGTCCTCGTTATTGGGGATTTTCCCACTACTATAAATAGCAGTGAATATCCCATTTTGGGACTTTTTACGCCAACTAGCCTTCAAGCTTCCTTGTTTTCACATAAGTTTGCTATCTTTGCAGAAAAACTCTTCCTTTTCACTTCATCTTCAAACTTAACAATGGCCTCTGCTTCTACTGCTCCCAGTGCTAACGCACCAACTAAACATGTTAAACCCAAAGTCTTCGTCACTGCCCCAGTAGTAAACTCTACAGGCAAACGAAGGGTTCCTGAACCTTCTGACATCGCCGTTCGCGACGCCTATTCACGCCACTTGATGATCCCGGTTGGATACTCCAACCAGATTTTTGCAATGTCTGGCCCCATGAATCCAAGTATCTCTGAAGCTCTGAAGATCAAGAGCTATTTCCCCATAGTTGAGAAACTCAAGCCAGTAGCATGCGCCAAGAAAGACGCAGAAGACAATGAAGACCCTACACGCGAAAAAATTGACCTCCGCTTCTTCAACAGAAGTGTTAGGGTCTTCAGGTCTTGCCCTAATCTTACCTCCGATTATGTTGCTTGGCTAACAAAGTTTGAGAAGCATCAAACTCCAATCTGGAAGGATATGGGAATCTTCGACCTAGTGATGCTGTCGAAGACAGGCTTGAACTACTCCCCGGAGATGCTAATAGCTTCGCTGTTGTTTTGGGATTACTCTCATTTTACTTTTCATCTTCCATGTGGGATGCTAACCCCCACACTCTTCGATGTGGCAGCTATTACTGGCCTTCGACCAACCGGAGATTACTTCGATCCAGAGGAGATGTCGGAGGACCAAATTGGCTTCTCTGAGACCAAGCCAACATACACCACTTTTATCAACCACTATCACGACAAGTCGACGGATACAGTGTCGGATGTCGAACACATAGCGTTTCTAGCCTTATGGCTAACTCGCTTTGTGTTTTGCTCGAAATCTCTACAAGTGACCAAAAAGATGGTCACTCTTGCTACCCAACTGCATCACCGCCAAAACATCTGTTTGGCAGAACTGATTCTGGCTAGCCTCTACGATTCGATCAGCAATGGGGCCACTCTTCTGAAACATGTCGAAGACAGGGCCAGTTTGCTACTCGCTGGGCCTTTTTGGCTACTTCAACTGTGGCTCAATGCCACGTTCGAATCTTTCTTGCCCAAGAAGGCTCAGATAAATGAACAAGCTCCAGCGATAGCGAATAGACGCATCGAAGGAATCAGGCTGGCTCTGCTGACACCTACAGACGATGGACTAGAGTTTCAACAGACCTTCACTAACTTTGTTCTAATGTTCGCTCGAAGGAAGGAATTTGTTTCAACTATGGCTCCATTTGCTCAACGGAGGGTGGGGCCAGCATGGTTCACCAGGCCACATCCAAAGGAGTCGAGTGGTCCCAATGTCGATGAGCATTCAATACTTTGGGAGGCGTTCCTTACACCAAGGATCATGCCTCTTCGATTCAAGAGTTCTAAGACTCATCTGAGTCTAATTTCCTACCAACCAAATCTAGTATCTCGCCAGTTTGGTATTATCCAAACCCTGCCTTCTCCAATTTTTCAAAGAGAGAAGTCAATGTTGTACTTCTGCAACGATTACACAGAAGAAGCTGCCATCAAGCATATCGGAAGATATGCTGGTCGAACAATCCTCTCGCTGTTTAACTACCAGCTTAATTTTCTTTGTTCACCATCCTTCGAGGAGTGGTGGAGAAGCTATTATGTTGAGTACTTCTTCGACGAGAAGGACTTCATGGATGAGTTGCAGAAGTCATTTGTCCTTGTGTTTGACAAAATAAAGAAATGTAAGTTCATTCTCTCACATTACTCTTTGTCTTTTTCGACTGCTAGCCTGTTAACCATTTCATTTGTTTTCAGTTGTTCGAAAGCCTGTAGCCAAGAAGGCTACAGAAAGTCAACAGGGAGGAGGTCCCTCAACAAAACCTCCACCGCCGGCGAAGACCATAGCGCCGGCGAAGACAACAGCCAACCGACAGGGGGAAGGCCCTTCAAAGAAGCCTTCTGTATCGGTAATCAGAATTTCATCATTTCTTCTGACTTTCGATTTTCAACTTTTGATGCAATTGCTAAGTTGAATTCCCATTGGCTTTTTAGGCACCTTCGCCAAAGAAACGGCCAGCACTGGTGGTCGAATCTGGGAGCGATGAAGAAGATACTTCTCCTCCTCCTGAACCCCTAAAAAGGCGAAAGCTGACGAAGGATGCTCCTGTTCCTGCTCCTGCTCCTGAAGGTCGAACCGTCAGAATAAAGGTTGCTGTGAGAAAGCCTAGGCCACCTCCAGTGATCATCGAGGAGCCAACTGAGGAGGAACTGAACGTTCTTCTCACCAAGCCTGTCGAGAGTGATAACTCTAGCCCTGGGGCTGAAGCCAATCCACCGGTAATCTTTTTAGACCCTTTTATAACTTAGGTATAGATACCCATAATCGACTGTGTCTCTTTCGATCTTTGAAGATTTTCCTTCTTTCCCTTTTCAGGACACTACTGAAAGTTCTCCGCCAAGGACTTCAGAAACGTTGGAATCTGCTGAACTTAGCAGGCCTCAGGAACAAGGCTTGGGCAATGACGAAGCCCATACTGAGAATGAGGCCAATGCTGAAACAGTGGAGAAAACAACAGAGGAACCTCTGGTGGAGGGACAACAGCCAGAAACAGTTCAGGTGGTGGACCTGTCAGAAGAGAATCATGAAGAAAGGGACCAAGGCAATGACGGCGAAGAGAATCAAAATGCTGCCGACGAAGAGAACCCAGGTGGTACTGGCGAAGGACACCAAGGTGACGCTAACGAAGAACCACAAGTCGACGCTGGTACTACCTCAGTCCGAGTCGAAGAGCAACCAGTCGAAGCCCTTAACATTCCAGCACCTCAAACCCAAGATAATACTGTTGCAAGGGTTACCTCCTCGAAGCACAGGTCAAAAGAGGACTTGGAACTCTTGAAGGAAACTGACCCTATTAGCTACCTCAATGCCATCATCGAGAGTAAGAGTTCGTCTGACGCGAGTCAGGAAGTGCCTACCCTGTCGGGGAAGTCTACTGAAACTTCTCCCCTTGATGATGCTTTGGCGAAAATTAAAGCCCAGTTCTTCAAGAGGGACTTGATGAAGGCTTTAGAGGGGGACCCCACTGCTCCATCATGCTTAAAAGAGGTCTTGAATGCTGTCGACTTTGAAGCTGTAGCCCCAGAAATCTCAGACTTGATCATGGAGTTACACTCTATGATTGATCAAGTTTCGGCGGATTACAGGCGCCAAAGAGGGTTTAACAGTCAGCTTGAAGTGATGTATGGCAAAAGCTCATCTGCGTGGACTGCTGTCTCAGATTCGACTTCTCGAATTGCTGAGTTGTCGAAACAAAAAGCGTCTGCACAGGAAAGAGTTGACGCCATTGATCGAGAAAATGTTTCCTTCCGGGCACAAATCGCAGAGATAGAGGCGAAGATAAACGCCAACACTGTACTCAAGGAGGAAATTCTTTCGACCATTTCAGACACTGAGAGCCAGACTGAGATCAAACAAGGCCTGGAATTCGCTGAGAAGGCCCAAAGCCTCGACGCTCAAATTGCCAAACTAGTGCAGGAAAACTCCTGGTGCAAGAAGAGGTTGGAGCTGCAGCACGCCAAGTATCTTCGACTCAGGAACTCTCTTACCTTTTGATTGATTCTCTTTTGTAACCATCTTCTGTAATCGTTATTCGACAACAATTGCCATCTTGGCTGAAATTAATAAAATTTCCATTTTGGCATCTTTATGGTTAGTTTAGACTTGTTCTTTTATTATTTTATTTTTATCTCTTGAAGTATAGGTTTGTATTTTTTCAAATATTTACCATTTACTCTCAAGAGCCTTTTATCTCCACTTAACTCTTCGACTTCATAGGCTCCACCAGAAAAAGTTTGGATAACTCTGAAAGGTCCTTCCCATTTGGGTGACCATTTCCCCATGCTTCGATCTCTTCGATCCATGGGAAGAATTACCTTCCAAACTAGATCTTCAGGCAAAAATACCTTAGGTTTTACCTTTTTATTGTAAGAGTCTTCTACTCTTTTCTTCTGAAGCCTGAGTAAGTCGAGAGCGTGTAATCTCTCTTCGTCTAAATCCACCAGTTCATCTAACATCATGTTCCAATAAACTTCAGAAGGAATATCATAATGCCTCTGAACCCTTGCGGATTGAAGACAAATTTCTGCTGGCAATACTGCATCATGGCCAAAAGTTAGCCTATATGGTGTTGTACCAGTGGCTTCTTTTGGGGACGTTCGACAAGCCCATAAAATCTGGTCTAACGTCTTATGCCAATTCTTTGGTTTCTTCCCAACATGTTTCTTTATCAAGCCAATCACCACTTTGTTAGCTGCTTCGACTTGACCATTCGCCTGTGCATAATAAGGCGTGGATGTTAGGAGTTTGAAACCTGTTTCCTGAGCAAATTCCTGCATCTTTCGACCAGTGAACACTGACCCTTGGTCAGTTGTTATTGTCTCAGGGATTCCATACCTAAAGATAATGTTCTTTTGAATAAATTCAATGACATTTTCTTGGTCCACATTGACTAAAGGGACAGCTTCGATCCACTTAGTAAAATAATCAATGCCTACCAATATGTATTTCTGACTCTTTGATGATGCTGGTCGAATCTCTCCAATGAGGTCCAACGCCCATCCTCTAAAGGGCCAAGGCTTCACTATCGAGTGAAGTTCGCTTGCTGGTACATGTTGGATGCCTGTATGAACTTGACACTCCTGGCAACCTTTGGCGAACTCAACACAATCTTTCAGCATAGTGGGCCAATATAGTCCTTGTCGAAACAACAACCATTTCATCTTATGGCCTGCTTGGTGGGCCCCACATGCCCCAGCATGCGTAGTCGAAAGGGCTATGTATGCTTCAGTTTCACTTAAACATTTCAGCAACACCCCTTCAGGCGTCTTCTTGACTAACTCATTACCCATGAGTACAAAACTCAACGCCCTGTATTTTGTTTTTCGTTCTGTCGAAACTCCTGGATTTTGAAGATAATCTACAATAGGTTTTCTCCAATCTTGATCCGACAAATTATCTATGAACGAAATTTCGAAGTTACCTTGATCAGCAAATCCTAGTCTTGTTGATTCCAAATCTGTTGGTGATAGACAAGTTGCTCTTATCTTTTCCCGGACTTCGATTGCTCTTTGTAATCTCGTTTTTGAAATTTTATACCCAGATGCAATCTGTGCCAAGTAATTGGCTATTTGATTTTCGACTCTGGGTATGTGTCGAATATTGATACTCTCAAATTTCTTCAATAAACGATTTGCTATCACAAAGTACATAATGAGATTTTCTCTTATGCATTTATATTCCTTTGTGACTTGCTTGATGACTAACTCTGAGTCTCCCATTATTTCGACTCGAGTTGCCCCCAATTCCAACAATATCTCAAGGCCAGTAATTAGAGCTTCATACTCAGCCTCATTATTCGAACAAGAACCTGCTATTTTGTACTTGAATGTTGTTGGAATTTTATCTGGAGAAATAATCAAGACTCCTACCCCTGTTCCATCTTTATGGCTATAACCATCGAAGTAGAATTTCCAAGGCTCTATCTCCACATAATTAATATCCTCGACTTGAATTGAGTGGTCGACTATAAAATCTGCAACCACTTGTCCTTTTACTGCCTTAAGAGGCATAAAGGTCAAGGAGTATTCAGTTAATGCTAATGCCCACTTGCCAATTCGACTATGCAAGATAGGTTTCGACAACATATATTTGAAAACATCAAAATGAGACGAAACATAAACATCAACTGGTTTTATATATTGCTTGAGTTTTGTACAAGAAAAATACAGACATAGACACAATTTTTCAACTTCGCTATATCTAGTTTCTGCATCGTTCAAAACTCTACTGAGATAATAAATGGGTCTTTCGACTCCATTCTCGTCCTCTTGGGCTAACATACTTCCCAGAGTTTTGTCAGATGCAGCTATGTACAATCTCATACTCCTATTGCTACAAGGAGGCACCAAAATAGGTGGCTTAGTGAGGTACCCTTTGATTTTGTCGAAGGCTTCCTGTTGCTCTTGCCCCCATTCGAACCCCTCTTTATTCAGTCGAAGTAAGGGTGAAAAGGCCTGAGCTTTCCCACTTAGATTAGATATAAACCTCCTCAAGAAATTTATCTTGCCTAAGAGAGATTGCAATTCCTTCTTATTCGATGGCGCTTTCGCTTCCAGAATTGCCTTCGTCTTGTTCTGGTTGATCTCGATTCCTTTCTTGTGGACAACGAAGCCCAAGAAATCTCCAGCTTTCACACAGAACGCACACTTCAAAGGGTTCATCTTCAGACCATGTTCTCTCATTCTTTCGAATGATCGTCGAAGGTGGTCAATGTGATTCTTCCTGGAAACAGATTTTATAACAATATCATCAATATAAACTTGCATAAAAGTGTTAATAAAATCATGGAAGATAGTATTCATTGCTCGCTGGTACGTTGCCCCAGCGTTTTTTAGGCCAAAAGGCATCACTACCCATTCGTAAGTGCCTAAGGCCCCAGGGCATCGAAAAGCTGTTTTCGACACATCCTCTTCAGCAATAAATATTTGATTATATCCTGAATAACCATCGAGCATACTCAGGTATTCATAGCCAGCGGCAGAATCGACTAGCATTTCCGCCACAGGCATAGGATATTCATCTTTGGGGGTGGCAGCATTCAAATCTCTGAAATCTATGCACACCCTTAACGTACCATTTTTCTTGATTACTGGCACAATATTTGCAATCCATTCGACATACCTTGTAACACGGATGAATTTGCACTTCAGAAGTCTTTCGACCTCCGTTTTGATCTTCGACAGTATCTCAGGAGCGAAGCGCCTTGGATTTTGCTTGATTGGCTTCTTCCCAGGTTTGATTGGCAACTGAAGTTCTACCAATCCTCTGTCGAGACCAGGCATTTCGTCATAATCCCATGCAAAACAGTCTTTAAACTCTTTCAGCAATTGGATTATTTCCAACCTAAGTTCTGGATCGATTTTGGCGCTGATGTAAGTTGGCCTTTTCTCTGATCCTTCGCCCAAGTTGATTTCTTCTAAAGGATCTTGTGCTAACATTTTAATGTTGTTCGCCAAGGGATCCTTTTCGAAGCCCAAAGGCTCATCGTCATAAATGGCGTCGAGCCTCTGTCCTTGCATTTCCTCTTGCGAGATATCAGGAGGTAATGGATCGAAATCCTTCCCTGGACCTGCAGCAGATAACTGTTGATCATTGGCCTGTGTGGCCATATACTTCACTTCGGCTTCGAGAGCCGTTATCATCTTAGTTTCGGCTACATAAGCCGAAATTCGCTTCAAAGATTGTGACTCAGTCATTATCACTGAATTCACTTCCCCAACCAGTTGGTTGGATATCAGTTAACCCACTGAAGTCTATGTGGGACAAGTCTTCTCTGTCCCATTGAAAACCATGCTCAGGATGCAGGTATAGGGAACAAAAAGTGTTTGGCGCTGGCGCCATGTCGAAGTCAGGTGTTGGACATGGCCCTATGTGAGCCAAATTTTTGTCGAAATCTGCCATAGCCAAGTGATTCACTTCGCCAAGGTAGTAGCTTTGATCCGCCTCTATGTTTTCGACCATCCCATCTGGACGCCATAGCAGCAGTCTTTGGTGCATCGATGAAGGCACAGCGCCAACACCATGAATCCACTCACGGCCTAACAAAAGGTTGTAGTTAGGTTTGGCCGATATGACCATGAACATCGTTGGTCGAAGGATAGACCCAACTTTGATATCTAGCTGGATTACTCCCATGGTGGTCCCAATGCCGCCCTCATAGTTCGACAGGACCATATTGTGAGGTTTAATGTCCTCATCTCTTTTGCCAATCTTCCTTAGCATAGAGTGAGGGATAATATTGATGGTTGCCCCACAATCGACCAATATTTTATTCACAGTAGTCTCTTCGAGCTTAGCCCTTATGAACAAAGGCTTGAGATGATTCTTCATCGCCTCTGTAGGTGGCTCGAAGAAGCCATTTTGTTCCTCAATAGTGCCATTGTCCATGACAAAATAGCACACTGGCCTATGTTGGGCCATTTCTTGTTCCACCTCCCAGTCAGTTGCTTCGACTTCTACCTGTCGATTGAATTCCCTGGGCAGCACTGAAACAATATTCACCATTATATCCAGAGTATCATCGGACTCAGCATCGTCTTCGTCTTCGACTTCACTTTGGTTAGGCCAAACTAGCCTGTTGGTAACTGGTTCTCTCTCAAGAGGCTTCCTTTGTTTCCTTTGAGGAACATTCGAACTAGTTTCTGCCTTAGGTTCGTTGGCAGCCTCCCTTTCAGCTTTTCGTCTCCTCTGATATCTCCTCCATTGAGATCGAGACATAGGGTTTTTACCCTTGTAGTTGCTGGACACTTGAGCAACCTTGGGTGCAGCAACTGGAGGTTCTTTCTTTTGAGTTAAAGAGGAACCTCTTGGCACATCGAAAGAATGCCATTTCTCCTCACTTGGCCTTTTCCGGCCAGAAGTTTTGTACCAAGTGTCTACTGGTACATTTGTTGGAGGCCTGAAAGTCAGTGGCCTCTTGTCTTGGTTAGAACCCCTTCTGGGATCATGTCGAAGGTCAGCATTCTCCCTTCTCTTGTTCGCTGCTCTCACACCTTGAATGTGCTCCGCAACTTTTTTATCAAAGATCGAACTGCATCTCGGACACAGCATCACCTCTGATTTCTTTTTCTGGCATCTTTGTAGAAAATCTGCCAAGTTTTCATTCTCCCGAGGGAAAGCAGTCTTATTAGCCTGCTCTTGTCTCATGGCTTCTTCTGATGCTTTTGGGTCAGAAAGTTCAACCATGTTGATATTCATAGTATCTTTGCTAGCAAGAGTTAACTGCTTCATTTGTGTCTCCAGATTCTCCGTCTGGCCTTGAACATTGGCCAAGTGGGAACTGGGTTTTGATCCAGTATTTTGTGCTTCAGCAGTCTCCGACTTCGGGTTCTCGACCGCTTTCTGGACAGCTTCAATTGTCTTCCTGGATAAATTTCCAGAAAAACTGCCAAAGATTGGCATGTTGATGTGGTCTTTTGAGACTTCGACCATGGTAATTCCTGGCTTTTTCGACTGGATCCTGGTTGCCTCCATCATGTTCACCTCAGAGGGTTCAGCATAGTGGGCTTCAGCCTTCAGTGGATTGGAGTCGACAGCCATGGGGGATTTGTCTGCAAACTTTAATCTCCCTTCCTCAATAGCTTCTTGCACAAGATTCCTGAAAAGAAAACATTGAGAAGTTTTATGGCCCAAAAAATTATGATATTTGCAAAAACCTCTCTTCTTTCTTTGATCAAGAGGAGGTACTTTTACCCCAGGGGGTACTATCATCTGACCATCTTTAACTAGCAAGTCGAATATTTCATCACATTTTGTGATGTCAAAACTATAAGTCTTTTTTGGGAACCTATCGTTGGTCCTGTCTGGACCAATGGGATTTTTCCCATTTGAGGGGACTAATTGTTTACAAGAGTATGGTGGCCCTTGTTTTAGTTCTGCTAAATCGACTTCTCCTTCTTCGACAGCTAGAGTATCGTCGAAGGAATCTGGATCTTCTTCATCCATCTCAACGTAGGCTATCCTCTCTCTCTTGTGAGTTTTCGTTGCCTTAGCTTTTTCAGCTTTGAGGCGTTCGACTTGTCGAACTCTATTGGCCAGTTGGGCCATGTCTCTAAGATACTGAGTGTCTAGCTTCTTCCTAATGGAATAATCTAAACCGCCTGCGGCTATTTCGACCAACTCATGTTCTGGCACTTGTGTAAAACATCTCGCCTTGAGCAACCTAAACCTATTCAAATATTCGTCTATAGGTTCAGTGAAACGTCTCTTCACACTGGCCAATTCTTTCAGGCTTATCTTGGTTTGCCCCATGTAGAATTGTTCATGGAACAATCTTTCCAACTGGGTCCAATGATGGATCGAATTGGGGGGAAGAGTTGTAAACCAAGTGAAAGCGTTCTTGGTCAAAGAACTTGGGAAGTACTTGATCCTTAGGTTTTCGTTATTCGAAATGTCCCCTGCTTCGATCAAGTATCTTGCCACATGCTCGACAGTAGATTCTGTCGTGTCCCCAGAGAACTTAGTAAATTTGGGGACTTTGCACCTAGGAGGTAAGTCAGTTTGTAACACATATTCTGACAATGGAGATGTAAAGTTGGGCCTTCGAAAGCCCATGTTCATCCCATTCTGAGTCATGATCCTTTCGATCATCGTTGCCAGATTGTTTTCCAAACCCATGTTTTGGTATTGGATATGCTGAACCACTTCGTCAGCATTTTGGTTTCTGTTAACCAACCTCACCTCTGGGGCTATTAGCCTGGGCTCCTCGACAGGCTGTTCAACAGGCTGTTGAGCCTGGTTAATGGTGGTTTCTTCCTCTACAAATATCCCCTGATTTCCCCTTATTTGCGCCCTTTGGGGTTGTCGAATAGGTTGGGGCACTCCAAAGAAATCAGCTAAACGCGTCATTTGCACTGTAACTTGCTGATTCGATTGAGTAGTGTTTTGTATTAGAGGGTTTAGCACTGTACTCAAAGTTTGTGCCAACATTTGCACCATATCATGGTTGCTTTCGTCCATTTGTTGCCTCAAGACTGCTGTCGAGGCATTTGTAAGGCCATGGGCTACTTGGGACGTTCCTCCTACGAGTTGGGTCCTATTTCTATTCGCCATGCCTACTCCAGAGCCTTGGAGTGGCGAAGAAGCACTCACGAAAGGGTCTGAAAAAGTGGACGCAGCATTCGTCAGGCTTGCCACTTCAGAAGTTGGCATACCATAGAATGG
This sequence comes from Vicia faba, assembly GCA_948472305.1. Classification (NCBI taxonomy): domain Eukaryota; kingdom Viridiplantae; phylum Streptophyta; class Magnoliopsida; order Fabales; family Fabaceae; genus Vicia; species Vicia faba. Next base: position 1,039,616,592 of record OX451737.1, read on the forward strand.
AATAAATCCTGGGGGAACCACAGGCCTTGTGCCTAAATTTCCCCTTGGTGGGGGAGTTCCCAAAGGTATTCTGGGGCCTGTTAACGAAGTTATTGGCCCCGTGGTTGTGACCGATACTGCTGGTATCGAACCAACATTCGTCGCTTCGCTCACGGTCATATTGACCGTTGCTCCCACACTCGTTTGTGGGATTTCGTTATTGTTTGGTGGCGGATTCGCCATCTCTTCCCTTCTTCTGGCAGTATTGTTATCGTTAGTGTATATTCTACCACTTCTCAATAACATACAACTCGAAAAGATGAGATTATTTTCACAAATCAACACACAGTCCCACTAGGTGTGCCAATTTGTTTACCTCGGGTTTTGGTAAACAACCGCTGATCCTCCAAATGGTTACTTATTTGGTTACTCGCAGGATCGATCAGATTGATCCTATGGACATAGGTTGATTTTGAAGTTTGATTAAGTTGGATAAGGCTTTAAATAAAATAAGATAAAAAGGCTTCAAGTAAATTGCATGAAGGAAAGACTTGGTAAATTAAACAAGGCTTTAAAGTAAAGGTTCGACAGGAAATGTAAAGAGAAAAGCAAGTAAAATTCTGGGAAAGTAAATGACTTTAATTGATAAAATTGGTGTTTCACACATACATTTCTCAACAATTCTTTCTCACACACCGGGTACTTGAATCTAAATGAGTGACTATGTATAGAATTGTGAACACACGCGAGAAACTACATGTCTACTCCTATTTATACTAAAACATCCCAAGTAACCGTCAGGCAGTTACACTGCTTCGAGATCAATCCACTTGGCACGTTCTCCATGCTCGACGCTCCAGATCCTTGCACGTTTGCACGTAGTAACTGCTAGAAACCGTTTTCCCTCCAAACGCTTGAATTTCAAACTGCTCCACTCTGGACCATCGAACACTTTCGTCAAGAAACATCTTCGACGAGAAACTCCTTCGACGTCGAAGGCAATCAGCCTTCTTCCTTGGAAGAATTCTTCTAAGTACTTTTCCATCTTTCGACGGGCATTTCGACAGACTCAACCAGTCGAAAGCATCTTTCAGCTTTTGATGGCTGACATCAACAAAACAAAGGTGTCGAATTTAGGAGCCAACACCCTCGTGGACTTTATCTAGTTTAGGAGCCAACAAAGGATATATTTTGGTTGACTGTTTCATTCTAGTTTATTTCTGGTTTGAATCTTTGGTTCCACAACAATATTATTTACATTAAATTTCTGAAAGCTTCGAGATTTGGTTTGTGCATTTATTTTGCACGAGAAGACTTTATCTCCTCAACAGGAATATCGTGGCATTTCCCCAGGAAGTCATATTTCTTTCCCCAGGAAGTCATATTTCTTTCCCCAGGAAGCCATATTTCTATCCCCAGAAAGTAATTTATTTTTACAATCCTCCATGACAACAAGTAACGGGTCTCTTTATTTGAGCAACTTGTTCTTCCCTGTCAAAGTCGACGTAACTTTTTTTTTCTATCTCCTCTATGAGTGGATATTTTGCAGTCCATCGTCAGTTTACGCCAATGGATAGCAAGACTTTCAAATTTGCAGAGACAGTTCATTATGAAATCTTAGGAAGTGGAAGTCTCTTTATTTGAGACATCTTACATATTACCCTTTCCAGGCAAAGTGCCTCGATTAAAGAAGAAGTTGAGACTCGTTCTAGGTGAAATGCCAGAATTTTAGGGAAACTTGTTATCTTTTTTCTACCTTCAGTGAATGTTGGTAGTTCATCGTCTATGAACAGTGATGCTATGATATATTCTCTTCCTACCTTCAGTGAAAGTTGGTAGGTAATCGGCAGTGAACGTCGATGATTGTTATGTTTTTGCTACCTTCAGTGAACGTTTGTAGTTCATCGTCAGTGAACGGCGATGTTATGATATATTCTCTTCCTACCTTCAGTGAATGTTGGTACGTCATCGGCAATGAAAATCGATGATTGTTATCTTTTTTCTACCTTCATTGAATGTTGGTAGTTCATCGTCGGTGTACGGAGGTACTATGATATATTCTCTTTCTACCTTAAGTGAAAGTTGGTAGATCATCGGCAATGAATGTCGATGATTGTTATCTTTTTGCTACCTTCAGTGAACGTTGGTAGTTAATTGTCAGTGAACGACGGTGCTATGATATATTCTCTTCCAACCTTCAATGAAAGTTGGTAGGTCATCGACAGTGAACGTCGATGATTGTTATCTTTTTGCTACCTTTAGTAAAAGATGGTAGTTCATTATCAGTGAACGGCGGTGCTCTGATGTATTCTCTTCCTACCTTCAGTGAAAGTTGGTAGGTCATCGGCAGTGAACGTCGATGATTCTTTCTCTCTTCCTTCAGTAAACGTTGGTAGCTTCGCCTTCAGTGGAAGTTGGTGTATCCTTTGACCATTTTCCCATCCTCTCTGATTCAGGTCTTTTTGATCCACCAGAGATTTATTTTCCTCGTTGGGATACTCTCTTGTTTTTTATTTTTGTTACATCCCCAATAGTGTTTTGCGTCTCTTTAGTCTTGTTCATATGCATTCATGCTCCTAAACATTGCATGGCATCTTAGGGCCAAAAATAGGGTTTGTTTTATATTTAATTATCTTCGATCGCGTCGACACGGAGATTTGTAACCTTTGTATCTCTGGATAGAAGAAACTTAAATAAGGGAAGTTGTTGTACCCCAATTTTTGCCCATAAGATTCCTTCATCATACCATGTTGATTCCATCACAACAACATCACATTAGGATTCTTGGTTCCCCTCCCTATATTTAGCTTTGCTCTTTGAGGAATCACCAAGCACCTTTACTTGTGTTCTTTTGTGATCATGAATATTTTTGTCTTGATTTCTTCTTTTAATTAATAAAATGCAATGTTGGTTTGTCTTGCTTGTTACTCATGTAGGTAAAGGCAATAAGATTCAGCAAGTTGCTAAATGGGTTCATGAGTTTATTTCCATGCCCTGGTCAATAAAGCTTGAGAAGTTCAAACCTAACCATTGGATTTGTTTTGGAGGAAATGGCATGGCAAGGTTATTTTGGTTCACCACATTTTAATATTATCAAATTTGGTTCAAAAGTACAAGGGATTGATTGGAGAGGTTGTCATGCTTGGACAAGGCTTTGTTCTCATTGGTCACAAATGCATATTTCTCTCAATTCTCAAGATATGTAAGTGGTTGTGGTTGCTATTAGTTCTCATTATCATCCTCAACAACTTATATTTACAAAGCATTTGTGTAGGTACAAGAAGTTTGTTCAAAATTGTCAAAGTTCCTAAAGGCATTTTTCTTGATCTAGGAGCTAGGGTTTTGAACTTCAAAGAAGCATATCTTGCTCATATTTTGGTATTTTGGAGTGATTCCAAAGACATACTTCTCTTCAAAGGGGTACCAACAAATCACTTCAAAAGTTCCAAGGAGTTTTCATGTGGAAGAAACTTGATGAAGAAGAAATATTACAAGTCCTCTAGATGAATCCCCAATTTTCCATTTGTGACTTCAAATGATCATAACTTGGTAAATTTTTATCAACCTGATCCCATTCTTTTTCCACAATGATCTTGAGTATGTGAACTTTATGCCTTCTTTTTTGTGCAAAGTGAGAAAATGGATGGAAGTTGCCTTAAGGATACAAAGGATTATAGGTCATTTCATGATTTTTTCCAACTTCAACAATTCATAACTCTCTCAATTTTTGGAGATTTTGAATGGTTCAAGTCCAAAAATGTCATTCACGAGGTCTATTTCATGTCATCTTTTTTGGTCAAGAGCAAAATCCAAGTGGAAGGCCACGTTTGGATGCAAGACATTATAAGTCACTTTTGAAGAAAAATTTGAAATATTTCTAAGTATGGAAAGTCAACCCTTTTTCTCCAACGTTGACTCAACACAACTTTCATCTCAAGCATCCATTTGATTCCATTATTTTTAAATTGCAAAGCTTGTAACCTCTTCTTTCTAAAGCATCAAGAATCATGCACTAAGACCCCTTGAGCTGAGAATGGCATTGGATTGAACTTGGTAACTTGGAATTGAAGTTTCCCCATAATTCATAATTTTAAGTCTTTCTTTTGGCTTCTAATCACAAGTTTTCCACGCGTTTATTCCTCTAAACATGTTTAATGAAGTTACATAATTGATTAGCACAACAAAACGCGCGTTTTGGATGAGTTTTGATCAAATTAGAAGTCACACTTTTCTTGTTCGCAACTTCACACGATTTCCCTTCAAACTTCATCATTTCACACGCTTGGACATTCCGTTTGATTCCCTATAAATAGAGGGTCATTCCCCATTGATTTCCTCAAGCTTGGATAGCCAGAATCACCCTGCAAAACTTGTTCCATAACTCAAAATTCATCAACTTCGAAATCTATTCTCAAACCTTTTTCAATCCAATTTTTCCATCAATTCACCTTCCTTGATCTTCCCTGAAGCTAACCATATAATTACATTCAAGAATCGTGCCCTATATTACTCCATAGAAGTCCACTTTCAGAGCTCTTCAACTCAACTTCAATAGGCAGATTCCTTAATCATTTCGTCAAAACTTTGATATCATTGTGATGCTCTCATTCCTCTGGTTCTAGTCGCAACACTTGCTTTTTACTGGAAACACGTTTTGACCATGAAATTTCAAAACCCTTTTCAAAATTTTCCTTCCAAATTGCTTGAGCTACAGTTTATATAAATTTGTCGCGAGGGTGTGGTTGTCTTCGTCTTGAAGAGACTAAACGAATGGCATACGTCTCGTGCTCTAATTTTACAGATTGAGCAACCTAGTTTTGGGACTGGCTGGAGGTTGAAGATGACCAAGGTGTCATCCTTCAACCAATGAAACATCGACATTTGGATTTTGTTGAATTTCTGATTTACATTTGATTCAGTGCTTTATTTACAAATGACCATGATATTCACATATTTATGACTTTTATTTTCTTTTCTGATTTTCATATTTAATTGTTTTAAACTTCAAAAAATCATAGAAAATTCATTTTAAGTCCAAAAAATTTGAAACAATTATGAAAAATATTTTTAATTATTCTCTATCTGATTTTTACTTTTTCACAATTTTTTTGTGTTTCGGTAGTTTTTATAAATTTTCACTTTATTTGATTTCTTTTCAATGTTTAAAAATACTTTTATGCATTTTTAAATTCTGAAAAAAATATGGAATGATCCAATGATATTGTGACAAATATTGGTGACCTCACTTATTTTTTATTTCTGACTTTGTTATTTTTTTTAATCATTTTTGGTTTATTTTACTCATTTCTTTTAATTTTTAAAAATAGTTTCTGACTTTAAAAAAATTACCAAAAAATTTATAAAATATTTGAGTCCATTTCTGATTTTTCTATGGTCTTACTTTTTATTTCTTGATTAATTGAACATAGTTTGTATTTTTATCCCTTATTTCTATTATAAATATTTCTAAAACCTTTTTTATTGTATATATTAAAATACAATATTATTTTGTGATTATTCTCTGGCTAATCTTTGGTTGAATTTTTGATCATGAACTTTATTAACATCATTGGATCCATGGTGTTGAGTTTAACTCCACAAAAATGAATGAATGATTTTAATAATAGTTTGATTAAATTTTAATTCAAATGTGGTTTATATAATCTTCCCCATCCCTCTCCATCTCTTCCCTTTCTAATTGCAGTAAGTGTTATTGGAGCATGATATCTATATCATGTCTCAAAATAAATGGTGCATAGATTGTTATTGACCGCCCTTAAAATAGGTGTGACTTCTATATAAGTCCACTTACGATTGCTTAACATAGCGCTAAATTTTGTCCCGATTCGAATAAATGATCATTCATGGCCCAAACTTGTGTTTGCAAGCCCAAGTATGTTAATTTGATCTCTTTGATCCAATAACCTTGAGATTCATTGTGTGGAGGCTTTGGTTCTACCAATCCTCTAATGGATGTACAACACCTTTGGTCAACGTGGATCACTTAAACATCGTTGATCATTAAATGGTACTTATGAGGATTCCATATGGATGATATACTTGGCAAAAAGCAAATGCAACTTGTTTTGTGGAGGCTTTGGTTCTACCAATCCTTTAATGAGTTCCAAATGCAAGTTTTAAGATGATCATCCAACTAACCATTAATCACTAATAATTGACTTTATCCTGTATTTTTATTATATGCCCCTTTTACTTTTATGCACTATTTACTTTTAGCATTTACATTTCATTCCATTTTCATCTTTGCTCATTTGAGCATTTACTTTCTTCCCATTTTTATTTTGCTCACTTGAGCTTTTCTTTTCTTTTCTTAAGATACTTAAATAAATATGAACCATGAAATCCTTAATGATACTTGGACTATTTGGCTACTATCCTTGGCATTATGGAGCATTGGACTTCTTGGACTTAGGATTTGGAACCTTTGCCTATGATTGGAGACCTTGTGACCTTATCTGATTATTTTGTCTGGAGCTCTTGAGGTATACCTCAAGATATTGGGTTGTTTGTTTGTTTTGTGTGCAGGTTATTGTGAATACACTCTTTATTTTTAATCTGGAAATCACCCGTATACAGCTGTTACTCTGCCCAATTTTTTGTGAAGACTTAATACACTTGAAGTTTGGTTCTTTCAAGAGGTCTAATATCTTTGCTTGCTTGGTTTCAATCTAAAGAATGGGAATTCTATCTTGGCTCATAATGTCAAGTATTGGCTTCTTGTTGGTTACATGGTTCATATCCCTAGCTTTTACCTTATGCTTTAGGATAGTCTCTTCTTCTCCTCCCATCTTATTTAATTTCAAAAAACTTCTCCCTCCTTTTGAAAACTCTTCTTGTTTTTTTTAAAACTTGAACCACTTTCATAATAAACTTAGACTTATGTCCATGCATTTTCAAAACATTTTCATAAATAAACTTCAATCAACTTAATAATATTTTGACATCATTTTTTTTAGAAGATTAAAGTCAATCAATCTCATTTCAAATCATTTTTTCCACTTTGGCTTTCTTATTTTAAAACCTTTCTCAAAAGATTAGACCCTTGTCAATCCTTGTAGTGATGCAAACAACTATACTTCTATAATATGTAGTAAAGAGAGATATTTTCCACTTGGGTGTTGAGTAAGGCATTGTTGATTTTAAAATCCAAGCCATATCCTTCACTTTGATATGATGCAAATTCTCCTTTCTCATGATTGTGGGTAGTAGGTATGTTTTCTACACGGACAATGACGATGATGTTTTATCTCATAAAAATTAACCAACACACTTTTCATTTTAAAATTTTTAAAGAGGAACTATGTCTACCCTGATCCCCTATTGCATGAAAAGGTGGTACGTAAGCACTAAAGGTTCACAACCGCGGCTAGTGCAAAAACCATAAAAATATATTTCTTTTCTCACCTCCACCATCCATTTTTTACATAACATTTCATAGCCAAAATATACAGATTTTACAAAGAGGTTCCTGCGGATTACCGTAGATGTTTAGGGTGCTAATACATTCCCTTTACATAACCAACCCCCTTACCTTGAATCTTTCTCCCTCTTTTTTGGTTATTCGCTCTTTTCCCATTCCTTTGGAAACAATAAAGTGCGGTGGCGATTTTATTTTGATTTGTAAAAGTCTAGTCAATCCCATGACTTAGTCTTAAACATTTCTACTGCTACACTTTGGTACCCACTTTCTGGGTCCTCTTTTGTTATAAGTTCCAGAGGTTCTGACACCTTTGTACTTTTTTGTAAAAGGATAATAATGTGAATTTTGTGCATGATACTTTAATTTAAAAGTTTTATTCTATGTAATAGGATAATCATGTAAAATTTGTGCATGATACTTTGATTTAGAAGTTTCCTTATGTGTGTGTATGTGTGTGTTTGTGCTACAGTGGTGTCAAAACCTTCTTGTTCTAGACATTTCAAATTTGTGCCAGCAAGCACGAAATCTTCATAAAGAGGTTTTGGTTTGACATTCAGAGTCTCATCTATTTTCTTTGATTATCCTAAATATCCCAAGCCTTTGTTTCCATTTCTACTAACACCATAGATCATTGAGGCCACTTTGCTTCTATCTATGCTTTTTGCAAGGAAGTGTTGAAAATCTCTATTATATCCGATTACTTCGTCAGTAATAAATGTGTTAGAGAAAATATCTTCTTCTAATCTAGACACTTTACTATTCAAAGTAAATTTTTATTTTTATAAAGCAAATAGTTTTTTCGATTAAGTTGGAAATGTTTTGCTCATCTATAGTAGTGTTGTGAGAAGTATCTACAAAACTCGTTTTCAAGATTTTGTGTTTAATTAGAATAAAATGATATATTTTCATTAATTCAGATAAACTAATTTCAAGTTTAGAATGAGATAAGGAAGAAAGTACCTCTTTGTCATCATCAGAGTCTGACACATAATTAAGTGCCAGTTCGTCTTCTGATGCTGCTTCTCTCATGTTGGTCCTGGCCATGAATGCCACATTTGCATGCCCTTCATCAGAATCTTCATCTTATGATTCTGAACCATCACATGTTTACATGAGACCCTTATTAGCTTTGTAAGCCTTCTTAGGCTTCTTGTCTTGTGCTTTGGGAAATCATTTTTGAAATGTCCAGGCTCGTTGCACTCATAACAAGTAACTTCTTTTCCAAAAGCATTTTTCTGGCCATAAGTGGATACACCTCTTCCCTAAGTCCTTTGTTGACTTTTGAATTCAATTTGTCTATGATTCCAAATTTGACTGATTTTACTAGATATCAACGAAAGTTCTTCATCATCTAAATCTTTTTCAGATTCTGCAGATTCTTCCTTAGCTTGATAAGCCTTGGTCTTTCTAGATGTAGAATTTAAAGAAAATGATATTACCTTCTTCTGAGGTTCATCTTGATCAAGATCTATCTCATGACTTCTTAAATAACTAATAAGTTCCTGAAGACTCATGTTGTTCAGATCCTTTGCCAATTTTAAAGCAGTTACCATTGGTCTCCATTTGATCGACAGACTTCTAATAATTTTATTGACATGATATGCTGTAGGGTAACCTAAATTCAAAACCTTAAGTCCTGCCACGAGAGTTTTAAATCTTGAAAACTTAATTTCTACATAATTATCGTCTTCCATCTCAAAGGCTTTGTATTTTTGAATTATGGCCACAACCTTTATTTCCTTTACTTGTGCATTACCTTCACGCGTCATCTAAAGAGAATCAAAGATAGACTTTCCAGTCTCTCTATCTGTGATCTTCTCATATTCATTATATGAAATATCACTAAGCATGATAGTTCTTGCTTTGTAATTAATCTTGTAAACTTTCTTCTGGGCACATGGCCTTGCACAAGCTACCCACAAGTGACTAATAACCTCTAAGTCACACTATTCCTAGACTTCTTAAGGATACAGGCCTAACCGGTCCCTTAAGGAAATCAAAAAAATGTTTGAATACAAGTTTTGTTTGCAATAACATTTCTTCCACACAAGCTGAATATGTAAACTATTTTAAGAACAATGGCTTAAAGTATGAAATCTATGAACAACGCTTTGTGCGTAGATATTTCGTCGATTAGTTGCTTTCTCTCTAAGTCTTCAAGATTTTATATATACAATAATATATCGGTTAAGGGGTACTCTTCGGATTTCTAAAAACATAGGAAGCTTGAGAAATAATGTGGGGGACAAGATCGTGCAACGCGTCCGTCCTTTCATGGTAGTGGAATGAAATGTTGATTGTACTGTGTATTATTTGTACCATGTCAACACTATCTTCTTCCCTTCTGCACTTCAGAGGCTTCTTCAGGCACGAGTTTAGAAGTGATAACATAACCCAAGGTCATCAAGACTTCAAGTCTTCAGAGTCTTCAGAGCTGTGTCTTCAGAGTCTTCGGCACTTGGTCGTGACAACCTTTTCTTAAGACCTTGGATCTTTAGAACTTCAAGTCTTTAGAATCTTTATATATTTTATCTTCAGAGTCTTTAGAACTTTGTCTTTAGAACCATTTACTTAGAACCATGGGTCTTTACAACTTCAAGTCTTCAGAGTCTTTAGAACTTCGTCTTTCAGAATCTTCAACACTTTGTCTTTAGAACCCTTTGTCTTCAGAAACATTAATCTTCAGCATCTGGACATAAGTAGAAACTTTTGTCTTCAGATCTCTAACTTGTTTCTTTATAACATGTTCTCTTCAAAAACATGAGTCTTCAGCATCTTAACTTTAGTAGAACCTTTTGTCTTCATATCTTCTTACTGGTTTCTTTAGACTTCATATTGTACGAACAAGATTTGGTTCTGCAATATTATCTCTGAGTTTTGATGATAAAAGATGAGTATGTTTGTATGAACAATTTAGATACTCTAATGTTTGTTTTTGTTGAGTACTTAACAAACAAGTTCTGCTTCTGATGGATGGCATGACAAAGACATTACAAGAGAATTCATTCCGCTTCTACGCTACACAAGATCTCTTGAACAGTATCAAGAAACTCTAGAAGGCTCTGAAGCGTAAGCCCTAATATTTGTCTAAAGAAAACAATCAGAATATCTGAAGACAGAAGTTGTTACTTACATCCAGATGCTGATGACTCAAGCTTCTAAAGACAACGTGGTTTAAGGAAACAGTCAGAAGATCTGATGAGAGAAGTTGTCATATAAGTCCAGATGCTGAAGACTCAAATTTCTAAAAGATAGTGTTTTCCAAAGAAACAAAGTTAGAAGATATGAAGACAAAGTTTCCATTGAAGTCCAGATGCTAAAAATTTAGTTTCTAAAAGACAACATGCATCAAAGAAGACAAAGTTAAAAGATCAGAAGACAACATTTCTAACTAAAATCCAGATGTTGAAGACTTTGTGTTTCTAATAACAAGGTTCTAAAGGCAAGGATTCTTAAAGAACCAAGTGCTAAAGATTATAAAGACAGAAGATCTGAAGATTCCAAAGACTTGAAGTTCTAAAGGTCCAAGGTTCGCTACAACAAGTTCTCACAACCAAGTGTTAAAGACCTCAAAGACGTTGTTCTGAAGACTCTGAAGAATTGAAGTTCTAGGGACCTTATGTTATGTTCCTGTTTCTAACCTCATGTTCGCGGAAGCCTATGAAGTGCATAAGGAAAGAATATAACGGTAACATGTTACAATAGTACACAATAAGAAAAACGTTTATGCCACTACCTCACCACTAACATGACGTATGGAAGAGATAAGGATGTAGCAATACTATTTTTAACGACTCTTTTTCAAATATTCAACGGCTATATTTTGCTTTGCTATATAAAAAAAATTGCATATTTAAAGATGTTGATGAGCTTGCTGCATGTTGCTCAAGACTGGAAACTGCAAGTCACAAGTTGTTGATGTTCAAATATTAAAAAGTAAAGCTGTCATTATTGAAACACAACCAAAAAGTTATCATCCACTATAACAATATGAATAATTCTACAAGATGTTATTAAAATCACCAATCATATACATCTTGGAAAAATTATGAAAAGCAAAGATTTGTTGCTCATATCTTTCTTAATGAAGAAAGAAGATGAAGATGAAGAATTCTACAAGATTTAATTCAAACTATCAATCATATACATCTTGACAAATTTTGAAGAAGAAAGAAGTTGTTTCTCATAGCTTGCTCAACAAAGAAGATAAAGATAAGAAGGTTACAAGATGTTGCACTTAACTTAGATTATATTCATCTTTGTAGAAATATGTAAAACATAAGATTTGTTTCTCAGATTGTGTTGTTTCTTAAGATCTTCATGTAAATTGTTTGTACACAAGAGTATTTGCTCAGAATTGTGTCAAACAATATGTTCTTAAATTAGGAGTAATCTGCTTGATAAGAAGCACTCATGTAATCTCTAGAAAAACAATTCAATTTATAATTGGGTGGTTCCTCAAGTAATCAAGTGAAGATCAAAATATTTTAGAAGACTTTGGCTGTGGCCATCATAGATGAAATCTTGGTAGTGGATTCTATTGGGTCAATGGTACTCATATCTCAAAGGGGAGAGAGTGAAGGTCATCCTTCTAAGATCATTGATGGATATCATTGGAAGGAAATCCTGGTAGGAGGTTCTGGTGAATCTAATTCTATTGGGTTAATGATTTTTATATCCAGTCTGGATCCTTGAATGCATCATTAGATGTTACTCACTAGCGGTTTCCCGTGCGATTATAATCCGATTGATTGTAGAGGATTAAGTCCTTGAGATCAAGGCCAAATCATATCATAAGGATGACTGGACTAGCTTTGGGGCTTCTCAAGTAAACCAGGATATATCGCATGTTCTTTACTTTTTCTTATGCTTTAGAGTTTATGTTTTCTGAACTTAATTAGAAGCATTACTTATAAGTAACAATCAAAAGCATTGTTCAACAAATAATGCTTAGAAGAGAAAGTTTTGTAAAGAATGGAAAACCCAATTCAACCCCCACTTTTTTGTGTTTTCTACACACCTTCAATTAGTATCAGAGTCTAGTTCTGTTATTGATGGATATCAAACACCTAACAGTGTCAGAAAAAGACCCAGATGTTGTGTGAAGAAATATTCTAAGATGAGAATTATTTAATTTTCATCTATTGTCTAAAATCGGAAAATTGGAAAACAAGCTAACAAGAAAAGATTCATCAGATAAGAAGTTATATATATTGAATGCTTTTGATTAAGTTCCTTGAGAAGTATGGGATGTTTTCAAGAAATTGATTAGTCCACCCTTGACTTTCTCATAAGGTCTCATTAGGAATCTTGTCAAAAGAAGAAAGATTGTTTCCATATGATACAAAAGAACCTGGTGATTAAATCGTATAAATAAAGAAGGAGAAAAAACTAAACTTTAACTCTGTCGAAAGAGGTTTTGCAAAAGACCAAACATTTTTTAGGAAAGAACTCTCATTGATGCATCAATAGTATGGTCAAATACTAAATCTAAGGAAGTTAGATCAACATTTCAAGAACAATATTGTTAATCAGAAACGTCAAAGTTTTGATTAGAACAGATTTTGAAATTTGTTCAAGGAAACAGAAAATTCAAAAGACGGTAGGAAATGATAGTTAATTGTCTCTATCACATAGCTTCTCAGATGTTCATGAAATATTGACTTTCTGAAAATAAGCTTTTGTTTAAATGAAGTTTGACAAACATATGGATGTTCTGATAATAAAAGATCACAATATCAGTGCTCTGAGGATTCTCTCAATAGTCAGACAATGATTCTAAACAAAAGAATGAAGAGACCATCTGAAGACAAGACTGATTCTAGCTCTCAAATTAGAAATGAAGGTTATTCTTCTCAAATCAGAAAACTGAGAATACTCAAAGAAATAAAAGAAATCAATATGATGATAATTCATAACCTCTGAAAGATCATTTTGAAGAAAGCCTAAGAAGAACGAAGTTGTTCAGAAGTTGTATCTAAAAGAAAGCTAAAATTAAATATAGATGGAAGATCTTCAAAAATAAGGCAATATCATTTCTCTTCTTCTCTTAACTTATGCTAATTATAGGCTCGGTTATTAGAGGATTTTTTTATCAGAAATATCTATAATCGGATGGAATCCCTTGGTTATTCAGACCCTGAGTGCATTGATAGTGTCACTTAGATAGACAAAATGAGTAACACGTGTAATCCTCGATTATTCTTCATCATCACACGTTACCTAAGTTAGATCATGAAAAACGTGCAATTTCGTGAATTGATCTGTCATGATTACTTTTATTAATTACAACCCCATTAATTTTTTTATTCCTTTTTAAAAAACCCATAACCATACATCACTCCCCCTACTTGTTAGATACCCAAAAACCCTTTTTCTCTAAATTGTTCTTCATATCTCTCTAGTGTTTCTTCATCCTCTTGAAAATTCCGTATACAACTGTCTTATACATCTCCATCCACTTTCAACAATGATGACTCCTTCTCAAGAAGAAGCTATTAATTTTTCTAGTGAACTGGAACAAGCCCTAAATTTATTTGTCGCAACATTGTAAACCATTGCATCTTCGTCTTAACCAATGGTTTTGTCATCTTAAACAACTCCATCTTCTTGAATCATCATTTCATATTCATCAACTGAGGTTCCTTCATCGTCTGCAAATCCTAGTGATGACAATTACATTAAACAAAAAAGTTCTCAATTTCATTATAACTTGAAACCGACAGAGTTGATTGTTCTTAATGAATTAATGGTTCATTTTGACAGCCTTGCTGCAAATGGGTGTGACTTAAAAGAAGAACTAAAAGCTCAAGGTTGGGAAAACTATTTTCAAAGGCTTGATGGTCCTGCCTATGAGGTTCTAGTAATAGATTTCTGAAAAAATCACATTAGGAGGTAGAAAAAATTAAATCAGAATGATTATTCCCTCACATCAAGAGGTCTAGAAAGTCATGAAACCATAAATGGATAGCCGTCACTGGCCAAGGAATGAGATAGACAATGTCTTTCTGACAAGTCAAAAATGACTCAATATCACCTGACTTGTCCAAAAAGAAATAAAATGAAAAAAGAAAATAAAGAAAGCCCGGTAAGTCAAAAAATTTAACACAAGTGACTTAGGAGAAAATTAAGGCATCCCGCTGGACTTCAAAATCAAAATTCAAAAGAATTCGTCCAGGTAAAATTTAGGGAAAGCAGAAAAAATGAAAAGCCTGAAAAAGAAAGGATTACAAAATAAAATCGTCAACAAAGAACAAAGTCATGTGATCAGACACCAAGAAAAGAGGTGAGTGACTGTCGTTTCCAAAAAACCTCGTGGTTCCTCAAACATATAAAAATCCTCTTGAGAGATGAGTGCCCGTATCAAGTCAGTGGAACTTAGGACTGGAGAACATCATGGATAATGGGTGGGTACCAAATAATTTTGAACCTTAAATCCTTTTTTCTTAAACCGGGAACCAGACCACGTTACAACCCGGAAAAACCCTAACTTAAGCATGGGTTAATTCGAAAGCATACTAGAATGAGATAGTGTTTAACTAACTCCGAAAGTTTGTGCTAAATATCTGTGTTGGTATCATATTCTCATTTTTATTTTTCATAAACATAAAAATGTTTTTAGTGTTGCACTCTAAAAGTGATTCGTTTACAAGAAGTTGCAATGTCTTTTCCATATAAAACTTCAAGACTTACATAAGTGATGCATTAGTATTATCATTCTTATAATAAACATTATGTTGCATGCAAAACAACTTCTTGACATCAAGGGAATTATTGATTAGCGGTTTTTACACAAATATTTAGCATTCATTTTAGTTATCGTTTATGTTTCTTGTCTAGGTTTTATTTCGTTTTATCACATATTATACTTCGGTTTGGTGTTTTAGTGTTTTCATGTTTAAAAGAATAAATTGGGACAAATTGGTGCAAAATTCGGAGTTTTGGAAGAAATACAAATATTCACCTACTGGAGGCCTGGAAAGGCCACCCGTGCCACCTGAAATGGGTCATGTCAGGATGAAGGCTAAGACTAGACAAAGGAAATGGGAAATTAGAGGTCTGACACGGGCACCTATGTCAGCGGACACTGCCTATGTCAGAATGTCTGTATCAGGAAATCAAAGACAAATTCCCAGAGGTCCAACACGGGCACCCGTGATACCTGACAAGGCCTGTGTTGGGTTACATGCTGATTTCAATATTTTGGTTTTTTTTTCATCTGTTAAGTTGTGGGGGAGTTTTGGGTACTTTTAACTGACCTATATGAGTTGTTGCTACTAAGAGGAGTTTCCACGATGAAAACAGGACTTTTTTGGCCACACGAAAAATTGAGGATTTAAGCCTACGTAAGTGTTTGATAATATAGACCTTTCATGAGCAGAAGCGATTAAAGATCAAAGTTCACCATCTATATGTAATGTTTGGTTTTTATTATGAAATTACTTTGAACAATATGAGTAGCTAAACCCCCCAATGCTAGGGGGTGTCCCTGATTTGAATCTATAATGATTATGAATTCCCGAGTTCTTTAATAAAGTTGTTTTCTTATTAAATTTAATTGTGCAACATTTTCATGCTTTCCTTATCGGACCAATTAGGATTGATTTATGGTTAACGACCAGCTGGACCACGTTTGTTACGGTTTTTGTATGATTAGGCTTTAGTATATATCACCTAAAACTAGATATACCCTATAATTACCAAAGTTATCCCTTGATAAAATAATGGCTTGACTCCATCAGATATCTCTAAGGACTTAGGGTCTTGGATGTATGGTTAAAGGTTTTCTTACTAAGGACTTAGGGGAAATAATCTAAAGGGAAGGTAGTTGGAGGTAATGAACTTGTTGAATAGATCAAGATTATAGGTTATTGTAGGGTCATATAACACACCTACCCCTAGCACGCACCTCACATCTTAGAAAAAACCTTAATTTACATTATGTTTATTCTTAATTATTGTTAAGTGACAATTTCCAAATCAAAACCCCTATTCAAGTTTTGTCTAATTGAGTCATAAATTGAACTCAATACTAATACATAGTCCTTGAGATAGATACTTTGGGATTCCCCATTTTTACTACAATGGAAAATTAGTAAACTTGTTAATTTAACGATCAAGTTTTTAATGATGTTGTCGCGGATTGCCTAGTTATTGAGTGTAATTAGAGTTCAATTAGAATTTTGTTTTCTCTGCAACTAAAATTCATTTTGTGTAATTTTTATATTATTTTTATTGTTGACTTTTCCTAACCTTTGCATGCGAGGAAAACCCTCAGCAAAATTTGCTTTTGATATACAGACTCAGGTTTAGAATCAGAACCCGAAATTATGGGTGAAAACCCACCACCACTAGAGGGACTTCTTAGGGATTACAGAGGAGCAAATGCTCCAGCAGGTCAATTGACTATTTGTGAATCAACTAGTTAATATTGTAAATTTTCCACTACAACCTTCAACCATCTGCCAGCTCGAGAACACATTTTTCACCAGAAAGATCAATGAAGATGCCAATAAGCATTTTCAAATATTAGTCAACATGAGTACTACTTTGAAGATTGAGGGGCACTCTCAAGAAGCCAAGAAATTAAGGATGTTCCTGTTCACACTGTCTAAAGTTGCTGAAGAATGGTTTTACTCATTGCCTGATGGAAGTATCACCACTTGGGAATAAATGGAGAAGACTTTTCTTGATGAGTACTTTCCTGCTTCTGTTTATATTCGTAAAATATTTGATATTGTGAATGTTAAGCAGAGGGAATGAGAGTCACTAGGTGATGCTTATAAGAGGTTTAAAAGGTTATTTGTAGAATATCCCACTCACAACATAGGAGAAACGGAGAAAATGCAAATGTTTGTAAATGACCTTTGAATGAAAACAAAGTAGGTTATTGGTACAGCAGACGGTGGCTCGTCCAACTTTACAACAGCCACTGGTGTGAAGAAGATTATTGAAGCCATTTCTGTAAATGAGAATTTGGAGCTATATGACAAGGTTGTGAGTAAACCAGAGAGGGTGATTTATCTAAAGTTAGAAATTAATAAGAAGTTTAAAATTGAAGAAGCAAATGCTGCAGAAGTAGAAAAAAAGTTGAAAGCAATGAACATGGGTACTTAACAGGTAACTCAGGTTCAACAGGTACAAAAGCATGCTTGGGAAATTTGTAGTGGACCGCACCTTACTGTGCAATGTCTTGACGCTCCACAACAAATTGAGGGGATACATATTTTGATGTAAAATAACCCATATTTGAACACATATAATACTGGGTGGAAGAATCATTCTAAATTCTCCTGGAAAGATCAGTAGCAACAAGCTCCACAAAAAGTAGAATGGGAGGTGGAAATTGAAAAGATGGTTGCTCACACCCATCAATTTCAAGAAGAGACAAGGAGTAATTTTAGGAATACCACTACTACAATAAAAAAATTTGAAGTTCAAATGGGACAAATTGCATAACAGGTAGCGCTGCGAGCATAAAAAAAATCATGAGAATACCTTTGTATCAGAAATTCATGAAGGAGGTATTATCAAAGAAGATATCAATAGTAGAGGGATCGGTAACCTGTGATTAGAAATTGTGTGTAATTGAATTTGAGAGGAAAATACCTGTCAAGCAGAAGGATTCTGGGTTAGTTGCAATACCATGCACCATAAAAGACAGAACTTTCAAGAGGGTTCTAGTTTATTCTGGCTCAACTTTAAGTTTAATTCCATTATCAATTTTCAAGAAGCTCGGTATTAAGAAGATAAGCGAGAGTGGGACAAAATGGAAATTTGCTGATCACACCATCAAGCAGTCATAAGGGATAACAAGATGTATTAGTAGAAATTGACAATTTTGTTTTCCAAATTGATTTACAGATCATGGACATCCCTAAAGATGGACATCCCTAAAGATGAAGAGATCATGGACATCCCTAAAATTTGTCGACCATTTATGTTCAGTAGTTGATGCAATTTTTATATCGAGACATGTAATCTAAAACTGAAATCATTTAATGAGGAGATAACTTTTAAGGTGTTAGAGATCAAAAAGCATAGTGCAGGTGAAAAGAATCAAGCTTTAGCTGGTATGATCAAATTAGCAGGAGATATCATAAGTTTAAAATCAACCGCAGAAAAAGTCTCCAGCATAAGCTCTCAGGTGTCTTCAACAAAAACTTCTAAGTTCAGTCCAAAAGTTAAGAAGAAAAAGAAAATGAAACTCAAAGGTGAGAAGACAGAAGTACAAAGTGGTCAATGCTTTTGATTTGAATAAGTTTTGTGTTGCGGAAAAAACAAGAAACAACGTGTGGAAGAGGAATAACCCCCTCATAAAGGGATGACTCGTCGATCCATGCGACATTAAATGAAGTGCGTCATGGGAGGCAACACATGCTTGTAATAAATTGGTTTTTGTTTATTTTTCTCTACAGGTAATAAAAAGGGAATCTTACTGGTGAAAGCTAGGAGGCAGCAACATGTGTTGCATTCCCCTCTATGAGTCACCTTCCTCGAGCTTGTTCTAAAACATTGGGGTCAATGTTTAATTCATGTTTTGTAGGGGGGGGGGGGGTTATTGATTTTATTCTTTTCGAATTATTTATTAGTTATATGCTAATTGCTGTGTAAATCCACGAGTTCAAGTCCTTCCCAAATTTTGCCGAAATTTTTTGTTTTGTTCAAGAACTTGGTTCTCATAGAGTTTGGGATTAGTATATAGAGATAAAGGGATGGTTGATTAAGGGTAGGGGAAGTTTGGAATAATGTGAAAATAATACGAGTCTAATGTGTAGATTTGTACCATAAGGCTTGAATCCTGAGAAGTACTATTTGAGTAATTTATAAATATAGTCTGCCATAATCTAGATTCGCATGCAAGTATGATTGGTTGAGAAGTAAATAAAGCTGAAACCAAATGATGAAAAGGCGATAAAAGGAAACCGGCTTGCTATGTTGGGTAGCCCTCACCCAGTTATTCAATCAAAAGGGAGTTGTTCCTCGAACGTTGTCCAAAAAAGACAATATACAACTGCAAAGTTTGGAAATTTCATTTGTATTTAAAAGTAGCCAATGCTGCTTATTTGGTGCTACACAATTTTTTATTATTAGTCTTATGCATGTGATGATCATCATAATTAGCATTGCCTTAATTTGACTGTCCGAGTGAAAAAGGAGGAAAATTGGAAAGATACTTAAGTACAAAGCATAGTTAGAGAGGTATCTGAAGAGGAAGCCTGAGATTTAAAGGTACTTAAACAAACTCTTCGCGTCATGTGAACATCAGACGTATTGCTTTTTGATCAATTGGAACATATGTCTAACATATGAGTATCGGTCTGTTGTGATTTTTCACGAGTTCTGGTAATGGTCGCTTGAGGTCAAACAACAGTTTAAGTTTGGGGGACTTTTATCAGTGCTTTTTACACATATACATAACATTTATTTTAGTTATCGTTTTTTTTTCTTGTCAAGGTTTTATTTCGTTTTATCGTGTATTATGCTTTGGTCTTGTGAGAAAGTGAGGTATAAATAGCCAATAGGGAGAAAACATGAATTTCAATTTTAATTAATAAAATAAACAAAATGGTTAATTGCATTAATTATTTTTGAAAAAGAGGGATGGTGTGAAGATTTTGAACAATTACATATTTGACTTGAGCCTCAATGCATCAACTCATTAGTTTCATCCCTTATGATTTTGAACACGTGTTCAGCCTTAGAGAGTGAGTTAGCGTTTAGAGCTGACAAATGTTGATATGGTAAACTGCTTGCTTCTATCTTAGGAATGAACCATTTTGGGAAAATGTTCAGGTCTTCTGAATAGTTTCTGATACAATTTTCCTTCTCACTTCTGAAGAACTATTGTTTCGATGTTCACAAAAATAAATTAAAAAATTCTGAGGATTAAATATACAGAAACTACACTTTTATTTTGGGTATAATTTCATACTGAGGTGTTTCAGAATGAAATTAAATCTACCTTCATCAAGGGGTATAGTGAAAATGTCAGCCCATTGATGGTTTGCGTCTATGAATTTTAAACAAAGAATTCCCTTTGGAATATAGTACATAATGAAATGGTGTTTAATTTCTATATGTTTAGCCCTAGAATGAAAAATAGGATTTTTAGAAACACAAATAACAGAAGTATTATAGAAGAGGATAGGGACGTTACTCTCATAAATATTAAAATCTTTAAGCTGAATTTTCATCTAGAGCATCTGAGTACTGCATCCAGTTGCAGCTATATATTCAACCTCAATAGTTGATAATGCAATAGTGGATTGTCTTTTGCTGGAACATGAGATTAGGTTATCCCCCAGAAACATGAAGCTTCCAGAAGTACTTTTTCTTTCTATTCTATCTCCAACAAAGTCAGCGCCACAGTATCCTACTAATCAGATACTTGAAAATTCGCTTAACTGTTGTTAAGTGAGATTCTCGAGGATCTGATTGGAATCTGACACAAAGATAAATGCTATATAGAATATCAGATCTTCAGGTTGTTAGATATAACAGAGAACCAATCATACCTCTGTAGAGCTTCTGTTCTACTTTCTTACATGCCTCTTCCCTTTCTAGAATGCATGTAGGATGCATAGGAGTTTTGGATGGCTTACTTTTTATGAATCAAATTTATTCAAAAGTTCTTTTATATAATTGCTTTGATGTATGTCGGTTCCTTCTTGAGTTTTATTTATTTGAATTCCCATAAAGAACTTGAGTTCAGCTATTAAGCTCATTTCAAATTCTGCCTGCATAGTCTTAGCAAATTTTTTTCGCAAGGAGGCTATAGTAGATCCAAAAATAATATAATCTACGTAAATTTGACAAACCGGAATGTCATTTTTAAATGGTTTACAGAATAAATTTGTGTCCACCTTCCCTCTGGTAAACTCGTTTTCTAATAAAAAGTTACTTAGTATTTCATACCAAGCTCTAGGAGCTTGTTTCAAACCATAAAACCATTTCTTAAGTTTATAAACATATTTTGGATGTTTTGTACTGTCAAAACTAGTGGTTGATGCACATAAACTTCTTCATCAATGTAACCATTTAAAAAAGCACTTTTGACACCCATCTAATAAAGAGTGATGCCATTATTTACAACAAATGAAATTAAGAGTCTGATAGATTCTAACCTGGCGACTGAAGCAAAGGTTTCTGTATAGTCTATCCCTTCTTGCTGACTATAACCTTGTGCAACCAGTCGTGATTTGTTTCTGACTACTTCTCCTTGTTCACTTAGCTTTTTTCTGAAGACCCATTTGGTTCCAATGATGTTGAAGCCTTTTGGTTTAGGGACTAGATTCCACACATCGTTTTTGGTAAATTGAATTAGTTCTTCCTGCATTGCAAGGATCAAATCATTGTCTAGAAGTGCTTCATTTATGAAAGTTGGATCGATCAGAGACATTAATCCCATAAGAGATTCTTCAGTACTTCTGAATGTAGATCTTGTTCTGATTAGATTATCTTTCTTTCCCAGAATCATGTTTTTAGGATGTGCTAAGCTGCTTCTGGATTGTCTTTTCTGGATGGATTCTTTAGAAGTTGTTGTAATATTTGTGATGTCTTTTTCTGTATTTGGCTGAAGTTCTGAACTTTTATTTAATGAAGATCTGTCTTTAGTACCTGTAATTTGAACTTCTATATCTGCAAAAGATTTAACCTACTTTGACTATTGAGATCCAAACTTATCATCAAATCTGACACTAATAGATTCTTCCATAATTCTTGTTTTTATGTTATATACTCTATAACCTTTTGAGCGTTCAGAGTATTCTAACCTGAAACACTTTTGTGCCTTAAAATCAAACTTGTTCAGATGTTCTTTAGTGTTTAATATAAAACAAGTACATCCAAATGGATAGAAATAAGAGATGTTGGGCTTTCTGTTCTTCCACAGTTCATATGAAGTCTTTTCTAGAATAGGTCTTATTGAGATTCTATTCTAAATATAACACGTTGTGTTAACTGCTTCTACCAAGAAGTTTTTAGCTATGTTAGTCTCGTTGATCATGGTTCTGGCCATTTCTTGTAAAGTTATATTCTTTCTTTCTACAACTTTGTTTTGTTGAGGAGTTTTAGGACAAGAGAAATCATTAGAAATTCCATTCACATTAAAAAAAAATTCAAAGCTCTTGTTTTTGAATTCCCCACCGTGAACACTTCTGACTTTAACAACCCTAAACTCTTATTCATTTTGAACTTGATTAGAGAAGGTAGAGAACACAAAGTGTAACTCATCCTTGTTTCTTAAGAACTTTACCCACGTCCATCTGCTATAGTCATCTACAATCACTCATCCATACTTATTGCCGCTGATAGATGCGGTTTTCATTGCTCTAAGAAAATCTATATGCATAAGTTCTAATGGTTTAGAGGTAGAAACAACATTTTTTGATTCGAAACAGGGTTTTGCAAACTTTCGTTTTTGACATTCTTCACAAAGAACATCTGAGTTGAACTTTAAGTTAGGAAGTCCTATGACCAGATTAAGTTTGTTAATCTGAGATATTCTTCTCATACTAACATTCCCCAATATTTTGTACCAGGCCCATTGCTCATCGTTAACAAACATAAGGCATTTTACATTCTTACTTTTTAGTTCAGAAAGTTTTATTTTATAAATGTTGTTCTTTCTCATACCATTAAAAGTGTAGTTCCAACTTTATGACTAACTGCTTTACAAGACTTTTGATTAAAGATTATATCATAACCCTTATCACTTAATTGACTTATGGATAACAGGCTATGTATTAATCCATCTACGAACAAAATATTAGTTATAAAGGGAAATGTACCGTTACCAATGGTTCTAGAGCCAATAACTTTCCTTTCTGAATGCCTCCTAAACCTACGTATCCTCCATATTTAAGTTCAAGGATTTGAAACATATGCTTTATTCCCGTCATGTGTCGAGAGCATCCAGAGTCCAGGTACAAAGGTTGGTGTTTCAACTTTCTTGTTAAAGAAATCTACAACATAGATGATTTTATTCTTAGGTACCCATATCTTTTTGGGTACTTGTTTGTTAGAGTTTCCAAAATTTTGTTTGAATTTTGGTTTTCCAGAATAAGAATCCCTAGTATATTTTATATCATGTGAGTGTCCATATGTGAAGTGTGAGTTTAAAGGTGTGTGTTTTATAACTATATCATCAACTTTCGTTGGTTGATATGATTCTTACCCTCTTGGTTTCACATATCTTACATCTTTTCTGCTGTTTCTGCTAACTGCATAGATCATTGAAGCCATCTTACTTCTATCTATGTTTCTAGCTAGAAATTTTTGAAAGTTGTGATCATGTTATTTTAGGATGTTGTCAGCATTACTTGAAACTTCTGAAGTAGATTCTTTATGATCTTTTTGTAATTCATTTTTATGTTTAGAATTAATTTCTTTTAGCACATAGTTTTTTGCTTTTTGTTTCCAAGTTTCTTCAGTTTCAGATACAAGAACGTGTTTCTGGTTCTTGTATTTGACTCGAACTTGCTGATATATTTCAAGAATTTCAAACAAGGTTTCTTGTAATTGAGATCTAGAGAATTTTGAAAATACCTCTTCTTAATTTGATTCAGATTCTGATGCATCTGTGTCTTCTAATATGTTGGTCATTAAAGCTATATTGGATTGTTCATCTTCCAATTCTATTTCAGCTTCAGAAAGATTCTGAGTCATCCCACATTGCCATAAGACTTTTCTTATTTTCTTTAAAGAACTTCTTCTTAGGCTTTTCTTTCTGAAGATTTGGGTAGTCGCTTTTGTAGTGACCTGGCTCTTTGTATTCGTAGCATACAACATCTTTGTTGCTAGATTTTCTGTATCCAGAGGATGATTCAAAGTGATTGCATGTTCTTACGGGGTTTCTGAATTTCCTCAGTCTGTGCTTCCATAGCTGATGGACTCTTCTGGAGAGAAGAGATAGTTCGTCTTCTTTTAACAAGGATCCACCAGATTTTTATTCTTCTGCCTGAAAAGCTTTAATTTCATATTTTTTATTAGATTTAAGAGTAAGAGACTTTCCTTTCTTCTAGGGCGCATCCTCTTCCAGTTCTATCTCATGACTTCTCAAAGAGTTGATAGTATCTTCAAGAGATATTTTGTTCAAATCTTTGGCTAGTTTTAAGGTTGTGACCACGGGTCTTCATTTCTTCGCTAAGTTTTAGATGATTTTCTTTACATGTTATATTGTTGAGTACACTTTTTCTAGAACTTTTAGCCCATCAACCAGAATTTGAAACCTTGAGAACATTGTCTCAAATGTTTCATCTTATTCCATTTTGAAGGCCTCATACTTCTGAATGAGTGCAAGAGCTTTGGTATCTTGGACTTGCGTGTTTCATTCATGTGTCATTCTAAGAGAGTCAAAC
Source organism: Vicia faba (assembly GCA_948472305.1). NCBI lineage: Eukaryota > Viridiplantae > Streptophyta > Magnoliopsida > Fabales > Fabaceae > Vicia > Vicia faba. The sequence goes on from OX451737.1 coordinate 1,039,641,372, forward strand.
ATGTTCTTAGTTGATTCTCTATTCGTGATCTTCTCATACTCGGTGTATGGGATAGAACTTAAGAGGATTGTTTTTGCATTGTGATGAATTCTGAATTATTTATTTTCTTTATCTGTCATTTCCATTTTGTCGATCTTTTGACTGCTTTGGTCAACTGGATGAATGTAGCCGTTAGTTACCATATCCCATAGGTCAGCGTCGTGAGCTAGAAAAAAACTTTTGATTTTGTCTTTCCAGTAATTAAAGTTCTCACCATCAAAGATTGGAGGTTTACCGCTGATTCTGTCTTTCTCATCATAGTTATCATTATTGTTGATCTGATTTGGTCCCACCATAGTGTTTTTCTTGCTAGGATCTTTTTCGGACACGATTAAGTGTTAGCACCGAAAACCAGGCGCATTGATACCAAATGAAGGATAGAAAAACACAATAAATGGGGTTTGAATTTGGGTTTTAAAAAATTAAAACAGTATGAAAAGTTTGGTTATCCTGGTTCGTTTGAACTCAAACTACTTCAGTCCACCTTCCAAGGTGATTTCTCCTCTCTCAAACGAGGTCTTAATCTACTAATCAAAAACTTTGATTACACAATCACAATGACTACCGTCAATGTCATCTTGAGACTAAACCACAACTTGGTTTCTCAAGGTATTACAAAATATGAACAAAAAATAAGTACAAGAGTGTTTCTAGAAATACTATATCACAATTGTGATTTATACACAAGGTTTAAAGCACAATGAATAGACAAGAGAGCTAGTGAAGGTATATCTTTGTATGCACAAGTGTGTTTTATAATTTCTTCAAGACTCCTTTATATAAGCGAAGCATATGAGAAATGAGAAGATGATTTTGGAAGGTTGATAAAGAGTTGTCAATGTACTTTCCAAAAAAAAAGATCTTGTCTGGTACCAGCCGTTACTTTTTGAACTGTAATGATTGAATTGTAATGCATCAGAAATTACTTCTTTAGATCATCAGAGTATTTACTTCATCAGAGTTTTAGCGTGCAATTTTGGTGCTTCATAAGTTTTAGAATTTAGAACTTCTTTGAGCGTGATATTTCAATAGTTGTATAGAAATTTTTATCAGATGTTCTTAGCGTGATTTTGGTCGTCAAATTTTATACTTCTTTATTAGAACTTCTCTGCATATTAAAATAAATTATTTAGAGAGCATATTTGTTCTTATATATATATATATATATATATATATATATATATATATATATATATATATATATATATATATATATATATATATATATATATATATATATATATATATATATATATATATATATATTTGTTATCATCAAAACTATTTTCTAAGATGTAGAATCAAACTATGTTCTAACATTTATTTCCTTTTTAAATCATTTAAATTTTGTTTTATATTAAATATTTTTTTATTGGTCGTGATTTGGAGACACTTGAGTTTTATTTTTGGACAAGTTCCTCAACCTCATTAGATCTTGGGTGTTGATAGGTTGAAAAACCAAATCCTCCAAAATGAATTAATGATGTTGATGATATTTGAAATCTTAATTTTATCTGATATATTGGTTATTTTATCATTCCCTTCCCTCTTCATCTTATCCTTTTCTTGTTTTTTCCTTGTGCTACATGTTTTTGGAGAATGATCTACATATCATTTCTCTAACATGTATGGTACATATATTGCTATTGATCGACCTTAAAATAGATGTGGCTTCTACATAAGTCCACTTATGATTGCTTCATATAGCGCTAAATTTGTCCCTATTCGAAAAATGATCATTCGTGGCCCAAACCTATGTTTGCCAACCAAGTATGTTTAATTTGAAACCTTGGATCCAATAACTTTGAAGTTCATTGTTAGGAGGATTTGATTCTATAAATCATCTAAGGAACTTCATGAATTTTGGTCTAAGTGAATCATTTAAATATTATTGATTATATGTGGTTGCTTTAAGAACATGAAATGAAATACTTGACAAAAAGCAAATGAAACTTGTTATTAATAAGCTTTGGTTTTATCAATCTTCTAATGAGCTTTCAAAAGCAAGTTATAAGATGGTCATTCAACTAACCTCTTAACTTCTAATTCACTAACAATTAACTTTACTTTATGCCTTTAGATTTTGCAATTACTTTTATGTAGCATTTCTTTTAGCATTTACATCTCATGATATATTCCTTTTGTTCACTTGGGCATTTATATTTATATCATTTTATCTTTGCTCATTTGAGCTTTTATTTTCTTTTGAAGATACTTAATAATCAACTTAGACATTATAAGCTTTAAGGTTACTTGGACTATCTGCTTACTATCCTAGGAATTATGGAGTTGTGGATCTCTGGGACATAGGATTAGAAGCCTTGATACTTAGGATCCTTGTTTCTATGTTGTTATTCTCTATGAAGTTCTTGGGGTTTACTCCAAGGCATTTGGTTGATTTTCTTTGTGTTCAGGTTATTCTGATTTTATGCTTTGTATGTGATTGATAGTTCCTTTGTATACAACCGTTACTCTGCTCAATTTTTGTGAAGACTTAATTAATATGAAGCTTGGTGTTCCTCAGAGGTTTAATATTTTTTCTTTCTTTGTTTTAATCCAAATGATTGGAATTCCATATTGACTTATTTAAGTCAAGTGTCGACTTCTTGATGGTTAGATCGTTCTTTTTCCTTGTATTTTATCTTATGCTTTAGGATAGTCCCTTCATCTCTTCTTATCTCCTGTAATTTAAAAAATCTTCTCCCTCCTTTTCAAAACTCTTTCAAAAATATTTTCTTAAATCAAACCTTAATCAATTTAATCGTACTTTGACATATTTCTCAAGACTAAAAGTCATTAAACTCATTCAAACCATTTTTCCACTTTGGCTTTTTACTTTAAAACTTTTCTCAAAAGATTAGACTCTTGTTGAATCTTGTAGTGATGCGAGCTACTATACTTCTACCATATGTAATGTATAAATTTATTTTCCAGTTGGTTGTTGAGTGATGGATTTTAAATCCAAGTTATATCTTCAACTTTGAGATGATGCAAATGCTCCTTTCTCATAATTGTGGGTAGTAAGTATGTTTTCCACTCGGATATGACGATGATGTATCTTCTCTTAAAATTAACCAACAAACATGTGTTTTAAAATTTTTTAGGTGAACTACGAGTACCCTGATACCCTATTGCATAAAAGGTGGTACATAGGCACCAAACGTTTGCAAACATGGTGGGTACAAAATTGTAAAAAAATACATCTTTTCTTATCTCCACCGTCTTATTTTGTATACACCTTTTATTGCCAAAATACATATATTTTCAAAGAGGTTCTTGTGGAGTACCATAGATATTTAGGGTGCTAATATCTTCCATTTGCATAACCAATATTCTCCCCTATTTATTTGGTTTTATTCGCTATTTTCCCATTTCCTTTCGAAATAATAAAGCGTGGTGGCGATTTTAATTTGATATGTGCGAGTTCAGTAAACCCAATGAATTTGTCTAAACATTTCTACCACTACATAAAGCATTTGTCATTTTTTTTCCAAAGCATAAAAATACTTTAGTTTGTTTCAAATATCATTACCAAACAGTAAAATATGAACTATTGCATAAGTGGGAAATGAAAATAAGAATTCCAAACAATTGGGAAAAGGCTCAAATTTTATTGATAGAATGGTAATCCACAAATGGCGTGACTCCATAGATGATTACAAAGTTAGAAAATGTTAAATAAAAGGAGAATGCTACATTAAAATAAAATGACCATTATTCTCCCTAACAACTTTGAATTTTGACCGTGTACTGGAATTGGTCGAGAGTTTTATGGAGAATCCTTTGAAAGGTGTAGTTGCTTCAAGATTATTGAGTCGGGCCAGGTGCAGCTACTTGCCATATTCCCTAACTTTTGCATAGATCACTGTAACACCTCATTTCTACCCAATGGATTATATAAAATTAGAGTTACAGAATTTCCAACAAAAAAATGGAATGCTACAATTTCAACTTAAAATAACGACATTTGACATAGATACATAACACTTTAAACTCGGATGAACCAACATAAACATAAATTAATCTTTTAAAACCAACAACTTTCATTACTATGCATCGGAATCATAAAATTTTACTTAAAAGAATGTAACATCTTTATCCAACTGAAACAACTCCAAATAACATCTACTTAATTAAAATCAACTTAAAATTCAACAACTGAAGTAATAACAACAATAAAGCAACAAGTGTTCATCCCCCCGAGTGTTACGTATCAGAGCAATGACACCGACTCGAACTATTGAAGGTAAATCGCCTTCACTCTGGATTACCTGCACGTTACCAACATATGGGTAACATTCAAACAGAAGGGGTGAGATATCGAACAACATAATAGAGTGTATGATAAATAATATATGAGAAACAGTTCATACAAAATCACCACTTCGAAGCTCTTTAACAACATTAACATCATCAATGCATCCATACAACAACTCATAATGCATCATGGAATGCGACTTGTTTATATACAGATGCATGTGGTACCAATGAAGCAAAACTCCCGACTTAATAATTTTCCAATTAATAGAGGAATTAACAAGTCATAAGCCTTCAACTTTATATTTTTGCCAATCCACGTCAACTTACCGAGCATGAGCTCCCAACTTGATATGTTATGTATGCAACAACAACATGAATGTAGTAACAACAACAACATTAATTCAACAACAACTCAACATAATTCAACATTGACCATAAGCCTACCACTTAATACTTGCCAATAATTAGAGGCATCTCAAAAAAATTTATCAGCACCTGCCAATTCTCAATTTATAATAAGCATACAATACAATGTATCCACCAAAATATACTACTACGTCTTGCATTATTATACGAGCAATTCTACTATATCCGACTAAGTAGTTTTCTACTAAGATACCAATTTGCTCTCCTATAGTGACTGAAAACTCTGCTAAATGACTGGGACTTCTCAACTAAAGTAATTAATCAACTCAGCATGCACGAGCATTAAAGGATAAGGGAGAACTATGCGCCCCTCGACATTCACAGGAACTAAGATTGAAATAAAGAATAACATGTGCCCTCGGAACCACCTTCCGTTTCGTGTGGCTCGACACAAATATCGTGCTCCTCGACACGCCTTGCAGCCTAATGCCGCTCGACACCCAACACCTGTATTCCCCGACACACCTTACATCCTAATGTCGCTCGGCACCTAGCACCTGTGTCCCCCCGACACCGCGTATCTTCAAAACATTTATACATACTTCATCAGTTCTGTGTCAAACATTAACCCAACCCTTCAGTATCCTCATCGACTACTAATTTATAGCCAACAACATGGAATAACACAACGACTTAACGGCCACATCAACATAATCCGTAGTTTCTGGCCAACCGCTCGTAACAACACAACAACTTAATAACCACATCAACAGGTGATAATCTACACTAATCTATTCATCAATTATATCGGGCAATACGCAGAAATTTCATAAATGCCCACAACATAAAAAATTGCCAAGTTCAAGAAATAGATCCAGAATCATACGCACGATAAAAAATAAATACAACAAATCCCCACATAACATTCATCATAAAGCCCATTGTATAGTCAAAACCCCATCCTTACCTGGATTAAAGGTCGCTCTACAAATCTCTGGCCGTAATCCTTGTCTTTCCTTGCTCGACAATAGTGCAACCTTGCTTCTCTTCTGCGCAGCTTTTCACGGTCAGCAACCCAAGACTTTTATTCCCCAACTAACCAAATTTCTTATGTAAGCTTAACCTTATACCATTAATCCTATTGGGCTTAAGTTATATACCCCCACTTTACTACTTCCAACCAATAAAATAGGCCCAACACAATTATTCTATTATTCTACTAATTCTAACATTATTGTTATTACTAATCAACTAATTAATTAACTAATAATAATTTAGAAACTTATGCCAACAATTCACAACATCTCACAACTTTAACGAATAATTCAGAAATAATTAATTAAATAACGGGCGTTATAATCACCCTACGAGTTTTCAATCTATTGGGATGATTATTATTTTTATTTGTCTAATTTTTTCCTGGAACGCCCTTTCGGATTTTTGATCCACCGAGAGCTTATTTTTTCTTATGTCGCCCTTTCGGGTTTTCAAGTTAGTGAGCTTTTTTCTTTTTATTTAGGCAAAGCATTTATTGACTGCATTGACATTCACACGATGTGGGAGTTATTCACCATCAATAGTTGTAAGAGTCATAGCACCGCCAGAGAAAAATCTCTTAACAACATAAAATCCTTTATAATTAGGAGCCCAATTTCCCCTAGAATCAGGATTGAAATAAAAGATTTTCTTGAGCAAGAGATTTCCTTCCTTGAACTCTCGAGGTCGAACCTTTTTATCAAACGCTTGTCGAACCTATTTATTTCTTCATTCTCTTCTACCAGTTTCGTCCTGTTGACCATGTACACAACCCATGGAATCTTCCAATACAGTTAGATAGATAATCAAAGGCCTTCCTTCTACTGGGGTAATTGTAATGAGAGGCTCAAGCAAATACTCTTTGATGCCATCAAAATCCTTTTGACAGTCTTATGTCCATATACAACCTTGATCTTTTTTAGAAGCTAAAAAATCGGCCCACAAGTAGTAGTCATGTTGAAATATAAATGTGGAGATGTAACTCAAAAGTCCAAGGAAGCATATGGATCTACCTCAGTACCTCGATAGCTAACAATGAAACCCAATAAATTTATTGATCGGACACCAAAGGTACATTTGTTAGGGTTCATTTGAAGTTTATACTTCCTCAGACGCTGGAATAACTTTATTAAATACTCAACATGGTCTTCCTAAGTTGTTGACTTAGCAATCATGACATCCACATAGACCTTGATTTATTTTTGCATCATATCATGGAAGAGAGTGGTTATGGCCCTTTGATAATTAGTACCATCATTTTTCAAACCGAAAGGCATCACCCTATAGAAGAATATACCCCATGGTGTAATAAACATTGTTCTCTCCATATATTCAGGTGCCGTCCTAATCTGGTTGTAACTGGAGAACCCAAATATAAAAGAGAAGACATTGAATTTGGTTGTGTTGTCTACCAACATATCAATATATGGAAGTGGAAAATCATCTTTCGGACTAGTTCTGTTCAACATAAATTCTGACTTTACCATTTTTTGTAGGAACAATACTATGTTGGCCAACCACTGAGGATATTCTGACGTGAAGAGGGCATCAATATGCTTTTGGACTTCTTCCTTGATCATGTTAGCCATATCGGGGTGAGTTCTTCTCTAGTTTTTCTTGACTGGTGGACATTATGGCTTCAACGAAAAACGATGCTCCATAATGTTGGCATCCAATCCAGGAATATCAAGATAAATCCAAGAAAACACATCCACCTATTCTTTAAGAAGATCTATCATCTCCACGTTGACATTTGTACTAAGCAGTTCCCCAATATTGACTTCCTTTCTATCCTCTTCAAAACCAAAATTAATTACTTTCAGATGCTCATTATACAGTTGAATGGCTTCTTCCTCATGCTTACAATCGCACTCTTCGGGAATCTCAGTCAACGTCTCTTCTTCTGCTTCGTACACTAGGAATTCAAAGTTGGGAGAGGGCATAAGGACATGATTTTCAATGGGTTTATCATGAATTAATCTGCACATGTGGTTTATGCTTAGATTTAGAAATAGATAAATGTGAAAGCTATGTGCAAATATTGAAAATGATTATTTCGTAGGGTTTTTAGATTACCATTTTTATAAATGGCATAGAATAATATAAACAACAAAATATGAGACAAACTGTCATTTTATTAATGATATTGAAATTTAAAACAAATCTCGACACATTCACTTTCTCCTTAGGCATAGCAAAATGGTTTATTTTAACAAGCCTGACACATTCACTTTCGCCTTGGGCAGAGCAAAAGGTTTTCTAGAAACTACAATAAAATATGAATGTCAACAGCAATCCAGTTCTGGGTAGTCACTCCATGAATCACAAAGTTTGGTAAATCTTCTTCAAGATTTTCTTCAAGGATGGCATCAACTTTTGGCGGAGTAGGATTGATGAAACCCGAACTATGGAAGAGTTCTTGTATCAGCCAAATGATCGTGTCTTTCTTAACAGCACTTGCAGTCGTAGAACAAAAACCCATACCTTCTAGGAATTTATTCTATTTTGTAAACTCAGAACACACTACCCACCAATTCAGTTGCACCACTCCGAACCACTTCTTGAGCAACTTTCAAAGAAGAGATAGATGCCTAACTCCTCTTTTTGTCCTTATCATCCATAAAAAATGCTTGGAACTTAGTTCCAATAACTTCACCAGCATCGATATAAGAAATTACGAAAGATGGATTACAACCAAAGCTTGTTCTCCTCCAACTATTACCATTTTGACATTCATTAGAATTTCAACTTTTGATGTAGTGTTGAAGTATCTGCACTAACTTCACGACCGACCCAACAAATAATTATACGCAACATGGATATCCATCACTTGAAAGCTTTAACAATTATGCCACGTCTTCTCATAAGAGTTACTTGATAGGAAATCCTAGACAAATGAGTTTTCGGCATGACATTTAGTAAGGACCTATTGTCCACCAGCATGTTGGACATGGCATCCTTCTAACAATTCATCAAGATATGCAGCACCATATTATGGTTTCTTCCTTCCTCTGGGAGCTCTTCGTTGCTGAAGCTCAGACTATTGCATGCGGTTATGTTCCCCACAATCCCATCAAACTTATCAATCGTCACATTGTTATCTATGAATTCCCGATCCAACACCTTCGTTAAGGCCTCCCTATGGGCATCCGAATTCATCAACAGAGAAAGCACAAAAATCTTTAAAGGAGTCTACAAGAGTTGGTCAATAATCTTGTATTCACTCTACTTGATTAACTTTAAAATATCATCATCATCATCATTATCATAAGCCCCATTGGACTATCCTTCAGCAAAGCTTGATTCAATAATCACATCCGAATTATCAACTCGCGCTTGTTTGCCAATGGAAACATCAACTTTCTTCGGCGACACAATCGTGATCACACGCCCACTTCTCATACCCCTACTTACATTAGCAATATTAATAACAGATTTCATAGGAAACATGGGAACTTCCTTTCCAACCTCAGTCATTGTGGAATTGTACATGTACGGTACAACTTTGTTGGAATCATAGGAAATTGGTATTGGGAAACCAATAACCAAAGGCGTGACAGAAGAATTCTGAATGTTTTAGGTGACTTCCACGGTCTCAGGTAGATTAAATCGAGGTATTATAACATTAACATCAGCACCATGATCCATATCATAAGTAATGGTGATAGTTCCTTCATCCAACGCTTTATGGAGGTCATTTCTCACGAAACAACACCCGTGCAGATTCTCTGAACAAACTCTACAAGCATTATGATCATGTTGGAAAAATGCAAGCTTACACAAATTGATATGTATCCTAACCAATGACTCTCTGATTAGTTGTGTATCAAAAACTCGGTACTTCTCTAGACAACCATCCACCATGATTACGAAAGCTTCCCCATGCCTAGGTAAAGGATTTGCTTAGACATTTGGATTCACATATTTAAAAGATAGGAATCCACTCTACACTAGTTTCTGAACTTCATTCTTAAACAAATAATAATTTTAAGTGTTATGACTTGGTGCTCCTTGGTGAAAAGCCCAGTAGGCATCAACCTTGTACCATGGTGGGAGATCCTTTGGAATAGCTTGTGGTGACCTTGTTTGAACCAAATTATTCTGCAAAAGGGAAGGAAATAACTCTGCATATGTAATCTAGATTTAATTGAATGCAAGTGATACTTGTATTCTATTTTGTTGATTATATTGCTGGGGAGCCTGGTGAAGATGCTATTGAGGAAATTGTTGTTATTGCGTAAACTGTTGGTTCTGAGAAAATTGTGGCTGATAGGCTGGAGCCGAGTTAATAACTGGAGTAACAACAGTGATATATGGGGGTTGGTAATAATTTATTCTTCTTGGTCTTCAATGCAAGACAACATCGACCTCCTGATCTTTCTTCATCATAAAATTACTTCCAAACTTCTTCATACATCTAGAATAACCATTTTCTCTAGTCACTCGTCTCTCACAGAAACCTTCTTCAAGCTGCATACCCATGCTTACCATTTCGGTGAAGTCAGTAGGTGCCCTTGCAATCATTCTTTTGTAATAAAAAGTACTCATTGTTTTCAGAAATATTTTTGTCATCTCCTTCTCCACTAAAGAAGGACAAATTCAAGCGACAATTTCACATCATATTTGTGCATATTCTTTGAAGGACTCTTTATCTTTTTGGGATTGACGCAACCCGAGAAAATAAATCCATCAAAACAAACAATAAAGACGCAATCTAATAGTTATTTATCCCATAGAAAAGGAGAGGAAAACATCGAAGAAAACATGAAAAGGGTGATATCAAGGTCTTGTGACCATGAGAACTGATAAAGGAATCGATTACGCAAGGGAAAGGTATTAGCACCCCTCACATTCGTGGTACTCCACGAGATTGACTCTTGTTTCCAAATCTAAAGGGTGTGTTGGAAATCTAAAATATATGTTGTAAAGGGAAAGATGCATGTATGCAAAGTATTATATACAAAAAGAAAAGGATTTATTAGTCGTGCTTGCCTCAGTTGTGAATCTTTGTGCCTACGTACCACCATATGTGCAATAGGGATTAAGGCCGTCATAGTTCACCTAAAAAAGATTTTGGTTTGTTGCAATTTTTTTTATGGATAACGCCATTTTTGCATCCTTCCAGTTAGGATTGCAACTCGTGCTTGGCATGGCAGGTCGTAAAGAGACTCACGCTCAGCTCCTCGCGCACTTAGCATTTCCAGGTTGTTCGAACTTGAAATAACACATCCTTAATAAAAATATTTTAACAGAAAATATTTTGAAGACAAAAAAGAGTTTGCATTGGTTGGTGTTTTTTACCTTGAAAAGGGATTTAATCATGTTAGAGTGTTTTAACGTTTGAACAAAGAAAAAGAGTGTTTTAGTCTTAAGATTGCAAAAAGGGGAATGAAAAAGTCTAAGGGAGACTAACAATTCTAGAGTTGTCATGCAATGGTGGACTTAAGGTTAGGATAAAAAATGGAAAAATCTACCTAAGTTAGAATGCACGGATTACAATCCTATTGTCTATCTTGAATAGAAAATGAAATAAGAAATCCTAAGGGAATGTGCAAGCGCAATCAAATAGAGTAGAAACAAAAACAAAAAAAACAAGTGCGAGCTAGAAACAAACAACGAATCCAATTGATTTCAAATGGGAGTAAGGAACTCTTTCAACTTGATTTTCTCAAGCACCGATACCGAGTAATAACTTAAAGCGTCAACGTTTAAAGAAACGTGAGCTAACATCGTCAAAACAAATGACAAAGTGTGGGGTTAGTTACGAACCCTTTTCCACTTTATTTGACTCAATGGACGAGAATAAGCATGGTCAAAGCATCAAAATATAATGTGAGCTAAGAACGACACAGTCTAGAATGTGTGGGGGCCAATTGCGAGCCCTTTATTTAACTTATTGACTCGATAGCTAGCAAAAATTAAAAGGGGAGGGGAATTGCCTTCTTTGAGGAATTTTGCACACAAACATGGCCTCCTTTGAGGACTTAAAAAAAACTAAAATTTCCTCCTTTAAATACTTTAAGCATATTTTCCCAACTAAAGTAGGGACTCCCAGTCATGCATCTCTATTCCTACTTCTCAAGAAAAGGAAAAGAAAATACAACGCGGAATCAAAATAGCATCAGAAACAATACCAAACAAACAATAATGTTCATATTAAAGCGCAATCAAAGCAAAAGAAACTCTATGATCTTCGTACAAGATTCACCAACCAAAAGAGAAATAATAAAAATATATATCCAATATAAGAATCAAGACATCGTCGTGTAAGAATAGATCGCATGCAGAAAACACGTCGCATCAAGATGATTTCCCTGCACAAAACAATTCTACACAAGTACAACATAATCTGCAAATTGCACATCACGCGAATACTCCTTCAGAAGCTTGCACGAACTCAACAAACAAGTTAGAAATAACAAAGAAGCATAACTCAAGCATCAAAACTCAACTCAAAAATGATATTAAATTGCAAATAAATCAACTGCAAATAAACATATGAACATGAAAGTTAAAATTCGAGCTGCAACACCGTTATCTCATGAACCGCACAAAAAATCAATCTGAAATCATCAAAATCAATGCACATGCCAAAAAAATTCCAAAGAAAGCTCACTTATGCATTAACCAACAATTACACTTTATGTTTACACCTACTTACCGATTTTGGGCAGCACCATATTGATCTCATGAAAGCGCTCGAAAAATCCCATCAGAAACGATAATTCTGAACATCAATGCTCAACTCATGAAATTCACAATTAATTCTAAGCAAAAACTCCACAATTAAACAAGTCGAGAAAAAACCATAACTCAAGCTATTTGGTGTATAATCTTGATACGAAACATGATACAAAAATCGTCGATGAAGAACTTTGTGACGTTATTCCGAAAGAATTGTCCCAATACAATAAAAATTGAGTGAGTTATGATGCTTCGAATGGAAACAAATGATTAACAGAAAACTCTTTGTTCAGATTTTTCAGCTTATTTTGGTGTGCAGCCCGAGAAAACCCACAACATCATCACTTTCGGTTCATAATTCTAACGTGAAGCCTGTAACAAAATTGTCGATGACGAAATTTGTGACGTCATGCCGAAATAATTACCCCGATATAATAAAAATCGAGAAAGTTATGAATTTCGCAATGGCGAGAAACTTGAGACATAAAACCGTATGTTTTGAATTATGCAGATTTTTCATCTTATTTTGGTGTACGACTTTGGAAACAAGCCATAAACTAAAGTCTTCTAAGGATAATCTGAACTCGCGCCTTGAAGAAAACTTTTAGCTAACCAAAATTTTGACACCATGCTGAAAGAATCGTTTGTATACAATGAAAATTGAGAAAGTTGTGATTTTTTCAATATTGCGTGGCAGTTGACCAAAAATCTACTTCAGCATGCAATTTTCATTGTATTTTTGCAATTTCAGAGATCTTCTTCAAAGAATTAACTTCTGACTTGAACATACGAATTGAGGAAATCATCAATACCAATATTATGCCCAGAGAACCTTTAAAAAACGTTGAACCAAACGAAAGTTATGAATTTCTGAAAATAAGATAAACAATGGATCAACATACTATTTCAGGGTCTAGTCTCATGTAATTTGACTTTTTCGAAGTCTTCCTCACCGAATAAGCTTATGGTGCAAACATATGAACTGAATAAAATAACAAGCCGGTTCAAATGCTCCATGAACCAATCAAAGATGATTTTTCAGTCAAAAGTTACGGATTCTTGAACATTTGAACAAAAGATTGACCAGCAAATCCATTGTATAACATGATTTAAGGTATTTGCATTTTTGAAGATCTTCCTTACAAAATTAGTCTTCGATCTGAACATATGATTTGGAGAAGATAAAAAGAATGATCTAATTCCTAAATAACCATTCCAAAAACCTTTTACAGTCATAAGTTACAGATTTTAACCTCGAACTGCAAAACACTGAATTTATGTCTTCACTGTCTCAAATCAAGTTTAACACTTGACTTTATCTGCAATTCAAAGTGTGATGGAACATATGAGAGCTTGGCATGATGATGCCTTGATTAATTGTTGATTTAGTAGCTCGGAAAAATATGCGGAATGCGCTTGAATCTCGAAAACCCTAAGTTTCTGCTTTGCTATACTGCCTGACATAACAATTGTTTTTTTGTAGCTTGACAAAAATAAATGCCTTGATCCTGTAACGATAAAATGAATGATATATATTCATGACTATGTTATAGAAAAATAAGCCAATTAGGGTTAGACTGAAGAGGGAGATTTTTTGGGTGCAACACATGTCCTCTATTCAATCTTCTTTAACTTGAGTGTAAGATTAGGGCTAGCCTTTCTAACGATCAAGGTAGAAGAGGACTTAATATCCAATAGAAGCATAAAATTTGCACTTTGAAGAACAAACAAAATCCAGGTATTTGGTTTTTCTGTATTTTCTATTTTTTTTTGTTTTACTTTTGTGAAAAGGTTATCCATACATCAAATCGGGGTTAGACATACGAGGGAACAAGTAAACTGGAGAATACATGTCAGATCAGGATTAGAAACATATAAGGTATCAAGTACATGCCAAGTCAAGATCAGACAGACGTAAGAAAGAAAGAGATCGACTGAAGAAGTTTTCTAACAGAGATGTCAAATATACATGCCTGAAGTTGGTAGCAAACATATATGAGAAAGAGACCGGAGGAGGACTCTAACAAAGAAGGATGCACCTTCCCAACCAAAGATATCAAGAATATATGTTTGGAGTTTATAGTAAACATATACAAGAAAGAGACTGGAAGAGGACTCTAACAAATTTATCAACAACATACATGTTCAGAGTCAGTAGCGAATATATACAAGAAAGAGACCAGAAAAAAGGTCTCTAACGAAGATATCAAGGATACATGTTCGGAGTTGATATCGAACACATACAAGAAAGAGATCAAAAGAGGACTCTGACAGAGATATCAAACATACATGTTCGATGTCAGTAGAAAAATATACTAGAAAAATACTGGAAGAAAGGGCTCTAACAAAGATATCAAGGATTCATGTTCGGAGTTGGTATCAAACAGCTACAAGAAAGAGATCGAAAGAGGACTCTGACAGAGATATCAAACATACATGTTCAAAGTCAATAGCAATCACATACAAAAAAGATATCAGGTATAAGCCAGGTAGAATTAGACATACACAAGAAAGAAAGAGACCAACCAAAGAAGGCTCTAACAACGAATACTAACCGAAGATAGACTCCCGGAGAAAGAACACTGATCACAAGTGAACTTACTGGGGTTACAGATAGATACCGATTTCGATTAGAACGCTAATAAAAAGGGAACATACATTGAAGAAAGAGACCAACTGAGGAGGGTATTGTAACAAGGGTTGCTAAGGATTCTCTAGGGTAAGAGAAAACACCACAAGACCTGATTGGGGATAGAAATCACAACAGACTCCATCGGGGAAGAAGTATGGGATAACCCTAGTAATAAGCTACGAGGGCTATTTATCTCTAAATATAATAGGCCAATTACTTTGGATAAGCAATAAAATTGGATTATGTTTCGATGCATGTTTGAATACATTCATTTTTAGCGTAATGCTCCATTTTAATGGAAATGCTATAAGTTTTGGTAGATGCAATATAATGATGAAAGTTAAATGATTCATTGAGGAAAAGAAATATCAATAATGAACTGTCGAGGAAACCAGGAACATCTGAAAAATCATTCTTGGGAAATTAGACTTCAATAAGGAATAACCATCTGAAATGATGACCATTGGGGATGAATTGTGATGCAGGATTGCAACTCAAACACGCCTACTCCGAGGAGGGAGTCCACTGAAAAGTGGACTTTTAGAGAGAACATTGCAAAATAAATTATAGTTCACCAAGGAGATATCTTTGAATCCAAACAACTCTTAACTTCTCGGGGAACAATGCATTATCTTCCTGCTAAAAATAAGTAGCACTTCGCTTGGTGAAATATATATCTGCTTGTGCAGAGTTCTTGATGAAAGCATACTTCACTAAAGATAAGCAAACTCAAGCAGGGATAACAAGAATTCTTGAATAAAATAAACTCGACGACAAAATCCATTGGAGAACGAATCTTCACCTAGGGAAGAAACATTTTACTAAGGAGAAACATATCTCTCTACATAGAGTCTTTAATAGAAAGAAACTTCTATTGGGAATAACACAACACCTTCCATTATTGGGGAATAAGATAATTTTTACGAGAACCCTCACAAGTGCGAGCTATATTGGGAAGTGAACATTAGAAGACTTTCACCCAATCACAACCTCACAGGGGACAAGAAAATGACTCCTTGAACGATCTCAATGGGGAGTTAATTCAAGGGAAAATTCCATTGGGAAAAAGAAAACCGCTTCATGGGGAGAAGAGACATCTCAAACCATAAACCTTCAACGCTCAAATTCCACTGGAGATAGAAATAACCTCCTTTGTTAATAGGGGTAAGAGAGTTAATACTTGTATTAGCATCCACAACACTAGGGATGCCAAGTTTAAGATATCCACTGCTGCATAATCTCACTAGGGAGAAAATCCTCTCTACTAGATAAAAATAAACGACTTCGTGGAGATAATGATGATCTCTTACTGATAATTCTTACAAGAATCTTAAAGAGATGCAAACCACACTGGGGATATAAACGCCAACCATACCGAGGAGATAGGTGGAAACTTCATGGGGAAGACGAGTGCTAACTTCACTGAGGAAGTTGATGCAAACTACATTGAGGAGATGGAAAACCACACTTGGGGATAAAAGGAGGTACCTGACCTCACTAGAGATAAAGATGGTGGTACCAACCTTCAATGAGGATGCTCTTTTAGGGAAAGATCTCTAGAGGGAATTATCTTAGCAAATGAGCTTTCATTGAGTAATAATGTAGATCACACTAGGGAAAAAGATTTTGTTTGAAGAAACATTATTTCTATCAATCACCTTGTGTGGGTGACCGTCCCAAACAATTTCTCCTTTTCTTGCTCGTACCCTATTTGTCATGAATGGACACAAGTTACCTGCAAAATAAAATCACAACAACATATCCCATGTAGGAAATGGAAAAATTTGGCTACCGCCCAAGGAACCTAAAATCTAAAGTATTTTCAACTGTTTATATCATGATTTTTGTAGCTTAAACATTTTTAAATGCAAAAGTGTATCAAAAATTGGACGTTTCTGCAATCAAAACAGTAAAAGTAAAAATGCAACTTTTGGATAAAAGCAAATTTTATTGATTAATTGATTGGCTTGTAAATAAGCATTTACATCAAGAAGCAATTCTTAGAAAGATGTAATTGCATAAAAAACTTAAAGAGGAGATACAAATATGGCAATGTGAAGATGAATTTCGATCGGGTTCCGACTCTGCTATGACTCTTAAAAGCTCAAAGCTCTTTAATATCTTACTTTGTGAAGAAACTGATTGGACTGATTTCTTATCCTTTCAAATTACCCAATTGTGATAGAGAATAGTGTTACAGATGCAACACAAACCATAGTCATTCGCTTTAAATCCCTACCTTTTTCCTAGATCGCCCTTTAGGGTTTTCAATCAATCAGGATACCCATTTTTTCTAAGCTGCCTTTTTTAGGTTTTCAACTTAGTGGGTGTACAAAATTATTTTTTATTCTTTTAACTTCTTCTTTTTTTGTCCCTAATTTTTTCCCGAACCTTTTTATTCATTTTTGATGGTTCGTCAGGATGCCCTTTTTTGCCTAAGCCGTCGACTTAACGGGTATTTTCATGCAAAGTATTTTTTAACTATGTCTATGTTGACGGGTGAGG
Organism: Vicia faba; assembly: GCA_948472305.1. Taxonomy (NCBI): domain Eukaryota; kingdom Viridiplantae; phylum Streptophyta; class Magnoliopsida; order Fabales; family Fabaceae; genus Vicia; species Vicia faba. The sequence continues at coordinate 1,039,658,893 of OX451737.1, forward strand.
GAAATCATCTCCGTTCATAGTTGTAAGCATCACGGATCCTCATGAGGAGACTTTATTTACAACATACGGTCCTTCATAATTCGGAGCTCGTTTGCCCTGAGCATTTGTAATATTGGGAGGCAAGACCGTCTTCAGCACAAGATCTCCAACTTGGAAATTCCGAGGATGCATATTCTTGTCAAAATATTTATTCATCCTTCTCTGGTATATCTGCCCATGGAAAATAGATGTCAATCTCTTATCGTCAATGAGATTCAACTGATCAAGTCTATTTTGAACCCACCCAGCTTCATTAAGATGCACATCTTCCATTATCCTTAAAGAAGGAATCTCAACTTCCACGGGAAGGACTACTTCAATACCATATACTAGAGAGAAAGGAGTTGCCCCATCAAAGTATGCACCGAAGTACGATAACCATGTAATGAAAACGGAGAAGAATTGTGATGCTTTATATTAAACATGTCACAATGTTCTTTCATCATCTTATTGTTGAGATTCGATCCATTATCCGTAATGATCTTCTCTGGAATCCCATAACAACAAATAATATTCTGCTTAATGAAATGAGTAACCACTTGCTTGGTGACATTGGCATAAGAGGCAACTTCGACCCATTTGGTGAAGTAATCAAAGGTAACTAGAATAAAGCGATGTCTGTTGGAAGTAGTCGGCTCAATTCGTCCAATCATATCAATGTCCCACATTGCAAAGGGCCTAGGAGAAGTCAAGACATTTAGTGGACTAGGCGGCACATGTGTCTTATCAGCATAAATCTGACACTGGTAACAGATTCTAGAGTGATTGTCATAATAATTTTCCATGGTAGACCAATAATAACCTGCTCTCAAGATTTTCTTGGCCATGGTGTTCCCACAGGAATATGTCCCGAAGGAACCTTCATTTATCTCTTCTATGATCTTATTTGCTTCTTGTCTATGTACGCATGTGAACAAAACAACGTCATAGTTCATCTTATACAAAACCCCACCATTGAGGAAAAACTTAGTTGAGTACTTCTGTAAAGTATTCTTATCTATGATAGATGCATCCTCTGGGTATTCTTGCATTTCATGATATCTTTTGATATCCTAAAACCAAGGTTTCTCATCAACTTTTTCTTCTATCTCATAACATAATGCTTGCTCATCCAACATCAAGGTAGTGATAGAAGGGGCCTCATTTACCTATATGACTTTAAACATGAATGACAGAGTAGCCAAAGCATTTTCCAAGTTACTCTCCTCCCTTAGGATGAGGTTGAAGGTGATTTCATCGAAGTACGTGATTACTTCTTGACGTGTTGTTGATACAGGATCAAATTAGGGTAATGGGTTTCCCAATCTCTATTGATATGACTAATTACTAGAGCAGAATCCCCATAGACTTCTAAGATCTTGATTCGTAAATCAATAGCAGCTTCTAATCCAAAAATACAAGCTTCATACCCATCCATTTTATTGGTACAATTAAAACAAATTTTGGAAATGAAAGGAGTATGGAAACCTTCAGGAGAGGTATTAACAGCACCAACACCATTACCCAATGAATTTGAGGCACCATCAAACACCATAGTCCATCACGATCCTAGTGCGGGTCCTTTATTTGGGCCAAGGATGTTACAATCCCGTATGTACATAATTTCCTCATCTGGAAACTCAAACTTCATTGAATGATAGTCATCTTCCATAGGTTTGTGAGCAAGATAATCCTCTAATACACTACCCTTGATATATCTATGGGTAGTGTATTGGATATCATATTCAGTTAAAATCATCTGCCAACGGGCTACTCTTCCTGTAAAAGTTGGCTTTTCAAAAATGTACTTTATCGGATCCATATTAGGTATCAAGAGAGTAGTATGAGTCATCATATACTGTCTGATTCATTTTGCTGCCCATGCAAGTGCACAACAAGTCTTTTCCAGCAATGAGTAACTCGATTCGCAATCAGTAGATTTCTTGCTCAGGGAGTAAATAACATGTTCTTTCCTTCCTGTCTCGTTGTGTTGACCGAGTATGCAACCAATAGAATTTTCCAACACTGTCAAATACATTATAAAAGGCATGCCTTCCACAAGAGGTAAAACAATTGGAGGTTACTGTAGATACTCTTTTATTTTATCAAATTCCTCTTGGAAATTGTCATTCCACCTGACCACTTAATCCTTTTTCAAGAACTTGAATATTGGTTCCCACGTGGTTGTAAGATGATAGATGAATCTAGAAATGTAGTTCAACCTCTCGAGAAAACCATAAACCTCTTTTTCTAATCTTGGCTCAGGCATTTGTTGAATTTCTTTTATTTTAGCAGAATCACCCTCAATTCCTCTTTCACTTACAACAAAGCCCAATAACTTTAGTGATCTCACCCCAAAGGTGAACTTGTTAGGGTTTAGCCTCAATCTGAATTTCCTTAGTCTTTCAAATAACTTCGGAAGATGGACAAGATGTTCCTCTTCTATTTGGAATTTAGAAATCATATCATCAACAGAGACCTAAATCTCTTTATGGATCATGTTATGAAAGAGAGTGACCATAACACGCTGACACATTTCCATTGCATTCTTCATCCAAAGCGCATCCCTTTGTAACAAAATGTTCCCCAAGGTGTAATGAAAGTTGTCTTCTCCATTTCTTCTGGTGCCATCTTGATCTGATTATAGCCATAAAAACCATCCATCAAGGAAAACACTTTTGACTGAGCAGTAATATCAACTAGAATGTAAATATGGGGAAGAGAAAAATCATTTGTAAGGATTGCTCTGTTCAAGTCCCTATAATCAACACACATTCTGACTTTGCCATATTTTTTCGGCACTGGAACAATGTTTGCAACCCATGGCGGATAAAAGATAACTTTTAAGAAACCCGCATCAAATTATTTCTAGACCTCCTCTTTTATCTTCTTAGACATCTCAGGATGAGTTCTACAAAGATTTTATTTAACTGGAGGACAATCTTCTATGAGAGGTAGCTTATGCACAATAATATATGTATCCAACCCAGGCATGTCTTCATAGGACCAAGCAAAGATATCAACATATTCTCAGAGCATTTCAATCATCCTCTTCTTCACACTTTCTTCTAAAGCATCTCAATCTTGACTTCTTCCTTGATCTCGTTGGTATCCAAGTTGATCACTTCTAGAGTCTCTTGGTGCGGCTCAATAACCTTTTCCTCTTGCCTCAATAATATGGCCAACTCTTCAGAGAGTTCACAATCTTCCTCAGCCTCTTTTTCAGCTTGATAGGTTGGTTATCAAAGTTATAGTGAGCCATAGAAGAATCGTTATCGATGAAATCATGTATTATAGGAGTATTATTTCTGCATGATCAATGGTTTTATTTTTATTTTACTTTGATATTTAAAAAATAAAAATAAAAACACATTGCCAGTTTTGAAAATAGAAAATAAGAGGAAAAACAAGGAGCGAATTATTTGAATGCAAAACGTCCTTTATTGATGATAAGTTTTGAAAATATATGAATTATTGAATGATGTATACAAAATAAAATTACTCTTGATAACGGGTAACTGGGACGGCGTACTCAAAAAACTAGTTGGAAGGCTCTTGTGCTAGAACAGTTTGATGGATCCAGTTATCCATATTACAGTCAATGTTTCCTTCACCACTGATAACCTTGATCGAAGCGATAACACCTTGAATATTAGGAGGAATAGTCACTAGTTCACTTCGTCATTCCACGAAACCCATACCACATTTATCCTTCTTCATAGGAAGATCCAAATCTCTACCCCACCCTTCGGGGTGCCCTGATACCACAATCGCTTGAGCTTTATTATAAGATGCCATGGATACCTCTAGCTTTCTGACCTCTTGACAAGCAATTTTGAAAACTTGTATAGCTTCTAAAAACTGAAACGGTGTCATGCACTTCGCCTTAGACTTCCACATATCGAAAGAAGCTCAAGTAGCTAACCATAGTCTTTTTCACCATAGACAATGACAACTTTATCTCTAACCAAGAACTTCATCTTTTGGTGCAACGTGGAAATCACGTCACTGATCCCATGGATCTAAGGGCGCCCAAACAAGCATCAATACGAGGGATTTATATCCATGATAAAGAATGTATCATTGAAAGTCTAAGGACCTATCTTCACTAGCAAGTCAACTTCACCAAATTCTGACCTCTTTGATCCATCAAACGCTTTCACAACTAGATCACTAGGCCTTAACACAACCCATTCATATTCCAATTTTAGGAAGGAGGACTTTGGAAGAACTTTAAATGATGATCTTGTGTCAACCAACACATTAGACAAAGTTGTACTCGCAATATCCATAGATATGTGTAGTGCTTTACTATGCTTTCTCCCCTCTGGAGGAAAATCAAAATTAGTAAACCCCACACCATTGCTTGCAGTAATACTGGCTATAATTCCTCCAAACTGATACATAGAAATTTCTTGCGGCACAAAAGAGGTACCCGAAAACTTCATCAATGCATTTCAATGATACTCTGAGTTCTGAAGCAAGGCCAGGATGGAAATCTTAGCTGGTGTTTGGCTCAACTGATCGATGATCTTATAATCACTCTTCTTGATGTATCACATCAACTCCGCCACATCTTTGTCTATATCAGCACTCAATTTTGGAACAAGAGGATTCTACACGGATTCTTCACCATTTACCACAATCTATTTGCCTTTGACCTTGGCCTAGGCATCATCACTACTTTCTGGTGGATAAGGAGGAGAGAAGATTCGACCATTTTTTGTGATACTTCTTTCACCTACAATATCATGGACCTTATCTTCTTCCGACGTCTCATTCACATACTTCTTTCCATGAAAACAATATTCACCTCCATAATTCCATTGTAGCATCTTATCACTAGTATACGGAACTAGACCAGGCAGAGTAATCGTCAAAGGAAACTGCTTAACAAGAATTGGTATTGTTACAGGAGCAGTAATCCTCTTGGGTGTATATGGAATGGTGATTACATCAAGTTCATTATATTCTACCCAGGTTTCAAAAACTAATCTGTCAAATTGTAGGGATCCTTAATCAACCTTTGAATCTAACTTTTCAAGTAGTCACAACCCTCTAGATTAATCAAACAATATTCATAATCAATAGAAAAAAAACGGAAACACACCTTTTATCAACATTTGTTCCTTCAAAAAAGATAAAGGAGTTGTTAACAAGTTCATATCCATCACAAAATTCAGACCTTCATCTTCAATAATGGAATTGACAACAGCGCCCCTATGAGGTGGCAAAGGTTGTTGTAGAATATTTGGTTCCGGTACTGGCCCAAAGTTGATAGCTTGGGAATCAAGTAGATCCTGTAGCCTAATCTTAAAAGCAAAGCAGTTTTCAATGTTATGCCATTGTCCTCTAGAGTGGAATTCACCTCGGGTATTAGCATCAAATTTTTGTGGAAACCTTTCTGGATTAATATTCGAAGTGCGCTTCTCAACCAATTTCAGCTCCAATAGATGAGGTAGCAGTTTAGTATAAGACATGGGAAGTGCATCAAAATATATCGGAGGTCGTCTCAGCTTCTATTGTTAATTACCTTGACGAGGTTCATATTCTTGCCTTTGAGGTGCTGTAGTTGGATAAGTTACAACGGAAACCTGATGATTTGGCTCCTGATAAGCCCTTCCTTTTCCTTTCCGAGAATACATCTCACTAGCTTCACCTTCCTATTTCTTTTGATGGCCACCAAAATATTTCTTAGCATTACCAGTATTATTAGTAGATGTAACATCCTGAATCGTCCCTATATTGGTTCCAACTTCAATTTTTTCACCATAAGTCACCATCTCAACAAAAGAGTCAGAAGTACTACATATAGTATAAAAAAATCCTTGCAGCATGATGGTAAACATATCAACCATTTTTCTTTCCATCATAGGAGGTTACACCCGAGCCGCCATATCGCACCACCTTTGCGCATACTCCTTAAATGACTCTTTATTCCCTTATGATAGATTCTGCAATTCAGTCCGGGTAGGTGCTGTGATCGGTGGGAATGAGAACTGACTGTTTTGGAATGTTGGTTCGCGTTTGTGTTTGTTTTCGCAAAATCTCGCGGTAAGCAAGAGTCGCCACCATCTTTTATTTTATCCAACAAGGAAAGGACAAAAGCACAGAAAAATTCCTTTTCGAGATGTTTCTCGGGTTCGGGAGGTAGATTATAGAAAGGGAAGGTGTTAGCACCCTTTCTATCCTTGGTTATCCACGGGCTCTTAGGTACTTGCTCACTATGTTTTCAAAAGATTTCTTTTCTTTGTGTTTGTGGGTTTTGAAAAGAGTTTTGTTTTTGAAGAGAGTGTAAGTGCGAAAAGTTTTGTTTTTGTTTTTTAAAAGAAGCAAGTACTTAAGAACATCTACCTACTCAAAAAGGAATTAAACTGTGCAAATGTTCTTTAGACAATGCTATCCCACTTTTGAGGAGTAGGTAGCACCGTCGTTGGAGTTTTCGGGTCAATTCGATTTAAGGGACGTGTGGCCACTAAAGCAATGTTAGGACGCCTTAGCGGTAACCCTAATGTCTTAGATCATTTTATCCGAGGCAACCGTTTCGAGGCAACTTTGATCTTTGGACAGGAGGGCGACCTCTAAGACTTCCTATACTCAATGACCACGTTCGAGGCAACCAAGTGAGGCGTACCCTAGGAGTGGCATGTGCGAGTGTGTCAATTTTCAGTTTATATTATCTTTGTACATATTATGGTGAGCTACGGTTGATTTTAAATTAAAGGTTAATCTTGTCATGCATAGCCTATTATTCAAACATCTAGCAGTTAATGGTTGCAGAAAATAAATTGCGGAAAATAAAGCTAAGCTATTACAAGGCGTCGGGTATTTACATCGCCAAAAACAAACCCTTGAAAATTAAATGCGAAAAAGTAAATAAAAGCGGTAAATAAAATCCTAAGTTAAAGCTATTACATCCTCGGAGCAATTACAATTATATGGATAAAAAATAATAAGCGCGAGAAAATTGAATCGGAATGTCCTAGGGTTTTGACCCTTTTTATTTAAAGAAAGCATATTTTTGGTCTTTTTTGAATTAAGAATTAAGTCTAACTAATAATTAATTAACTAATTAAAAAGAAAATATTTTTTGAGTTTTATTTTAATTAAAGAAATAAAATTAGAATGGCAAAAACATTAAAAACCTAATTATAAGTTAATTTTAATTTATTGTGAAAAGTGTTAAGATTAAACCTAATTAAAAAAACTAAATTCATTGGTTAATAATTTATTTACAAAAATAATGAAAGTGATGACGAAATAATATTTTTGATTTCTGCTTTTTTTATGAAAAAGAAGTTAGTTTGTTAATTAATTAATTATAATAATAAAATAAAAACAGTGAAAAGAAAAATAAGGAAACAAACTCAGGGGTGTTGGGCTCGAAAAGGGAGTATGAATTGCAATTTCGAGGCCCAAACGTCTAGCCTGTTGGACGTTCAGATTGCCTGGGTGTTTGTTGATCAAGGTTCATGGTGAACCTCATCCTGGACCATTGGATCTGAATCTGGAACCGCCTGGCGCATGAGATCTGGAGGTATATGATGCTCCCTGCCTGGAGCGCTGCATCTGAGTACCTAAAGAAAAAGTGTAACAAAGTTTTTGGGGACCTGGGATTCGAATCCAGGTCCCAGGGGGTCTTGCAATAACACGTTCACCAACTAGCCAACTTGTTCTCTTTGTTATGATAATAAGGAATAAATATCAAATAAAGAAACAAAATACTAAGCCTACAAAATAAAAGAACGCGCCACTGATTCAAATTGGCCAATCACGTTATGACACCTCTTCATCTTCTTCACAAAACCTGGTTAGATTACCTGCAGATTTTGTTCTGCAGGAAGTTTCGTAGCCTCTCTCTAAAAATTCTCCCTAGCCCACAAAAACGGAAGTTAAGAGTACCACTGTACTCGTCTCACCCCCTTGAACTCATCCATAGCCATTGTTGGCCTTGATTTTTCCTGCACACAAAACGCTTAAAAAACATATACAAGAAACCTAGGTTCTGGGTAGGGGGTTAGAGATCACGAAAACGAAAATACAATCAAATAATGCAGTTTGCTTAGGAATTTAATTGTTAATACAAATATGCAAGAAATTTGGCACAAAGATGCACAAAAACTGAGTTACGATTCCATGTGCAGAGCAAGGTTCATGGGGGCTTACAGTGTGTTAGAGGCAGTGAAAGGCTTGGTTTTTGATTGGTCTCGCTTCAGGAGGTTGCTGGAAAGAGATCGGAACCTTTGTTTGGTCCTGAAAAGGTCTCTAAGTGCAACTTCAGATCAAATATTATCAAGCTTTTTCTCAAAGTTGTGGCGCCGTTTCTACAGAGTTTATGTGTCTTGTTTTGTCTTTCACCTGTGTCTGCAAGGGTTTTTCGGGTGTGGTTTGTTTATGAGCATGAGGTTTATATAGCCAAGGAAATTAGGTCAACATTTGTGTATCAAATCTTGGTCCATTATGATGAAGATATTTGATTTGATTTCTTCATAAAGACTTGCTATATTTGATTCAATCAGGTTCCAATCTGCTTGCATGCGTTACTGCCAGCCTGTTATGAGCTGTTTGGGCCTCCAACATGATGAAAATCAAAAGCTGACTTGCCCCTTCGAATTTGTTTTCTTCGATTTCTTCAAAGTCCCCATTCGAACTACTCCAGTCACAGCCCCTTCGATTAAGACTCCCCCTGCTTCGATTGCATATTTGCAAGGGACACATGCCATTGTGAACTTTGGGTATTCTGGATAGGTTAGGATATGTGTTTTTGCTTAGTCACGCCAGCCTACTTCGAATCTTCCTTCTTTTCCAGCTTCAAAATCCAATTCGAATCTATTTAGAAAATCCCCTTTTAGACAAATTCGACCAGCCCTTGGCCTTGTGATGAGTCTAAGTTCTGATTCAAAGTGTCCAGAACTTCCTTCATCAGAGCATCTTAGATTAGAAGAAACCCTGCACTGAAATGCCATTTGAAGGTCCTTTCGTTCTGATGTTCTGATTGAGGTAAAGTATGAAGTTCCAGTCGAAGGACCCTCTGAAGTGCTAGTCGAAGCATTGTGACATTGGCTTGATCGAAGGGGTCCAGCGCTCAATCGAAGACTTGCACACTAAAGCTTGATCGAAGGAGGTCCAGCGCTCAATCGAAGACTTGCACACCAAAGCTTGATCGAAGAAAGTCTAACGCTCAATCGAAGACTGGTGAACCAAAACCTGATCGAATAGTGCCAAATGCCCAATCGAAGACTGGTGAACCAAGCCTGATCGAAGGATTTTGGATGCCTAATCGAAGACTTTTCCCAGATGCCAATTGAAAGACACTTTGTTCATCTTCAAAAAAACTTTATTTTCCTTAGGCAAGTGTTTGTGACCAACCATGTAAGGGAAGACCTTTTAAAACATGAGAGGGCAAATTTTGGGGTACAACAGTTGCCCCTGTTCAATTTTCTTAAACCTGAGGATATAGATTTGCTTTCGAGCCTTTCGTGATCCGAAGGTGGAAGATAATTGAACACTAGAGTGCCCAGAAATTTGCACTCGCATGGTGTAGTATCAGCATTGTGATGTCGGGAATGGGCTTACAGATGCCATTTGGAGATTGTTGGTAGGAGGATGGGCTTATAGATTCCATCTGCAGGAGTGTCGATCGCATAAGAGATTCCTTAGCGAGAACTTGCATACCTGAGAAAGAAAGATGGTCTTCCTGGCTTGTTACAGGTGTTAATCTTCAATCTCTTCATGCAGATAATTTTCCTGGCTTGTTGCAGGTATTAATGTACAGTCAGTCGTCCACCGATATTTTTCCTGGCTTGTTACAGGTATTAAACTGGGACTTAAAAAGGTTGGTCGATGAGATAGCTGTCCTGAGAGAAATAGAATTTTAGGAGCTTCAGTTGTCCGTTACTCTACTGGGGAATTAACTCTGGAGGTGAACTGCATATCTGGACTGAGAAGGAACCTGGGTAAGGTTACTTCATGATGAGTCCATGTAAAACTTCATCTGGAAAGGAGGAACCTGTATAAGGTTGCCTGATGATGAGTCCGTGTAAAACTGCATCTGGAAGGAAGGAACCTGTATAGGGTTGCCTAATGATGAGTCCATGTAAAACTGCATCTTGGAAAGAGGGAACCTGTGTAGGGTTTCTTGATGATGAGTCTGTGTAAAACTTCATCTTGGAAGGATGGAACCTGTGTAGGGTTTCTTGATGATGAGTCCGTGTAAAACTTCATCTTGGAAGGAAGGAACCTGTGTAAGGTTGCCTGATGATGAGTCCGTGTAAAAGTGCATCTGGAAAGAGGGAACCTGTGTAGGGTTGCCTGATGATGAGTTTGTGTAAAACTGCATCTTGGAAGGAAGGGACCTGTGTAAGGTTGCCTGATGATGAGTCCGTGTAAAACTTCTGCTAAGTTCGTGTAAAACTTCAGAATGAACCGGGGTAAAGTTACTTTGTGAGATAAGTTTGTGTAAAACTTCAGGATGAACCGGGGTAAGGTTACTTTGGGATGAGTTCATGTAAAACTTCAGGATGAACCGAGGTAAGGTTACTTTGTGATGAGTCCATGTAAAACTTCATCTGGAATGGAGGAACCTGTGTGGGGTTGCCTGATGATGAGTCCGTGAAAAACTGCATCTTGGAAAGGAGGAACCTGTGTAGGGTTTCTTGATGATAAGTCCGTGTAAAACTGCATCTTGGAAAGAGAGAACCTGTGTAGGGTTTCTTGATGATGAGTCTGTGTAAAACTTCATCTTTGGAAAGAGAGGGAACTAGTGTAGGGTTGCCTGATGATGAGTTCGTGTAAAACTTCATCTGGAATTGAGAAGGAACCGGTGTAGGGTTGCTTCGGGATAAGTTTGTGTGAGACTTCTGGAGGAACCTGGGTAAGGTTACTTTGTGATAAGTTCGTGTAAAACTCCAGGATGAACCGGGGTAAGGTTACTGTGGAATAAGTTTGTGTGAAACTTCTGGAGGAACCTGGGTAAGGTTACTTTGGGATGAGTTTGTGTAAAACTTCATTCAGAAATATATGATAAAGGACCCGTGTAGGATTTTTCAGGATAGACCCGTGTGAAGTCTGTTTAGTTTCCGGAGTTAATCTTGAACTTGCTGGAAGTTATTGATGATAACCATCTTTCCTGAAAAGGTACATGATTAATCGTATATGATGCATGACATGCATTGTATGATGATGTTCTCCAAATAAATGAGATTATGTTGTATGCGCACATCATGATGTATGAACATGAAATGCTATTGTGGTACGTCCGAGTTTGGGAAAGTAAATCCCTGACTGTTGTTGGAGAATAAAGAGTTTTACTCGCTGGAGATAACGACCGAAGATGATTGGGAGAATAATCCTGCTGGAGAGAATAACTCCGTTGGGGAATGGACTAACGAGGAAATGACTCTGTGGGGAGTATATACTCTGCTAGAAGATCTGTTGATTTGGAGAAATAAAACTCAACTGGGGATGAATTATTGTTGCTGGTGACAGTGAACCTTGTTGGGGATTGAATTTCTGTCTAGGAAAGGAATGAACTCCGCTGGGGATAGAAAGAACTTCGCTGGGGATGATCTTTCAGTTGCAACTTGCTGAGGATAACCCAGTTAGACTCTTGTGAGGATAACCTCTGAATTTGGCTGAGGAGACTTATTTGTGCTTCACAGGGGACAAGCTTCCAGAGTCTACCGGGGAAGAGCAGTTGTGGTCCTTTGATTTGTAGTAGTCGGAGAGGCAACCCAAGCTGGGGAATCCTGGTGTTGTTGGGGAAATAAACCCTGTCGTCAGTCCGCTAGAGAGGTGATATCTTCGTTGGGGGAAGTCCTTGAGGATTCTTGAGGTTGATTCAGTTGGGGAAAGGTTTTCAGAGATTAAACATTTGCTGGGAGTTATCCTATGAGAAGGATTTTGGGGAGATCTGTCATTGCCCCTAGTAGAAAGCGTTTGTGGAATTGCCAGAAAATGTTTAATTGTATGTAACCTTTCACTGAGATTGATATTCAATGCCCCAAGTGACGGAGATGGAGACTTGCCCCTGGTTACCCCTGCACTTCTTCAGAGATTTCTCGAAATCTTGACTGGACTGCCCCAGGTGATGGACAATGATCATGCCATGCCCCTTGATTGGAAGGAGATTTGTCAATGGAAGTGTCATCCTTTTTGAAGTGACTTTGTTCACTGAGAGGGCTTTCGTTCATCGGATATTCGTTGTGTGAATTTCTCCGCTGTCAAACAAATAGCCAAATGCAAACAGTGATATTCAAATAATGCAAAGTTTATGCTTGTCTTGAAGTTTTGAAAAATGTGCTTTTTAGCAGAAAACCTTTTTTAATATAAATTCAACAGAAGATTTAGGGCAAAGCCTTACAGGAGTCAGGATACCTTTTGTAACAGTATGCTTTTGAACTAACCCATGCTTCAGTTAGGACTTTTGGAGGGTTGTAACGTGGCTTGGTTCACGGTTTAAGAAACAAAGGATAAAGGCTCAAAGTATATTTGTACCCCCCGCTCTTCGTGATGTTCTTCAATCCTGAACTCAGTTAATTGTGCAGTTGAACTCCAAATGAGTCTGGAATGACGTTTTTGGTGATGTTCCACACAAGTTGAATTTGTTGGAAGGCAATCATTTTTGCAACATTTTTCATGTTGTTGAGGATTTTTAGCGACCTCGTTCTTTTGATTTCTTATCCCTAAATTTTTCCTTACTGTTCCTGTTTTCGAGATTATAGTCAGCGCGATGCCCCAGCTTTCTTATGCCTCCTTTATAGGTTTTGGCTCAGTGGGCTTTTTTTTTTTTTTAGAGATTGACTGCCTTTGAGATAAGGGACCACCACTGTCTTTTGATTCCAGAGGAATGCTTTTGATGTCGTTCGTTGTATTATGAATTGAGAGTTTTGCGACTTCAATGCGCATCTTTTTGAATTAACTGAGAGACTACCCCGCCCCAGGTTTAAATTAAAGGTTTCAATTTGTGTTTAAAACGGAAAACTCCTACTTCGTTGGCTCGAAGGGGTTGACTAGGGATTATCTTCCTTATAACTCCAGTGTTTAGGATTTGAAAGAAACGCCTGTACATCGTCAGCGAGGTCTGTCCAAAAGCATATTGTATGAAATTATGGCATTGTTTCGTCATCCTCCCTCTAAAGGCTTGTAGCTTTTAGCAAGAGTTGAATGTCATAAAGTGAGTAAAAAGCATAGTTTAAATGTAATGAAAATGATTGGACCAAATCAAGACAAACATATGCAATGCATTAATGAAACAAAGTTTGGCATTAATAGATAATTGTTTGAATAACAAAAGAACTTACAACTTGAAAATTCAAATGAAACAAAGACATTCTCAATGATTTGGCGTAGGAGCAGTGATTATGCTAGAGTCTCCGGGGGACCAAACTCAATCTCCTTGGCATCAATCAAATTCTGAATCTTGTACTTCAATGCCCAACAATCGTTAGTATCATGCCCGGGACTGTCAGAATGATAAGCATAGGTCGCATTAGGATTGTAGTTAGGAGAAGAAGTCTTGGGGTTTGGGTGAGGTTTTATCACCGTAATCAGATTCATCTTCAACATCTGCTGCAATGCTTATGACAATGGCATGTTGATGTTGGTGAACTGTCTTTTAGGATCATCTGGCTTTCGTTGATTTCCCTTTTGCTGCTGTCGGTGTGACGCAGAACCAGAGATCAAGACTGCCCCTACGTGTTGGTCATGGCGACCCTTTTGACCATACACAGCATTGGACTCTTTCTTCCCATTGTAGGGATTTTTTTGAGCATCAGAAAGTGTAGCTTCTTGAATCTTCCCACTTTTGATGCCAGCTTCGACCCTTTCGCCGGTCAGTATTAGCTCGGTGAATCCGGATGAAGAGCTTCCGATCAGATGTTTGAAATAGGGACCAGACAAAGTCCCAAGAAACATGTCCACCAACTCCCTATCAGACAGAGGGGGTTGGACTCTTCCAGCAAGATCTCTCCACTTCTTAGCGTAATCCTTAAAGCCCTCGCCTGTACTCATAGACATACCCTGAAGCTGAGTACGCGTGGGAGCAAGGTCGGCATTATACTGGTATTGCTTGTAAAAAGCAGCAGCAAGGTCCTCCCAGTTGCGAATGTTAGCTCCTTCCAGTTGACAGAACCATTCAAGTTGAGTCCCCGATAAACTATCTTGAAAGAAATGAACCCAGAGATTTCTATCAGCAGTATAGGGTTGAATCTTCCTCACATATGACCGGAGGTGTAGCTTTGGACAGGAAACTCCGTCGTACTTGGCAAAGGCAGGTGCCTTGAACTTATGGGGAATCACCACCCCAGAGGATAGACCTAGATCTCCGAAGTCCAGACCGGGAACCTTCTGTGTTTCCATAGCGCTCAAGCGGTCTTCCAGCTGTTTATACTTATCCTCAGCAGGAGGATACTGTTCTTCATCATAGTCCGTCTCGTTGTCAGAGACTTCAGGGCTAGGAGCCCTCCTTTCTTGTGGACCGTCCTTCCCTCCAGATGAGGTGGTCAGGTCAACTTCATTCTGCAGCCTGTTTCCAAACCTGCGTCCGGTGTTGAACAAGATGGTCCTTTTTTTCTTCTTCTTCCTCTCTTTCAGAATCAGGGTCTTCAGGTCCTGCTGACCCTTAGCAAGGCTCATGACCAACTCTTGAAATTGGGCATTCTGGACCTGGAGGGCCTTGATAGCTTGCTCATTGGAAGGTTCAATAGACATGATGATTGCTAAAATAAACAGCGAAGAAGATAAGAGACATGTACTGGGAGACCTGTTATGTAATGATATGTATGATATATGTATGCAATGTTTTCAAGGATCTCGCGGGGTAAACAAGAAACTGTTAGAATCTGAATCTGGTAGCTTGATTGAAGGAACTTCATGTTGCTGAGAGTCCTTCTTCAAGAGTCAAGCTCACCATATCCAGTGGGTCATAGCCCCTGATTCAAGTTATCATGCTTGGATTTCTAGACAACCTTGGCTAGAGGAAAATAAATCCCCTTTGCCCCTGGCTAGCCATTTGATTTACCATAACCTGCATCACAGACCCTTGAGATCCTTGAAATGGTTAAAGAAATGCTAAGGCATGATGTTATGATGTGTATGTTATGCGTTTAAACACAAGTGTGAGGTGATGTAAGTAAGCCCTGCAATAAATCCAGATTATTGGATTAGGACTGTGAACAAAACCTGCAAGGAACCCATGTTGTCAGATAACAAGTATGTGCAAGTAGTTCTAGTTTGAAGGCACACAAGTCACACCAAAGAGCCCTTAGATTTCAGGCTGGCATGGAGTTTAGGTATTACCCTCTTTCAGTTCAGTTGGTTTAAACATGTCCTAAAAAATAGTAACCGGGTTCTAGATGATCTCAATATCACTGACTACCCTCAATCGGTCATAATTCCAATTTAGCAACCTTTCCTTGCGGCTGGAATCATCGCGAGAGTTTAGTATCAATGAGTGTAGCATACTGCTACAGTTCTATGGTCAAGTTGGTCAATTTAAGGTTCTAAGGTCAGTTGGTGCTTAATGACTCCTAAGAAGACCCATATTCTCCTCGTTTCAACACAAGGGATATCGGTACAGAGTAAGGTGCCACACCAACGTAGCTACTGCTTCATCCGTATCGGTATACGCCGTACAGATCCCTCACAGTTTATTGCTACTTACCTAAAGGGTATCCCCAGATCCGGGTTAGGATCTATAGAACTCCGATACAAGCCCATGAAATTAAAGCATACAAAGCATACAATTGAAAACACAAGTGATCTAATCCTAAGGTACACCTCACTTATAAGCACTCCCCAGCAGAGTCTCCAGTTCTGTGATCGGTGGCAATCAGAACTGACTGTTTTGGAATGTTGGTTCGCGTTTGCGTTTGTTTTCGCAAAATGTCGCGGTAAGCAAGAGTCGCCAACATATTTTATTTTATCCAACAAGGAAAGGACAAAAGCACAAAAAAAATCCTTTTCGAGATGTTTCTCGGATTCGGGAGGTAGATTATAGAAAGGGAAGGTGTTAGCACCCTTTCTATCCGTGGTTATCCACAGGCTCTTAGGTACTTGCTCACTATGTTTTCAAAAGTTTGCTTTTCTTTGTGTTTGTGGGTTTTGAAAAGAGTTTTGTTTTTGAAGAGAGTGTAAGTGAGAAAAGTTTTGTTTTTGTTTTTTAAAAGGAGCAAGTACTTAAGAACATCTACCTACTCAAAAAGGAATTAAACTGTGCAAATGTCCTTTAGACAATGCTATCCCACTATTGAGGAGTAGGTAGCACCGTCGTTGGAGTTTTCGGGTCAATTCGATTTAAGGGACGTGTGGCCACTAAAGCAATGTTAGGACGCCTTAGCGGTAACCCTAATGTCTTAGATCATTTTATCCGAGGAAACCATTTCGAGGCAACTTTGATCTTTGGACAGGAGGGCGACCTCTAAGACTTCCTATACTCAATGACCACGTTCGAGGCAACCAAGTGAGGCGTACCCTAGGAGTGCATGTGCGAGTGTGTCAATTTTCAGTTTATATTATCTTTGTACATGTTATGGTGAGCTACGGTTGATTTTAAATTAAAGGTTAATCTTTTCATGCATAGCCCATTATTCAAACATCTAGCAGTTAATGGTTGCGGAAAATCAATTGCGGAAAATAAAGCTAAGCTATTACAAGGCGTCGGGTATTTACATAGCCAAAAACAAACCCTTGAAAATTAAATGCGAAAAAGTAAATAAAAGTGGTAAATAAAATCCTAAGTTAAAGCTATTACATCCTCAGAGCAATTACAATTATATGGATAAAAAATAATACGCGCGAGAAAATTGAATCGGAATGTCCTAGGGTTTTGACCCTTTTTATTTAAAGAAAGCATATTTTTGGTCTTTTTGAGTTAAGAATTAAGTCTAACTAATAATTAATTAACTAATTAAAAAGAAAATATTTTTTGAGTTTTATTTTAATTAAAGAAATAAAATTAGAATGGCAAAAACATTAAAAACCTAATTCTAAGTTAATTTAAATTTATTCTGAAAAGTGTTAAGATTAAACCTAATTAAAAAAACTAAATTAATTGGTTAATAATTTATTTACAAAAATAATGAAAGTGATGACGAAAATAATATTTTTGATTTCTGGTTTTTTTATGAAAAAGAAGTTAGTTTGTTAATTAATTAATTATAATAATAAAATAAAAACAGTGAAAATAAAAATAAGGAAACAAACTCAGGGGTGCTGGGCTCGAAAAGAGAGTATGAATTGCAATTTCCAGGCCCAAACGTCCAGCCTGTTAGACTTTCAGATTTCCTGGGTGTTTGTTGATCAAGGTTCATGGTGTATGATGCTCCCTTCCTGGAACCGCCTGGCGCATGAGATCTGGAGGTATATGATGCTCCCTTCCTGGAGCGCTCCATCTGAGTACCTGAAGAAAAAATGTAACAAAGTTTTGGGGGACTTGGGATTCGAATCCAGGTCCCAGGGGGTCTTGCAATAACACGTTCACCAACCAGCCAGCTTGTTCTCTTTGTAATGATAATAAGGAATAAATATCAAATAAAGAAACAAAATACTAAGCCTACAAAATAAAAGAACGTGCCACTGATTCAAATTGGCCAATCACGTTATGACACCTCTTCATCTTCTTCACAAAACCTGGTTGTATTACCTGCAGATTTTGTTCTGCAGGAAGTTTCGTAGCCTCTCTCAAAAATTCTCCCTAGCCCACAAAAACGGAAGCTAAGAGTACCACTGTACTCGTCTCACCCCCCTGAACTCATCCATGGCCATTGTTGGCCTTGATTTTGCCTGCACACAAAACGCCTAAAAAACATATACAAGAAACCTACGTTCTGGGTAGGGGGTTAGAGATCACGAAAATACAATCAAATAATGCAGTTTGCTTAGGAATTTAATGGTTAATACAAATATGCAAGAAATTTGGCACAAAGATGCATAAAAATTGAGTTACGATTCCATGTGCAGAGCAAGGTTCATGGGGGCTTACAGTGCGTTAGAGGCAGTGAAAGGCTTGGTTTTTGATTGGTCTGGCTTCAGGAGGTTGCTGGCAAGCGATCGAAACCTTTGTTTGGTCCTGAAAAGGTCTCTAAGCGCAACTTCAGATCCAAGATTATCAAGCTTTTTCTCAAAGTTGTGGCACCGTTTCTGTAGAGTTTCTGTGTCTTTTTTTGTCTTTCACTTGTGTCTGCAAGGGTTTTTCGTGTGTGATTTGTTTATGAGCATGAGGTTTATATAGCAAAGGAAATTAGGTCAACATTTGTGTATCAAATCTAGGTCCATTATGATGAAGAGATTTGATTTGATTTCTTCATAAAGACTTGCTATATTTGATTCAATCAGGTTCCAATCTGCTTGCATGCGTTACTTCCAGCCTGTTATGAGCTATTTGGGCCTCCAACATGATGAAAATCAAAAGTTGACTTGCCCCTTCGAATTTGATTTCTTCAATTGCTTCAAAGTCCCCATTCGAACTACTCCAGTCACAGCCCCTTCGATTAAGACTCCCCCTGCTTCGATTGCATATTTGCAAGGGACACATGCCATTGTGAACTTTGGGTATTCTGGACAGGTTAGGATATGTGTTTTTGCTTAGTCACGCCAGCCTACTTTGAATCTGCCATCTTTGCCAGCTTCAAAATCAAATTCGAATCTATTTAGAAAATCCCCTTTCAGACAACTTCGACCAACCCTTGGCCTTGTGATGAGTCTAAGTTCTGATTCGAAGTGTCCAGAACTTCCTTCATCAGAGCATCTTAGATTAGAAGAAACCCTTCACTGAAATTCCATTCGAAGGTCCTTTCGTTCTGATGTTCTGATTGAGGTAAAGTATGAAGTTCCAGTCGAAGGACCCTCTGAAATGCTAGTCGAAGCATTGTGACATTGGCTTGATCGAAGGGTTCCAGCGCTCAATCGAAGACTTGCACACTAAAGCTTGATCGAAGGAGGTCCAGTGCTAAATCGAAGACTTGCACACCAAAGCTTGATCGAAGGAGGTCCAGCGCTCAATCGAAGACTGGTGAACCAAAACCTGATCGAAGAGTGCCAAATGCCCAATCGAAGACTGGTGAACCAAGCCTGATCGAAGGATTTTGGATGCCCAATCGAAGACTTTTCCCAGATGCCAATCGAAAGACACTTTGTTCATCTTCAAAAAAACTTTATTTTCCTTAGGCAAGTGTTTGTGACCAACCATGTAAGGGAAGACCTTTGAAAACAAGAGAGGGCAAATTTTGGGGTACAACAGGTGCCATGTCACATTATATTGATAATGTAGAACAAAAGCTTCATCCATCTCTCTCCAAGTGTGAATGTGAGAGCTTTCCAGTTGCATATACTAATCCAATGGTCCACCAACCAGGTTGTCTTAGAAAAACTGCATGAGCAGATTCTCATGACTAGAGTACACTGACATTTTCCTATAGTAAGACTTAACATACGTCTTAGGATAGGAAACACCTTTGTACTTGAAAAATCTGACACCTTAAATTTCGGAGGAATCTTCACTCAAGGGACTAATCCCAAATCATACATATCAAGCCCCATAGCTCCATGATTTTCAAAAGCCCACATACGCTCCTGGGGAACGTAACTTCCTATCGGCTTCAATGGGTTCTTCATGATTAGAAAATCATTCATCAAAATTATCATCTTCAAGCGGCTAATCATGTATCAGAACAACTCTTCTGATTTGTGGCTGAACAAAAGGTTATTCATTATTCTGACAAGAATGAGTGGGTGGAGGAAAATTTACCACAACTTGAATCACTGGGGTACCTTGATTGTTGCCAACATTATTACCAAGGTTAACAGTAGGACCGTTCCCAAGATTAACACCAACATTAGCATTCAAAATTTGACCACCCGAATTACCAGCAAGATTATTTACAGCAACCCCTACAAGGTTTCCAACATCTCCTAGAGGAGGATTCATATTTCCATTCCCTTCATTTGTAGTGGCAACAGGTCTCGTAATTAGATCCCTTAGCTCTTCGTGACCTCGAGCCATAGTTTGGATAATCTCCATCAACTGTTTAACAAGAGTGTCCATCTTGACACCCATAATAGCTACATCAGCCTATATATGTTCCACATGTCTCTTTGAATTACCCTTGTCCTTATACCGATGAGAGTTTGAAGTTGTAATCTCTAAAATGAACCAGATCAGAAGTAAGAAGACCTACCGGAACCACCTTTTATGATATGATATGTTATGAATGCATAAGTGCATGTAATGCATGCAATGAAATGTTTAAATATTTCCAAGATCCTAGAGCTTTGATTCAAGTTCTTAGGCGAGAACGAGAGACAAGATAGTGAACACCAATAATCTAGATTCTCATTAAACAAAAAACAAGAAGGAATACACATAGTTCAATGATCCCCATCCCTTGGGTTGTTCAAATATTAATACCAAGAGTATTAGAATAGCCAAATAAAGATCCCATCAACAAGCCTGATGGTGATCTTCGAAAAAAGAGAAAAACAACAAAACATATAACTCTATATAGCTCAATGATCCCCATCCCTTGGGTTGTCCTTCAATTGAATCTTGAGATTTGCATTCTCTTCTATAAGACTCTGGGTGCTCTCTTTCTCAAGCTAGGCGTCTTTACGAAGAAGCTACTTTTCCAACCCTTCAATCTTGGTCTTGTACCTCTTCTCCATGCCAGCTTTGGATGCTTTGAGGATCTTTCAATGTTGGCACTTTTGTTTGTATTTATTTTCGATCTTAGAAACAATTTTCTGTTGATTTTCCAAGGAAACAAAATTATCTTCAACCCTTGGCCTCTTTTTTACAACCCCTGACGTCTCTCTCTTGAACATTTTGAGTTTATGGGCTAGTTGAGTCTTCTCTTAGGTAGGCATAACACATTTTACCACCATAGTCTCACGTTCCTCAAGAAAACATTGATTATGAGCTTGCACTATCTCATAATCTCCCTTTGGTACAACATCAGGTTGATACGGCTCTTGAGGGCACAAAGGCTTTTCTATGGAAAAAGGCCAACAACGATCTTTGTTTCTTTCTTTAATCCACTGAATGTAAGGCTCATAAGTTGTGGGATCTTTTTTTACCAAAATATTGTCCTCCTTCAAAGTTAATTCTTTTCCAAGCTTTGACAGCTCTATCCATCCAATAGGTACTGTCAGGAACATCATAGAACAAGGATTCCTACATGTTCTCCTTTTCAAGTGGTCCTCTTAGAGCATATCCCAATTGTCTTCGAGAAAGAGTTAGATTATAGTTAATTCCACCTCTTATGCCCTTGAGTGGTACATTAAAGAATTCCCCACAATGGAAGATTACTTTTTTACTCTCAGTCCTAGACAAATCATGCCTATACCAGTCAATATCCTTGGAGGTAAGCCCCATCAGCCTTGAAGCCCATTTTATAGTATGCTGAGTATCAACAAAAGCACCATGACAGGGAAGATGACCTCTAAACCAAAGATAAATTAATGTAGTGCAATAATGAACAACTCTACCTTTCCCCTTGTAACTTCTAGAGTGTATGGAATGATAAATGTATCACATGAGAGTTCGCACAGGATTTATTTGCATGAATATGGAAACATCATTCTTGTCAACAAATTTGATCTCATTTCGAAACAAAACCATCACGTAAATGCAACAAGCTAAGATAAAGTTGAAACCCTTCCAATCTTTCTTATCAGCCATGGCATTAGCTTCCTTCAACATAAAATTCAAATTAAAAATGTGTACAAGTCCTTTCTTCGTAAAGTTGTCCTTTATAACAGATTCACCCAAATAAAGGGCGACATCAATTTGAGCAGCATCAGGTTTCTTCATAGAAGTATGAAAAGGAACTTCGTGCAATATAAGAATGTCCGTGATAGTGGAATACTCTTCCAAATTCGATGCCAACGGATAATCATAGAACATGAATCATCTCAGGTTGCAGTCATAAAACTGAAACAGAGCTTGGAGGGCGTCCTTATGGTATTCACTGAGAGGCGACTTTAGACACATCAGAATTCTTCCATAATATTTCATAAAGGTATTAACATTCTCGGAAGGAGACATCTTGGATAGCAAGATTATATTATCGATAACTGGCACAAGGAACTTGTAAACAATATGATATTTATGGTGTTCTTTCTTCTCAATATCCATCTTTGAAGGCAGACTAACCAACAAAACTCAAAGACTAGAGATCCTGGAAATAAGAAGACATGTATGTCAAAATGTAGTTAAGAAAATGTTTCATGAATGCAATAGGATCATGGATTCCATAAACTAAACCACTATTGTGCGGATAACAGACTCACGGTCACATGTAAAAGGATCAAAGGTCCAGACCATTTCAGAATACTAGAGAACCAAGTATCAAAGATCATCATTTGTACCGGTAAGAATAATTACCACCCAACCTCACATGCAAATTCTAATCATAATAGGGTTTCTAGTGGCAACATGAGTTGAAAGTCTTCTATTCTAACACCTCATCTCTGCATAGAGCGTGCAAGACAAAGGCTTTGTTAATAGAACCTCTTGTGAGTGTGGTATCTCATTCCTCCTTAAACGTGTCAATAAAACACGGGATTCAACAAGAGTATCTGCTCTAACCTATGTGTACACTGGCCTGGATAATGAGCCTTTTACCTCATGTAAAACCCTCCCATCAATGAAACAACACAACACATCAGTAGTAAAATATAATAAAAACAAGTATCCAGATGTAGATGAATGCACACATGTACACATATCAACATATACACAATAAACATATATACATATGTATAATCAAAAAATCTAAATAAATAAGTGAAACCACGCGGCCGGAACCTGTCATCTGGATGTAATGAAACATCAATGACGTTGCCACCGAACGTCTTTTATCCCGCCGAAAGGGAAAGGTAAACATCGAGAAAACCTTGAAGGGGAGAAATCACGGTCTTTCGGCGGAGAGATCGGGTAAGGGAGTCTGTTACGCGAGGGGAAGGTATTAGCACCCCACACGCCCATAGTACTCTACGGTATCCACTCTTGTTGTCTAATCTAATGGGTGTGGCCAAATCCTATGTCTATGGCTTAAAACTGAAAAGGGAATGCATGCAAAAGAAAAAGAAAATAATGTAGGGAAAATAAAATATGTGCTCGGTTGGTCCCTACCCCAATGCATACGTATCCCTTTTAAGGAATCAGAGCATACTTTACATATTTTTTATGCAAAGTATTTTTTAACTACGTCAGCATTCACAGGGAGAGGGAAGTACTCTCCATTCGTAGTCGTGAGCATCATCGCTCCTCCAGAGAAAACTTTTCTGACCATGAAAGGATCTTCATAAGTTGGAACCCACTTGCCCCTGGGATCTCCCTGGGGAAGAATTATCCTCTTTAGCACAAGGTCACTTGGCTTGAAACACTGTGGCCGTAACCTCTTATCAAAAGCTTTCCTCATTCTTTACTGATATACCTGACCGTGACATACGGCCGTCAATCTCTTTTCATCAATAAGTTCCAACAGATCCAGCCGATTCTGTACCCATTCACTTTCATCTAGCTCAATATCTCTCATGACCCTAAATGAAGGAATCTTGACTTCTACCGGCAGTACTGCTTCCATGCCGTAAACCAATGAAAATGGGGTTGCCCCAGTAGAAGTACGCACCATGGTACGATAACCATGCAAAGCAAAAGGCAACATCTCATGCCAATCTTTATAGGTTACCACCATCGTCTGCACAATTTTCTTGATATTCTTATTGGCCGCTTCGACAGCGCCGTTCATCTTTGGTCTATATGGGGAAGAACTATGATGCTTGATTTTGAAAGACTCACAAAGCTCCTTCATCATCTTGTTGTTCAAATTAGACCCATTATCGGTAATGATCTTCTCAGGCACTCCGTAGCGACAGATAATATTGTGCTTAATGACCCGAGTCACCACCTGCTTGGTGACATTGGCATAGGATGCAGCTTCGACCTATTTTGTAAAATAATCGATGGAAACCAGAATGAAACGGTGCCCGTTGGATGCAGTCGGTTCAATTTTGCCGATCATATCAATTCCCCATATCGCAAACGACCAAGGGGAAGTCAAGACATTCAAAGGTACTGGCGGCACATGCACCTTATCAGCATAGACTTGACATTTGTGGCAAACTCGTGCATGATTGTAATAGTCAGTCTCCATGGTTGACCAATAATAACCTGCTCGCAAAATCTTTTTAGCCATGGTATGCCCGTTGGAATGGGTCCCAAAATCACCTTCATGTATCTCTTCAATGATTCTAGCTGCTTCTTTCTTGTCAACACATCTGAGCAGTAAACAATCATGATGCATTCTATACAACACACTGTGATCGGTGGATCTGGAACTGACTGTTAAACGCTGGTTCGCGAAATGTCGCGGAAGCAAGAGTCGCCACCGTCTTTTATTTTCTCCAAATGGAAAGGACAAAAGCACAGAAAAATTCCTTATAGAGATTGCTCTCGGTTCGGGAGGTAGATTATAGAAAGGGAAGGTGTTAGCACCCTTTCTATCCATGGTTATCCATGGGCTCTTAGATACTTGCTCACTGTGTTTTCAAAAATGGTTTGTTTGCTTTTCAACTGTGGGTTTTAAAAAAGTTTCTTTGAAAATTCCAGTTCGACTCTTGTATCGGTCCTCAAGAGTGTTTGAAAAGTCGCTTTCGAAAGCTTTTGAAAAGGTGTCGGTGTGAAAAGTATTTTTGATTTGTTTTGAAATTATTTTGAAATTAGAGCAAGTATCTAGAGTTGTCTACCTACCCTAAGGAATTCGTCTGTGTAAATGTCCTTTAAAGTAGTGCCATCCCACCATTGAGAGGTAGGTAGCACCACCGTTGGAGGTATTCGGGTCAATTCGAGGTTCGGGACATGGTGATCACCAGAGCAATGGGAAGACACCTTAGAAGCTACCCTCATGCCAGGTTCCCGGATCATGAGGACTTACTAAGACATTCTCTACTCGACGATCACCTTTCGAGGCAAGGCAACAGTGAGGCGTACCCTAGGGGTGGTGTGTGATTTGTGTGTCAGATTCGTTTATTTTTGTCTTGTTCATGTCAAAGTGATCTAAGCGTTTGTTTTTATTTTAGGCCATTCATTCTTGCATGCATTTATTTAACAGTTAAAAAATTGCGAGAATTTAAAAGTTCTAAACTATTACAAAGGCGCGGGTCCACATCGCCAAAATTTCCAGGACCCGATTTGACAGAAAGTAAATAAGTAAAGTAAAGTGCGAAAGATTAAAATGTCTGAGTTTACAAGGCTTTGGGAGAGGTACATAAATATTAAAAGAAAAAGAAATAAATACGCGAATTGAATTGAAACTGGAAACGAGGGCGTGGGACCCTTTTTAATGAAATTAAATTATTATTTATAAATTAATTAAAATTAAAATAAAAGGAAAAATTATTTTTGAGGTTTTCGTATTTATGGTTTTTTAATGAGATTTAAATAAAATTAAAAGATTAACCCTAATTCTAATTTTTTTTAATTTATTAAGAAAACATATTAAAATTTAAACCTAAATTAAATTAATTATTTACATGCAATTTGATTTATAAAAATAAATAATATTTTAATAATTAATTATTGTGAAAGAAAAGAAAAAAGGATAAAAAATTGATCAAACCCTAATTCTACCAATTTTAAGTTTATTATGAAAAATATTAAGATTTAACCCTAAATTAAAAAACTAAAATCAATTAATGATGTTTATTAAAAAAATAACATAAAAATATTCATTTTTTGTCTTTTTTCTGATTTTTATATTGTCTTTATGTTTTTTAAGAAAATATTAAATTAAAGAATTAAAAGAAATTAATTAAAATAAAGAAAAGAAAAATATAAAAAGAATAAAAGAAACAAACTCTAGGGGGTTCTGTCCCCAAATGGAGGGTTTATTGTAGCCATTCTGGCCCACTTATATCAAGCCCTTTTTGACCTTTTCAGGACGCGTGTAGGTGCGTTGACTCAGGTCCATCATGTTCCTTCAATTATGACCCTTTGATCCGTCTCAGTAGGCACGTGGATGGCTTGATTTAGTGGATGTACGATGGACGCTAACACTGAAACTGCACATAAGCGTTAAATGAAAAATAATATGGAAAGGGGTGGGGACCTGGGGTTCGAACCCAGGTCCTTTGGTTTACCAATGCCTATGCCTGCCAAACGCGCTGTTTGATTTCTTTGTATATTACATAACCAATAAACCTTATAAAATAAAGACAAACGTTAGTGGGAATTTTAGCGCGAAATTTGAATGAACCACTTACGCCTCGCCACGTAGCCTTCTTCTTCCTCGTTCCCTGAAACAAAAGGGTTAGCAACGGTTTTGAACCGTCCTCAAAACCTGCCATAATTCAAAATAGCGATTAGGAATCCTTGCATTAGAAATTAGGCGCGACATATGGATTTGATTGGCATGAAGCTTCTGAATCTGATGGCATGGGTCTCGAGTCTTAATTTTTCTTTGAATGTAAAGCCCCAATTTTCCAAGTCTGAAACCCTAAGGTGCTTCAATGGCAATTCTTCATATAATGCGTAAAAACTCAATTCAATCACATGGTTAGTTTCAGAATCATCCAATTAGTATGAATCCATAAAAGAAATGCCATGAAAATGCTTAAATATTAAAACACGATTATGCATATAATTGAAAACAGTTTGAACTCCCTATACCAATTCTGGGCGTGTAAGGGTTGGAAAATTATTCAGTTAGCTTCAGTAATGCACGAGGAAGCTTTTGCAATTGGTCTCTTGCTCTGAATCGTGCTAAAACCTAGTTTTCAGTTTCCAATTTTTTGACAAAAAATTCAACTTTGGTTCTTGAGTTTCTGCGCAGCTGGGAGGTTCTTGGCATTAGGGTTGCACTATGTATATATGTGTGAAGGTTTTAGGTCAAAGAAATCAAACAAAAACCTTTGCATTCATGATTTTCAAGATTTGATTTTCAAGAATCTTTTCCAATATTTCTTCATGCCTATTTGGTACAAATCATGGCCAATCACTTCAATTCCTTCCATATCTGATCATGCACGAAATCTTAAGCCTATTCCATGCACAAAAAGATTTAGAAAATTAGGTTTAGTATTTTTCACCTATTTATTTTAATTAAATGAATTATTAATAATTAAAAATCCAAATAAATAAATAAAAAATGATAAAAACTTCCCTTTGGGCCAAATGGTCGTGCACATGCCTTGGATGATGAATTGTGGAAGAAAAAGAGGCCCATTAGCATTTTTAGGTCATTTGAAGCAATGTTGACTTTTCAAAATATCCAAAAATTTCCCAACTTCCACAAGGCATAACTTGCTCAATTTTTAAGCTTTGCTCATGTTCTTGGACATTTTGGAAAGGTATTTGAGTCCTCCAACCAATGTTTTTGGTCCCATGTCATTTTGATTTACCAATCTCAAGTTATGGCCTTTGACTTAAAGTCCCTTTTTGTTGACTTTTGAAAATGACCTATAATGTTGAAATTGATAACTTTTTGTGAGAGCATTTCTTGGACTTGAAATATGAAGAGGAGTTGTAGGAAATGTCTTTATCTTCAAAATGAGCTTTGGATGGAATTTTTCTGATAATCCATGTGGAAGTTATGCCTTGGTCAAGTTACAGTTGACTTTTTCAACTGTCCAAATATGGAAACTTTTGCATCTTGAGACTTTTTGATCCAAGCTTTGAGAATCATGATAAAGAATTGATCAAATGATGTTTGTGGCTTCAAAATGAGATGTTGACCAAAAATTTGAACTTTTGACTGTCAAATGACCATTTTGCCCCTACAGTTGACTGTAGTGCAATTAGGGTTTTTGACTGTGCAATTTTGTGCTATAAGTCTTGAAACTTGGTATGAGGATGCTTGACCATATTTGTAGGAATGTGAGACTTGATTGGACCCTTGGAAACTTCATTTTCTTTGTCAGAACCAAAACCCTAATTTTTGACTGTTAGGAGGTCCTTGAACTGTGCAACCCTTGGGGAGATTTTGAAGCTTTGACTTGGCAAATTTTGCAGAATATGGGAGGGCAAATTTTGGGGTACAACAGTTTCCCCTGTTCAATCTTCTTAGACCTGAGGATGCAGATTGGCTGACGTGCCTTTCGTAATCCGAAGGTGGAAGATGATTGAACACTAGAGTGCCAAGAAATTTGTGCTCACATAGTAGTGTGATGTGGGAATGGGCTTATGGATGCCATTTGGAGATTGATGAATAGGATGATGGGCTTATAGATGCCATGCTAAGAAGTAATGGAGGGTGGATGGGCTTATGGATGCCATCTGGATGTAGATCGCGTAAGAGATTCCTTAGCGAGAACTTGCGTACCTGCAAAAGAAAATGATCACCTGACCTGTTACAGGAGTTGGTCTTCAAACTCTTGGTATAGATGTGTCCTGACTGGTTACAGGAGCTGGATCTGGAGCTTCAAAAGGTGATGAATGAGCCAGGGATGGTTACTACCTCAACAGGAACGCTGAGAGAACCTTAGGCGATTTCAACCTCAACAGTAATCATTGAGAGAATCTGGGGACGATTACTACCTCCGCAGTAACGGGGAGAGAATCTTGGATATCTTCTACTTCAACAGTAATGCTGAGAGAATCTTGGGATGATTACTACCTCCGCAGTATCGGGGAGAGAACCACAGGCGACTACAACCTCAACAGTAATCATTGAGAGAATCTTGGATAACTTCTGCTGAGTCTTTATCAGGAAAATCTGTTTGGGGTCGATTTAACTGGACTAGAGAAGGCCTTGGACTGGATAAGAAACAGAAAATCTTAGGGTCGATTAACTGAACCGGTCTAGGTCTTGAAGTGTCTTCAACTGGATAAGAAACAGGGATATCTTAGGGTCGATCTGACTGAACCAGAGAAGGCCTTTGACTGGATAAGAAACAGAAAAGTCTTAGGGTCGACTTAGCTGAACCGATCTAGGTCTTGATGTCTTCTACTGGATAAGAAACAGGGAGATCTTAGGGTCGATCTGACTGAACCAGAGAAGGCCTTTGACTGGATGAGAAACAGAAAAGTCTTAGGGTCGACTTAGCTGAACCGGTCTAGGTCTTGATGTCTTCTACTGGATAAGAAACAGGGAGATCTTAGGGTCGATCTGACTGAACCAGAGAAGGCCTTGGACTGGATAAGAAACAGTAAAATCTTAGGGTCGATCTGACTGAACCAGTCTAGGTCTTGAAATAGCTGAGAACTTAACTGGATTTTTCCTGAAAGGTTAAAGTCAGTCATATGCAATGCATGATATGGATCAGGAAATGATGTTCTCAAAATAAATGAGATTTGTAAGATATGATGCGTATATGCATGCTATAATGATGTATGTGATGTTTATGAATGTATATTTTCGTCTTAGGAAAATAAATCCTTGACGGGTGCCGGGAAGTCACTCCTGGGCTGATGTTGAAGAATAGATCTTTGCTTCCGCTGGGGATGATAGTTGCAAGAATACCGGTAGAAGAAAATAATTCCGTTAGGGAATAAACTTGGCGAATGAATTACTCTGCGGGGAGAAAAGTACTCTAGCTATCTTGCTGGGGAATAATACTCTGTGGGGAGAGAGGTACTTTGTTGAGATATTGATGGTAACTTTACTGGGGATACCATTGTTGTGTTGGAAGTGTTGATAGACTTCGCTGGGGATAAGAAGACTTCGTCGAGAACGATCTTTCCGTGGCTTTCAGCTGAGGATAACCCAGTTATACCCTGGTAGGGAAATAACTCTTTGGATAAGGCCGGGGGACGCGTTCGTGCTCTGTAGAGGATAAGCTTCCAGAATCTACTGGGGATAAGCTTACTGCTTAGGGAGATGGATTCCAACTGGATTGGACTCTCTTGGGGAAGTTTTGAGATGTCGGGGAAGTGACTCCATTGAATGTTTGATATACCTCCGGGGAACAATCTTTAGGTCGAGACTGCCGGGGATGCTTGTTAAGAATATTCGTATATTGCTGGGGAATGTTGAGACCTGCGGGGGATACTCAATTTCCTTAAGGTTTGATTGTAGCTTGAGGAGAGTGTACTGACTTGCTGGCTCCCTCTCTAGGGAATTAAGATGTACTGGTTATGTTCTTCAGCTGAACCTACCTTGGTACCTTGGAGGACAGAACAATTAGATTGCTTAGACAACTCTTTATTGCCCCTGTTTCTAGTGTTACCTGTAATTAGTCTTTTGTTTCGTATGCAAATATTCATGAGTTAGAAAATTATCGTCAATGCATATATCACAAACTGAACCTTGGACGTTCTTCGCAAAACAAAATAGAAAAAGAAAAAACAAAGGCAATTTGTCTGAAAAGTGTATTTATATTGATTTTTGAATTTGCCTGTAAATAGGCGTTTATGTACGAGAGACTGACGTCCTAGTAAGAGAACTCCGCCGAACAAAAGAGTTTATACAAATTTGTACAAGAGAAAATAAAACAGCTGTGTGAAATGAATGATCCCACTGGGTTTCAACCCTGCTATTGCCCTTATATCTCCGAGCGTCTCATCACTTGATGACCTTAGTTGAAAGTGAAGCTGACTGATCGATGCCGTCTGAACATGATGTAGATACCAGATTCTGGATGCAAAGTGATCCAATGAGACATAGTATTACGCTTTCATCCCTAACTTTTTCCTGGGCCGCCCTTTCGGGTTTTCAGTCCACCGGGATACCCATTTTTACCCAAGCCGCCTTTTCAGGTTTTCGACTTGCCGGGTGTACAGATTTTTTCATTTCATCCCTTCATTTTGCCCGAACCCTTTTGGTTTGCCGGGAAGCCCTAATTTTTGCCTAGGCATGTCAGCCTAGCGGGTCTTTTTTATGCGTAGTATCTTTTTACTATGTCTGCATTAGCGGGGTGAGGAAGGTCGTCACCATCCATGTTGGTTAGAATCATGGCTCCCCCTGAGAACACATGTTTAACCACAAATGGCCCTTCGTACGTAGGGGTCCATTTGCCCCTTGGATCACTCTGAGGAAGGATGATTCGCTTGATTACCAGATCCCCAACTTGATATTCCTGTGGTCTGACCTTTTTGTTAAATGCTCTGATCATCCGTTTCTGATACGTATGACCATGACAGATAGCAGCAAGTCTCTTTTCATCAATGAGGTTTAGCTGATCAAGTCGTGTCTGGATCCAATCATCTTCGTTCAGATTTGCATCCTTCATTATCCGGAGAGAGGGTATTTGCACTTCGATCGGTAAGACTGCCTCCATACCATAAACCAAGGAGAAAGGAGTTGCCTCGGTTGACGTCCTGGCTGAGGTACGGTACCCATGTAGAGCGAACGGTAACATCTCATGCCAATCTTTATAAGTCACTGTCATCTTCTGCACGATTTTCTTGATATTTTTATTTGCTGCTTCTACAGCCCCATTCATCTTCGGTCTGTAAGGAGAAGAATTGTGGTGCTGTATCTTAAACTGCTCGCAAAGTTCAGTGATCATCTTGTTATTCAGATTGGTACCGTTGTCTGTAATGATCCTTTCTGGGACGCCGTATCGACAGATCAGGTTATGCCGAATGAACCGTGCCACAACAGTCTTGGTTACCGTAGCGTAGGATGCTGCCTCAACCCACTTCGTAAAATAGTCAATCGCTACCAGGATGAAGCAATGCCCGTTAGATGCCGTAGGTTTAATCTCACCGATCATGTCTATGCCCCACATTGCGAACGGCTAAGGCGCAGTCAGAACATTCAAGGGAACTGGAGGAACATGCACCTTGTCCGCGTATATCTGGCACTTGTGGCATGTCTTGGAATGTTGGTAGCAGTCTGCTTCCATTGTGGACCAGAAATACCCTGCCCGAAGGATTTTCTTCGCCATAGTGTGTCCACTGGAGTGTGTACCAAAGGTCCCTTCATGTAGCTCCTCCATGATCCTTTCTGCTTCAGTTTTATCCACACAATGCAGTAAGGTCGAATCATGGTTTCGCTTATACAGGATGCCGTTGCTAAGGAAGAACTTCGCTGCGAACCTTCTCAGAAACTTCTTATCGTTGACAGATGCACCTTCAGGGTATTCCTGAGCTTCCAAGTATCTCTTCACCTCATGGTACCAAGGCTTCTCAGTCACCAATTCAGTCTCGAGATCACAACAGTATGCCGGTTCGTCCAGTTTCCAGATGATGATCCGGGGAGCCTCATTATCCCATTTGACCTTGAACATGGAAGACATTGTAGCTAACGCGTCCGCCAGCTGATTCTCCTCTCTCGGGAAGTGTTCAAAGGTTATCTTTGTGAAGTGGGGGATCAATGTCAACACACATTCTCTGTAAGGAATAAGATTCGGATATTTCGTATCCCACTCTCCTTTGATCTGATTGATCACGAGAGCGGAATCTCCGAAGACACTCAGAAACTTGATTCTTAGGTCGATCGCAGCTTGAAGACCCATGATGCACGCCTCATACTCCGCCATGTTGTTGGTATAGTTGAAACATAGTCGGGCAGTGAGTGGAGTATGAGTGCCTTGAGGTGATATGATTACAGCGCCGATGCCGTTACCCAAAGCATTGGAGGCTCCGTCAAAGTGCATAGACCATCGGGATCCTTCCTCAGGTCCTTCATCCGGTCCAGGTACTTCACAATCAGTCACAATCATGATGCTTTCGTCCGGAAACTCAAAGTTCATTGACTGATAGTCGTCGACTGCCTGATGTGCCAAGTGGTCTGCTAATACACTTCCTTTGATGGCTTTCTGGGTTGTATACTGAATGTCGTATTCCGTCAAGATCATCTGCCATCTTGCTATTCTCCCAGACAGAGCAGGCTTTTCAAATATGTACTTTATAAGATCCATTTTTGAGATCAACAAGGTAGTGTGAGTCAGCATATACTGTCTCAGCCGGCGAGCAGCCCATACCAAAGCGCAGCAAGTTTTCTCAAGCAGTGAGTATCGGGTCTCACAGTCGGTAAACTTTTTGCTAAGGTAATAAATGGCATTCTCTTTTCGGCCAGACTCGTCATGCTGCCCCAGCACACACCCCATTGAGTTGTCGAGTACTGTCAGGTATAATATCAGAGGTCTCCCTTCAACCGGTGGCATAAGGATGGGCGGTTTTTGGAGATACTCCTTGATTCTGTCAAAAGCAGCCTGGCATTCGTCATTCCAACGTACTACCTGATCTTTCTTCAGCAGCTTGAAGATTGGTTCACAAGTAGCAGTTAGGTGTGAGATGAAACGAGCAATGTAATTCAGGCGTCCTAAAAAGCCTCTGACCTCTTTTTCTGTCTTAGGAACAGGCATCTCTTGAATAGCTTTAACCTTGGCAGGGTCCACTTGAATACCCTTATCACTTACAACGAAGCCTAGAAACTTTCCGGATCTTACCCCGAAGGTGCACTTGTTCGGGTTCAACCTCAACTTGTACAACTTCAGACGGTCAAACAATTTCTGCAGATGATCTAGGTGCTCTTCCTCAGTCTGAGACCTTGCAATCATGTCGTCAACATACACCTCTATCTCATGATGGATCATGTCATGAAATAAAGCGACCATGGCACGTTGGTAGGTTGCCCCAGCATTCTTCAGTCCAAAAGGCATGACTTTGTAGCAGAAGGTGCCCCACTGAGTAACAAATGTAGTCTTTTCCATGTCTTCAGGTGCCATCTTGATCTGATTGTAACCTGAAAAACCATCCATGAAAGAGAACACCTTATGTTGAGCTGTATTGTCAACAAGGACATCAATGTAAGGTAGGGGGAAGTCATCTTTGGGGCTGGCCCTGTTCAGATCCCTGTAATCGACACACATTCTGACTTTACCGTCCTTCTTTGGTACCGGCACCACATTAGCAACCCACTGAGGGGAAGAAGTCACTGAAAGGAACCCAGCATCAAACTGTTTCATAACCTCGGCTTTGATCTTCTCCGACATCTCTGGACGCATACGACGGACCTTTTGCTTAACCGGAGGGCAGTCTTCCTTAGTAGGCAGGTGATGGACCACAATATCGGTATCCAACCCGGGCATGTCTTCGTAGGACCAGGCAAAGATCTCCATATAATCATGTAGCATCTGAGTCAACCGTTGCTTCACGCTGAGCTCTAGGTTGGCACCAATCTTTACCTCCTTTCTGTCTGTATCAGTACCCAGATTTATTATCTCCACTGGCTCTTCGTGCGGTTGAATTGCCCTCTCTTCCTGAAGTAACAGTCTTGCAAGCTTGCCAGGCACTTCGCAATCATCTTCACCTTCGTCTTCGGCTAAGTTGATCGGATTTTCGAAGTCATAACTGGCAGTAGAAGAGTCGTTACCAGTGAGATCCAGAGTGGATTGAAACCTGTATGAGTGAGTGTGTGTAAAGACAGCTGTTTTGAAATATATAAAGGAAGGAAAGAAAGAAAAGGAGCATAAGATTCGAAATGCGAGAAAACGTCCAAGATTTTTATTCATGATTTATGAAATGACAATTTATATGCCCTCACAAATGAAACCACGGTGCCTCGGGTAAGACACCGGGCCATAGAGTTTTAATTGTTTATTACAAATAACAAAACAAAGAAGTTTATTACTGCGTAACAAAAGTAACTGGGGTATGGTCTTTGACAATCCAATTGGTCAATCCGCCTTCAGTCGTCGGGTAGATCCAGCTATTGAACTCAGCTTCATCCACTTCATTATCCTCCCCGACAGCATTCACTCCTGGATTTGTAATGAGCACAGGAGGTCTTCTGGTCTTTGCTTTCCGCATAGCTTTCTGACCCTCTGCAGTAAAACCCAGGCCAAATTTGTCAGTTTTCTGTGTAAAGTCGGGAAGCCTGCCCCAGTTAGTACATTCACCTTTCTGAACCACAGCCCAGGCATCCCTTAGGGAAGCCATCTTCAAAGGAACATCCTCTTCGACCGCTGTTTCTGCTGCTGCTGAAATTGGAAGTACTTCTTCGAAATGCTGAAAGGGGGTTTCAATAAACTCCCCGTCCATCTCAATGTACCTGAAGGAATTCAAATGGCTCACCATATACTCCTCCTCTCCCTGCACAGTGACGATCTTCCCTCTGACAGGGTATTTCAGCTTCTGGTGCAAGGTAGAGGTCACGGCCCCAGCTTTGTGGATCCAAGGTCGACCCAGTAGAAAAGAATACGATGGACGAATATCCATCACATAGAAAGTGGAGTCGAACACCTGAGAGCCCACACGAATAGGAATGTCAACCTCTCCATGAACCATCCTCTTGGAACCGTC
Source organism: Vicia faba (assembly GCA_948472305.1). NCBI lineage: Eukaryota > Viridiplantae > Streptophyta > Magnoliopsida > Fabales > Fabaceae > Vicia > Vicia faba. The sequence continues at coordinate 1,039,694,096 of OX451737.1, forward strand.
AAAGGCTCGGACGATAATATTGCTAGGTTTTAGTTCCAGACCTTCGCAATCCAAACGGTCTAAGGCCTTCTTGGGTAGCACATTCAAGGAAGAACCAGTGTCCACTACAACGTGCGCCAGAGTAGTTCCCCTGCATTCAATAGAGACATGCAGGGCATCATTGTGGTCCCTTCCTTTGGCAGTCAGGTCAGCATCTGAGAAACCCAAGCCATTGTCCGCTGTCAGATTTGCTACGCAATCAGTAAACTAAACTGCAGATGTCTCCTGTGGCACATGGGCCGTCTTGAGAAATGAAATCAAGGCCTTAGCATGGGCCTCTGAACACAGTAGCAAGGAGAGCATGGAGATCTTGGAGGGTGTATGCCCCAACTGTTCCACAACATTAAAGTCACTCTTCTTTATTATTTTCAAGATTTCCTCCATCTCTTGTTGGGAGGCCTCAGCATTTGTAGGTATTGGTGCCTCCATCCGGGCAGGCTCATCTTCAATCCCTTTGCCCCGAGCATTGGATGACTCGGCAGCAGGGGAAACAACTAGGTCAGAAACAGGAACAGGTATACTTGTAGGGGTCATTGTAAGGGGTCTTCGAATAGCGGGCGGTGCAATGTCAGGCGAGAAGAGCCTGCCACTGCGGGTAACCTTGGCTGGACCAGTGATATCGCAGATACTGGCGCCAGTGTTGAACTCTTGTTTGATTCCATTCACATACACATCTGCCCCATAGTGCCAGGGGACAGCTTTATCAGATACGTAGGGGAGAGGCCTCGAAACAGTGATAACAACAGGTGAGACAGTCATGATTTGAACGGGCTTCCTTGGGAGAGCCTTGATTGGATTATTGAAGATAGTGACCACAGAAACTTCTTCTACCGGAACCAACTGAACAGCAGACTTCTTAAACAGAATCCCCTTGCTATCCATTAGGCTTTGGATGCCTAACTTCAGCAAAGGACAACCGGATTGGGAAACAGCACAGAACAGGCAACCCTCCCTGCAACCCGGAAATAAACCGGCCAGCAGTAGGTTCTTCTTGACAGTCAATAAGGGAGTGGCTAGATCATCCACAGAGACAGCATAAACATCTTCATCAACAGCATTTACCCCATGCTGAGGCATAGGAGCAGTAACCACATTCGGCCTCTCAGGCGCTTCAAACTGTATCTCTTTTGCGTCAATAAGATCTTGCACCTTATTCCTTAATGCCCAACAGTCATCAGTGAAATGCCCCGGGCTATCAGAGTGATAAGCACAGCGGGCATTTGGATTGTATTTCGGGGAGGCAGCGTTCACAACTTTTGGGGCCTCTCTGACGGTCACTAGGTGGGTGGATAGCAACTGTGGCAAGATCTGCGACAAAGTCATACTCAAACAGGTGAATTCTCTTCTAGGTCTTTCAGCCCTCTGAGGATTGGTTTGCCGAGGAGCGGCAGCAGGCTTAGCAATCATTACTGCACTGACAGATTGGCGGCGCTCAGATTTCTCTTGTCTCCTGGAGCCATATACAACACTAGCCTCCTTCTTGAAGGGTTTCTTCTCAGAACTAGATGATGCACCCTTCGGAATCTTTCCAGACTTCAACCCAGCCTCAATTCTCTCTCTAGTCAGAATAAGATCAGTGAATCCAGCAGAAGAATTCCCGATAAGATGGTTGAAAAACGGCCTAGATAGGGTCCCCAAGAACATGTCTACCAACTCCCGGTCAGTCAACGGAGGCTGCACCCTGCCAGCCAGATCCCTCCACTTCTGAGCATACTCTTTAAAACCTTCACTTGATCCTAACGACATACCCTGGAGTTGGGTACGTGTAGGGGCAAGGTCGGCATTATATTGATACTGCTTATAGAAAGCAACAGCCAACTCCTCCCAGTTACGAACCTTGGTCCCATCCAGCTGATAGAACCATTCGAGATGAGTCCCTGAAAGACTCTCCTGGAAGAAGTGGATCCACAAATTCTTATCCACTGAGTACGGTTGAATCTTCCGCACATAGGACCTGAGATGTAGCTTGGGACAAGACGCCCCGTCATATTTGGTAAAGGATGGTGCTTTGAACTTATGAGGAATGATCACACCAGTAGACAAACCCAAATCTCCAAAATCCAGCCCAGGTACCTGTTGTATCTCCATAACATTCATCTTGTCCTCCAACTGCTTGTAACGGTCTTCTGCCAGAGGATATTGCTCTTCATCAAAATCAGTCTCGTTGTCGGAGACTACCGGACTAGGACCTTTTCCCTCTTGAGGACCACCCTTGCCTATAGAAGAACCAGCCTCTTCATTCTGCAGAGTGTTGCCAAACCTTCGGCCCGAGTTGAACAGAACAGTTCTTCTCTTCTTCTTCTTCTCCTTCTTCAGGAGCAGAGCCTTCAGCTCTTCTTGGCCCTGAGCCAAACCCATGATTAGTTCCTGAAATTGCGCATTCTGCGCCTGAAGAGCCTTGATGGACATCTCAGTTGATGATGAGTCAGGATTCATGATGCTGAAATAAACAGCGAAGAACGGTAAGCAACCTGAAAAGAAGAAAAACCTGTTATGCACATGATGAATGGAATGCGTATGTTTTATGTTTTCAAAGACAATCGGGAATCAACTTTGTAAACAAGAAGGAAAACACTTCATTAGATTCAACTTTGAAACTTAAATTGTTCAACAGGTTGCCCTTAGGTGTTACATGAAAGGAAATACTGGAAAGGGAAATAAAACTGTAAAAGAACATCCAGAGCTCCTTATTGATCCCATGGTCTCCTCTTCTCAGTACGGATGTAAGCATTCAAGACTCGCTCATTCTCCAACTGCTTTGTCAGCTTCTGGATCTTTAATTCCTGCTCGTTGAACTTCTCCCGGTAAGAATCCCGTTCTTCTCGCAGTTGCGACCAAGATCTCTTCAATGTCTCATAATCAGTAGGTATCTGAGGAGGCAGGACAGTTGGAGGAACACCATCTTTGTCAGGACACTCAAGAATGACGGGTCTGACAGCTTCATACGGCATACCTAACTTCTGAGCACGGATGCGAACCCATTTGTAGTAGGCTTCCATAGGTAAAGAAGTCTTTGGCCCTAACTCCCGTGGGTCAGATTTATGAACTTTGTCCCAAGCCTTGATGAACCTACGACGCAGCTCGTCACTATCCACTTGAAACTCAAAACTGATGTGAGGCACCAACATCTCATGGGGGCCTGCTCTTCTGGCTCTTCCAAACTGACGGAGCGCTAGACATGGATTGTAAGAGATTCCTCCTTGGGTACCAATCAGAGGAACATTAGGGTATTCCCCGCATCAATCAATAACAGCTATCTCATCCAAACCTCTGCAAGTCCAAATGATGTCTTTATCGGTGAGAGACATTAACCTATGAGCCCAACCTCTTCCTTCTTGGTTCTTCAGTACGAACTTAGGGAGGTGCGAAATAAACCACCTCACCAACAAAGGGATACAACACCATAGGGTTCCTCGTCTTCGGGTAGTACGAGCATGAAGTTGTTGCAAGATGTCACCCAAGAGAGTGGGCACAGGATTCTGAGACATAAAGATCCTTATGGCAGTGACATTGATGAAGTTGTCAGGATTAGGAAACAAGACTAACCCATAGATTAGGAGAGCCAAGATGTCTTCATATGCCCTAAAGTCCAGGTCATTCCAGAAACTGTTAGCTTTACTAATCAGAAACTTGGCCAAGAAACCCTTGACTCCGCTTCTAGTTACCCAGTTGTCCATTACCTCTTGATGTGTCAGGGGAAGAGCTGCAGCAACCTCCTCAAGCCTGAGGGTCTTTTCCCAACCAGTAAAGGGAGTCTGATCCAAGATAGGGATACCAAGCAAATCAGAGAACTCTTCCAGGGTAGGGACCAGCTGGAAGTCTTGAAAGGTGAAGCACTGGTACAGAGGGTCATAGAACTGGGTCAGAACACTCATCAACTGTTGATCCCGCTTTGCAGTGACTAAACTGAGAAGAGAACCATGCTCCTGAATGAAGGAAGTGGTATTTGGAATTCTGCTAACCAACTCTTCGAGCAACTCAGGTGAGTGAACAAAGTTGAACCGAATAGTATTCCTTCGCACAGGCATCATGGTGTCCTACAGAACAGAGCAAAGGTGAAACCCTCTTGTCTTTGAAATGGTCAGTCTTTATGCAGGATGCATGCAATGCTCATGATGTTATGATGTTATGATAAAGCACACCACAAATAGATACAAGGCAAACATGGTAAGGCACACAAGTCACACAAGGCAAGCCCCTAAAGTTTAGGCCAGCATGAGGTCTAGGTACTACCCTCTTTCAGTTTGTTGGTTCATACCTGTCCTATCAAAGGAACCGGGTTCTTAGAGGATCCCAATATCATTGACTACCCTCAATCGGTCATAACTCCAGCATCGCAATCTTTTCTTGCGGCCAGAACCATCACGAGAGTTTAGCCTCAATGGGCGTAGCATACTGCTACTGTTCTAATGGCCAAGTTGTGTCATTTAAGGTTCTAAGGTTGTTGGTGCTTAATGACTCCTCAGAAGACCCATATTCTCCTCGTTGCAACACAAGGGATATCGGTACAGACCAAGGTACCACACCAATGTAGCCACTGCTTCACCCGTGTCGGTCTACGCCGGACAGGTCCCTCACAGCTTATGCTACCTAAACAGGGTATCCCCAGATCCGGGTTAGGATCTATGTAACTCCAATGCAACCCACAATAGTAAAGCAAGCAAGTCAATACAATTGAAAACACAGTTATGAACTATCCCTAAGGTACACCTCACTTTAAGTTTAAGTCCCCAGCAGAGTCGCCAGTTTTGTGATCGGTGGATCTAGAACTGACTGTTTAACGCTGGTTCGCGAAATGTCGCGGAAGCAAGAGTCGCCACCGTATTTTATTTTCTCCAAATGGAAAGGACAAAAGCACAGAAAAATTCCTTATAGAGATTGCTCTCGGTTCCGGAGGTAGATTATAGAAAGGGAAGGTGTTAGCACCCTTTCTATCCATGGTTATCCATGGGCTCTTAGATACTTGCTCACTGTGTTTTCAAAAATGGTTTGTTTGCTTTTCAACTGTGGGTTTTAAAAAAGTTTCTTTGAAAATTCCAGTTCGACTCTTATATCGGTCCTCAAGAGTGTTTGAAAAGTCGCTTTCGAAAGCTTTTGAAAAGGTGTCGGTGTGAAAAGTATTTTTGATTTGTTTTGAAATTATTTTGAAATTAGAGCAAGTATCTAGAGTTGTCTACCTACCCTAAGGAATTGGTCTGTGTAAATGTCCTTTAAAGTAGTGCCATCCCACCATTGAGAGGTAGGTAGCACCACCGTTGGAGGTATTCGGGTCAATTCGAGGTTCGGGACATGGTGATCACCAGAGCAATGGGAAGACACCTTAGAAGCTACCCTCATGCCAGGTTCCCGGATAATGAGGACTTACTAAGACATTCTATACTCGACGATCACCTTTCGAGGCAAGGCAATAGTGAGGCGTACCCTAGGGGTGGTGTGTGATTTGTGTGTCAGATTCGTTTATTTTTGTCTTGTTCATGTCAAAGTGATATAAGCGTTTGTTTTTATTTTAGGCCATTCATTCTTGCATGCATTTATTTAACAGTTAAAAAATTGCGAGAATTTAAAAGTTCTAAACTATTACAAAGGCGCGGGTCCACATCGCCAAAATTTCCAGGACCCGATTTGACAGAAAGTAAATAAGTAAAGTAAAGTGCGAAAGATTAAAATGTCCGAGTTTACAAGGCTTTAGGAGAGGTACATAAATATTAAAAGAAAAAGAAATAAATACGCGAATTGAATTGAAACTGGAAACGAGGGCGTGGGACCCTTTTTAATGAAATTAAATTATTATTTATAAATTAATTAAAATTAAAATAAAAGGAGAAATTATTTTTGAGGTTTTCGTATTTATTGTTTTTTAATGAGATTTAAATGAAATTAAAAGATTAACCCTAATTCTAATTGTTTTTAATTTATTAAGAAAACATATTAAAATTTAAACCTAAATTAAATCAATTATTTACATGCAATTTGATTGATAAAAATAAATAATATTTTAATAATTAATTATTGTGAAAGAAAAGAAAAAAGGATAAAAAATTGATCAAACCCTAATTCTACCAATTTTAAGTTTATTATGAAAAATATTAAGATTTAACCCTAAATTAAAAAACTAAAATCAATTAATGATGTTTATTAAAAAAATAACATAAAATTATTCATTTTTTGTCTTTTTTCTGATTTTTATATTGTCTTTATGTTTTTTAAGAAAATATTAAATTAAAGAATTAAAAGAAATTAATTAAAATAAAGAAAAGAAAAATATAAAAAGAATAAAAGAAACAAACTCTAGGGGGTTCTGTCCCCAAATGGAGGGTTTATTGTAGCAATTCTGGCCCACTTATATCAAGCCCTTTTTGACCTTTTCAGGACGCGTGTAGGTGCGTTGACTCAGGTCCATCATGTTCCTTCAATTATGACCCTTTGATCCGTCTCAGTAGGCACGTGGATGGCTTGATTTAGTGGATGTACGATGGACGCTAACACTGAAACTGCACATAAGCGTTAAATGAAAAATAATATGGAAAGGGGTGGGGACCTGGGGTTCGAACCCAGGTCCTGTGGTTTACCAATGCCTATGCCTGCCAAACGCGCTGTTTGATTTCTTTGTATATTACATAACCAATAAACCTTATAAAATAAAGACAAACGTTAGTGGGAATTTTAGCGCGAAATTTGAATGAACCACTTACGCCTCGCCACCTAGCCTTCTTCTTCCTCGTTCCCTGAAACAAAAGGGTTAGCAATGGTTTTGAACCGTCCTCAAAACCTGCCATAATTCAAAATAGCAATTAGGAATCCTTGCATTAGAAATTAGGCGCGACATATGGATTTGATTGGCATGAAGCTTCTGAATCTGATGGCATGGGTCTCGAGTCTTAATTTTTCTTTGAATGTAAAGCCCCAATTTTCCAAGTCTGAAACCCTAAGGTGCTTCAATGGCAATTCTTCATATAATGCGTAAAAACTCAATTCAATCACATGGTTAGTTTCAGAATCATCCAATTAGTATGAATCCATAAAAGAAATGCCATGAAAATGCTTAAATATTAAAACACGATTATGCATATAATTGAAAACAGTTTGAACTCCCTATACCAATTCTGGGCGTGTAAGGATTGGAAAATTATTCAGTTAGCTTCAGTAATGCACGAGGAAGCTTTTGCAATTGGTCTCTTGCTCTGAATCGTGCTAAAACCTAGTTTTCAGTTTCCAATTTTTTGACAAAAAATTCAACTTTGGTTCTTGAGTTTCTGCGCAGCTGGGAGGTTCTTGGCATTAGGGTTGCACTATGTATATATGTGTGAAGGTTTTAGGTCAAAGAAATCAAACAAAAACCTTTGCATTCATGATTTTCAAGATTTGATTTTCAAGAATCTTTTCCAATATTTCTTCATGCCTATTTGGTACAAATCATGGCCAATCACTTCAATTCCTTCCATATCTGATCATGCACGAAATCTTAAGCCTATTCCATGCACAAAAAGATTTAGAAAATTAGGTTTAGTATTTTTCACCTATTTATTTTAATTAAATGAATTATTAATAATTAAAAATCCAAATAAATAAATAAAAAATGATAAAAACTTCCCTTTGGGCCAAATGGTCGTGCACCTGCCTTGGATGATGAATTGTGGAAGAAAAAGAGGCCCATTAGCATTTTTAGGTCATTTGAAGCAATGTTGACTTTTCAAAATATCCAAAAATTTCCCAACTTCCACAAGGCATAACTTTCTCAATGTTTAAGCTTTGCTCATGTTCTTGGACATTTTGGAAAGGTCTTTGAGTCCTCTAACCAATGTTTTTGGTCCCATGTCATTTTGATTTACCAATCTCAAGTTATGGCCTTTGACTTAAAGTCCCTTTTTGTTGACTTTTGAAAATGACCTATAATGTTGAAATTGATAACTCTTTGTGAGAGCATTTCTTGGACTTGAAATATGAAGAGGAGTTGTAGGAAATGTCTTTATATTCAAAATGAGCTTTGGATGGAATTTTTCTGATAATCCATGTGGAAGTTATGCCTTGGTCAAGTTACAGTTGACTTTTTCAACTGTCCAAATATGGAAACTTTTGCATCTTGAGACTTTTTGATCCAAGCTTTGAGAATCATGATCAAGCATTGATCAAATTATGTTTGTGGCTTCAAAATGAGATGTTGACCAAAAATTTGAACTTTTGACTGTCAAATAACCATTTTGCCCCTACAGTTGACTGTAGTGCAATTAGGGTTTTTGACTGTGCAATTTTGTGCTATAAGTCTTGAAACTTGGTATGAGGATGCTTGACCATATTTGTAGGCATGTGAGACTTGATTGGACCCTTGGAAACTTCATTTTCTTTGTCAGAGCCAAAACCCTAATTTTTGACTGTTAGGAGGTCCTTGAACTGTGCAACCCTTGGGGAGATTTTGAAGCTGTGACTTGGCAAATTTTGCAGAATATGGGAGGGCAAATTTTGGGGTACAACACACACCACCACTGAGAAAGAACTTGGCTGAGAATCTTCTCAAGAAATTCTTATCTGTGACGGATGCCTCTTTAGGGTACTCTTGTGTCTCAAGATACCGTTTAACATCATAAAACCCAGGATTACCATCTAATTCCAAAATAGCCTCAAAACAGAAAGCTGGCTCACTCAAACTTCTGATGATAATGGAAGGTGCCTCATTAGCCCACTTAACCTTGAACATGGAGGATAAAGTTGCCAGTGCATCAACTAGATTGTTTTCTTCTCTAGGAATGTGCCCAAACGTGATCTCTTCGATGTACGGAATCAGCTTCACAACATGCTGACGATAGGGAATTAGGTTCTGATGGCGAGTCTCCCAATCTCCATTAATCTGGCTGATAACAAGATTAGAATCCCCGTAAACTTTCAAAAATTTGATGCGCAAATCGATCGCTGCTTCAATGTCATAAATGCAAGTTTCATATTCGGCCATGTTGTTAGTGCAATCAAAGCAAATACAAGCCGTGAAAGGAATGTGGTATCCCTCAGAGGAAGTGATAATAGCTCCGACACCGTTGCCCATGGCATTAGAGGCACCATAAAAAACAAGCATCCAACGTGATCCCGGCTCGGGTCCTTCGTCTGGGTCTGGAATATTACAATCCCGAATATACACAATTTCCTCGTCTGGAAAATCAAACTTCATTGGTTCATAATCGTCCATGGGCTGATGAGCAAGATGGTCGGCCAGTACACTACCCTTAATTGCTTTTTGAGTAGTGTATTGGATATCATATTCAGTGAGTATCATCTGCCAATGGGCTACCCTGCCTGTAAGAGCTGGCTTCTCAAAAATGTACTTGATTGGATCCATTTTGGATATCAAGTTGGTGGTGTGAGTTAACATATATTGCCTCAGACGTTTGGCAGCCCAGGCAAGCGCACAACAAGTCTTTTCCAGCAATGAGTACCTTTACTCGTATTCCGTAAACTTCTTACTCAAGTAGTAAATAGCCTGTTCTTTCTTCCCTATCTCGTCGTGCTGACCGAGGACATAACCCATTGAGATTTCCAACACGGTTAGATACATGATTAGTGCTCTTCCTTCCACTGGCGGAATTAGTATCGAAGGTTCCTACAAATATTCCTTTATTTTGTGAAAGGCCTTATGACAATCCTCATTCCATTTCACCGTCTGACTTTTCTTCAACAACTTGAACATAGGTTCACAAGTGGCTGTGAGATGAGAAATAAATTTAGAAATGTAGTTTAACCTTCCCAAAAAACCATGTACTTCCTTCTCTGTCCTTGGCTCAGGAATTTCTTGTATCGCTTTGACTTTGGCTGGGTCTACCTCGATACCTTTTTCACTCACAATAAAACCCAACAGCTTGTCGGATCTCACCCCGAAGGTGCACTTATTCGGATTCAACCTTAGCAAGAATTGCCTCAATCTATCGAACAATTTTTTCAGATGAACAAGATGTTCCTCTTCCGTGTCATACTTGGCAATCATATCGTCTACATATACCTCAATCTCTTTGTGAATCAAATCATGAAAGAGAGTGACCATGACGCGCTGATATGTTGCCCCGACATTTTTCAAACCAAACGACATCACTTTATAACATAAAGTTCCCCAAGGCGTGATGGATGTTGTCTTCTCCATATCCTCTGGGGCCATCTTAATTTGATTGTAACCCGAAAAGCCATCCATGAACGAGAACACCTTGGAATGAGCAGTATTATCAACCAACACATCAATATGCGGAAGAGGGAAATCGTCTTTGGGGCTGGCCCTGTTCAAATCCCTAAAATCCACGCACATCCTGACTTTACCATCCTTCTTGGGCACAGGCACAATATTTGCAATCTATGTATGATAATTGATGACCTTTAAGAAATTCACGTCCAACTGCTTCTGGACCTCCTCTTTGATCTTCTTGGACATCTCAGGATGAGTTCTTCGGAGCTTTTGCTTGACAGGAGAACAACCTTCTTTGAGAGGTAGTCGATGCACCACTACGTCTGTATCCAACCCAGGCATATCCTTATAAGACCATGCGAAGATATCAGAATAATCACGGAGTAGCTCAATCATTCTGACCTTTACACTTTCTTCAAGATCTGCCCCTATCTTGACTTCTCTTCTTACCTCTTCTGTGCCAATATTCACCACCTCAATTGAATCTTGATTCGGCTGGATAACTTTCTCTTCTTGTTTTAGAAATCTCGCTAATTCCTCAAGAAGATCACAACCCTCATACGCTTCCTCTTCAACTTGATAAATAGGAGTATCAAAGTCATAATGAGCCATAACAGAGTCGTTATTGATAGAATCAGTATTGGAAGTGCATCTGCATGAATGAAATTTTGGCATTTTTTAGTGACAGTGTGTGAAAAGCGAAACATTTCCATTTAAAAATAAAAGAAAAGAAAAAGAAGCAAAATTTTGAATGCAAAAATGTCTTTTATTTCATGATAAACTTGAAAATAAACATGGTGGCCCTACATAAATGATCCACTACGCCTTGGGCAGAGCGTAGGAATTATGATATGATTATAAAAGAAACAAGAAAATTACTCCTCAACACTTGAAACTTGGATAACATCCACAGAAGTCCAATTGTTGAGTGTCTGTCCTGGAATACTCGGACGAATCCAATCTTTGATATTGTAGCCATCAGCCCTCTCGTTGCAAATTGCATTACGTGTCCTTCTTGAGTAGCACAAGGACGGGAAAAATTCACAGGAGTAGATAAACTAGATGCTCTGAGAGTTGCACTCTGATGACCTGGGATAAAACCAAGACCAAACCTATCAAACTTCGGAGTAACTTCCAGCACCTGACCCCAACCTTCAGTGTTACCACATTCCACTATAGCTTTCGCATCTTTGAGAGAAGACATAACAGTTCCCGGTTTCCCTTTCTGCTCCGGAGGAGGAAAATTGACAGCATGAACCGTCTCAAACGCCTGAAACGGAGTTTCATGAATCTCGCCTTCAACTTCAATATAGCGGAATAATGTCAAATGACTTACGATGTACCCTTCCTCGCCGCATACAATTATCACCTTTCCCTCTGCAGGATACTTGAGTTTCTGATGAAGAGTAGAAGTGACTGCTCTTGCTCTATGAATCCATGGCCTCCCCAACAAGCAACAATATGCTGGTTGTATATCCATCACAAAAAATGTAGCCGTGAAGGTACAAGGACCAACCTTGATTGGTAACTCCACCTCCCCAAACACTGACCTTAGAGACCCATCAAACGCCTTCACCGTCAAATCACTAGGGCGCAACTCCAGTCCAGAATAATCAATCTTCATAAATGCTGACTTGGGCAATACATTTAAAGACGATCCGGTATCTACCAAAACTCGGGATAAAGTAGTGCCCCTGCACTCCATTGAAATATGCAACGCTTTGTTATGGTCTGGTCCCTCAGGAGGAAGATCAAAATCCGTGAAGCCCAAACCATTCCTGACAGATATGTTAGCACAAACATTCTCAAACTGATTGACTGTTATCTCATGTCGCACAAACGCATTCTTCAACAACTTCATCAAAGCATTTTTGTGAGGTTCTAAATAAATCAACAGAGATAAGATAGACATCTTGGAAGGAGTGTGGCTCAGATGATCAATTATGCTATAATCACTCTTTCTGATAATTCGCATCAACTCTTTAACCTCATCGAGAACCGAAGAAACTTCTTGTATAGGAATTAGTTGAGTCACAATGACTGGCGTAACCCTTGGATTACCAATCATTACCTGTTGTTTTCCCTTTTCTCTTGCGGAAGCATCAGCCGCATCTTGCACATTGGAAGGACCAAATACTCTCCCGCTTCTAGTCATTCGACCCACACCAGAAAAGTTATGGACTTCCTCTTCATCACGTTTAGCATGTTCTTCCTTAGACAAACGAGCATTAACCTCCTGCTTTACCCCATGGTAATAAACATCGGCACCGTAATGCCATGGGACTGCCTTCTCACTGGTATATGGCATGGGACCAGGTACCGTAATCATCATAGGAGGTGGCGTTGATGGGGCAGGAATGCGCACAGGGGTGTAAGGAATAGATATTACAGCAACATCCTCTTCGGTGACCTTACGATAGCTCGGTTTTCTATCAAACTGTAGGAAAACCTCCTTTATCATCGACTGGATACCGACTTTTAAATCATCACAGCCGTTCGGTTGTTCTCTACACTTGGCACACCCTGAAGTACAACCCGGGAAACTAGAATTGTCAAACAAACACTTCTTAACATAGCTCAACAAAGTAGTTACTTATTCCACATCCATGATTAAATTCAACATTTCACCATTATCATCAATCATATTAACAACACCCCCTCCATGCCTAGGCTTTGGGTTCTGAGTAACATTCGGACCAATCACTGGAGTAAACTCAATTGCCTTAGAATCCAACAAGTCTTGTACTTTGCACTTCAACGCAAAGCATTTGTCAGTAGAATGACCAGCTCCTCCCGAATGGAATTCACATCTAGCGTTAGCATCATAGTTAACAGGGAGCCTTGCGGGTGGCGGTGGCATATTTCTCAAATTGATCAGCTTTAAATCAAGCAGGTGGTGGAGCGCTTCAGTAAGGGTTACGGGAAAGGGATCAAATTTCCTTGGTTGTCTCTGTTGTTGATTATTATACTGGCGGGGAGCATCCTGCTGCCTTTGTTGTTGAGGTACTGTATTTGGTCTCTGCTGCGGAGGACCATTAACAGGAATAGAAACAACATTGATTTGTTGATTCTGACGATCCTCTCTTCTTCCTCTATGAGAATCGACGGCACTTGCGTCGCCTTCCCTATTCTTAGGGTGAGTGTTGAATGGCCTCTTACTGCCCCCTTATGTGCCGCTAGAACCTCCAATTTGAATCTTCCCCAATTTCAAACCTACTTCAATTCTTTCACCAGCCATAACCAAGTCTGCAAATCCTGCCGAAGTACTTCCTATCATGTGTTCATAGAAAGGCCCTTGCAGGGTGCTCATAAACATATCAATGAGTTCTCTCTCCATTAGTGGAGGTTGAACCATCGCAGCCAACTCTCTCCACTTGTGACATATTCTGTAACTGAGTGCGATTAGGCACCATATCCACATTGTACTGATAATGTTTAACAAAAGCCAGAGCAAGATCATTCCAACAATGAATATGAGTTTTCTCCAGCTTCATGTACCACTCAAGGGATGCCCCAGATAGGCTATCCTGGAAAAAGTGAATCAAAAGCCCTTGATCCTCGGTATGTACCGACATCTTCCGGAAATAAGAAGTTGCATGAGTAATAGGACACGACGTTCCATTGTACTTTTCAAATGTAGGAGGCTTGAATTTTGGAGGAACTTTCACCCCATACACCAACCTGAGATCATTAGCATCCATACCGAGGACTCCTTGCCCTTCCACTGCCTTCAAACGCTCTTCCAATAAATGATACTTCATATCCTCAATTTGAACCCCCGAATCTGAATGTCGCACAGAAAACTGATCTCCATCGTGGTCAAAGTCGTAATCTTGTTCCAGATAATTCCTCACACCTCCCTGATTAACTCTTCAATTCCCCACAAGACGAGGTCCTGGAGACGGAGGAAATTGTCCTACATTGCGCACAAAAGGGTTTCCCGATATCCCGTGCAAATTTCCAGCAGGCTGATCTTGCACATCCCCTAATCCTACAAAAACGTCCTGATAGAGCCCTTGATTTCCACCATCCCCTAGATAGCGGCGATGATTGTTGACAATCACAGCTAGTTCTTCCTGTCGGTGATTCACATTGGTGATGACCTCCATGAACTGAGTCATCTGAGTAGCCATCTGGGCTCTCATTTTAGCGAGTTCAGCTTGAACCTGTTCCATCTGTCTTGGCAAGTTATTTCTGGTGGAATACCGATGAGTAGTCGTCTTGAATTCTGAATAAGAAAAGCAACAGAATAAGAAAATCGTCTTGAGATAACCTGTAATGTTATGAAATGCATGATGTGCATGATATGTTTGTCATTTCCAAGTTTCCTAGAGTCCTTTTATTCATCAGTCATGGTGTGCGACCATACAATCAAAAGAGAAAGGGTAAAAAGATTAACACTTTAATTATTTATAAACAAAAGAAACGATGTCCAGGTGACTTTGGACATTTTAAGAGTAAAATGATAAACAACTAAATATATGTCTTAGCAAAAAGAACTTAATAATAACAACAATCAATTGGTCCCTTCCAACAATTCTGGGGGTGACCAAATATACCAAAAGTAAATAACAAAACTAAATCTTCGAAACTAAACATGCTTCAAGATGTTGACAATACTCTTCAAGTATGGCTTTCTCCTTCAAAAGTTGAGATGCGACTATTTTACTTTCTTGGAACCGATCCTCTGCGACACGCCTCTGGGCTACTTCCTTCTTAAGTTGAGCATCTTTGTCTTTGAGCTGTTTCTCTAAGTTCTGAATCTTCTTCCTGTAGCCATTTTCAGATATCTGAAGCCTCCGACACTCTTGTTGAGTCTTACTCAATTCTTCTTCCATTTCAGCACGAGACCTCTTCCTAAAACTGGTTGCATTAGAAGTTTCCCCTTGAGCTTCCTTGAGTTTGTGAGCTAAGTCGGCCCTTTCTTGATCTGCCCAATCAAGCATCATCCCTGCCTCACGGTCTTTTTCACGAAGCTGAATGTTCTCAACATGAACCTGGGTGAACATCTCGTTAGGCACCATGTTACTTAGAATAACAGGAGGTTGCTCGTATAGAGGAGCCGACCTTGCAAATGGTAACCGTAATATCTTAACCCTGGCTTTAACCCACTCCATGTAAGGAACTCTAACAATAGGAACCTTCTTGCCCAACGTGGTTCTCTCCTTCTTGTGAATTCCCTGCAAGTACTTGTCACTCTTTTCAACATCACTGGATCACTTCCTCTAACAAAATACACTGATTCAGACACCTCTTCAACCTTTGGCGGTCCATCTATTGCATATCCCAATTGACGATAAGCAAGCACGGGATTATAGTTGATACACCCCTTAGTTCCTATGAGGGGAACATTAGGGAAATCTCGGCAGCTACTGATAATAATTCGTACTTCCCCCATGTCATAATTCCACCGAATATCAAATGAAGTGAGGTTCACAAGCCTTGATGACCATCGGAGAGAATGCCTGGTATCCATAAAAGGGCCACTTACTGGTAGATACAACTTAAGCCATTGATACAAAATTGAATAACATAAGCTTACATTACCACCTTTTCCATGCCTGGAATGGATGGTATAAAGAGTATCTGCCAAGAGTGTCGGTATCGGGTTCTTGTTTCTAAAAACACAAATAGCCGCCAAATCCATAAAATTTCTCTTATGAGGGAAGAGGACGATCCCGTATATCATAAGAGCAAACAGAGAACTGAAGTCACTCCAATTGCCTTTCTTTGTCCAGTCTTCAGCTTTCTTCACTAAAAAATCCAAATAAAACCCTATAGTACCTTCACTCGACTTCCAATTGTCTTTCACCTCTTTCCAACTCAAACAAAGAATTTCAGCAACAACTTCGAACTTCGGCTTCTCCGGCACTTGGACAAAAGGAACTTCATCGGACAACTTGATATTAAGTAGGTACGCGTACTCTACTAGTGTAGGAACTAGTTGATAATCTTGAAAAGTAAAACATTGCAATTCCTTGTCATAGAATTGAAAGAGAGTGATCAAAGCCATTGGGTCAACTGGAGTGTTAAGGACAGGTAGCAAGTTGCCATAATTTTTGTTTAAATTGTTCAGAACATCATCCTTAAAATAATAACTCAACCTCTTCAACTCGGCCATATCAATGGTAGGAATCTGATAAGAGAAAGTATGCCTGGTGATCTCTTTAACACGAATTGAATCAAACTCAACTAGGGGGAGACCAGCCATTTCTGATGGAAAGAAGACTCTTGAATGTCCCTGGAAAATGACATGTGTATGCTAGTTTTTTTTTACATTATTTTTTTAGAAATAAATATGCTATGATGGAATATGACAGGGTCAAAGTTCACACTGGATCGTGGCTGGACAATTACAGAACAACACCACTCAAGATCAAAAGAGAATCTCGAAGCTTCAAAATTATAATGGGAACCTGAGTCACCTTCGCAACATAAAGTCACCAACAATACCTGTAAGAAAAGTTTTCCCGCCCCTCTCACGGGTGTAGTCTAGGTCAAGGTAAGGTTAAAAGCCAAATCAGAGTACGGGAGCTCGAATGTCGGTATTATTATACGATAACACCTTTCCGAACTACCTCCGAAGTCGTGGGTCTCATGGTCAGGTCTACCAAGCATCCGCCTCATAGCTGCCATGGCCACTCTATTCCTAGTTCCTATGGAATTCACTCATAGCCTGGGTATGAGGCCTTTTGCCTCATGGAACAACCCACCCATCAAGAAAACCAGAATCCAGACAGTCAAGCCAAATCCAGTATGCAGAAAGTAAAGCGCACATATGATGCAATGCAAATAGATAAATATGCAAAGCAGTAAAAATGAACACCCAAAAAGAAAACAAACAAGAGCTAGAATCGACTCCAGGATGGACCAGCGAGAGGTCAACCTGTCCCCAGTGAAGTCGCCAGCTGAAACCACGCGGTCGGAACCTGTCATCTGGATGTAATGAAACATCAATGAAGTCTCCACCAAACGTCTTTTATCCCACAAAAAGGGAAAGGTAAACATCGAGAAAACCTGGTAAGGGAGAAATCACGATCTTTCGACCGAGAGATCAGGTAAGGGAGTATGTTACGCGAGGGGAAGGTATTAGCACCCCACACGCCTGTAGTACTCTATGGTATCCACTCTTGTTGTCTAATCTAATGGGTGATGCAAAATCCTATGTCTATGGCTTAAAACTGAAAAGGGAATGCATGCAAAAGAAAAAGAAAATAATGTAGGGAAAATAAAAGATGTGCTCGGTTGGGCCCTACCCCAATGCCTACGTATCCCTTTTAAGGAATCAGAGCAGCCGTAGTTCGGCTTACATATTCTGGTTGGTTTGTGTTTTTTAGTTAAGACAACAAAAACAGTCAAAATGGCAAAACATCAAGTAAAACAACAATCGAATGAGATGGTAAAACATTGGCTAAATAATAACAAAGTAACATGTCAAAGATGGCGAGACATCAAATGGTAAAATAACACACCTAACAGTGACATTGAGAATCAAAGTTAGATAATCAAACATGTGCGATGGAGAAACACCGGATTTAAACAAATGTGCGATGGCGAAACATCGGCCAAGAGGTAATAAATATATCATGACAAAGATGACAAAACATTAGTAAAACGGCTGACAAAACATCACACCTAACAATGATATTGAGAATCAAAGTAGGATAACAAACATGGGCGATGGCGAAACATCGGCTTCAAACAAATGTGCGATGGCGAAACATTGGCTTCAAGGTAACAAAAATATAATGGCAAAGATGAAGAAAAATTAATAAAACAGATGACAAAACATCACACCTAACAATGATATTGAGAATCAAAGTAGGATAATCAAACAGGTGTGATGGCGAAACATCGGCTTCAAACAAATGTGCGATGGTGAAACATCGATAAAAGATAACAAGATGGCATGGAAAAGGTGACGAAACATCAATAAAACGGATGACAAAACATCACACCTAACAATGATATTAAGAATCAAAGTAGGATAACAAACATGGGTGATGGAGAAACATCGGCTTCAAGATAACACAGATAAGGCAAGATTGGTTTGTATCTTTTACTTTGAAGAAGGGCTTGAGTTCATTAGAGGTGTCTTATGATTTTCCAAGAAAACAACTTTTGTTTTAAGATGCAAAATGCAAAGAAAGGGAAAACAACTAAGGGAAACTAACCTAGTGTTATCCCTAGTGTTATCATACAATGGTTGACTCTAAGGTTAAGGATAAAGGGAAAGTCCTACCCTATGTTAGCATACATGGATTCCTACCTTAATCAGCATGTCAAAGAAAGCTTAACAAAACTATCCTATAGGGAACATGCAATGAGAGCAAAGTCGTGATCTCAATTTCTAAATTGAGTGACTCATCGATCAACAATTAAAGAGGAAAATCAATAAGCATCCTATAGGGAACATGCACTGAGAGAGAAGTCGTGATCTCAATTTCTAAATTGAGTGACTCATCGATCAACAATTAAAGAGGAAAAGCAATAAACATCCTATAGGGAACATGCACTGAGAGCGAAGTCGTGATCTCAATTTCTAAATTGAGTGACTCATCGATCAATAACAAACACAACACATGCAATCAGATAAAAACCAGAGGGCCTCCTGACATATATCAACAACGGGGGTCCCATCATGCAGTCAGAGAATTTTGCAAAATGGAAATGGGAGAAAGGAAGTAGTACAATACCAAACAGATAACTATCTGTAGCAATCAAGCAAGAATAAAAGTAACCCAGAGAAACTTCAAGCAAGCTAGCATCAGTAGACAAATCGAGTCAGAAATTATACCATCAGGATGTAAGTAATTTATCAGATATGAACAAATCCCATGGGCAATGTATGCCATTCACAATCATATGTATGTATATCCTGCATAAATCATCAAACATGCCAAACACAAAATAATGCCAATATAATGAATTGTGTTCCACAAATAAAGTGAAACACAAAAGCCCCAAGCCAAAAGTGGAAACTTTCTCAGAGTACCTCGTATATTCAACAACCAAGTTAGTATTCCATAAGGTGAAAAAGTGAGAACAACATGGTGGCAGTTTTCAAGCTTTAAACATAATAGGCAAGAGGAAACAAGCATATGCACAGATTAGGTCAAAAGAATCAAAGGAATATTGATCCATTCTATCACCATGTTGAATTGACAATTGAATATTAATCCAGGATCATAAGATCTTGAGAATAATATGAACAAAGACCATAAAGGTCAGTAGCAAACACATTTTAATCATGCACAATTAATTCAATCACAACTTCATGAACACAATAGGAGATAAAACCTACATAATGCATTAGATAGTTCAAAACATCCAAATATGAAGCTTCTAAGTGAAATGGCTTAAGCTAACATGGACAATCAGAATCAACATGATCATTAGTGTCCCAATTATAGGCCTCACTCAAGTTCATTGGCCATCAATCAAATTGCAACAAGACATGCAAACATAATTGGGTACCTTCACTTCAAAATTACATCAAAAATAGAAATAAGGGTCCATAATTCAAACCAAAAAAATATTAGCATCTTTGAAAGGCATATAAGTCAGAATGCAAGCCCTAAGTTCATGAATGATTGAGGAGGAAACCAAATTAAACTCAAAGTTCAAAGACTAGTTGGAAAAACTACCAAGCTAGACAAGTTTTCAAAATAATTTGTGGAAAAATGTCAAATCAAGTTAAAAAATCAAGATGAATGGTTTTCAAATCCCCAACACATTCATGAACCAAAATCAAGACATGAATTCCAATAAAAAACCAAGGAACAACGGTTTTGAACATGAAACTTGCACCATTAGCAACAAAACCCTAGATTTTGACTTTTAATCCTAAATATTAATTAAATAGGACCAAAACTCAAACAAATTGAAACAAGATCATGCCAATCACCAAGAAACCCTAAATGTAAGAAAATATATTTTTTCACATTTTTTTGAATTAGGAAAAGTTAAAAAATGAAATTAAACTCAAACCATTATTCAATTAACAAATATCCACATATCAAAATAATATTTAAATCAAAAATCAGAAAAATGCCCAAAAAGAATTATATTCAAATATTAGGACTAAAAACATACATCCCTGAATTTTTGTATAATTTTTTAATTAAAGGAAATATTAAACCAAAAAATTAGCAATTAAACTATTATTTAAATGGCAAAATACAAATCTTAGCAAATAATCAACAAAAGGTCAAAAATGAAATTATATTCAGACTCCATGCCTAGAAACAAGTTTACATGATTTTTTTTGAGATTTTTTGATTAAGGGAAATATTGAATTAAAAATTAAACAAACAAATATTACCAAAAACCTTTGAAATTAAATTTTATATCTAAAATAAAGAAAATGTTAATCCAAAGTCTGAATCAATTTTTATATTATTTTATGAGTCTAGAATATTTTTTGTGGAATTTTTTAGGTCAAAGAAGTATTAAAACAAAAATAATCCTTAAACAAACAATTATTTAAAATCAATAATTTTTTAAGTCAATCAAATCATTTTTAAAAATTCCAATAAAATTTCACAAAGTAGTAGAATTTATTTTAAACTTGTGATAATTTTTCCAGATTTTTTTAAATTGTTTTGATCAAGAAACAAAAATCAGAAAATCAATTAAATAAAAAAATATGAAAAATGCATGATAATTTGAAACAGGCCAATCACAGCGCACCACCTCACTTCATCATCAACCTCCAGCATAGGGCAAAACGCGTGCAATTCCCCAGTCCATGAGCCTATGTTCAGATCCATCAAACATGCTCGTTTCTTAACCAAAATCCATGAAACAAAGTGCAAATTAAAGTTAGCATATCATACTACATGATGCAATTTGAATCACACTCAAAGATCAAACGTAGATCAAGAAATAAAGTCTCAAAAACTAGAAAAACTCATTGTAAACATCAAAGCCATGAACACGATTTCAACAATTCTGCTTGAATCAAAGCTCAAATATACATCAATCCTAATGATTGGCCAGCTAGCAATTCAATAAACATGATTTGCATCCTTAATTCAAGCTGAAACCCAAAAATCAAAGTTCAAGAAACTTACATGGATATGATATCTGGAAACACGATTCCTTCACTCCAGAAGCAATCCAATGGTGCAGGCTTAATCTCCTTGCTTTACTGAAGCTGAATCACCAAGAATTTTGAAGAATGATCCAAGGAGAAGAGAGATTCGAAGCAAATTGCAGAGCTGCTTTCAAGATGTTCAGATTTGAAATGTAGCGGTTATGAGCCTCCTCCCTTTCAAATGAGCCTTGATTCTTTGTTATATAGCACGAGGGTAAGAGGATAGAAGTGGTATTTGTCACTCAAATTTGTTGGAGGGTAAGTTTGGAAGTTTTGGCCAAAAATGAAGATGCACGTGGAATCTGCGTTTCACTCGTGAATTTGCTTGCCATTTGTGCGTTTTGTGAGCAAAATGAAGTCAGAATTACACTCCCAAAATGCCAGCTCATGATTGTTTGAAATGAAGAAGTGTTGGTGAATTTGCAAGTTTGAGCAAGTTTGTCATTTTTTCAATCCAACATGTGCAATACCATATGGGGCACGAAATAGTGAGTGTAATGGGCCTCAACATGTCACAAATTACCAATGGACTTGATTAAAAGCAAGAGGAAGGGCTAAAACTTGAGTTTGCAAGAAATGGCCATTTTGCATATTTTCCAAATTTCAATAAAATGCCCCAAAATTCGAAAACTCATAAATTGCTCATACTTTTGAATTTTGGCACAAATGAGCATAATTTGGAAAGGTGTTGAAAAGATCTACAATACCTTAGTTTTGAGTTTTTGCAATTGAATCCATTAAGGTCCTCAAAATTTAACATGAAATTCACTAAATTTGAAAAATGACCTATAATTTTGTGACTTCAAGAGACCATAACTTTTGATTCCTTGCCAACTTGGACATGAAACCAAAAGGGGGTGAAATATCATTCCCTTAGCTTTCCAGGCATATTTCATTTGTATTTTTGTGATCAAAGATGAATAAAATATGAATTTTTGAAATTAAGTCCTTATTTTCCAAAATTAGAAACTTTTAGGGTATCTTAAATAACATGCTTCAACCCAAACTTCAATCTCCTTGATCCAATGACCAAAATGGACTATAAAAATGAAAAGTAAATCCTTGAATTGATGGTTGGCCAAAAATTCACTTGGTCAACCTTGACTTTGACTGATTTTGACCAAAATGACCATTTTGCCCCTCTGAATCAATTGATCTACTTCCCTTCAAAATTGATGATCAAAACTTCAAACACATGATCTATCAAACATATAGAGGCCATGTACCAAGTTTCACTTCAAAATTCTCAAGAAAACTTGATGAAATCCCTAACCCTAGTTTTGATCAACACTTCAAGACACTGATGAATTATCTTCAAAACTTCAAATCCTCTGGGCATCATGCCCAATTCCTTGTACAAAGACCTTTCAAATATCAAAGAAATGTTGTAGCTACCAAAATCAAGACTTGTATATTGGCCAATAGCCTTGCTCAAACAAAACCCTAATTTGACTGGTAAATCCAAAGAGTGATTCTTCCTTGTGATCAAACACAAACCTCAACCCTCTGATGATCCAAAGAGATGGGTAAAATATATTGAGATATGCCATAAACTTTGAGCTTAAAGGATCCATAGGTTTGGATGGTAAGATATTTCTTAAGAAACTTGTCCATGTAATCAACCTTCAAAGCTTGAGGAAAACTTGATAACCAAAGTACTTTGATCCTATCATAATGTATGAATGCAATGCACTATGATGTTTATGATGAAACATAAGCCTAAATCAAGAGGGTAAATTTTGGGGTGCAACAATAAGCACTAAAATAAAATAAAACAAGATCTAGGACTGAATCACTGAGGTCCCCTAGTGGAGTCCGCAGCTGAAGAAAGCCGAGAAAATAAATCCCTCAAAACAAACAATGAAGTCGTCACTAGACATTTATTTATCCCACATGAAGGGAAAGGAAAACATTGAAGAAAACCTAAAGAGGATGAAATAAAGATCTTATGACCAATAGAACGGGTAAGGTAGTGGATTACGCAAGGGGAAGATGTTAGCACCCCTCACGTTAGTGGTACTCCACATGATCCACTCTTGTTGTCTAATCTAAAGGGTGTGTCCGAAATCTAAAATCTAAGATGTAAAGGGAAAGATGCATGTATACAAAGTATTATATACAAAAAGAAAAGTTTTTATTAGTCGTGTCTTCCTCAGTTGCGAGCCTTTGTGCCTACGTACCACCATCCGTGCAATGGGGATCAAGGCACTCATAGTTCACCTCAAAAAATTTTGTTGGTTGCATGTTTTTTATGGATAATTGCATGATTGCATCCTCGCCGTTAGGATTTCAATGCGTGCTTGCCGTTGTAGCTCGTAAAGATACTCATACTCGACCCCTCGCACACTTGGAATTTCGAGGTTGCTCGAACTTGAAACAACACATCCTTATTGAAAAGATTTTAACATAAAAAATTCTGAAGACAAAAAAGAGTTTGCATTAGTTGATGTTTTTTACCTTGAAAACGGATTTAATCATGTTAGAATGTTTTGAAGTTTGAACAAAGAAAAAGAGAGTTTAAGTCTTAAGGATGCGAAAAGGGGAATGAAAAAGTCAAAGGGAGACTAACAATCCTAGTGTTGCCGTGAAATGGTGTATTAAAGTTCGGATAACAAAGGGAAACATATAACTAATTTAGCATGCATGGATTACAATCCTAATGTTTATCTTGAATCGATAATGAAACAAGCAATCCTAAGGGAACATGCAAAATCTTAAAGGGAAAAGCACAAACACGAGCGCAATCAAACAAAGTCGAAACAAAAACAAAAACAAAAATCAAGCGTGAGCTAGCAATAAACAATAAATCCAACGGATTTCAAAGTGGGAGTAAGAAAATCTTTCCACTTAATTTTCTCAAGCACCGATACCGAGTAATAACTCAAAGAGTCAATGTTTAAAGAAATGTGAGCTATCATCTTCGAAATGAATGAAAAAGTATGGGGGTTGGTTACAAACCCTTTTCCACTTTATTTGACTCATTGTACAAGAATAAATATAGTTAAAAGCATCAATGTATAATGTGAGTTAATAACGACATAGACTAGAAGTGTGGGGGTTGATCGAGGGCCTTTTGTTCCACTTAATGACTCGATATCAAGCAAAAAGTAAAAGGGGAGGGAAATTTCATTCTTTGAGGACTTTTACATACAAACAAACATAATCAAAGCCTCCTTTGAGGACTTTTAACAAAAAAAACATTGCCTCCTTTGAGGACATTAAACAGATTTTTCCATCTAAAGTAGGGACTCCCAATCATGCATCTCTATTCCTGCTTCTCTTGGAAAGGAAAAGAAAATACAATGCAAAATCAAAATAGCATCAGAAACAATACCAAATGAACAATAATGTCGGTAGCAAAGCGCAATCAAAGAAAATACTAAAGCAAGTTCACTTGTGCATTAACCAACAATTAAACCGCACATTTACACCTACTTATCCATTCCAGGCAGAACCATATCAATCTCGCGAAACCGCTTGAAAAATCGCATCGGAAACGATAGATCTCAACATCAATGCTCAATAAATACTCAGATATGCTCCAAAAAGCATCAAACAATAATTAAAAAGAAATTTCCCATGTATTTCTAAAATGTGAACATCATTGTTTCATGCACCGATATCAACCAAAGTCTAATTTAAGATCCACATTCAGACATATCAAACCAATCACTGGTACATGTAACAATGCATAGAACTTAAAAATCTATTGTAGCAATCAAATCCATAGTGAAACGTCGGTTTCCAAGAAATTTTTCACAACATGATTCAAGTATATAAAATATTTCTGATGCGAAATTCCAATACCAGCACATGATTCAACACTTGAAATTCAACAATTAATTCATGATTCTACATCAAAAATTAGTTCTAATCTCCATGAATCAACAACAACAATTTTGTAACTCAAATTTTCCAATCAACTCATGAAAATATCGATTAATTCTTGACAATTCGAATCACAAATTAATTCTTCACATCAACCAAATTATACGTTTAAATCATCTCATGAAATTCACAATTAATTCTCAACAAAAACTCCAAAATTAAACACTTAAAATCACATTTCCACATAAAAATTTAATCACAATTAATAATTTGATTCTCAAGATCCACATGAATTCATCAATTATTTATCCTATTCCACATGTTTCTATCATCATCATCAATAATTAAGCACTTATTTAAAGATTCAAAAGTTCATTCATGAACAAAACAATTGACGTTGAAATTCACCGGTTAAAATTCATGAAAACAATTAAATAATCCAAGGAATAAATAAACTACTGAAGTGATAATCGAAAAATTGGATTGAAGCAAGAACAAAGGGAGTATCGCGGCCATAGCAAGGTAGAGATGGAGGGATTAACATTGAGGGAGGAGGACGGAACAGTCGTAGACGACGGGAGTTTTGGTGGTGCACGATGTAGGGAGAGAGAAGGAGGGTGGCACCGATGAGAGTATGAAATAGGGAGAGGAAGATCTTCTTTGTTCTTGAGTATTTGGATCTTGAAATGATTTGTGAGAGAACATAGTTCTTGAGAATTATTTTTGAATAGTGAGAGCAAAAGTAGTGTTCCGTTTGAATTTCAAAAATATATAGAAAAGGATCCAAGGCTTGTTTGGCAAGTGTATTTTTGACAAATTCAGAATTTTCGACTTATTCTGGTGCATGGCTCGAGATCAAACCAAAACTCTTGATATTTAGTGCATAATCGTGACGCGAAACATAAACAAAATCATCGATGACAAAATTTTTGACGCTTTGTCGAAAGAATTGTTCCAATATGATAAACATTGAGGTAGTTATGTAGCTTATAATGGCGAGAAACGATTGACTGAAAACTCTCTGTTTAGATTTTTCAGTTTATTTTAGTGTGCAGTTCGAGAAAACACACAAGGTCGTAACTTTCGGTGCATAATTCTGACACGAAGCCTGAAACAAAATCGTCGATGACAAAATTTGTGACGTCTTTCCAAAATAGTTTCCCCGATACAAAAAAAAATCGAGAAAGTTATGAGTTTCACAATGGCGAGAAACTTAAAACAGAAAACTCTCTGGTTTGAATTATACAGATTTTTTTAGCTTATTTTGGTGTATGACTTTGGAAACAAGCCATAAATGGAAGTCTTCTGAGCACAATCTGAACTCGGGCCCTGAAGCAAACATGTAGCTAACAAAATTTTTGACACCATGGCGAAAGAACCGTCTCGTTACGATGAAAAATGAGAAATTTATTATTTTTCCAATATTGCGTGACAATTGACCAAAAATTCGCTTCAGCAAGTGGTTTTCATCGTATTTTGGTAATTTCAGAGATCTTCTTCACATAATTAACTTCTGACCCGAACATACAAAATTGAGGACTACATCAAGACGAATTTAATGGCCAAAGAACCTTTCAAAAATGTCGAATCGGACAAAAGTTAGGAATTTATGAACATCTAAAAAACATGGGATCAACATATTATTTTAGTGTACTAGTCTTAGGTAATTTGACTTTATGGAAGTCTTCCTCACCGAATCAGCTTCTAGCGCAAGCATATGAACTGAATAAAACACCAAGATAGTCAAAATTATTGAAGAACCAATCAAAGTTGATTTTCCTCTCAGAAGTTACGAATTTTTGAACATCTGAACAAATAATTGATCAGCAAATCCACTATATAACATGATTTCATGTATTTGCAGTTTTGTCGATCTTCCTTACAAAATTAGCCTTTGACCTGAACAAATGAATTGGATAATATAAAAATATGGCTCAAGTTCATTAAGAACCATTCTCAAACCTTTTTCTGGTCAAAGGTTACAAATTTTAACCTCGAACTGTAAAATACTGAATTTCTGTTTACACTGTCTCAAATCAACTGGAACACTTGACTTTCTCTGCAATTCAAAGTGTGATAGAACACATGAGAACTTGGCATGATGATGAGATGACTAATTTCGGATTGAGTTGCTCAAAATAATATGTGGAAAGTGCGTGTATCTCGAAAACCCTGAGTTTCAGCTTTGTTGTACTGCTTGACGAAACAAATGTTTTTTTGTAGCTTGACATAAATAAATGCATTAATCACGTAACCATGGAATTGATGGCATGTATGCTTGAGTATGTTAGATAAAAATAATCCAATTAGGGTTAGACTGAAGAGGACGAACTTTGGGGTACAAGAGGAACATAGCTCGGAGTTGATGTCTGTCGAGAGCCATGTCAACATTGTACTTATACTGACAAACAAACACTTCATCGATATCATTGAAAGTATGGATTTTTGAACTATCCAATCCTATGTACCACTTAAGAGCAACATCAGTCAAGCTATCTTGGAAGTGATAGATTAGATCTTGATGATTATCGTTTTGGGTCGACATCTTCTTGGCAAACATGGTTAAATTGATTTTTGGACATGAGTCCCCTTTGTATTTCTCGAAGTCTGTTACCTTTAATTTGGTCGCTAACTTCACATAATGCACAAGACAGGGATCACTAACGTTCTTTCCAAATAGATATTTTCCTCGAAGGGTCTTAATCTTCGTGTGCATTTCTTGGAATTGATTTTGGAAGTCCTCCATTCTTTCTTCAATACCCAAATACTCAGAGGGTTCGACATGATAGAATTTTTCATTCCCAAATGGGGCAGTATGCACCACTGGAGGAGGAATACACATTACAGGAGGAGGAATAGTTATTACATGTTGTACTGCATGCACTTCAACAGCGAGTTGGTACCCTTCAGATGTGAAGTTGAAAGGCATACCCCAGGGGTATTCATATGGCATCTGATATTGTGAAATGATAACTAGAGCCACAGAAGTAGGAGCAGTGATAACTTCAGAAATTATGGTGGTCTGGACTTGTTCTTGAGTGAAACGAGGAGATGGAAGAGTCGGTGACTGATTCTTAACAATCACCAAGTTCTCCACCATAGGGGTTAATCTTTCCATCCAAGTGCAAAGAGTAGCAACCTCTTCATGAAGCTTGTGATTCTCTTGCTCTAGTAGTAAGTCCATCTTCTTTCAATGATTAGCTTGAGCGTAGTTTGATTATTTGAAGGAAATTACATGAATAAGTCCCTGGATTGCAAAAAAAAGGAATGATGGATGATGCATAATATGCAATGCAAATTATTTTTAATTTTTATAAGTTTTCAAGGAAATCAATGGTTATAAATTTGCAAACATCATAAAGACACAACATTTTTGGGAATATCCAAAAAAACCTCATTTCATTAATAGTGGAAGGATTCCATTTGAAGTATACTTTTAAAAGATCCTAAAATTACAAGAGGAAAACAACTAGATCCTGTGGGTCCAAAGGAATCCCATAAGAAGAAGAACCAAATTTTCTTTGTAGATTGAGTTTCTGATCTCTTCTTCATAGAAAGCTTCCATCTCAGTCTTCTCGGCCACAAATTGATCAACATCTTTCTTCAATGCATTACTTTATGTTCCTTTCCCTATCATATTGCTTAAGTCATGCATTCATTTGACTATGCTTCTCATACTTATCAATAGGCCATCCATCTTGAAGAAAAAGTACATCATCCCACTCCTTTAACTGCTTCTTTAATTCTTTTTGCTATAGCTCTGAATCATGGAACTTTCTCTCCCAAGTGTCTTTTTCTAGCTTCATCCTCGTTAAAGCCTCTTGACTTTCCTCCATGTTTTACATAGGGATAGTAGGTGGTCTAGTAACTATTATAATAAGCATAATGAATTTTGAGCTCCCTTGCTCTCTCCTTCACCCCACTAGTATAAGGTTCCATAGCTACACAATTCTTCCTTCCAACCTGACCCTTTTCCTTCATAAGGATATTATCCCAAGTTCTCACCATCCTCTTCTTCAATCCCTAAATATGTTTCCCTTCTTGGTACAACAAACCTTCTAACCAAATGCCTTTAAATTTATCTTTCATGGCGTACCTAAGATGACAATGAGTCAGGTTGTAGTTGATTCCTCCTTGGTACCAATAAGAAGTACATTAGAGAACTCCCCCACAACTATCAATAATACTAACACCATCATAAACTGCAAAATACCAGGTAATACCTTTGAGACCACTTCAAACAACCTTTATTTTCCTTGAAAGTTGGACACTACAGCAAGTGTGAAATAAACCACCTGTACAGCAAAGGTAAATAATATACAATTGTCGTATCACCCTTGGAAGTCCTATTATGGATAGATAAATAAGTATCTCCAAGCAAGGTAGGAATAGGGTTCCTAACCTAGAAGATCCTTATGGCATTTACATCAACAAAGTTGTCAATGTTAGGGAAGTGAAGTAGTCCATTAATGACAAAGGCCAAAGTAGCCTAGAATTTCACCATGCTGCCAACTTGAGAAAAATGAGAAGGCTTCTAAATAATAAACTTTGAAGTCAAACCTTGGAAACCTCCATTAGTAATGAGATTGACATCTATATCAGATTTCCCTATATAGACAACTGCCGCAATGATTTGTGATTTGGGAATCACTTCAAAACTACTAAAAGCAACCTCATCAAAAACTAGCAAACCCACGAGATAGGCATACTGCTCAAAAGTATGCAAAAGTGGATAATCCATAAATGCGAAGCACCGGTAGACAAGATCATAAAATTGAATTAAAGTTTTAATAAGTTACTCCTCAACCTTGGTATTTAGAATAGCCATCAGTCTTCCATAACGGCCTTTGAACTTTGCAAGATCTACCACTGAAGATGCTAGCTATGTCAACTCCTTTATGTCCGGAAATATAAAACTGTACTTATTAGTGTTCCTCCTTCCAATATCCATGATAACAAAATCAATGATATTTTCAAAAGAAAACCTCTAAGTTTCTTGAAACAATATGTGAAAAATAAATTTCATGAATGCATGATTAAGCAATATTCACAAACAAGGTCACAAAACATGGTTTAAAGGTTTAATATCATGAGCACGAAGTCACGGGTAAGAACCATCCCAAAGGTATGTACTAAAGGTTTATTGTACCTATAGAACATGGTTCTAAAAATTTCTAAGAGTCGTCGATCCTCTTTCGGATATTACCTGCTTACACGACTTGCTTGTGGTCCAATAATATTCCTAATAGAAACATGTCTGAGTGTAGTGTCGCGTAACAACTAAATTAGGACTACTCCTGGATAGCCACCGCACTATATCCTAGAAGTCTAATATGGGTTAAGAATTCTAAGGTTCTAAGGTTATAAGGTCCTCAGCTTATCATGCTCTCAGGTTGAGCGAAATAGTGCTTTCATAACTAACTTTTTCAACACTATTACCCCAAGGAGGCCTCCACTGAGCGGGGGATCTCATGTCAACTTAGTAAGGACTAACTTCAATTAGGCCAACATGAGTATACCACCGTCCTAAACATAAGTGTCACTTAGTCTGGGTATAGGACTTTTCCTTGCAAAGATCTCAAAACACCCAAAGAACCAGGCCAATCCACACAAAACAACAAATAATGGTAATAAAAAAACAAATAATACAAGTTAAGTTTAACCCTATTGAGGATGACTCACCAATGAATTCGTCATTTTTGTCGCGGTGAAAAATAGGAGAATAAGATATTAACTAACTTGACTCATAAATTAATAATTCTCCACCAAACTTTATTATTTCCAAAAAAAAGAAGGGAAAAGATCAAAACCCTATAGTAAACACACACATGCAAAAGTAAAGAAAGTAAGAGATCTAAGGTACGGGGATTTGTTATACAAAGGGAAGATATTAGCACCTTATCTTTATATAGTACTTTATAGGAACCTCTTGTAATACCTATTTTTTTGTGGTTAAAATGTTTTGTTTGCAAAAGAGTGTGAAGACGAGATTAGGGTTTAGGTGCATAAAGGTTAAACACAAGACAAATATTCACAAAGATAACATACAAAGGTAAAAACATGAAGATAAGCATACGAAAAATACATGCACATGACTATTAAGTCAAAACTAAAATCCCTTTCCTTAGATTTGGATACAAGTACTAACACAATAAAGTATGAACACCATTTATTAACACATAAGTATTAAGATCATCAACAAATAAAAAGAGAACATTTACAAAAGATTTGTGGATTAATGACAAAGTTATTTGAATTAGGATTTGAGATCTCTTCACACAAATAAACAAGTTACCATAAAGCTTTCAAGACATAATATGGATCAACTAAGCATGGTAAAAAAACTAAATGAGAAACATCATATATACAAGCCAGTAAAGAAAACACACAAATATAAATCATGAACTTAAAAGAGATTAATCATGGCTTAAATATATTTAAACACTCATTAAAGAAACATCAAAATGTTTTCAAAGATCAAACAAATAAAAAAAACCTAAAGTTTCAACTAATCAATCATTTAAAAAAAATTTCAAAGAGGCATAACATTTAATCATGATATAGATCTTCAAAACAAAATTATGTTCAAGAAACACCTTAGAGCATCGTGACATTAAGATGGTCATTCAAGAAAATATTTCACAAAAGTTTAAATAAAGAAACATCATTATTTAATCAAGTTAAAGAAAAGAAACTATTTTTTTAGTTTACTAACATATTAAACTAAGTGAAATCAAATAAAAGATCGATTAATTAAAATATTTTGGGTGTTTTTGAATATTAACTTTGATAATAACAATAAAAAGAGAGAATAATATAAATAATTAAACTAAACTGAAAAAGAAATAAAGAAATAAAGAAATAAAACAAACAAAGAAACATGTAATAAAAATAAGGGTTTGATGGCCATGGGTTGTGAACCCACTCCCTTGAGGTTAGCTGCTCAAAACATTAGCCACTGGGTCGTACGATATGTGGTGATAGTAACATAAAAATAAATAAATAAATATGAAATAAGTTTCTAAATGGATTTGACAAAAAATAAAACAAAAGTGTCTAGGGAGAAGGGGATTCAAACCCTAGACCTCTCACTCAAACAGAAACACACAAATACATGCGCATTAACTAGTGGGCGCAATACCAATTCATTAATAAACTCGCATGAAATAAATATAACGTGAACAATCTTTTGAAATATGAAAAATGGCGCCAGGTTCCATCATTTCCATCCTCAAGATATTCAACAATGGTGCAATTCATACTTTCTCATTTCTCAACCAAAAAAGACAAACTAATATACTATTTCACTCAAAATTTCACAAGAAATTCAACCATGGCCATAACTTTTATTTATTCAAACTGTAGCTGACGAATTTAGGCATTAACCTGAAAATCCTTGATTTTTCATAGTAAAACTAAATGGTATATACGATCAACCAATGCCCCAATTGTTAGGGCTTTTGTTTCTCACATTGAAACAAGTATAAATGATTCAAGAATGAGTTAAAATGATGCTCAAAATATAGAGTTAGAAGTTGTGAAAATTGTACCTTGTATGTGAAAAGGGATACCTTTATTGAAGCACTTACAATTATGCAATATGATTCTTTTGATGCTCCAGGAATGTATTGCAATTAATATAATGCCTTTAAACTTCCTCAAACTTCTCAACCAAGTCAAGTTGCAATGGGTCAAATGTGTGATACGAGTATGGTGATTTAGTGATTAAATATGCAATTCAAGGCATACAGTAATCTATATATGTTGTATGTATGGTGTTTCGATACTAAAGTTGTAAGAAACTTTGAGAAATTTTGAGTTTCAAAGATATGGACTTCAACAGTGAAAATGGAGTTTGAGAGATTTTTTAGAGTATTTGTTGCTTAATATTATCCTCTTACTGATGAGGCTTGATCTATATTTATAGAGGTCTTAATAAAGCTAATTAATTATTAAAAAACAAAAAACAAAAGCTTTGTGGAAAGTTGATTTGATCTTGGCTCAAAATTTGGTTAAAGGTGCATCATGTTTCCAATGGTGTAGCATGACTTTCTAGAGTGGTTGGAAGATATGAGGGAGCAAGAAAGGGTGTTTATTTGACATGATATGGAGTGTGATATGATCCAAATCCATTTTACAAGGGTCCAAGCAAAAATTTGTGATTAAAGTGAGTTTTTTGTAAATGGAAGTGATGACTTTTGTTCAAAA
This sequence comes from Vicia faba, assembly GCA_948472305.1. Taxonomy (NCBI): domain Eukaryota; kingdom Viridiplantae; phylum Streptophyta; class Magnoliopsida; order Fabales; family Fabaceae; genus Vicia; species Vicia faba. Next base: position 1,039,727,425 of record OX451737.1, read on the forward strand.
ATGGAATGAAAGTTGAACAAAGCCTTAGACACTTGGGTAATCCATCATGAACTTGTGTAATTCATCAATTATGTAGATATTTGGAAGAAACATAGGCTTAAATCAAGATCACATAGTTGGCATAGGTTTGGACATAAATTTGTACCTCAAATCTGACATGTAAAACAACTTCACCATGGCTACTTCTCTTATTCGTAACTCGGTGCTCAAGTAAGAGAAATTCATGCTCTTGGTACCATTGGAAAGATGGTCTCATCCTCTACAACGTTCATGTTTATAAATTAGCTTGAATCATATTGAATTAATAAGATAACTAGCCAACAAATTTGGGCTTTCAATTTGAAAAACACTTAGGAAATTTCTAAGTATATTGCATTTCAAGAACTTTGAGACCTCAACTTCAATACTTTATATCTTCCAGTTCCCATGAGCTTATTAGTAAATTATTTCAACAACGTAGAAGTATGTAAGATCATATTCAATTGAATCCCTTAGGAATGAAAAATGGTTTCTTGGATTGGAAGTTATAAGCTTGAAAAGTCATGCATTTGAAAATAAGTTTGTGGACTTCAATTTTTTTTCAATTTCTTCATCTTTTCCCTTTTTGCAAGTTATCTCCGTTTTTGTGATATAAATTTATAAAATTTAACTAAAAACCATATTTTCATTATATTGGCTTGATAAGTCCATATTTGACCAAAAATCCCCGAAGTCAAAGTTTGACATTGAGAAGTTGACTTTTCCAAATAAATTCAAATCTTTCAATTTAAATGAAGTATGGTGATCATGATGCAATATTCAATACATTGAGACATCTTGAGGACTATAATATGATGATATTTAAGACCTCTTGAGTGATGTATATTATAGCTCGAACTTTAAAACCTTAACTCTAGATTTTTGACTAATGGTGTAAAAACCCTTGTTCTTTTCAAGCACTTGATGAATCCATGATGAAACCCTAATGAGATGAGATTGTGATGAACATGATAAAAAATTTGAATGGGTAAAACCTAAAGAATAAGAAACATGTGATTCAAACTCTCTCATGATCAATGACAATGACACATTTGAAAGCCAACTTTTGTGAGATAGACATGTGAATTAAATGATATGTATGATTTATTGAAGCCAGATGACTTATATGATGATGCACATGATGTGGGATCTTAGGTCAAATATTAGGGTAAATAACAAATGTTTTCCCTGACCATGATGCCCAAATAGATGTTCCAACATTTGTTACAATATTGGACTTAATTTTCTTTGAATCAGAACTCATGTCCTTCTTAGCTTCCAACAACTGGATCTTCTCTGTATCAGTCTTATTGGAAGATTTGGTCATGTTGAAACGTGGCTTGTGAGGATGGTGAGGTAATAAGGTATTTAAATACTTGGAGAGTTCCCTTTTTTTAATGAAACCTTGCTTGTGACAATAGACCAGATAATGAGAGTGGTTTTGGAAGGAGATAAAATCATCCTTATCAACAATACACCACTCACCATAGAGGATATACACATTATTGTTCTACTTTCTATCTTTAAAGCTTTGAATGCTAGAACATGTTACAACATTTGAAATGAAATTCTCTATGCCATTGAAAATGTTTCTCTTTAGATTTCACACATTACTAAATGAAGGGATATAATTGGCAAACCGACCAAACAGTTACTACTATAATTCTTCAATCGTGCAATTCCAAAATTACCCCTCATATTCTCAATGTAACTTACCCCTCATGTTTTGATGAAAATACTTCATAGAGTTTATCAGACATACCATGCTTAGGAATGCCAATATTTTCCTTTAGCAAGACCCCTGACACAATGATGACAAGTACTAATGACTTTATTTTGCAAGAAGACTAAAAATCTTGAGTACCTTGATTGTAACAGCTTGTCACATTACAATGTCATGACATCCTATTTGATATTGTACTCTTTTAGTAACCAACTCAATTTAGAATAAACCTTCCTTCAACAATGTACCTATCCTTAAAGATAAACCTTGATTAAATTATTTCTGATCCAAGAGACAAGATTGTTTCTGAAACACAAAATCCTTCATTCATATTATCTTTATTAGACATGGAAATATATTTTTATCCAAGACTCATCCTCATTAGATATTTCATCTCTGAAACTATTTATGATCACAAACTCTAATAAAATCCAAATAATGAACTCCTTTTTTGACAAAATTTTGTTTTCTTGAGAATTTTCTTATTCAGTGTCTGCTAGCCTTTTAGAGACTTTTACATTTTCTGGAGTATCAAACTGCTGAGATGATGTTTCAACATTTGTTTTAACATCAGTTCCTTTATAAATGAATAAATCATTTATTTTAGTCCTGAAGTTAATATTACTAAACACACTTCTCTTAGTAGATTAACTCTGAAGCAAACCTTGTTCTTTTTTAAGAAGTAGATAAGAATCTTTGAAGACTTCACAAACAATAGATTCCTAGTTTGTGAGGCAATGGAGATCATTCCTACTGTCAGTCTGTTCTTTTCTTTCTATGAGGTAAATGGGGCCCAAAAAACATTCATGGATTCAGGTCAATGGCCTTCCTCATATAAGCTTCCTCCAGGTGTATACCTCTAATTTGAAAGGTTTTAAGGACCAATTTTTGAAGGTGAAGTCTGGGCCGAGGTGCCCCTACGTGTTATATGATTTGGGAGGGCAATCCTATTTTCCTTTCTACTGGACCCAAGATCCTTCTCCTATATTTGGCTTCACATTTGAGAAGTTGAGTGACTTGTAAGTCTATTCTTTATTCGTTATTGATTCCTTCTATATAATGAAGTTCAATGTCTTATTATATCTATCCATTAAGCAGATCCCAGACTTCCTTTGTAATAGCCTTTATTTTTGTTTATTACATTGTATATCCTTATGCAATGTGTTACATCATCTTTTCTTTTCTTGAAGATAAGATGATAGACCTTTCTGTGGCTGAGCAGAAGAGATTGATGATGGAAGCAAGGTAGTCCGGAGGAATGTAGGCGGGTCCTCCGTGATTAAGTCATATGCATTCAGGTTGGAGACTCAAACAACAAAGAAGCATAAAGGGGTAGGCTCTTATGATACTTCCAATGTCCCTGAGCCCCATGCTTCCATCCTGGTTGTTCATGAGGAGGTACAACAAAGAACTCCTAAGAGGTTGAAGACCCTGATGAGTGACCAGGTCTTCCGAGCTAACATGGAGATTACTTCTCTGATGGGAGTGCCCTGGAATAGTCATTCCTCAGAGGAATTAAAGTTCTGGTCCATCAGCTTCAACGGGCTTTGATTCTTGTATGATCATCTCAATGCTACCGAGGACTTGAACAAGGTGAAGTCGATTAGTTGTCAAAAGATGACGCGGAATATTAGTTCCTATCTTATGAGGTGTGTCTTCTTGACCTATGGTCTCTTTGACTCTATGGATGATCATGAGGAGATGGAGACGAATATGAAGGAGGAGATTACCCATTTGAAGGAAACCCATAATACCTATTCCGAGAAGTTATCTTCCATGGAGAAGGCTTTGTAGAAATAGAAAAAGCACTGAGTGACTCTAGAGTCTGAGAATAAGGCCACTCTCACCCAGCTCAATGAGATATTGAAGGAACAAAAGGCCACCAAAGACGAGCTGAAGTCTACTATTTCTAAATTTAAAGAAGCTTTGAAGAAGTCTCAGGTGGACATTCTTGCTACTCGTGATGATGCTTTTGAGCGAGCGAAAGATCAAGTGTTATGCCTTTGTCCCAACTTGGCCATATCAGAGGTGGACTTTTTCAAGGTGGTGCAGGACGACCGCCTAATTGGTCTTGAAGAAGTGGAGAATACTCCATCTCCTAAGCCAATTTCCAAGGATCCTGCTGTCGAGGAAATTGTCAACAAAGATGTCGAGAAAGAAGACCCTTAGTTGTGATATTATGATGTTGTTTTGTATGTTTTTTTATTCATCTGATAAGGATGCACTTATGTAATGCTTTTTGTAAGGAGTGGTTTGGACATCCTTTTTGTTGTTCTTGAAATATTGACTTCGGGCTTTATCGCTTCCGGGCTTTATACTTCTGACGGCTCTTCGTGACCTTTTATGTAATCATTGCTTTTCACTTTACTCCGGTTTTGTCTTTATGTATTGTATGCGTTTTTTTGAAGATAACTCATCATATGTTTAAGCCCCTCGGATACAAAGTCCATATGGCTGAACTTGTACGATCATGTATTGATGGGTACCATGTCTACGAGTTTTTGACATATTTAACACTTTTATGAACTAGATTTGAATGAGGGAAGTTGGTCATAGAACTTAACCCTGTGAGGGGAGTATGTTTATGAACTCGACCCAGATAAAGAGAGTATTGAAAGCGATTTTTGTGAGAGGCGTCAGGCATTCTTCAACTTATTTCTGGAACAGAGCCCTTGTAAGGGATATCCGAGGAGGGAATGAGGCTTAGCGAGGTTGAACCTGAGTTGTGATAGGCTTAAAATTTGCTTCAAATTTTGACGGAACAGAGCCCCTTGTAAGGGGTGGACGAGTAGGTATAGAGCCTAAGCGAGGTTGAAATAGAGTTACGAGAAGCTTAAAGTGTGCTTCGACTTTTGTCGAAACAGATCCCATTGTAAGGAGAGGCTGAGTAGGGCCAGATCCTTAGTGAGGTTGAAGCCGAGTTACGAGAAGCTTAAGGTGTTCTTAGACTTTTGCTGGAACAGAGCCCCTTGTAAGAGGTGGCTGGGTAGGGCCAGAGTCTTAGCGAAGTTGAAGCCGAGTTACGAGAGGCTTATTTACATGCATTTGCGTTTGTTTTTGGGTGCCTCATTAAAAACCCTTGCCCTTGCAAGGGAAAAGAGTACATCACATAAATTTATTAATCGGTCTCATTACATTGTTTTCAACTAAAATAAAGCTTGAGATTGGCTACATTCCAAGTCGTAGGAATTTCTACCCCGTCTAGAGTTTCCAATTTGTAAGCCCCATTATTCAGCTTGTGGAGTACCTGGCAGGGACCTTCCCAATTTAGAGATGACTTTCCCTTGTTTTTAGGATCAATGATCTTTTTGAGGACCAGATCACCTAGTTGAAAACCTCTCTGCATGATTTTTAAGTTTATCTTTTTAGCTAACCTTCTTTTAATTGTAAACTCTCTGTCTCGTGCCATTTCGCGGATTTCATCTACCATGTCGGACAAACTGTTCAAGTCGTTCTTGTTATCTTATTTGTCAAAATGCTCTCTCCTCCATGTAGGGGTGTTTATCTCGACTGGTATCATGGCGTCCGCCCAGTACACCATTTGGAAAGGCATTTCACGAGTAGTGGTGTGGGGTTTGTATGGTATGACCAAAGGATAACCGACATGTATTCAACCCACAGTCCCTTTACATCGTTCAACTTCTTATATATTCAAGTCTGGATGATCTTGTTGGTCGCTTCAGCTTGAACGTTGGCTTGAAGATGTTCAACCAATGCGAACCTGTTCTGGATCCCCAAGTCGGTACATAATTCTACCACAACCAAGCTTGCAATCTATGTTCCATTGTCGGAAACTATGATTATGGGAAATCCAAACCTGCTGTTGTACCCCAAAATTTTCCCTCTCTTTTCTCAATACATTTGTCACAAGATCTTCAAACAGCTCAAGTTTGCACAAGTGTTGACTAGGTCAAACAACCTCCTAAACACTAATGCCCAAAATTAGGGTTTTGATTTTCCCAATGACAAATGGACTTCTAATATATCATATGACATTCATGGATCATTATAGACCTCCAAGAATACTCATGTCAAGTTTCAAGTCTTGAATAGCAATTTTGCTCAATCAATTGATTAGATGACTAAAAAACAATTGTATTGGTTAAAAAAGTCAATTATGGTCAAATTACAGTCAAACTTCAAGATTTTTGACCAATATCAACAATTTGAAGTCATATTCATCAATTGATCAAGTTTGGATCACAATTCCTCAAGAAAAGTGTGCAAATCATCAAAAGAGCAAAATGGTCAAAATTAGGGTTTTTGACTAGAATGATTGATTTTTGACTTTTGAGATAATACATGGCTTATTGGTTTGAAACATGATTTCAAGGATTCAAGTAAATAATTTTTACCTAATTTCATTACTCAATTCACCTCTCAAGATCAAACAATTGATAGATGAAATTTGGTCAACTGATGAAAAGTCAACTAATACACCAAAAGCCAAATTTTTACTTTTTGATCAAAATTGAGTTTCAAAAGTCAAGATTCATCAAGAAATTCAAAAATATGAAGCTTGATCTTCAATAAATCAATAAAATCAAAAATAAATTTGAAAAGTCAAGCTTTTCAAGATGTAGAAATTTTTCTAAGTTTTTTTGTTCATGATAATTTCAGTACTTTAAGCCAATTTTTCACCAAGATCCAAGATGATTCAATGAAAATTCTCAACATGAAATTTATAGATCTTGATGAAATCTAAAAATTTGTATTAGAGGGCTCATATCCAAAAAATTCTAAGATTTTAGGTTATAGGCCCATGAAGTCATGCACTTTTTCTTAAACACTTAGTGAAATTTTGACCTAGTTTAGGCAGATTTTTTGTCCCAACTTCTTGGCCATTTTTCACATAACTCTAATTTTATTTAGCGAAAATGGAAAACATGAAAGTAGTATAGGATGTTCCAAGCTTTTCAAAATGTCTAAGAACTTTAAGATAACATTTTTGAGCTAAGAGAATCGAAGAGAGGAAGTTGGGTATTCGTTCTTGAATTACAAGGAATTTTTGTGATGAACATTTGAGCAAAACCCTAGCCTATGCTGCATAACTTCACTTTGAATGCTTCTAACTTGTGTTTCACTCCATAATTAATTGATTACACAACTGATAGAGCCATTGTCCAAGGATTTGAACCATTATCCAAGTTGCATTTCCATTAATTGCACAAAGTAACATTCCAATTCTAGTAAAGTAGCTTTAATCACAAAGTCAACTTGTCTTGAGCATTGCACTTGTTCTTTTTGAACAAGAATCCTCTACACAATCAGATAATCATGTTTAAAGTGCCTAACCAATTTAGATAGCCTTGTACCTTACCTTGGAACAATGTTGTCAAGCTTGCTTCAAAAACAAGTCAAATAGCCATAACATGTGAACTCTTGCTTCTAACCCCTCCAAGCTTCCAAACCTTCTCCTATAAATTGAGACACTATTTTGCAACTAAGGACACGAAATTATAAGCCTTGAAAATACATCAAACCACAAATTTCTCTAAAAACACCATAACTTGTCATTTCTGCCAGGAATTTCCATCTCATAAACCAGTCGTGTGTTTCTTCTCCAAATCATTCATAAACCTTCCTTACATCAAGTATAACTCATCCCCTCCCTATTTCACAGTTGTAACACCTCCATCACCATTGTCTAAACCTCACTTTACACCTCTGCAACTTGACTTCTCCTGAATATTCCAGGCACTCTCAGATCAAGCTAAGCATTGCATTAGTTTCCTAGAGGTTCAAGGAAGCTAACCAGGTCATTGTAGCACCTTGAAGTGAGCTCTAACTCAAAACACGATCTCCATCTATAAGGTGATTTTTCTGGAATTCTAACTCTTCATACAAGCATTATTTGGCTTCCATTTTAAAAGATAAAATGTAGACATCATAGCCCCTGAAACTAACCATGTCCTTAGATTTCATTTATGTTGCCTGAATAGTGTGAATTTTGAGTTTGAACTTCTTGAAAAATTAGGTTAGAATTTGTTACCATTTAAAATCCGTGCTCATCTTTGATCTATTTCTTAAGTTAGTTACAGATTTGAAATCATGGTGATATATCTAACAAGTTTGATGTTTACACTTTTGAGAATGGTTCAGAAATGAGTAAGTTCAGACATTAAAAAATGTCGCGCGGGGAAGAAGATGAAGTAAAATTAGGATTTTGTTTATTTTAAATTTATTGCAAATGGTTTATATACCGGATGAAATAGCCACCCCAGTGCCAGCAAGCGCGCACGTAAGGTATTACCCTATAAGGTCCTGGGTTTGAACCACAGGGGCCTTTTGTTTTATTTCATAACATTTTTCTGGTCTCTTTTTGTTCGAAAAACGCGCCTGGATCATCCAGATATTGGGCCTTTATTTTTTTCTTTCTCTTACCCTCTATTTCATTTTTACCACGCAGTCCATTATACTCTTTTTTATTATTTTATTTTCGGGTTACAAAAAGTTGTTTGGACCTTAAACAAAAAATTTTTTTTTTACTCTCTAACCTCCAACATTCCTTGTCTAACCCCCCTAACATTCAATTTTTATTTTTATTTTATTTTGTTTTATTTCCTTTTAATATTATTATTTTTATTATTTCTAATTAAAAATACTAAAAAAATATATTTTATTAAATACTTAGACTAAAATTATTATTTTATTTCTATTTTACTTTAATTTCCTTCAAACATAAAACCCTAAAACAAAAACATTTTATTTTCTTAAATTAATTAAAATATATTTAGACTTAAGTTTAATCTTAATTTGCTATTTATTTAAATTAAATTAATTTAGAATTTAGAAATTTAATTAATTAACTTCTCTGTATTTATCTTAATTGTCTGGTCCTTTCTTCAACCATTTAATTGGAAGTTCATCTGCAGGCTTTACTGAACTAATATTGATCAGAGAGAGGATAGAAGCAAGTATAAAGAATGGAAAGATTCAGAAAGACACATCTTCTTCTACAGCTGTAAGGAAGCCTTTCATCGGAAAGAAAGAGGTGGTTGTTGTATATCCGCAAAGAAACCAAGATAGGGTCGAACGCCGACAAAGGGTAGGGGCCGTTATGATTCCTAAGCCTGCGTCTAATCCACAAAGAAATAATCAACCAAGGACGGAAAGGCTAGTCAGGCAGTTCACCAGAATTAACATGACCCTATCTCAAGTATTACCTCATCTACTAAGATCCAACTTGGTGACCTTGAAATAAGCTCCGGAAAACCCCAATACAACATCTCCTCATTATCATCTCAATCCCGTTGCGCATATCACTCTGAAAGTCCTGGTCATGATACTAATAACTGTTGGGCTTTAAAGAAAAAAATACAAGATCTCATTGAAGCGAAAGAAATTGAGTTCGATGCGCCTGAAAAGCCAAATGTCATTTCTGCCCCTATACCCAGACATGGCCACAAAACTAATGCCATTGATGAAGATTTTTTTGTTACCTCAATTGATGAACTCATGACCCCACTCCCGACTATTAAAATGAATTTGTTGAATGTCGGTGTGTTCCCCGGTTGTGATGAACTTTGCCATCTCTGTTTGTCCTCACCAACTGATTGTCCTTTTTTGAAAGTGGGCATTCAGTGTCTGATAGATAACAAAGAAATTTTGTTTGAAAAGACTTTTGTTCCACTTGTTCATTTTGAAGATGTTTCAATCATTACCATTTCCGCCAATTCTTCCAGGATCTCCACCAAAAGACCCATTAGAATTACATCAGTCCCGAAAGTAACTCCTTTAATAATCACAATGCCTGGACCAGTCCCATATGTATTAGACAAAACCATGTCGTGGAATTACGAAGGGGACATCTACTACCATGGTATCAAGCAAGACTGGCCGACCACCAAAGAGATAAATTCCAAGAAAGATGATTATGACATCAGTAACATTGCAGGAACTAGCAAGATTACCCGAAGTGGTAGGATCTTTTCTCCAGAAATTGCTCCTCCAAAAGCAGTTTCTGGACCCGTAATCATTCCTATTGTTGCTAGCCCAAAAGTTGTTCCTGGTCCTACATTTATCTCCAACAATACTCCAATTGACAAAGTCGTTACAACCCCTGTAGTCATTCCTACTAACACGCATGCTGCCGAGTTAACCGAGACCCTAGGAAAAAGTGTTCTGATTGAGTCTGTCCGAACGAAGACTCAGTCTTTTGACTATCCCTGAGACCTCCAAGAAGGAAATGGAGGAGATCTTAAAAATTATAAAGATAAGCGACTACGATGTAGTTGAACAACTGGGGAAAACTCCCCCTAAGATCTCCATGATAGCATTACTACTATGTTCCGAGGAACATGCAAAAGCCTTGGTGAAGTTCTTAAAAACTGCCCATGTACCTCAAGAGACATCTGCTGATCAATTTCAAGACTTGGTAGCCAGCCTAACTGCGGATAATGGTTTAGGTTTTTCAGATGCTGATCTGACGCCGAGGGGAAGAAAGCATAATGAGGCATTGTTGTCTCAGTGTAATGTAGGGGCACAACTCTGGCTCATGTTTTGGTGGACACTGGCTCGTCTCTGAATGTATTACCCAAAAAAGCTCTTGACAGACTTGATTGTGAGGGGTTGACTTTGAAGCCAAGCAACATAGTAGTAAGGGCTTTTGAAGGATCGAAAAGGATGGTATATAGGGAGGTAGACATTCCCATAAAGGTTTGAACCCAAACCTTCAATTCAACTTTTTATGTGATGGACATCCGCCCTTCATACTCCTGCCTGCTAGGCCGACCATGGATCCACAATGCTAGCACTTTTACATATATGTTGCACCAAATGTTGAAGTATCCAGTTCATGGGAAGATTATCACCGTTCATGGAGAGGAAGAATACATGATCAGCCATCTCAATTCCTTCAGATATGTGGAATTAGACAGTGAATTCATTGAAACTCCATTTCAAAACTTTGAAGAGGTCCCTCAAGACGTGGCAGTGACCAAGACTGTTCCCAAGACTACAAGGCCTCCACTCCGGATGTCATCTCTGAAGGATGCCAAAGTAGTGGTAGAGGAAGATGGATGCACTATCTAGGGGTAACTCCCAAACATCCCATATAAGTCTGACAAGTTTGGCCTAGGTTTCACTTCAAGTTCTCAAAAGGTTGTACGTCGTGCCCGTGCTGGAGGACCACCCCTGAAGATCAGCAACCGTGAAGTCAACGCAGTAGAAGATGGTGAAGATGATTGAAACCTAGAGTATGGATCTTCCCGACTATCATCGGAGGGCTCAACAATTGGGAGGCTAAAGACTTCGTCCCGATCACTTTTATCCCTCAGTAATTTGTCTTTACATTTTGTTGGACCTGTAAAATTCAAAACAATTCGTACTCTTAAAACCTCATGTCTTACCCGAGGCACAATGGTCCATTTGTAAGGGTTATTATCTCATTTTTCATATGACATCAATGAATCATGGACGTTTTCACATACAAACTTTTGTGCTCATTGTTTTTCTTTTACATTTTACTTTCATTCAAAGATATCTATACCCTTACACACACCCACACTCATAATGCAGGTATACATCCATTCGGGATCCCTTGGGTAACGATACTGCTATGGCCTTTTGTGACTCTGAGAATCTAATTTACCAAGCCGAAGACGAAGGAGAGGAAGATTATGAACTATAGGGGAACTTTCCATACTGCTACAACAAGAAGAGAGAACCATCCAGCCTCACGAGGAACCCGTGGATACAATCAACCTAGGTACCGAAGAAAATAAAAAAGAGGTCAAGGTGGGTGCCAATCTGGAACCCAGTATCAAGAAGCGTCTGATTTAGTTGTTACATGATTATGTCGAAGTCTTTGCCTGGTCGTATGAAGATATGCCAGGACTTGATGAAGATATAGTGGTACATCGTCTTCCTACAAGAGAGGATTGTCCGCCAGTAAAGCAAAAGGTTTGTCGAATGAGGTCGGATATGTCAGAAAATATTAAAGCAGAGGTAATGAAGCAATTCAACACTGTATTCTTGGTTGTCACCTCTTACCCCCAATGGGTTTCCAATCTTGTTCCCGTGCCCAAAAAGGACGGCAAGGTGCGAATGTGTGTGGGCTATAGAGATTTGAATAGGGCAAGCCCTAAGGATGATTTTCCACTTCCCCACGTTGATATCCTAGTTGACAATATGGAACAACACAAGGTGTTTTCCTTCATGGAAGGATTATCAGGTTACAACCAAATCAAAATGGCGCCTGAAGACATGGAGAAAATAACCTTTGTCATGCAGTGGGGCACTTTCTGCTATAAGGTGATGCCATTCGGACTAATGAACACAGGTGAAACCTATCAGCGTGCCATGGTAGCTCTATTTCACAACATGATACATCATGAAATAAAAGTCTATGTGGACGATATGATAGCCAGATCTCAAAAAGAAGAAGAGCATCTTGACCACTTATAAAAACTGTTTGAAAGACTGAGGAAGTACAAATTGAGGTTGAATCCAAACAAATGCACATTTGGGGTACGGTCTGGTAAACTCTTAGGCTTTATCATCAGCAAAAAAGGTATTGAAGTAGATCCCCCCAAAGTTAAAGCAATACAAGAGATGCCTTCTCCTTGCACTAAAAAGGAAGTCAGACGATTCTTGGGACGTTTGAACTATATTGCCAGATTTATTTCTCACCTAACAGCAACTTGTGAGCCAATCTTCAAACTATTGAAGAAAGATCAAGTAGTCAATTGGAGTGATGAATGCCAAGTTGCTTTTGACAAAATCAAGGAATACTTACAAGAGCCTCCTGTGTTGATTCCACCAGTCAAGGGAAGACCATTGATCATGTATCTGACTGTTTTAGAAAACTCAATGGGGTGTGTATTGGGGCAGTATGATGAGTCTGGCCAAAAAGAGCATGCTATTTACTACCTGAGCAAAAAGTTTACCGACTGTGAAACCAGATATTCACTGCTCGAGAAAACTTGCTGCGCTCTAGTATGGACTGCTCTCCGGCTAAGACAGTATATGCTGACTCATACTACTTTGTTGATATCTAAAATGGATCCGATAAAATACATCTTCGAGAAGCCTTCTCTTTCTGGGAGAATAACGAGATGGAAGATGATCCTGATAGAATATGACATACAGTATACTACCCAGAATACAATAAAGGGCAGTGTATTAGCTGATCACCTTGCTCACCAAGCTGTAAAAGAATACCAATCTATGAAATTCGAATTTCCGGATGAAGACATCATGACAGTAGACAATTGTGAAGAATTCAGGCCATATGACGGATCTGAACAAGGATCCAGATGAACCATGTTCTTTGATGGGGCATCTAATGCACTCGGAAATGGTGTTGGTGTTGTACTCATATCTCCAAAAGGGTGTCGTACTCCATTTACCGCAAGACTTTTCTTCAATTGTACAAATAACATAGCAGAATACGAAGCATGCATCTTCGGTCTCAAAGCTGCCATAGACTTGGGAATAAAATCCTTGGATGTATTCGGAGACTCAGCTTTGGTTATCAGCCAGATCAAAGCGGAATGGGACACCAAACACCGAAACCTTATCCCTTACAAAGAACATGTTTTGACATTGCTACCACATTTTGAGAAGATTACCTTCGAGCATTTCCCACGAGAAGAAAATCAGCTAGTAGACGCACTAGCCACGATGTCATCTATGTTTAAACTTAATTGGGATAACGAGGCTCCCCAGATCACCATTGAACGTATGGATGAACCATCGCACTGTCACGAGATTAATACTGAAGAAGTAGTGGACCAACCTTGGTTTCACGAAGTCAAGAAGTATCTCGAGGATCAAGAATATCCAGAAGGAGCTTCAATCAATGATAAGAAGTTCTTAAGGAGATTCTCTGCTAAGTTCTTCCTTAGTAACGACATCCTGTATAAACGCAATCACGACTCTGTGTTACTTCGGTGCGTAGATAAGGTTGAAGCTGAAAAGATCATGGTTGAATTGCATGAAGGCACGTTTGGTACCCATTCCAATGGGCATACGATGGCAAAGAAAATCCTACAGGAAGGCTATTATTGGTCTACCATGGAAGCAGACTGCTATCAATACTCTCGAACCTGCCATAAATGCCAAATTTATGCTGACAAGGTGCACGTACCTCTGGTTCCTCTGAATTTCTTGATGGCTCCTTAGACCTTTGCTATGCGGGGGATCGATATGATTAGGGAAATCAAGCCGACAACCTCCAATGGAAATCGCTTCATCTTAGTGGCCATTGACTATTTTACAAAATGGGTGGAGGCAACTTCCTTCGCTTCTGTTACCAAGAATGTTGTTGCCCGCTTCATCAAGAAAAATCTCATTTGCCGGTACAGTATCCCAGAAAGGATCATCACTAACAATGGTACAAATCTCAACAACACTATGATCACCTCCTTGTGTGAGCAATTCAATATCCAACATCATAATTCTTCCCCTTATCGGCGGGAGATGAATAGTGTTGTTGAGGCTGCAAATAAGAACATTAAAAAGATCATACAGAAAATGACAGTCAAATACAAAGATTGGCTTACGACACGGATATCGTACCACAGCTCGCACATCAACCAGGGCAACACCCTATTCTCTGGCTTACGACATGGAAGTTGTTTTGCCTATCGAGGTCAAGATCCCCTCTCTGAGGATTATGAAGGATGCAGGGATGAACGAAGACGACTGGATCCAGACTCGACTTGATCAATAGAACTTGATTGATGAGAAGAGACTTACTGCTGTTTTCCATGGTCAGATGTATCAAAAATGGATGATCAAGGCTTTCAACAAAAAGGTCATGCGCCAAGTGTATCAGGTTGGATATTTGGGGATCAAACGCATCATACTACAACAAGGTGGTCCTAAGGGCAAATGGACTCCTACCTATGAAGGACCATTTGTAATCAAAAACATTTTCTCTGGTGGAGCAATGATCTTGACCACCATGTATGCTGACGACCTGCCGCATCCTGCGAACACGGACATAGTCAAAAGATACTACACATAAGAGACCCGCTAGGTTGACATACCTAGGAAAAACAAGGGCATCCCGACGAACCAAAAGGATTCGGGCAAAAATTAGGGATAAAACAAAAAAATTTATACACCCGACATGTTAAAAACCCGAAAGGGCGACTTGGGAAAAAAAGGGTATCCCGGTGGACTGAAAACCCGAAAGGGCGGTCCAGGAAAAAGTTAGGCAATGAAAGCATATGGCTATCCCGTTGGATCAACTTACGGACAACCTTTGGCTTCAACGATTCTGATCAATTCAATCAGCTTCGGAAAAGGCAACAAATAGACAAGACACTCAGATATACGAAGGCTATAGTAGAATGGAAACCACATGGTATTAGAGAATTCAATAGGGTGTGTGATGGTTCAATATGACGAGTCTGACCGAAAAGAGCATGCAATATACTACCTTAGCAAAAAGTTTACCGGCAGTGAAACCAAATATTCACTGCTCGGGAAAACTTGTTGTGCTTTGGCATGGGCTGATCGCCACTTAACATAGTATATGCTAACTCATACTACCTTATTGATTTCTAAGATGGATCCCATAAAGTATTTCTTTGAGAAACCATCTCTCTCCAGACGAATAGCTAGATGGAAAATGATCTTGAATAAATATGACATCCAATACATTACACAAAAAGAAATCAAGGGAAGTGTGTTAGTGGATCATTTGGTCCATCAAGTTGTTGATGACTACCAATCCATGAACTTCGAATTCCCAAACGAGAATATCATGCTGATAACTGATTATGAAAAGCCTTAACTGTATGAAGGACCTGAACAAAGATCCTGATAGACTATAGGTTTTGATGGATCTTTCAATGCATTGGGTAACGAAATTTGTACTGTGATCATTTCTCCCGAAAGTTTCCATACACCTTTCACTTCTAGACTTTGCTTCGACTTTATGAATAACATGGTCGAGTATGAAGCATGCATCTTTGGCCTAAAGGCTTCCATCAACCTAGTAATCAAATTCTTGACTGTATACGGAGACTCAGTCCTAGTGTTAAGTCAAGTTAAAGGAGAGTGGGATACCAGGCATCCAAACTTGATCCCTTACAAAGAGCTTGTGCTAACCTTGATCCCATACTTCGAGGAGGTCACCTTTGAACATATCCCGAGGGAAGAAAATCAGTTGGCAGATGCTTTAGCAACTATGTCATATATGTTTAAGGTCAATTGGGACAACGAAGCTCCCAGAATTACTATAAAAAGATTTGACGAACCTGTGCATTGTTATGAGATCGACACGGATGAGGAGAAGCCTTGGTACCATGAGTTGAAAATGTACCTTGAAGCACAAGAGTATCCTAAGGGATCCTTAATCAATGACAAGAATTTCTTGCGAAGGT
Source organism: Vicia faba (assembly GCA_948472305.1). NCBI lineage: Eukaryota > Viridiplantae > Streptophyta > Magnoliopsida > Fabales > Fabaceae > Vicia > Vicia faba. Next base: position 1,039,743,505 of record OX451737.1, read on the forward strand.
TCTCAGCCAAATTCTTCCTAAGCAATGGGATCCTATTCAAGTGTAACCATGATTCTACTCTGCTCTATTGCATGGAAAAGAAGGAAGTAAAAAAGATCATGGAAGACATGCATGAAGGTATCTTTGGAACTCATTCTAGTGGACACACTATTGCCAAGAATATTATGAGGTCTGGTTACTATTAGTCGACTATGGAAACTGATTGTCACCCCCAATCGAGGACTTTCCATAAATGTCAAATCTATGCCGACAAGGTTCATGTGCCTCTAATACCCTTGAATGTCATGACTGCTTCGGGGCCATTTGCAATATGGGGAATTGACATGATTGGATAAATCAAACCCACTTCCTCTAATGGACATCATTTTATCCTCGTTGCCATTGATTACTTCACCAAATGGGTCGAAGCTGCTTCATTTGCCTCAGTTACCAAAAACATTGTAGCCCGGTTTATCTAGCATAACCTCATTTGCCGGTACGACATCCCTGAAAGGATCATCACTGACAATGGAACCAACCTCAACAATTCCATGATTATTAAACTCTGTATGCAGTTCAAAATCAAGGATCATAACTCTTCTCAATACAAACCTAAGATGAATGGTGAAATGGAAGCTATTAATAAGAACATAAAGAAGATTGTGCAAAAGATGATGGTGAATTATAAAGAGTGGCATGATATGCTACCATTCTCTCTTCATGGCTATCGTACCTCAGCACAAACATCAACTGGGGAAACCCCATTCTCTTTTGTCTATGGCATGGAAGTCGTCCTTCCTATCGAAGTTCAAATTCCTTCTCTAAGGATTATGAAAGAAGCATACTTAGGTGAAGATGAATGGATTCATACAAGATTCGATCAGGTGAATTGGATTGATAAGAAGATACTGGTTGTTGTCTTTCATAGTCAAATGTATCAAAAGCGTATGATTAAGGCATTCAATAAAAAGATCAAACCTCGAGTATACCAAGCTGGCGACTTGGTAATAAAGTGCACCATAAGTGGAAAATGGACTCCCACTTATGAAGGGCCATTTGTTGTCAAGAAAGTTTTCTCTGGCGGCACTATGATGCTAACCACTATGGACGACGAAGATTTCCTGCATCATTTGAACGACGACATAGTAAAAAAATAGTATGCATAAAGAACGACCCGTTAAGTTGACATACCTAGGAAGAAATAAGGGGATCCTGGCGAACCAAAATGGTTCAGGAAAAAATTAGGGATATATACAAAAGATTGTATACCCGGAAAGTCGAAAACCTGAAAGGGAGATTTGGGAAAAAATGGGTATCCTGGTGGACTTAAAACCCGAAAGGGAGGTCTAGGAAAAAGTAAAGGATTAAAGTGTATGACTATGTCTCGTTGAATCACTACAGCCAGCTTTATTACCAAGGTTAAATGTTTAAATGGTACAAATCATTTCAATCAACTTCTTTCATCGGCAAGAGACGTTGTTCGAAGACATATGGGAGATAGAATAGTTGGAACCCAATGAGATCACTTCCTTATGGCTATACAATTTTTGTTTCACATTGTATTCTTTTCACTTTTTTGACGACTTCCTCTTACTAGGAATTTTGTCTCCCTATACAAAAACGCCTATTTTTAGGAAAATTATCAATACAAATATAGTTTGAAAGGCAAACTTTTTGTTTTTTCTAATTTTAGTGCAAAAACGTTCAATGACTAAAATTGAATGAACATATGCATATGAACATGATTAACTGTAAACAAATGTACACACAAGAATAGTAAGGATTTGGGATATCCCCAGAGTTACTCAATGAGATTATCCCCACAGAGTGAATTCATACATTCTCCATCCACAGTTCCAATCAACATATTTCCTGGAAATTCTCTTCCCCATCCAAGTTTTCCAAAACTAGAAAAGAAACCTTGAAAAAGTTCTTCCCTTGTTGAATTCATTTCCCCAATAAGGTCTTAAGAATACTTTCTTCAACCAGGTTTATTTCCCCAACAAACTACAAAGTCCCCAGCGTTAGTCTATTTCTAAGACTACAGCAAATCAACTAACAAAACTCCTCTTCTCTAATAGAGTTAATACTACCCCCAAAAAATTGCTGAAAATCCTAGAACTCGACCAGACACTAGTTAACTTCATCCTCCCCAGACCACCAGAAGTCCAATCATCTCTTTTATCTCCAGTCAGGGTATATGAGAATTAAATTTCCCAGTAGAGCAATGGACAACCAAGGTTCCTAAATTCTACTCCCCAAGAAAAAATTAACATTGTAATACGGTGGGAGAACTAACTTTTACTGGTTTTGCATTTTATCGCAATGTTGCAGTTAGCAAGAGTCGCCACCGAATTTTCTTTTATCCAACAAAGGAAAGGGTGAAAAGAACAGGAAAGACCTTTAGAGATTATTTTCTAAGTAAGGGGGTAGGTTATGGAAAGGGAAGATGTTAGCACCCTTTCCATCCATAGTTATCTACGGGCTCTTAGTTGCTAGCTCACTTTGAAAATGCTTTTTTTGTGTAAGTGTGTTTTGAAGATATTTTGAAAAGACGCCTTAGTGCTGAGATGTTTGTAATGTTTATCGTTTCAGCGAGAACATATACAAAGTGTTTTTTGTATTTGAAAATATTTAGAAAAGAGTTTGTGTATGTGTGAAAAAATTGTTTTTTTTATTGTTTTTATGAGCAAGCAACTATGAGCTATTTACCTACTCGAAAGGTTTGTTCTTTTTCTCTTTTCCTTTAGACAATGTTATCTACTCCTATCGTTGGATGTTTGAGGGACGGGAAAGGGTCATCGTAAAGTTATAAAAGGAAACTCGTAGGGCACTTTAGAAATTTTATCGTAAGGGACTAGATCGTTTATCGAAGGCAGCATCGGAGGGTCATCGAGGGGCTACGATCTTTTTAACCTAGGGTCTTTCCTAAAGTATCCCACGTTCAAGGGACATGACTATTTTTCGAAGGCAACAAGTGGAGGTATCTTAGAGGTGCGCATGTGCGAGTGTGTTGTGTTTCAGTTATTTATCTTCGGATGTTACTTTTACTAGCGTTTTCTTTTGGTCTTATCATACAATCCTATTAGCATTTATCTAACAGTTAATATCAGTACGAAAATTAAAATGTGAGAATTTAAATATACGCTATTACAAGGCTTCGGGGAGGGGGAAATACAAACCAAAACAGGGAAATAAAAGTAAAGTCTTAATTTTAAAGTTATTACATCCTTTTGGAGTTACATAATTTTGAAAGAATAATAAATGTGAAAGTAAATAAGTGCGCGGGAGGAAGAAAGAAAGAAAAATGGAAGGATGGAGAAACAAAAAGAAAGGTATATTTGTTGTTTTATGATTTTTAGAAGAAAAGACTTAAATTAAATTAAAGAAAGAAACCTAGTTCTAACAAATTTTAATTGCAAAATAAACTCAAAAATGATTTTAATTAATTAATTTTTATTATAAAAATAAAGTTAACCAATTAAATCCTACATCTAATATTTATTTGATTTTATGAATTTTTTATTAAGAAGAAAATAATTATTAAATAAAAGAATAAAATAAGAAGAAAATATGATGGGCCGCTGCAAAAAAGAAAATGGGGGGGGGGGGGGGGTGAGAAGACAAATCATTCAAGACCAAACCAAGAATCCAGGCGCTGTAAAAAAATAAATGGGGGTGCAAGGAAATGGCTGGATCCAGGCCCAAACCACAAAGTTCAAAAACCTTCAAAAAGAGAAAGTTGGAAAAAAAACACATAAAGCAAAAACCTGGGATCGAACCCGGGTCTTCTAAACATGTACGCGCGCTCTTCACCACCAAACCACCTGCTCAATCAGTTGTTTAATTAACCAAATAATAATATATACAACAATCAGACAGAATCTATTAAAAATATAAAATAAAATGTGCGCGTCGTTGATTCGAATGGTCCAATGGTATTTGTAGGTGTTTAGTTATTGGCTTGCATTTTTGGTAAAACCCAAGTGTATGTGTGAATGTCATGACTGATGTCATAACATTCTAGTTTAGTTTGTACTGATTCATTAGGTACCTTTGCAGAAAAATATTGTCATTCAGGTACTGATGTTTATAAGTGTGTATCTGAGCATTTTGCAAAATGATCACATTTTCATAAATCAGTTGACAGGTTTCTCAGATGTCATAACAGATGTTAAGACATCCTGTTCTGATCTAACAGGTTTGCAGGTTGGTTAATTCTGAGTTTTTTCAGGAAATAACTCAGTCTTTCCAGAACAGAATCCTGCGTTTTCTGAGGGGTAACCTAGCTCAACCCTAACCTGGTTAATAAAGTCCTATGACCTAGTCTTAAGGTCAAACGGAATTAACCCTAGGTTTTTGTGTAAACCCTAACTGAAGTTGCAGCTGCTATATATTCAACAGAGCTGCTGTTTTGCAAGGAATCCCTTTTTGATCAGAAGATCATTTGTAATCTGTATAGGTTTTATTATTGTACTCCAAGCAATTATCATTCTGATAAGTTACTTGGAATAGGTTTTTAATTGTAAGGGTTGTGTAGCACTCAAAGCTTTGAAGCAAGAGTGTTTGAATGTTTCTTGACTAAAGCTGTGAAGCAGAGTCAAGTTAAGTTTGTGTATCACTCAAAGCTGTGAAGCAAGAGTGGTTGTGTTGCTTGATTAAAAAGCTGTGAAGCTTAATCAAGTGTAGGTTTTTGAAGAGTGTCTTCATCAATTCATTAGTCAAATTGTTTTATGTATCACTGCTGTGATTGAGGGGGAGTGAGTAGGAACTCAGGTTTAAGTTGTACTTAGATTGAAATTGCATTGGGTAGGTCTTAAGTGAAGGAGATAAACTGGTTGGTTTATTCCTGAATTAACATCTCTTATAGTGGATTTCCTCCCTGGCTTGGTAGCCCCCAGAGTAGGTGTTGTTGCACACTGAACTGGGTAAACAATTGACTGTGTTCTTTATTGTTTTTGCATTTACTGTCATATAGTAAGTCAGATACGGTGTCATAACATTGAACGTGACATTGAGTATCTGTAGCCAGAATTTCAATTGGCATCAGAGCAGTCACCCTGCCTGTATTACTGGGTGAGATCTAGGGATATCACTTTCTGGCACTATGGACAAAGAAGGAGTCTTTGGAAATAGACCACCCATTCTGGATGGAACTAATTATGACTACTGGAAACCTCGTATGTTTGCCTTCTTAAAATCTCTGGACAAAAAGGCTTGGAGAGCTGCTGACAAAGGATGGATCCATCCCACCATAACTGAGAAAGATGGGACAATCAGTCTGAAGCCTGAGGAAGATTGGAGTAAAGAAGAAGATGAGTTAGCTCTGGGAAATTCCAAAGCCTTAAATGCCCTGTTCAATGGAATTGATAGAAACATTTTCAGACTAGTACATCAATATGAACTGGCCAAGGAAGTTTGGGACACTCTCAAAACTACTCATGAGGGCACTTCCAAAGTGAAAATGTCAAGACTTCAGATGTTGACCACCAAATTTGAGAATCTAAAGATGATGGAAGATGAAACCATTCATGAGTTTCACATGAACATCTTGGAGATTTCCAACACCTCAGGAGCACTGGGAGAAAAAATGGCAGAAGAAAAATTGGTGAGAAAAATTCTCAGATCATTGCCCAAAAGATTTGCAATGAAGGTAACTACCATAGAAGAAGCCCAGGACATCAGCAAGTTGAAAGTGGATGAACTTATTGGGTCTCTTCAGACTTTTGAGATGGGGATCACTGATAATGGTGACAAGAAGAACAAAAGCATAGCACTTGTATCCAACACTGATGTTGAAAACAAGGAGGACGAAGAAGAAAATTTTTCAGAAGCTATTGCCATGCTTGGAAGACAGTTCAACAAGCTCATCAAAAGAATGGATCCAAAGTCAAGGTCTAATGTTCATAACATTCCCTCTGACATTGACAGTTCCAGCAGAAGACCAAGGTCAGAAGAAAAGGGAAACCAAGGCAGAGGTATTCAATGCCATGGATGTGAAGGATATGGACATATTCGAGCTGAATGTCCTACCTTTCTTAAGAAACAAAAGAAAGGAATGACTGTTACTTGGTCTGACTATGATTCAGAAATTAATTCTGAAGAAGAATCTGCCAAACTAGTTACTGCTCTAACTAGTGTTTGTACCTCTGACAGTGACACTAGTGATGAAGAAGTGACATTTGAAGAACTGGCTGATACCTACAAGAAATTGTGTATCAGAAGTGCTGAAGTCTGTGTGCATAATGAGAAACAATCAAAACTCATTATAAAGCTGGAGGCTGAAAAAAAGGCAGATCTTGAAACTATAAGTCACCTAGAAGGGGAAGTTCAATTACTGAACTCACAACTGAACCAAATGACAAAATCTGTCAAGATGTTGACCAATGGATCAGATAAATTGGAAGAGATTCTTCAAGTTGGACAAAATGTGGGAAACAAATCTGGTCTAGGATTTGTGGAAGCTAAGAAATCTGGTGCAGACAAGAAGATCAGGCATGTTAAACAATTGTCAAAGCAGATGTCTCAACATAACTCTCAACATCAGAAATACATGAAGAAAAAATACCAAAGATGGAGATGTCATCATTGTGGGAGGTATGGACACATAAAGCCCTTTTGCTTCAAATTGCATGGATACCCTAATCAAAACTCAGGTGCTAAACCTAAGCCAAAAAGGGTACCACATACTCCTCATTGGAAGAAAAAGGCTACTGCCCTGATAGCCCATACTTCCCTGAGAGTGTCTGCAAAGGAAGGTTGGTACTTTGATAGTGGATGTTCCAGACACATGACTGGAATCAAAAATCTCCTCAATAATGTTAAGCCTCACACCACCAGTTTTGTGACCTTTGGAGATGGTGCTAAAGGTGAAGTCAAAGGAGCTGGTAATTTGGACTTCCCTGGAGCTCCAAGTCTGAATAATGTACTGCTGGTAAAAAGGTTGACTGCTAATCTCATTAGCATCAGTCAACTATGTGATCTAGGACTCAAGGTCAACTTCTCAAAATCTGAATGTCTAGTAATTAATGAAAAACAAGAAGTTGTAATGAGAGGAATCAGATCCAAAGATAACTGCTACTTGTGGCAGCTTGAGAACACTGATAACTCCACTATATGTCCAATTACCAGAGCTACCTCTATGAAAGCAGTCAGAAGGACTCCAAAACTACAGGTTGATAATGGGTGTGATGTGGCAAATAAACTTGAAGAAGGATGTGTTGTCAGAACCATAAGTTATCTTGACAGGGATGTTGGAAATAACAAGTCTAATAAATTCTGTTTCCCTGAAGAAATGAGGCTTGAAGCCCTCTCTCCTATAACTCTCCATCAAAATGGACCGGACAAAAAGAAAATCATTCAAGAATCAACCAGAACTATGATTCATACCAAAAGAATGCCTTCCCAACTCTGTGCGGAAATAGTTGCTGCAAGGAATACATGTTCTCAAAATATCTGGTCAAAACAGATGCTCACTGAGTATAATGTCTCACAAGATGTTGTGACATTGTGTTGTGACAATCTGAATACAGTCAATATTTCTTTAAAGCCTATTCAGCATAATAGGAACAAGCACATTGACCCTGTAAAGAAGAAGGCATTTAAACTGGAACATGGTATCTTTATGCTTCAGCTGACTGATTCTTCTACCAAGGCTCTTGTTGTAAATAAACTTGAAAACTTGAGGGGCAGGATGGGTATTTACCAACATGAGAAATTATAGCAATTAATTTTGCTTAAAACAAGGGCTGAAGGAGTTAAGTCTATTTTTAGTGGGTTAATCATATGCTTTCCCAACTCTTTCAAAATCCTTAAGAAGTTGAAAAGACTCTCTTTTGCCTCCTACCTCTCTCGTCTTTACAACCTGTTCCCTCCTCTCAATCAAATATTTTTCTCAAATTGCCACTGATACTCAAAGTCAATCAGAATGTCTCAGACATCATCTTCAACCAAGACGACTTCATCATCCTCATCATCCTCATCATCTGATCAAAACTCTAGAGCAATCACCACATGCATAGAGTCTGAAGTTCTTGAAGTCACACCTCTCAGAGAGATGGCAACTGACCCAGCCAAAATCAAAAAGCTAAGAACTAGACATGCAGGAAGAGCTCAAGCTGCAGCCTCTGGTAATCCTTCTCATCCTTCTTCTTCTGTTCAAAATAGAGAAGGATCAGTTCAAGTTCATCAATCCATTGCTAGGCTTGTTACTAGTATTCTAGGCGGAAACCAACCTGTACCGGGGATTTCTGTCCCTTTAAATCAATAAGGAAGCTCCCCTCCAGCAAAATTGCCAGGGTTCCTGAAGTCCCAACAGACAACATCTCCTTTCATCATCCTGACAATGCAAACAGATGGAAGTATGTTTGCCTAAAGAGAATTGCTTTAGAGAGAGAACTCAACAATGATGCCTTGGAGTGCAAAGACATCATGGACCTGATCAAGAATGTTGGACTGATGAAGACAGTGATTAAATTTAACAAATGTTATGAAAATCTGGTCAAGGAGTTTGTAGTGAACTTGTCTAATGATTGTGCTGATGGAAGGTCAGCTGACTTTGAAAGCGTTTTTGTTAGAGGAAGAAGGGTCAAGTTCTCTCCATCAGAAATCAACAAGTTTCTTGGAAGAACAAATAAGGATTGTCCTGATCTGGAGGCCACTGACAATGAAGTTTGTCAAACCATCACAGCCAGGCAAGTAAAGTGCTGGCCCTTGAAAGGCAAGCTGAATGCCAGTAAACTCAGCATGAAATTTGCCATCTTGCATAAAATAGGTGCAGCCAACTGGGTGCCTACAAATCATAAATCAACTATCTCCACAGGATTGGGGAGATTTGTTTATGCTGTGGGAACCAAGACTGCTTTTGACTATGGCAGGTACATCTTTGAACAAACTTTAAAGCATGCTGGTAGTTATGCTGTCAAAGGACCAATAGCCTTTCCCTCCCTCCTTTGTGGAATCATCCTTGCACAATACCCTGATATCCTTGTGGCAAGAGATACAGTCTGCAAAAGAGCTCCTGCCCTTGGCTTGCACTACAAACTGTTTCAGGGATCTCATGTTCCAGACATTGTCATAACATCAGCTGAGACATCGTCTGTGAAGACCCAGTCCAAGACATCAGATGTCATAGCTGTTTTAAAAGAGACTTGCAAAGAGCTGGATGCTAGGAAAAAGTCCCTAGAAATCCTAATTGCCAGGCTAGAAAAGGAGGAAGCTGAAGAAAACAGAAGGGAAGAAGGTGTAGAAGCTGAAGGCCATCTCAACATTGAAGAAACTAGCTCCTCTGAGTTTGATGACAGTGCTTAAAGGTTGGTTGCTGTATGGTGGTGTTGGTGGTTGGTGCTGATATCTGGTGGAGTTTGGAAGTGTGTTCAGTTCTTTTTTTCTGCTGCTGCTCTTGTTATTTGTTTTGGATAACTGTATAATCTTTATGAACATGTATCTTTGGCCCATTTGTGGCTAAAGAGGGGGAGAATATTTTGGTACTTAATTAGTACTTGACATTCTATTTTTCTGCAGTCATTTCTTTCTGCTGCTATCTATCTCTGATTGCTTAGGGTCTTTAGCCAAAAATCTGCCAAATGGGGAGTTTGTAGGTGTTTAGTTATTGGCTTGCATTTTTGGTAAAACCCAAGTGTATGTGTGAATGTCATGACTGATGTCATAACATTCTAGTTTAGTTTGTACTGATTCATTAGGTACCTTTGCAGAAAAATATTGTCATTCAGGTACTGATGTTTATAAGTGTGTATCTGAGCATTTTGCAAAATGATCACATTTTCATAAATCAGTTGACAGGTTTCTCAGATGTCATAACAGATGTTAAGACATCCTGTTCTGATCTAACAGGTTTGCAGGTTGGTTAATTCTGAGTTTTTTCAGGAAATAACTCAGTCTTTCCAGAACAGAATCCTGCGTTTTCTGAGGGGTAACCTAGCTCAACCCTAACCTGGTTAATAAAGTCCTATGACCTAGTCTTAAGGTCAAATGGAATTAACCCTAGGTTTTTGTGGAAACCCTAACTGAAGTTGCAGCTGCTATATATTCAACAGAGCTGCTGTTTTGCAAGGAATCCCTTTTTGATCAGAAGATCATTTGTAATCTGTATAGGTTTGATTATTGTACTCCAAGAAATTATCATTGTGATAAGTGACTTGGAATAGGTTTTTAATTGTAAGGGTTGTGTAGCACTCAAAGCTTTGAAGCAAGAGTGTTTGAATGTTTCTTGACTAAAGCTGTGAAGCAGAGTCAAGTTAAGTTTGTGTATCACTCAAAGCTGTGAAGCAAGAGTGGTTGTGTTGCTTGATTAAAAAGCTGTGAAGCTTAATCAAGTGTAGGTTTTTGAAGAGTGTCTTCATCAATTCATTAGTCAAATTGTTTTATGTATCACTGCTGTGATTGAGGGGGAGTGAGTAGGAACTCAGGTTTAAGTTGTACTTAGATTGAAATTGCATTGGGTAGGTCTTAAGTGAAGGAGATAAACTGGTTGGTTTATTCCTGAATTAACATCTCTTATAGTGGATTTCCTCCCTGGCTTGGTAGCCCCCAGAGTAGGTGTTGTTGCACACTGAACTGGGTAAACAATTGACTGTGTTCTTTATTGTTTTTGCATTTACTGTCATATAGTAAGTCAGATACGGTGTCATAACATTGAACGTGACATTGAGTATCTGTAGCCAGAATTTCAGTATTGCTTTATTGTGCCACATGGACCCCAACCGAAATCAACGAAAATCAAAGACCTCGGAGTCAAACTCCGGTCGTCTTCTCCGACTAGGCCAAGAATAAAACCTGCATTTTTGTGAGTTTTAAATCTAGATAAAAGGTCTATTCCACATAAAATTATCCTCTGAGTTCAAATCCAGGCTTAGGTTCGACAAATCACTATTGTATCATCTGGTTCGAACCTAAATTTGGATCATGCACTTAACATGGAAAATATATACTTTTGTATCCAACCTTTCATGTAATACATTAGACTTTCTCATAATATTAATAATAATAAGAATGCAAGCATATAAATGTTTTAAATTGCGTAACAAAAGAGATTCGAAACCATATCTTTACCAAATCAGAGGGATGATATGGAGAGGTTCTGAGACACGTGGGAGGTTGTGTAATAGTATGGATCGCTTCCAATAGTTCTCAGAAGAGTGAAGGAGTCACTGGTTTTGAGTGAGAGAAGCTGAATACTTGTTTTCGAATTTCACAACTTTTGACAATCTTTAGATTTTTGAGAGATCTTTCAAGGTAATGATTTTTCATGTCCTTACCTTGTGATTAACTTGTATATTTTTAGAGGAATAGAATGGTGAATAAACATGGCAAGAATCCACGCATTGATCATGGTTTTGAAAGCAAAATCACAATTTTAAAAAGTGTCCATGTTTTGGTGATTTCTTTCCCTTCTTGTCATACATTGAATATGGTCCTTTTCTACATGCCTTACACGAAATTTTGGGCCTTATATTGACCCAAATCATCAGCCCATATGGCAAAACCTATTATCTATTATTTTATACAATTTATTTTGTATTTATTTGAATAAAAACCAAAATAAATATAAATAAAATAAAGAAAAATGCAAAGCAAGGTAAGAGTGAGTTTATGAGTCCTTGGCATGGTCATGGACATGTTTGAAGTCCAAAAGATTAAGCCCAATAAGCAAAAATCACAAATTGCTCAATTAAGATTCCATGTATTTCTTTGAAAATTTACCAATTTGTGCACCTCATAACTTACTCAATTTTCATATTTTGGAGATGATCTAGGACTTTTTGGAAAGACCAAGATATCCTGTAAAATCTCTATGTTAACCATTGTTTCTTTTGGGGACATTATCATGATGTAAGTTTCCTTGACATAAAGTGTCTTTTGTTGACTTTTTTAAAATGACCTATAATATATGAGATCATATCTTCCAAAAGAAGCATATTTTCGATTTGAGACTAAAAGAAAAGTTGTAGAGAACTGAATTTTCTTCAAAATGGGATTTCGTTGGGGAAAAGTTGATGAAGCATGTGAAAGTTATGCCTTGTCAAAGTTCAGTTGACTTCTCCTAAGGCAACCCTAGTTTGGCAATTCTTGACTTTTGATGATTTGAGGACTTTCCTTGAGGAATCATGATAAAACCTTGATAAAATGATGAATATTAATTCAAAATGTTCATGTTGACTAAAAATATTTAAGTTTGACTGTATGTTGACCATAGTTGACTTTTTGATCAATATAGTTGATTTTCAAGCATCTAAGTCATTGACTGAGCAAACTTGTGATGTTGGGCTTCAAACTTGACGTGAGCCTTGTTTAGGACCTATGAAGAAACATGGGATCCACTTGAGACTTTTCCATACCAAATTTCGTTGAGAAACTCCAAACCCTATTTGTAGGCTTTTGGTCTAGGACGTGTGTTTTAACTAGTCAACCCTTGGGTGCCTTTACCATTTGAAGAGCCTTGAAAGAATTCTTTAAAGAAAAATGGGAGGGGAAATTTTGGGGTACAACAGCTGCCCCTATTCAATCTTCTTAAACCTGAAGAGTTAGATTGGCATGTCCACCATTCATGACTTGAAGATAAAAGATGATTGAACACTTAAGTGCCCAGAAATTTGCACTCGCCTGTGCATGATGGTTACATTGTTGACTGATTGTATCGGTAATATGCTTATAAGATTCCATTCGGAGAGATGACTGAGAGTTGTGGAGATGGGCTTATAGATGCCATCCAAAGTAAATGTTAACTTTAAACAGGAAGAAATATTAGAATAAACTTATGGTTGGTTTAATCTGAGCCAGAAAATGTCCCTTTTGTCTTTAACTGGAAGAAGTATCAGAATAAATCATTGGTCGATTAAACCTGAGCCAGAAAAAGGTCTACTGGAAGAAGTATCAGAATAAATCATTGGTTGATTTAATCCGAGCTCGAAAAAGGTCTACTGGAAGAAGTATCAGAATAAATATTTGGTTGATTTAATCTGAGCCAAAAAATGTCTTCAATTGGGAAAAGTATCAGAATAGATCTACACCTGGTTTAAGCTGAGCTAGAAGAATGTCTACTGGAAGAAGTATCAGAATAAATATTTGGTTGATTTAATCTGAGCCAGAAAAGGTCTGTTGTAAGGAGTATCAGAATAAATCATTTGTCAATTTAATCTGAGCTAGCGGCTATCTATGACCGTCTTCAGCTTGAAAAGTATCAGAATAAATCTTTGGTTAATTTAATCTGAGCCAGAAGAGGTCTATGTGTCTTTAACTGGAAAAAGTATCAGAATAAATCATTGGTCGTTTTAATCTGAACTAGAAAAAGGTCTACTGGAAGAAGTATCAGAGTAAATCTTGGTCAATTTAATCTGAGCCAGCATATATTTATGCTTGTTTTTATCTAGAAGAAGTATCAGAATAAATCTTTGGTTGATTTAATCTGAGCCAAAAAATGTCTTCAACTGGATGAATCATCAGAATAGATCTACATATGATCTAAGCTGAGCCAGAAGAATGTCTACTAGTAGAAGTATCAGAATAGATCATTGGATCGATTTAATCTTATCCAGAAGACGTTGTCTTTGATAAGACTCTCTGGTCCTACCAATAGTTAATGATGTTAGTCTTGTTGATTTATCTTTTCCTGAAAAGGTAAAGAGTTAGTTGTATGGAATGTCATGATGTGTGAAATGCATCATGTAATGATGTTCTCAAAATAAATGAGACTGTGATGTATGCGTTTCGTATGCATTTGCTATGATATTTTTTAAATGTGTATGAATGTGCAATGTTTTTGAAATTTGAGCAGTATCTTAGTCTGGGGAAAATAAATCCCTGACTGTCGCTAGGGATGAAGAGTATGTGCAACTTCGATCTTCTGGGAGATTGTTTCCACTAGGGACTCATGCTTGTTGTTTGAGGATAACTCTGCTGGGAAACATTGATTTTTGCTTTCTGAGGAAACTCTTCTAGAGAGTGTTTATTCCTGCTTGGGGAGAAGAGTTCAAAACTTTGATCGTTCTTTGCTCTAATCGGGAGTTATAATTCTTTGTATACCCTGACCGGGGATAACATCGATGGATAAATTTATGGCACGTGTGATAAGGATAGAGTTGACTGATATTTGATCCAATTTTAGATTTAGTGGTAACTCTCTAGGGATAGTATTGACTTTACTAGGAAAGGGAGTTTTGCAGGTGACTCATTGTCATATGAGTAACATACTCAAGCTGGGGAGGTTGGACCTCACTTGGGAGATAAATCCTATTAGGGAAATAAACCCTTTTGGGGGAATAAACCATGTTGGGGAAATAAACCCTTGCGGTTGAGAAATATCCTGCTGAGGGAAGCTCTTTGTCGAGGAGAATACGCTCTGCTGGAGAGAAGAAATCTGCAAAGGCTTTTACAGTTTTGAAAACTCAGTTGGGGAGAGGAATTCTCATGGACTGTAATATTTGGGATCCTATATGTTGGTGACATTGTCGGGGAGAAGATCATACTCCTTATCTTCCAGAGTTATATGCTGGAGAAATTGCGGGGAATGTATGAACTTGTGAAGATTACCTTGTGGGGATAATCTCATGGCAGTGGCTCTGTGGGGATTCATGGAGAGTTGAACATATCTCAACTTCTAAAGCCTTTGGTGAATGTTGATCAAAGCGATAAGTCTTCTACTGATAGATAAGTGACGAGATGACGGGACATAGTCGTACACTTTAATCCCTAAATTTTTCCTGGACTGTCCTTTCAGATTTTTAGTCCACCGAGATACCATTTTTTCCCAAGTTGCCTTTTTAGGTTTTCGACTTGTTGGGCATGCAGTTTTTTTATATATCCCTGATTTTTTCCCGATCATTTTTTAGTTCGCCGGGATGCCCTTATTTTTCTTAGGTCAGTCGACCTAGTGGGTCTTTTTTCCATGCGTAGTATCTTATGCCTATGTCCATGTTCACAAGGTGGGGAGAATTGTCACTGTCCATAGTAGTAAGTGTTGTAGCAATTCCAGGAAATGTTTGCTTGATCGTATATGATCCTTTGCTGGAATTCATGTTCAATGCCCTAAGTGATTCAGATGGAGGTCTGCCCCTGGCTATTCAGGACTTTTGAGAGATTCCTTGAATCTTGACTCGACTGCCCCAAATCAGTTAGACACCATTTTATGCCACTTATTTGTGAAAGGCCTGTTACTGGAAATATCTTTCCATCTGAGGTGATTCTTCTTATTGAGAGGATTTCTGTTCATTGAATATCCATCGTGTGAATTTCTTTGTCGTCGAACAATTAGTCATATGCAAACAATGTCATTTTAAAAAATGAAAACTTGTGTCTGTCTTGAAGTTTTGAAAATGCATTTTTTAGTAAAACAAAATTTTCAACAATGTGATATCAACTCAGGATTTATAGCAAGCCTTATAGAAGTCAGGATACCTTTTGTAACAGTATGCTTTCGAACTAACCCATGCTTCAGTTAGGACTTTTAAGGGTTGTAGCGTGGTCTGGTTCACGGTTTAAGAAACAAAGGATAAAGGCTCAAATTTATTTGTACCGAACCCGTTTTTGGTGATGTTCTTTAGTCCTATACTCAGTTAATTGTGCGTTTAGATCCCAATTGAGTCTGGAATCTTTGCCCTGATATTCCGGTGATGGTTCGGATGTTGAAAGTTTATTTTGAGGAGGTAGTCATTTTTTTAGTAATATTTTTCCTTTTGTTGAGGATTTATAGTGACCTCCTTTTTTTATTTTATTATCCCTACCTTTTGCTTGAACTATTTCTTTTGTAGTTACAGTCGGCGGGATGCCCCTATTTTTTCTTAAGTCTCATTCATAGGTTTTGACTTAGCGGGCTTTTCTTTTGAGAGATAATGACTACCTATTTTAATGATTATGCGGAACCATCACCATCTTTTATTTTGGAATGATACCTCTGACACTACTCGTCGTGTACGAAGGGAAAGCTTACGATTGAATGCTCCATTGAATTAACTGAGAAACTACCCGGCCTCAGGTTATGATTAAAGATTTCAATTTGTGTGAAAAAGAAAACTCCTACTTCTTAGGCTCAAAGGGGTTGACTAGGGATTATCTTCCTCATAACTCCATTGTTTAGGATTTGAAACAACGCATGTACATCATCAGCCAGGTCTGGTCAAAAGCATAATGTAGATATTGTGGTATCTTTTTTGTCATCCTCCCTCTAAAGGTTTAAGATTTTAATAGAGAGTTGAATATCACAAAAAGGAAGTAAAATCATAGTTTCAGTATAGTGACAACAAATGGATTAATTCAAGACAAACATATGCAATGCATTAATGGAATAACAAAGTTTGACATGAAATAAGTGTTTGAACAATCAAAATAAATTATAATTTGAAAATTCTAATGGACAAAAAGCCTCTCTGTCTGAACTTGTCACTTCAAATGGTGTGCCTTTGTGGGATGGTAGAAGAATTCAGTCTGACCATCTTGTGTGAACTCCAGCACCCCTTCATCGATCAAGTCCTGAATCTTATTTTTCAATGCCCAACAGCTATTAGTGTCATGCCCAGACTATTGGAATGATGAGTGCATCTCACATTAGGCTTGTACCGAGGAAAGGTGGTGCTCGGATTCTGAGAAGGATCCTTCAACGTTATCAACTCCATCTTCAACATGTGTTGAAATACTTGATCCAAGGACATGTTGATTTTGGTGAATTGCCTTTTTGGCGCGTCCTGCTTACGCTGATTTCTTTGTCGTTGTTGTTACACCGATGCTAGATTAGAGATCAGCACTTCCCCCCAGATTGGTTGAGATCACTCTTATTATGACCCTTCTGGTTGTACACGGTACTGGACTTCTACTTTCCGTTATATGATCTCTTTTGAGTACTTGAAGATGCAGTCCCTTAAATTTCACTGCTCCTGAGTTTATTTTCAACATGTTCCCACATGATCATGTCACCCGATTACCTGTCTTCCAAGACAGATTGATTGTTGATTAGGCCCTAAATTCTAGCTTTTTTCCCCAGACGGTTGTATCTGTCTTGACGAAGTTCGCTGATAAGGATTCTTAACTCTTCTTGTCCGCGAGCTAAATTTTGGATAAGAGCCATCTAACTACTCATATGGATTCTCATCCTTTCCATCTCAGCTTGCAGTTGTTCAACCTGGGCATCCTGGTTATCTTTAGGATTTTTCTTGGTCGTGTTCCCAGTGAGGAGTGCTTTCAATTCTTCTTGCCCCTTGGACAGATTCAGGAACATTTCCTTGAACTGAGCATCTTGAGTTTGGATATCTCTATCATTCTGTTTGAGAGCCATCTTCCTTGCTAAAATAAACAACGAGAAAATGAGAAACCTGTGTTGAGAATACCTGTTATGTAATGACATGCATGCAAAGTTTTCAAGGAACTCGCAGGGTAAACACAAGAAAATGGTTGAATTTTGATTGCATATTTGATAGAAGAACTTCGTATCGTTGAATGTCCCTCTACAAGAATCAAGCTCACCATGTCGAGTGGGTCATAGCCTCTGACTCAAGTTATCGTGCTTTGACGATGTAGGCTAGAGGAAAATAAATCCCTTTTCCCCTTGCAAGACATCTGGTTCATCATAACCTGCATCATAGACCCTTAAGATCCTTGAAATGGTTAAGGAAATATTATGGAATGATGTTATGATTGGTATGTTATGCACCAAACAAAAGTGTAAGGGGACGAAGACAAGTAAGTCTTGCAGGAAATCCAAGTTATTGGATAATGACTACAAACAATTCCTGCAGGGAGTACAAACAAAGCCCTGCAATGAGTTTAAGTTATTAGATAATGAAAGAATACAAGTCACGCAAGTAGCCTTAGGTTTAGGCTTGCATGGAGTTTGTAGGTAACTACCATCTTGAAGTTATAGTTGGCTCAACCTGTCCTAGCAATAGTAACCGGGTTATAGGGATCTTATATCATTGATATTTCACTCAGGCATTGTTTCAGCTCAAGCATCTGAATTGCGACCGAAATATCCCGAAAGTCCAATCTCAATAAGTATAGTATCGAGTATCAACCAACTTCAGTCTGCACCAAAGCCGACCCTCTTAGTACTTTCTAATGGCTAAGATGAGTAAATTTAAGGTTCTAAAGATCAGTTATTGCTTAATGACACTATGTTGAAGCCTAATGTTATCCTTGACTAACTTAAGGAACATTAGTACAAGCTAGAGTATCGCACTAACATAGCTATCATATCATCCATATGGCTCTACACCGTAGAGTCTCCATGATTTATTGCTACTTACCTAAAAGGTGCCCCAAATCCGGGTATATGAGCTTTAATAATAACCCAAATATAAACCCGAAAGATAAAGAACACAAATCAAACAAGTAAAGCATTTTTTATATGATCTAGCTCTAAGGTAACCCTACTTGTAGTTTATGTTCCCCAGCAGAGTCGCTAGTTCTGTAATACGGTGGGAGAAATGACTTTTACTGGGTTTGCGTTTTATCAAAATGTTGTGGTTAGCAAGAGTCGCCATCGAATTTTCTTTTATCCAACGAAGGAAAGGGTAAAAAGAACAGGAAATACCTTTCGAGATTATTTTCTCAGTAACGGGGGTAGGTTATAGAAAGGGAGGGTGTTAGCACCCTTTCCATCTGTAGTTATCTATGGGATCTTAGTTGCTAGGTCACTTTGAAAATGCTTTTTTTGTGTAAGTGTGTTTTGAAAATATTTTGAAAAGACGCCTTAGTGCAGAGAACTTTGTAATGTTTCCCGTTTCGGCGAGAACATATACAAAGTGCTTTTTGTCTTTGAAAATATTTAGAAAAGAGTTTGTGTATGCGTGAAAAAATTGTTTTTTGGATGGTTTTTATGAGCAAGAAACTAGGAGCTATCTACCTACTCGAAAGGTTTTTTTCTTTTCCTCTTTTCCTTTAGACAATGCTATCCTACTATTAGTGAGTAGGTAGCCCTATCGTTGGATATTTAAGGGATGGGCAAGGGTCATCGTACAGCCATAAAGGAAACTCATGGGGCACTTTAGCAATTTTATTGAAAGGGACTAGATGTTTACCGAAGGCAACATCAGAGGGTCATCAAGGGATTACGATCATTTTAATCGAGGGTCTTTTCTAAAGAATCCCACGTTCGAGGGACATGACTGTTTTTCAAAGGCAACAAGTGGAGGTATCTTAGAGGTGCGCATGTGCGAGTGTGTTGTGTTTCAGTTATTTATCTTCGGATGTTACTTTTGCTAGCGTTTGCTTCCGGTCTTATCATACAATCCTATTAGCATTTATCTAACAGTTAATATCAGTACGAAAATAAAAATGTGTGAATTTAAATATACGCTATTACAAGGCTTCGGGGAGGGGGAATTACAAACCAAAATGGGGAAATAAAAGTAAATTCCTAATTTTAAAGCCATTACATCCTTTTTCAGTTACATAATTATGAAAGAATAAAAAATGCGAAAGCAAATAAGTGCACGACAGGAAGAAAGAAAGAAAATTGAAGGATGGAGAAACAAAAACCTAAAAAAAATTCTAAGTGATAAAAGAAAGGTATATTTGTTGTTTTATGATTTTTAGAAGAAAAGACATAAATTAAATTAAGGAAAGAAACCTAATTCTAACAAATTTTAATTGAAAAATAAACTTAAAAATGACTTTAATTAACTAAGTTTTATTATAAAAATAAAGTTAACCAATTAAATCACACATCTAATTTTTATATGATTTTATGATTTTTTGTTAAAAAGAAAACTATTATTAAAGAAAAGAATAAAACAAAAAGAAAAAATGATGGGCCGCTGCAAAAAAGAAAATGGGTGGTGAGAAGACAACTTATTCAAGCCCAAACCAAGAATTCAGGTGCTGTAAAAAAATAAATGGGGGGTGCAAGGAAATGGTTGGATCCAGGCCCAATCCACAAAGTCCAAAAACTTGCAAAAAAGAGAAACTTGGAAAAAAAACAAAAAAATGAAAAAACCTGGGGTCGAACCCGGGTCTTCTAAACTTGTATGTGAGCTCTTCACCACCAGACCACCTGCTCATTCGTTGTTTTAAATAACCAAATAATAATATATAAAAAAATCAGTTAGAAGATATTAAAAATTAAAAAACGCGCACGTTGTTGATCCAAATGGGCCAATGGTATTGCTTTATTGTACCTCGCAGCCCCCCATCGGAGTCAACGAAAATCAAAGAACAAAACCTGCATTTTTGTGAGTTTTAAATCTAGATAAAAGGTCTATTCCATATAAAATTAACATGTGAGTTAAAATCGGGGCTTAGATTCAACAAATCACTGTTGTATTGCCCAGTACGAACCTAAATCCGCATCGTGCCTTAAACATGGAAAATCTTTGTTTCTGCATCCAACCTTCCATGTAATACGTTAGACTTGCTCATAATATTAATAATAATTAGAATGCATGCATATAAATGATTTAAATTGCGTAACAAAAGAAATTTGAAACCATATTTTTACAAAATCAGAGTGATGATATGGAGAGGTTATGAGACGCGTGGGAGGTTGAGTTATGGTATGGATCGCTTCCAAGAGGTCTCAGAAGGATGAGGGAGTCACTGGTTTTGAGTGAGAGAAGCTGGAAACTTGTTTTCGAATTTCACAACTTTTGACAATTTTTGAGAATTTTGAGAGCTCTTTCAAGGTAATGAGTTTTTGTATCCTTAGCTTGTACATTTATATATGAATGGAATGGTGAATAAACATGGAAAGAATCCACGCATTGATCATGGTTTTGAAAGCAAAATCACAAATTTGAAAATTTTCCATGTTTTGGTAATTTCTTGCCCTTCTTGTCATACATTGAATCTGGTCCTTTTCTACATGCCTTGCATGAAATTATGGGCCTTATATTGACCCAAATCATCAGCTCATATGTCAAAACCTATTATCTTTCATTTTATGCAATTTATTTTATATTTATTTGATTAAAAACCAAAATAAATATGAATAAAATAAAGAAAAATACAAAGCAAGGTAAGAGTGAGTTTACGAGTCCTTGTCATGGTCATGGACATGTTTGAAGTACAAAAGATTAGCCCAATAAGCAAAAATCACAAATTGCTCAATTAAGATTACATGTATTTCTTTGAAAATTGCCCAATTTGTGCACCTCATAACTTAATTTTAATCTTTTGGAGATGATCTTGGACTTTTTGGAAAGCCCAAGGTGTCCTCTATAATATCTATGTTGACCATTATTGCTTTTGGAGACATTATCTGGATGTAAGTTGCCTTGACAAAAAGTGTCTTTTGTTAACTTTTTGAAAATGACCTATAATGTATGAGATCATATCTTCCAAATGAAGCATCTTTTGGACTTGAGAATAAAAGAAAGGTTGTAGAGAATTGAATTTTATTCAAAATGGGCTTTGGCTGGGGAAAATTTGATGAAGCATGTGAAAATGATGCCTTGTGAAAGTTCAGTTGACTTCTCCTAAGGAAACCCTAGTTTACCAATTCTAGACTTTTGATGATCTAAGGACTTTCATTGAGGAATCATGATCAAACCTTGATCAAATTATGAATATCATTTCAAAATGTTGATGTTGACCAAAAATCTTTAAGTTTGACTGTATGTTGACCATAGTTAATTTTTTGATCAATAAAGTTGATTTTCAAGCATCTGAGCCATTTAATGAACAAACTTGTGATGTAGGGCTTGAAACTTGACACGAGCCTTGTTTAGGATCTATGAAGAAAAAAGGGCGCCACTTGAGACTTTTGCAGACCAAATTTCCTTGAGAAACTCCAAACAAGGAAAATAACTTATAATAAATAACACCAATATTTGTCGAATCTCGTCTGGATGACTAGTGTTACATACAAGTATTTGATTATTTAGATGGACATGGTTTTAAAGACTAACATGCTAGTATGATTATTTAAAAATAAACACAACATTATTTTAGAAAATAAATCAATACTGAGATAAGACTATAACATGAATCAAGATTAAAACTATCAATGCAATAAACATAGAGCCTGAAACAAAATTCAATCTGATTAAATTCTGGAAAATATCTCTGCTTACAATAAGAGGCACCAATTGAAAATATGTTGGAACGCTTAAAGAATCTAATACAAAATTGAAAAAAATAAGTTCCTAAGACTAGAGTCGTGATAGTCCCCCGATGTGAAAGAGCTATCACTTTTGCGAGTAATTTAACTTCCTAAAAAAATCTAAGAACAAAGCTCTGGCTTGTAAAAATGATGAACCCTCCACTGTAAGTGTCATTACCAATTTATAGTCTCACCTCTTACTAGAAAATATGGCGAATAAAGTAAATTTGGGAGTTGTGGGTTGAACGAGAAAAAATTGGACGCGGAGAGAATCCAAGAGAGCGGAGAAAATGCATGCACGAATACTGAACGGTTGGATTTGTGGCAAGGGCCACGTATGGAAGTCGTAGTCGTCACTCAGTGATGGTGGATGCCACTCCTTCCCTATGTGGCAAGCGCCACATGTTGAGGTGGTGGGCGCCACTCTGGGCCTTGTTCTTTGGGCTTTGAAAATTCTCCTTTTGGCTAAGACTTCACCCCCTTTTCTCTTTTCACCACTTTACTTGAATTTATGTATTTCTTCTCTTCTTTTCATTCAAATCTCCAAATCTTCTCGAGACACTTGAAATAGGACAATAATATCGGCGTAACAAGACAAATAATAGAATAATAAAATAAAATTCATGCGATTCAATTCAAATATACGATATAATTTCACATTATCAAATTCTCCATACTCGAACCTTTACTTGTCCTCAAGTAAATAACCAATATATTAATCACACTAAGCACAGGTCTGAAACAAAAAAAACGCGACAAAACTTAAATCATACGTGGTTGCGAGGCTTTTGTTAGAAAGATAGTTACTAAATGATAACACCAAGGGTACATTAATGATATGAAATCACAAAATGCAATCCAAAACTTCCTACCATATGCAAACCAGTCTGAATCATTCAATTATAACTCGACCTATTTGTTTTGTTTCATTTTACCCACTTTCATTCAAGTGCAATCACATTAAGCCCTTTATCTGTACACGCACATAGTAGGGGAATAAGTTAGTATTCCGATCCATTATCTCGGGGTTCTAGTACATAAGTTCAGCACCAGATACCTCTAAACCAAGTAACATCAGGATATTTTATTATATTTTTATAGGAACCACAACGGTTGGATTAAGTGACCGGGTGAGGGTTGAAGGAAAGAAAAACACAATAAAGGGGATTTGAATTGGGGTTTTCAAAATTAAAAGCAGTATGTCACATTTGGTTATCCTGGTCATTTGAACTCAAATTACTCCAGTCTACCCGCCAAGGTAATTTTTCCTCTCTCAATCTAAGTGTTAATCCACTAAAGAAATATTTGATTACAATTCAAAAAGACAATCATCAATGTCTTCTTGATAATAAACCACAAATTGGTTTCTCAAGGAATTACAAAAAAATGTGAATCAAGATGTGTACAAGAATGTTTCTAGAAAACTATATCACAATTTTGATGATTACACAATATTAAGGCACGATGAATAGATAGAAGATCTTATGAATATTGCTTTGTAAGCACAAGGGTTTTTTGATCACCCTTCAAAACTCCTTTATATAGGCAATGCTTTTGAGACATAAGAAGAATTTTTTGGAAGGTTTATAAAATGTTGTTAATGTACTTTCCCAAAAATATAGATCTTGTTTGGTACCAACTGTTACCTTTTTGATTTGTAATGATAGAAATGTAATGTATCCGAAATTACTTCTTTGAAATCTGATCGAAAGAAGAATATTAACATTGGAACTTTAGATCATCAGAGCTTAGCCTGCAGCTTTGGTGATTTCAAAAGTTATAACATTAGAACTTCTTCTTTTGAGAGTGATACTTTAATTTAGTTGTACAGAAATTCTCATTAGATCTTCTTAGTGCAGTTTTGTTCGCAAACTTTTATGCTTCTTTATCATAACTTCTCTGCATATTTAAATAAATTATTAGAGAGCATATTTGTTATATATATATATATATATATATATATATATATATATATATATATATATATATATATATATATATATATATATATATATATATCATGTATTTCTTATTATCAAAACTATTAGAACCAAATTATGTTCTAACAATCTCTCCCTTTTTTATGAATCAGTTAAGAACATAAAGTATTAGGGTCCCCCCCTGAGTTGAATACTTATATAAAGAAAACATTAGATACTTCCCTGAAGATGTTTGATCTGAGCTTTTGATGGAAGTTCTGATAAGTCCATTTTTCCTGTTTGCTTTCAAAAAGTGAAATAGATGTTATGATATTCAAAATGTTTGAGACTATGTCCAGGCACTGTTATATTCAAAATATCTTACGTTCTCCCCCTTTTTGTCATAAATCCAAAAGCAAAAAAACGCTTAAAGAGAACAAAAAAGTTACGCATTCAAAAATGATTTAACACAGACAAAAGCGGATAAACATAAGTTTAAACAAGAAACAAACATAGATGTAACAAGCAAAAGATCGAAACTAAGGTTGTGGAGGAGGTGGAAGTCTTGTGAACAAAGCTTCCAAGATACTTTTGATCTGATTGTTTGATTCTTCTTACTTCCCTTGCATCCCCTTAAATTATTTGTTTGTTTCATCCTGTATGTCGAGCCTTTCCTTAATAGTGGCATTATATTTCTTCAACTCATCTAGAGTTTTTAACACAAGAGAAGATGGATTTGTTTCAACGAGAGAAGCCATATTCTTAGAAGTTACTGCAATAAATTCTTTCTCAAGATATTCTTCAACTGACTTGCCTTTGTCATTAAAAATGACCAGAGGTAGAGGTCGTGCTTCATGAGATGGTTCTTGATGTTCTGATTCCTGTGGAGATTCCCAGGGAGTGTTGTTCAGAAGACAAAGAGGTTTCCTTACCCAGAAGTGTACATCTTGATCCTTGAATATATCCAGGTGATCACAAAAGTTTTGTTGAGCAATTTCATGACTGAGTTCCTTCTTCTTCAGAAATTTAGAATTGAACCCTTTTCTGAATTGAGTCTAGAGAAAATCAAAAGTAGTTGGATTTAATATTATCCATGCAAGCTTTCTTTAAAGAGTTAAATCAATCTTGTATTTCTGTTTCGAAAACCAGCAGAGATTTACAAACATCTAATTTGGATGGTTTTGGTGTTGGTTTTGGAATGGCTATTTTCTGAGAAGATTTGTATGTTTCTCACAGGCTTCTAGATTAATTATGGTTCTAAGAGAATCTTATGGATAGTCAGTGGGAGTTAGAGAGTCAGAGATAATGATAAGAGTGTTAGGAAGTGTTGAATCACAAGGAGATGGGTGATTTGGAAGGGAAAAACTTGTGGTGATTGGTGGATATATTTAGTGGTTGAGAGGTGTTGAGAGGGCACCTGATTCCTGGAATGGCTATTGTGGTTTTGTGCATTTGTTCAAAGGCATTAATTTTGATTTTCTATTTAGGGAGCTTCAAAAAATGGATCAAAATGATCAATATAAGATAGAACTTGTGCATGTCCTGGATGAGTTTGAGCAAATTAGGTAGAAGGGGAATTAATCAGAGGATGATCAGTGGGTATGGTGGTATCAATGTCAATGTCAATGTCAATAGTCGTCAATAGTTTTGTGTGAGGGATTATTAGCATATTTTGGAGATGAGAAGGGCTCAGATGTTGATAAGGAAACTGATTCGACAATAGAGACATAAAAAGAGTTACCTTTTTTTTGGAAGCTTTAGAATTTTTAAAGGTGTTTTGATCTCAAAATAAAATCAGAAGAAATCAATTAAAATGAAATATTATAAAATGCATTAAGATTCATATAAACAAATCAGAGCCTTTTCAAAAATTCTAAAAAAAATACACAAGGTCAGAAACATTATTTTGGAGTTTGATGAATTTTTTCTGAATTTTTTACTAATTTTTCAGGTAGAAATAAAATCAAGAAATCAATGATATAAAACAAAATTCAAATAATTCAAAAAAACAAAACAGCCAACCAGAGGAGGCCACACCATCATCTTCAACCTCTGGCTAGGGTAAAAACGCGCACAGGAAACAAGTTTGCAAGCCATGTTCAGATCAATACAACTCAAGCAATTCTCAACCAAAATTAATGAAATCATGTGCAAATTAAAGCTAGCAATGCAATCTACATCAAATAACTCAAATCATCTCAAATCCTTAACCACAAATCAATAACAAAGCTCATGAAAACTCAAAAAATCAACTGCACACAGAAATTCAAAAACTCCATAACAAGATTCAAACATAAAACAAAGACAAATATATACATCAGACATATAGTCTGGTCATCTAAACCACAATGCACATGATCTACAACATCAATTCAAGATGAATCATGCAAATCAAAATTCAAGAGAACTCACCTTGAGCAAAAATATGAAACTCGATTCCCTTACTCCAGAAGCAAACCAATGGTGCAAGCTTGATCTCCTTACTCCATTGAAGCTGAATCACCAAGAATTTTGAAGAATGATCTGAGGAGAAGAGAGATTCGAAGAAATTTGCAGAAATACTTGAAAAACTTTAGATCTGAAACGTGGTGACTATGAACCCCTTTTTTACAAACTGAGCCTTGGTTCTTGTTATATAGAATGAGAGGAAGAGGATAGAATTGGTATTTGGATCATAAGTCCGTTAGAGGGCAAGTTTGGAATTTTTGGCCAAAAAAGAGGATGCACATGGAGCCTGCGTTTCACTCTTGCATTTGCTTGCCTTTTGTGCGTTTTGTGAGCCAAATGAGGTCAGGAATACATGCTCAAAATGCCATCTCATGATTGATTGAAATTAAAGAGTGTTAGTGAATTTGCAAAATCGGGCAAGTTTTGTATTTTTTTATTCAAGCAAGTACAACAACCACATGGGCACGAAATGGATAGCATCATGGGCTTCCACAAGTCACAAATGTGTTATGGGCCTGATTAGAAACAAAGAGAGTGGTTGGAAACAAAGTTTCCAAGAAATTGTATTTTGCTTGCTTGGCTAAAATTCAATAAAATGGAATGAAATGAATACAACTTGGAAAGGTATTGAAGAGTACTACAACTTTGTATTTTTCAGTTTTCTCAATTGGATCCATTAAGGCCTTCAAAAATTGGCATCAAAGTCACTAAATATTGAAAATGACCTATAAGTTCACCTTTAGACATGAACCTCCCAAGACTATAACTTTTGATTCCTTGATGTGATGTGGTGGGAGAACTGACTTGAGGTTTTGAGTTTTTTGTTCGCAAATGTTTCGGTTTAGCAAGAGTCACCATCGACTTTTATTTTATCCAAAAGGAAAGGTAAAAAAGCACATGAAAGACCTTTGAGATTGTTTTTGGGTTCGGAGGGTAGATTATGAAAAGGGAAGGTGCTAGCACCCTTTTCATCCATGGCTTTCCATGGGCTCTTAGTTACTTGTTTTAGATCACTTGCTTTTGCTTTTCAATTGTTTGAAATGGTGCTTTTGTGTGTGGTTTTGAAAGTATTTTGAAAAGAGGCCTTTTTTTAGGCAACCTTTGTAATGATTCTTGTTTAAATGTATACAAAGTTGTTTGTCTTTTGAAAAATGTTTCAATGTTTGAAAGTTTATTTGAAAAATGTTTTGAAATTGTGTTGTGTGTTTTTGAAAATAGCAAGGATGTTTTGCAAGTTTGATCAAGTAACTAGGAGTTGTCTACCCTACTCAAAGATCTTTCCTACACATTTTTAACCCTTTGACATTGTTGTTTTACCATTGTATATGGTAAACAACCTTGTCTTTGGATGTTAAACGGGACAGGCGCGAGTCATCGTATGACCATGATAGCAATGGTGCTAAGTATGTTTAGCAAGTTTTTTGAGGGACTAGATCATGTTTGTTTAGGCAACCAAGATAGCGTCATCGAGGGACTATGATCTTTTTTGTTTTGTTTGATTTTTCCAAGATACCTAGCATGCATACCATGGCCATGTTTTTTTAAGGAAACAAGTGGATGAAACCGTAGGGGTGCTTGTGTGCATTGTGTTGTCATTTTTCATGCATTTTTGTCTTATATTTAGTCATGCTATTTGTTTGATTTTTGTTCTTTGCATACAAACCCTAATTTACTATCATGGCATTTGAAAGCGATAAAATGCGTAAAATGTAAATCTAAGACTATTACAACATTATTATGGGGAGGGGGATACAAGTTTTAATAGGGGGTATTGCTCAAAAATAAACCCTAAAACTATTACAACCATATTGAATTTATTTGTACAAATGAATAAATAAGCAAATATTTAAATATGCAATTAAATATAAATATGCAAAAATGTTTTTTGTATTTATTTTTATGTATGTAAAAATAAGTTTATTTAACTCAAAATACGAAAATAAAAAATGATTATTTTTGAAAAGGGGTGAAAACCCTAGTTTTTGGTTTTAAAAGAAAATGTATTATATTATTTATTTATTCATTTATGTACAAAGAAAATAAATAAAAATAAATATAAAAAATGTTAAAGAATAGAAATGTGTGAGAAAATATTATTTAAGTGTATAAATAATAAAAATAAAAATATATGATATTTTTGTATTATTTACAAATTTTAATTAAGAAAATAAAGTAATATTAAGCTAATAATTATTTATTATGCAAATAAAAATAAAATAAAAATGTGATAAAATGCCAAAAATAAAGAAAATATATTTTGTGATTTTTAAATGTTCAAGAAAAAATAATAAAGTCAAAGAATAAAAAAAAGAAATGAAAAATATGCAAAAATAAAGAAATGGACCAAGGGGGTGCAAAAAGCAAGTAGGGGGTGTCAATAGTGAGAGGAACCAAGCCCAGCCCAAACTTCCTTCATCCCTGTCCTTGAGATGAAAAAAACGCGCGCTCCTTGTTCAAAACTGTATCTCCTGCATATGCGCTTAAAAACAAAATCTTGCAACATGAAAGTTATAGCTCATCATCACACAATTCTAACCATATAAGAAACTTGAACTAACTCTAAGAAACCAGGGAGAATTTTATCACCCATAATTTCTGACATAAAAAATTTAGCAACTTCAACATCCAAATTCTCCTAGCTCAGTTAACATAAATGAATTCTATGCATATGTACAGTTCAAGGACATTAAGGGCTACATTTTTGCTTCACAAACCGAAGGTTGGATATGGCAATGTAGGATATTTGGATGAGGCCTGAAGGTCGTGTTAGCTTACCTGAAGTTCACTCAACCTTCCCCAATGCTTGGCTTGCTTTGAGCTTGCCTGAATGTGCTTGTAGAACTCAACCTGCAAAGCTTCAAAGTAAAAATGGTGAAGTGTGAAAATGGAGTTACAGTTGCTTGAGAAGGGTTGGGATAGTTTAGGTGTATTGTTAAGAATGTGTTTGAAATGATTCCAAGAAAAACGCACGAGTGGATTTGGATTTGGCCAAGGTTCTGCAGGTATGGCCCTGTTTTGGACAGAAGTTGGTATTTTGGTGTTTTGGGGTGTTTGAGAAGCTATGAGCTCGTGTTTCTGGCCTTAGAAAATATGTAAAACTTGTTTGAAATGTTACCAAGACTTGCTCTTATCAGATTACAAAGTTGTGGACCTTTTGCAAGTTGACTTGTTTTTGAAGCAAAAGTTGGAATTGACAATGCCAAGGTTGTACAAGCTAGCTTGAGGCCTGCTGATAGTTGGTACACCTTTCCTTATATTAGTGAACTTTGTTTGCAGAAAAAGGCTTGTCCATGGCTCAAGATAAACAATTTGACATAAAGCATGCTTTATCAAAGTAGCAATGTTATCTTTTTGCCAAAAATGGATTCATTTAATGTGTAATGTTCTAAAGCTCAGAACAAAGTCTCTAACAAATGTATTTTCATTTAATTTATGAGTGTATAAAGGATTAGAACCTGTAAACCAAGTACAAGCATACTTTGGACAGATTTGTAAGTTGTAGCAACGGTGCAAAATGCCTTGGACAAACGTGATGATTTTCCAATTTCAAACTTTCGATTCTCCCTAACCATGAATGATCTTGGAGAGTTCTTTGACATTTTGGAAAGCTTGTAACATTATCTAAAATCCATCTTTGAAATGCATTTTGAGATTCCACTTTTAACTATGTGAAAAGTTTCTATGAAGATAGGTCAAAATCCTGCCTAAATTAGGGCAAAATTTCACTAAGTTAAAAGTTTCATGGACCCTTATTCACAAAATCATAACTTGAGATCCAAGCATATTTTGGGAAAGCTTTGTGAATCAAAGTTTTAGATTTTGTGGAGGACTACAACTTTCATGTTGGAAGTTTTGTTTGAATCCAATTGCATCATGGTGAAAAAGTTGGGCAAAGTTGGGAAAAAATAAGAAATGTTCATAACTTAGAAAATTTCTAAGTTATGAAAATTTTCCATTTTAAACCCTGATTTCCAAAATTAGGTTTCATGGTGAACAAGTTTCCTGTTTTGACACATCTTGATGAAAAATGACCCTTGGCACTTGATTTGGACCAAAAAGTCAAAGTTTGACTTTTGAGTGTACAGTTGATTTTTGATCAGTTGACCGTAAAATTCATTTGTCAATCCAATGCAATTGAGATCTTTTGAACCTTGTGATTAGGTCAAGATGATACCATTTAGTCCTTAAATCCATTCTTGAACCTAATTTTCCATTGGCTAGGTGAAAAATCAGAAATTGCCCTTCTGCAGTCAAAACCCTAAAAATGACCATTTTTCCCTTTTGATGATCTGATCAAATTTCTCGAGGAGTTGTGGTCCAAACATAACCAAATGGTTCATATGAGTCTATAATGTTGTTGTGGATCTAAAATTATGAGGTTTGACTGTAAATTGGCCACAGTTGACTTTTTCCCAATATAATTGATTTTTAGGTCAACTGTCCAATTGACTGGGCAAAAATTTGATTCAAGGCTTGAAACTTGGTATGAGCAATCTTAGGAGTCCAACATGAAGTATGAAAGTAACATAAGGCATTGGAAGTCCAAAAATATTTGTGCAAACTCAAACCCTAATTTCGGGTCAATAGTGCAAGGAGATGTCTTGAGCAGAGCAAACCTTAATCCTGTCTTGAGTCCAAAGAGTCTTGTAAGGAAAATCTTGATAAAATGAGAGGGAAAATTTTGGGGTAAAAAAGCTGCCCCTGTTCAATCTTCTTGAACCTGAAGAGTTAGATTGGCGAGTTTGTCGTTCGTGACTCGAAGGTAAAAGATGATTGGACACTAGAGTGCCCGTAAATTTGCACTCGTCAAAATGTAGTTGAGGAAATGGGCTTAAAGATGCCATTTGGAGATGATAGAATATTTTTGGAGATGGGCTTAAAGATTCCATCCAAGATTGTTTGTTGAACTGTAAGTTGTAAGTTAGAAGAATGAGTATCAGAATGGTATCCGTGTTTGGAACGTATCTGAACTTTATCTGAAGACTGAATCTGTATGTTCAATAGAATGGCGTCCATGTCTGGAGCGTATCCGAGATGTAACTGTATTTGATTCTTGAATGAATAACAAAATGACTGCCGTGTCTGGAGTGTATCTGTATTGTATCTGAATCTGAAATCTGAATAAGCGACAGAATGACATTCGTGTCTGGAACATCTCTGGGCTGGGGATAAGGTTAGAATAAGTGACATAATGGATACCGTGTATGGAGCGTATCTGGACTGTATCTGAAGTTGAGATCTGTATGAGTAGCAGAATGACTTCCGTGTCTGGAGTGTATCTGAACTGTAACTGGGATCTGAATAAGTGACAGAATGACTTTCGTGTCTGGAGTGTATCCATACTTGAATTTGACAGTTGAATCTGAATGAGAAATAGAATGGCTTCCGCGTCTAGAGCGTATCTAATCTGTATCTGATTGTTAAATTCTGAATGAGTGATAGAATGGCATCCGTGTCTGGAGCGTATCCGTACTTGAATTTGACAGTTGAATCTGAATGAGAAATAGAATAGCTTCCGCGTCTGGAGCGTATCTAATCTGTATCTGATTGTTGAAGTCTAAATGAGTTACAGAATGGTATCCGTGTATGGAGCGCATCCGTGTCTGTATCTTGACTTTGAAATTTTGAATGAGTAATAGAATGAACTTTGTGTCTGGGGTGTATCCATAGTGTATCTGAATAAGTGATCTGAATGAGTAACAGAATGACTTTCGCGTCTAAAGTGTATCTGAAATCTTTTGAATATTTGTTGAAGATAGCTTTTAATCTTATCCTGAAAAGGGTAAAATGTTAGCTGAAACACAAAGTTATGTTGCATGAAATGTATGATGCAATAAAATGTGTTTTATCTATGTTTATGATATATGAATGTAATGTATGTGCATGTAAGCTGATTCGCTGTCTTGCTGAGGAAAATAAATCCTTGATAGCTGGAGATAATAAAATCCTTAACTGTTGCCGGGGAAAATAAATCCATGACCGCTGCTGGAGGTTCTAAATCTCTGACCACTGAGGATGAGAAATCCTTGCTGACTGCTGTTGGGGATAGAAAATCCTTGGCAACTCGCGGGGATTATCAAAAACTTTGACAGCTTCTGTGGGGACGCGAGAATCCTTCATGAATTTCCTGGGGATATAGGGATCCTTCAAGTCTGCTTGAGAAACCTGCTTGGGGAATCCAGAGAACTTTTATGACTATGGCCGGGGATTACACCATGGGAATCCTTACTCGGTTGGGGAACGGGGAAAACTCTGACGATCTCTATTGGGGATCAGACAAAAGAAAAACCTTGATCTGCTGGAGAATAAGGAAGACTCTGATGGCTTCTGCAGGGAACTGAGAATGAGAATCTTCACTCTGTAGGGGATTAAAAATTATGACAAATTCATGCTAGGGAGTAATAAAGACTCTGGAAACTTCCTTGGGGAATCAAGAATGATAATCTTCAATCTGCTACGGGAAATTGATACCTTGGGGACTTCAAGCTTTAAGAATGAAAATCTTCATTCTGTTGTGGAGTGAAAACTCTGTGGGAATAAGGCTTCCTGGTGGAGAGTAAGTGAAAACTCTGAGGGAGTAGCTATACTGCTGGGGAGATCAGGAGTTTGGGTTGTATTCCAATCTACTGGGGAATTATCCTAGTTTGGGGATAATATAAAATTTAATTGTTATCTGGTTGATTCTCAGACTTTAAGGCAACTTGCTGAGGAATTCGGGGAAAATTGAATGGCTTCTGTTGGGGTTTGAAATTTGACTCGACTGGGGAAGAAGGTTTCATCTCTGTTGAGGGTCTGTAGTTCAAAGTTTTGCCCCTCTGAGGATTGGGAGTTTGGAGGTTTAACTCTGATGGTGGATTAAAGGTTTGAAATATAACTCCGTCGGGGATTGGGAATTTGAAGTTTAACTCTGGCGGGGATTTTGAAATTTAATTCCACTAAGGATATGTATTTCAAGGTTTTATCTCCGCTGTGGACCTAGATGATGTACTGCAGGGGATTTCTCTTGGGATAGCCTAAAGACGTTTTCCTATCCTTTCAATCTGTCAGTAATTATTCTTTCACATTTCGTTTATTTGTAAACAGTGATTATATTCAAATGCGTATGCTCATTTAATAAAGCATTGGACGTTTTCAAATAAAACACAAGTGTAAAAAGGAAAAGACAAATAGTTTTCTGCACTTTAAAGTATCTTTGTATTAACTTCGTGTAAGTATTTTGTACAAAGGAGACAAACATCCTAGTAAGAGAATGTTGTCATAAAAATGAGAAATATTTATACAAAGAAAGATGGCTATGTGTAAAAATTCCATGGGGTTCCCATTCTGCTATAGCCTTCGTAACTCTGAGTATCTTGTCCATTCGTTGCTTCGTCCGAAGATGATTGAATTGATCAGAAGCCCGGAGCTTGTCTGTGAAGAGATTGTCCTTAAAGTGATCCGACGAGACATAGTCATACGCTTTAACTCCCTAACTTTTTCCTAGACCGCCCTTTCGGGTTTTCGATCCACCGGGAAACCCTTTTTTGCCCAAGTCGCCCTTTTGGGTTTTCAACTTGCCGGGTGTACAAATTTTTTTATTTATCCCTAATTTTTTCCTGAAATGCCCTTTCTGGTTTTCGATTCACCGGGATGCCCATTTTTTCCCAAGTCTCCCTTTCGAGTTTTCAACTTGCCGGGTCATTTATGCGTAGTATCTTTTAACTATGTCTGTGTTCGCAGGGTGCGACAGGTCGTCGCCGTCCATGGTGGTTAAGATCATTTCCGCACCATAAAAGATGTTTTTGATCACAAATGGTCCTTCGTAGGTAGGAGTCCATTTTCCCCTGGGATCACTTTCCGGCAAGATGTTCCGCTTGATTACAAGGTCCCCGACTTGATATACTTGGCGCCTGACTTTCTTGTTGAAAGCCTTGATCATCCGTTTTTGATACGTCTGACCGTGGCAAACAGCAGTAAGTCGCTTTTCGTCAATCAAGTTAAGTTGATCAAGCCGGGTCTGAATCCAATCGTCTTCACTCAAACCAGCATCCTTCATGATTCTCAAGGAGGGAATCTAAACCTCGATAGGTAAAACAGCTTCCATGTTGTATACCAAAGAATAGGGTGTTTCCCCCGTTGATGTACGCGCCGTGGTATGGTACCCATGAAGAGAAAACTGAAGCATCTCATGCCAGTCCTTGTAGGTGACTGTCATCTTTTGTATGATCTTCTTGATATTTTTGTTCGCAACTTCGACAGCACCATTCATCTTTGGCCGATAGGGAGATGAATTATGATGTTCAATCTGGAACTGCTCGCACAAGGCAGTGATCATAGTGTTGTTCAGGTTTGTACCATTGTCAGTGATGATTCTTTTGAGGATGCTGTACCGACAAATGAGGTTCTGCTTGATGAAGCGGGCAACAAAATTCTTTGTGACGGATGCGAAGGAAGCTGCTTCAACCCACTTGGTGAAGTATCAATGGCCACCAGAATGAAGCGGTGTCCATTGAATGCTGTAGGATTGATCTCTTCAATCATGTCGATTCCCCACATAGCGAATGGCCAAGGAGCTGTTAAGACATTGAGAGGAACTGGAGTTATATGTACCTTGTCCGCATAGATTTGGCATTTATGGAATGTTCGAGAATGTTGATAGCAGTCAGCTTCCATGGTAGACCAGTAATATCCTGCCCGCAGAATCTTCTTAGCCATCATATGTCTGCTAGAGTGAGTGCTAAAGGTAGCATTGTGCAGTTCAACCATGATCTGCTCAGCTTCAACCTTGTCCACACAACGGAGCAGAATGCAATCATGATTGCGCTTGTATATGATACCATTTCTTAGGAAGAACTTAACAGAGAATCTCCTTAAGAACTTTTTGTCGTTTACGAAAGCTCCTTCAGGGTATTCTTGAGTCTCGAGATATCTTTTGACGTCATGAAACCAAAGTCGGTCCACTACTTCTTTGGTATTAATCGCGTGACAATGTGCAGGTTCGTCCATCCGCTCAACGGTGATTTGGGGAGCCTCATTATCCCAGTTAAGTTTAAACATGGAAAACATTGTAGCTAGATCATCTGCTAGTTGATTTTCTTCTCGCGGGAAGTGCTCGAAGGTAATATGCTTGAAATGTGGTAACAATGTCAGGACATGTTCTTTGTGAGGGATGAGGTTTGGATGTTTAGTATCCCACTCTCCTTTGACCTGACTGATGACCAAAGCGGAGTCCCCAAATACAATCAAAGATTTGATTCCCAAGTCAATTGCAGCCTTGAGACCAAAGATATAAGCTTCATACTCGACCATGTTATTGGTGCAGCTGAAGTAGAGTCTGGCAGTGAAAGGTGTATGGCAACCTTCTGGAGAGATAAGTATCACGCCGATAGCGTTTCCAAGTGCATTGGAGGCACCATCAAAGTACAGGGTACATCGGGATCCTTGTTCAGGTCCCTCATATGGTCTGTTTTCTTCAATGTTGTCCAATGTCATGATATCCTCGTCGGGGAAGTCGAACCTCATGGTTTGGTAATCTTCGACAGCTTGATGGGCCAGATGATCGGCTAGTACACTCCCCTTTATAGCTTTTTGGGTCGTGTACTGTATATCGTATTCGGTCAGGATCATCTGCCACCTAGCGATTCTTTCAGATAAAGCAGGCTTCTCAAAGATGTACTTGATCGGATCCATCTTAGAGATCAGCAAAGTGGTATGAGTCAACATATACTGCCTTAGCCGGTGAGCAGCCCATTCCAAAGCGCATAAATGTTTCTCGAGCAGTGAGTATCGAGTCTCATAGTCGGTAAACTTTTTGCTAAGGTAATAAATGGCATGCTCTTTTCATCCAGACTCGTCATGTTGGCCCAGTCGCACCCCATTGAATTCTCCAGGACGGTCAGATACATGATTAGCGGTCTTCCTTCGACGGGAGACATCGAGATATGAGGTTCTAGCAAATACTCTTTGATTTTATCGAAAGCAACTTGACAGTCATCATTCCATTTAACCACCTAATCTTTCTTCAACAGCTTGAAGATTGGCTCATAGGTAGATGTTAGGTTAGAAATGAACCTTGCAATGTAGTTTAGGCATCCCAAGAAACCTCTGACCTCCTTCTCAGTGCGATGAGCAGGCATTTCTTGTATAGCTTTGTCTTTGGCAGGATCAACCTCGATGCCTTTGTTGCTGATAGTGAAACCCAAGAGTTTACCGGACCTGACTCCGAAAGTGCACTTGTTAGGGTTCAGTCTGAGCTTGTACTCTTTCAACCTGACAAACAGCTTTTGCAGATGGTCGAGGTGTTCTTCTTCAGTTTGTGAATGGGCTATCATGTCATCTACGTAGACCTCTATCTCATGATGTATCATATCATGAAACAAAGCTACCATGGCGCGTTGATAGGTTGCCCCGGCATTCTTCAGTCCGAATGGCATCACTTTGTAGCAGAACGTACCCCACTGTGTAACAAAGGTAGTTTTCTCCATGTCTTCAGATGCCATTTTGATCTAGTTGTAACCTGAAAATCCGTCCATGAAAGAAAATACCTTGTGCTGAGCAGTATTGTCAACCAAGATGTCAATGTTCGGTAGTGGAAAGTCATCTTTAGGGCTTGCCCTATTTAAGTCTCTGTAATCCATGCACATTCTCACTTTGCCTTATTTCTTAGGCACGGGAACAATGTTAGCAACCCATTGTGGATAGGAAGTAACAGCAAGAAATCCAGCATTGAACTGCTTCATAACTTCTGCTTTGATCTTTTCTGACATGTCGGGGCTCATGCGGCGAACTTTCTGTTTTACTGGTGGACAATCTTCTCTTGTGGTAGACGGTGTACCACAATATCTGTATCAAGTCCCGGCATGTCTTCGTAAGACCAGGCGAAGATCTCAACATATTCATTCAACAGCTGAATTAAACGCTATTTGACACTTGGCTCTAGGTTGGCACCCACTCTAACTTATTTTCTGTCTTCCTCAGTTCCCAAGTTGATTGTCTCTAACAACTTCTCATGAGGTAGAATAGCCCTTTCTTCCTATTGTATCAATCTAGCCAATTCTTCCGGCACTTCACAGTCTTCCTTACCTTCGTATTCAGCATGGTAGACCAGATCTCCAGAGTCAGTGAAGGTCATAGCAAAATTGTTACGCATGGAATCCAGAATGGAAGGGTACCTGCAATTGTGAGTGTGGGTGTGTGTAAGGGATACCCACCTTTAAACAAATAAAATGTAGAAAGAAAGATAATAAACACAAAAGTTTATATGTGAAAACGTCCATGATTCATTAAAATGGCATATGAAGATGAAAAATCAAACCCTTACAAGTGGACCTATGTACCTCGCGTAAGGCACAAGGTTAAAAGTCTACAAACTATTTTAGAATTATTACAAACCAACAGAAATGTTTGAAGATAAATTACTGATTTATGAAAGTAATGGGAACAAAGTCCTTTGCCTCCCAATTGCACAGTCCTCCGTCAATAGTAGGGAAAATCCAGTCTTCCAAGATGCTCTCCTCTTCACTATCCTCCAAAGCATTGACTCCATGATGGGTGATCTTCACTGGTGGCCCTCCAACCCGGTAGTGGCGTACAAACTTTTGAGCAGAAGCAGTGAAACCCAAGCCGAATTTATCAATTTTGAAAGGAAAATCGAGAAGCTACCCCCAGATCATGCTTCCTCCTTCTTTAATCACAACCTTTGCATCTTTGAGAGACGACATCCGAGGCGGAGGTCGGGTAATAATGGGTACAGAAGACACTGTCTTGGTTGCTGCAATCTCCTGAGCTACCTTTTCAAAATGCTGAAAGTGGGTTTCGATGAATTCACCATCCAATTCAATATAGCAGAAAGAATTAAGATGGATTATCATGTATTCCTCTTCGCCGTGAACAGTCACAATTTTCCCCTGGACATGGTACTTGAGCTTTTGATGCAGAGTAGAAGTGACGGCTCCAGCATGGTGAATCCAGAGTCTTCCTAACAAGCAAGAATAGGAGGGACGGATGTCCATGACATAGAATGTGGTGTTGAAGGTTTCTGTTCCCACTTTAATCGGGATGTCCACCTCCCCGTGGACCATCGTTTTAGAACCATCAAAGGCTCTGACAATGATGTTGCTGGGCTTCAAGGTTAAACCTTCACAATCTAGCCTATCCAATGCTTTCTTTGGTAAGACGTTCAGTGATGAACTAGTGTCTACCAGAACGTGTGCTAGAGTAGTCCCTCTGCATTCCACCGAGACATGCAAAGAGTCATTATGTTTTCTCCCTTTGATTGTTAAATCAGCATCGGAGAACCCTAGACCATTGTCTGCTGTTAGGCTAGCTACACATTCTTGGAACTGGTCCGTGGAGGTTTCCTGGGGCACATGAGCCGTCTTCAAGAATTTGATCAGGGCTTTGGCATGAGCCTCTGAACAAAGCAGCAAGTCCAACATAGAGATATTTGAGGGGGTTTTCCCCAGTTGCTCCACAACATTATAATCGCTTTTCTTGATTATTTTCAAAATCTCTTCCATTTCCTTTTGAGAGGTTTCAGGGATGATCAACGGTTGAGCCCTCGTCCTGACGGGCTCTTCCTGGATCCCTTTTCCTCTATCATAAGCAGTAGCAGAGGGGACAACCACAAGAGTTACAACTTCTTCAATAATTGGAGTTCTTGCAGATATGTTGACCGGTACATGGGTAACCTTAGGAGCAGCTGAGGGTCCGAAGAT
This sequence comes from Vicia faba, assembly GCA_948472305.1. Classification (NCBI taxonomy): domain Eukaryota; kingdom Viridiplantae; phylum Streptophyta; class Magnoliopsida; order Fabales; family Fabaceae; genus Vicia; species Vicia faba. The sequence goes on from OX451737.1 coordinate 1,039,782,588, forward strand.
TGCCTTTGGGGGAGCAATCTCCAGAGAGAAAATTCTTCCACTACGGGTGATTTTTCTCGTTCCGGCAATGTTTCCAATGTCAGAAGTCTCTTCATCAGAACTCTCTTCAATTGATTCAATTTGTTTAACAACGTGGTAAAATATCTCTCCCCCATAGTTCCACGGTATTGATTTGTTGGACTTGTACGGGATAGGCCCCGGCATGGTTATCTTCAAAGGTACAATCTTCGGATCGGATGTAATCTTAACAGGTCTTTTGGAGACCTTGGAAAGATTAGAGGATATGGTAATTATCGAAACATCATTGATAGGAGTTGGTGTAACAGGATTCTTTTCAAAAAGGATCTCTTGGTTATCCATTATGCATTGTATGCCTAACTTCAAAAATGGACAGTCGGTTGGTAAGGATGAACAAAGGCAGCAATCTTCTTCACAACCCGGGAAAATCCCAGCCTTCAGCAAATTCAACTTGATTATCGGTAGGGGAGTCATCAAATCATCAATATTAGCAACAAAAAGATCTTCTTCAACAGCATGGGCATTGTGGCCATGCTTTGGCATTGGAGCAGAGATCATATTGGGCTTTTCAGGGGCGTCGAATTCAACTTCTTTAGCATCTATTAAATCCATAATCTTATTTTTTAGGGCCCAACAATTGTTGGTGTCGTGCCCCAGGATGTCTGAATGATAAGCACACTTGGCGTTTGAATGGTAGTAAGGAGAAGATGTATTCGGATTCTTCAGTTCCTCTTTCAAACTTGCAAGGTTTAACTTCAGGAGATGAGGGAGAACGTGAGTAGGAGTCATGTTTATCCGGGTGAATTGCCGTGCAGGCCTTTCCACCCTTGCTAGGTTGGTTCTGGGTTGATTGTTTCTAGGCTGATCAGCTGTAGACTTCTGAATCATTACAGCCCCCACCGCTGGCCGACGCTCAACTCTTGCTTGACCTCTTTGGGAGTAGACAACTAAGACTTCTTTCTTTGCCGGAAAAGTCTTTTTTATGGCAGCGGAAGCAAATGCATCCTTTTGAATTTTTTCGCTCTTGGTTCCGACTTCAACTCTCTCACCAGTTAGAATCAACTCGGTGAACCCCGCAGACAAACTTCCAATCAGGTGATTGAAAAAGGGACCCGACAGCATACCCAAGAACATATCTACCAGCTCCCTCTCAGATAGAGGCGGTTGTACTCGCCCCGCCAAGTCTCTCCATTTCTGGGCATACTCTTTGAAACCTTCATTTGAGACCATGTCCATACTCTGTAATTGAGTACGGGTTGGTGCTAAATCCGCATTATATTTATATTGTCTGTAGAAGGCGGCCGCCAAATCCTCCCAATTATGCACATCATACCTCTCTAGCTGGTAGAACCAATCTAACTACGTCCCCGAAAGACTGTCCTAGAAGAAATGGACCCACAGATCCTTGTCAGAAGAATGCGGTTGAATTTTTCTGACGTAAGATCGCAGATGCATATTTGGACAAGACAAACCATCGTACTTAGCAAATATAGGCACCTTAAACTTAGGGGGAATGACAATCCCAGCAACCAACCCTAATTCTTTAAAGTCCAGCCCAGGCACTCTCTGCACCTCCATGGCGGCCAGACGCTCTTCCAGATTCTTGTACTTGTCATCTGCAGGAGGGTACTGCTGTTCAGAATAGTCTTCATCCTCCTCCTCTTCTTCTTCCTCAGACTCAGATGGTACTGCAGCTCCCTTTCCTTTTCCTACCCCTTCATCAGATCTTGAGGGGAAATCCAGGACCCTTCTAGCTTGACCTTCAAATATTCTACCCATGGTAGCCACACCAACCCTCTTCTTTTTCTTTTTCTCCTTTTCCTTTTCCAGTAGCGTGTTGAGCTCCTCCTGATCCTTAGCCAAGGTCATGAGTAGCTATTGGAACTGTTAATTCTGCACTTGTAAGTCTTTGACCATATGCCCTATATCCATCTTGCTGAAATAAACAGCAGAGAGATAAGGAAACCTGGTGTGAAGACCTGCTTATGCATATGATGAATTATATGTATTCATGTAATGCATTCAAGGATTCAGAAATTCAATTTTTTTTTTAAATAAAAAGGAACACACGTCATATTAATAAGATAGAATTTGTTAATAAATCAATGCCCCATGGGATAAATAATACAAAATTCTAATGTAAAAATACATTGCACATCCTCTTTGGTGCAATGTTGGTGTTGAGAGTCTTCTCTTCGTGAAGTTGACGTGTAAGTTCCAAAACCTTCTTCTCACTGGCGTAGAATTGGGCTTCAAAAGTATCGCGTTCTCCCTTGAGCTGTATCCAACTCCTTTGGAAATCTTCTAGTGATGTTGGCATGTTAGGATGTAGGAGGGTGTATGGAACCTCTCCTTCCAAAACATGCTCTTTGATCACAGGGAGAATGTAGGGGTAAGGCATCATAAGACTTTGGGCACGGGTTCGTACCCACTTGAGGTAAGGCTCAAGGGGGATGGAATTCTTGTGTCCCAAGGTCTTACTGTCCACTTTGTTGGGCATCCTCCAAGCTCGGATAAACCTTTGTCAAAGTCTTTGATCGTTGTTGTCGAAGTCAAAAACCATGTCTGGAATCAGCATGTCATGTGGGCCATCCCTCCGGGAATACCCAAACTGTCTCAGAGCCAAGCAGGGGTTGTAGGTGATGTCTCCCCTAATTCCAAGTAGAGGGACATTAGGGAATTCCCCACAACGATCAATGATGATAACATTTTCTCTTGATCGAGAACACCAATGAACATCCGAATATGTAAGAGTCATCAATCGTTGTGACCACCTCAAACCTTGCTCATTCTTCAAGACTGATTGGGGAAGATGAGAAATAAACTATCTTGCCAATAGAGGAGTAAAGCACATGAGAACACCCCTTTTCCTTATTGTTCGAGTTTGAAATAAGTGGAGGATATCCCCAAGCAATGTAGGCACCGGGTTGCGAGCCATGAAAATTTTAACAGCACTTACATCTATAAGTTGGTCAGGGTTAGGGAACAAGACCATCCCATAGATGAGAAGAGCTACAATCTCCTCAAAAGCTTGTAAGTCCAATGAATTCCAGCAGCTTTGGGCCTTCTCAAACAGAAACTTTGACACCACTTCTAGTTTCCCAATGGCCTATGATATCATATGGTTGCAAGTGTAGGGCTTGAGCAACATCTTCAAGCTTTAGATATCTTTCCGTACCATTGTAGGGTAGTTGATGGAGAACAAGAATCCTCAGGAGTTGAGAAAATTCCTCCAAAGTAGGCACAAGCTGGTAATCAGGAAATGTGAAGCAGTGGTGTAGAGGGTCAAAGAACTGGAAGAGAACTTTCACCATGTCTTCCTTAGTGTTGGTGTTGACTAAGTTGAGAAGACGACCATGCCTCTTGGTGAATGGATAATTCTCAGGAATCCTTGAAGCTAGCTCCTTGAGTTGAGGAGGAATTCTTACAAGGTTGACTTGGATAGTTTTCCTGCGAAGTGAATCCATTACCTACAAAACAGGAACAAAGATGAAAATCCAAATCCTTGAATTGGTTAGTGGATGCATATGATGCTTCATGATGTCCAAGATGTTATGCACAAGTATATATGTACAAACAAATCACACAAGTTCCTAAATTCAGGCTTGCATGGGGTTTCATAGGTAAGTACCCTCTTGAAGTTTAGTTGGCTCAACCTGTCCTAGAAATAGTAACGGGTTCTAAGGAGCTCAATATCACTGGATTATTTTCTGTGTTCATTGTTTCAGTTTAGCCACTTTACTAGCGATCTAAATATTCTAAGAAAACAACCCTCAATGAGTGTAGTATCGACTATCTACCAACTTCGGACTACACCAAAGCCGGTCATCGCACTACCCCTAAAAAGGCCAAGTTGGTCAAGTAAAGGTTCTAAAAGTCCATTAGTGCTTCATGACATCACTCAGCGGCCCCGTATTCTCTTTGATTAACTCAAAGGCTACCATGTTGGTATACCCCGCACATTAATTTTTCTATTTTATTTGATTTTTATTGAATTAATTCATTTTAAATCAATTTAAATCCAAATAAAATCTAAATATTGATAACTTAGGATCTTTTTGATTGATATAGGTCTTAATTGTCATCATGGACATGATCAAATTCGTATCTCACCATATCATGAACATAAAGATGGAATTTGAAAAATTTTGGAAGCTTTTTAATGGTGAATCAAATCACATCTTCAAACATCAATGCATAAGGATTCAGCCCAAGAAAGCTAACCTAATTCATTCCATATTACTTATACAAGCTAAAGGCACACGAATCAGAGGGGATGCTGCATAAATATCAAAACCAAACTTGAGAAAAACTTAAAAAATCTTGAAACTGAAATCCGTCTTAGAGGTGCTTTCAACACAAAATCTCAACACTATTCTCTTGTTGGACATCCACTGAGTCAGTAGCAATCAAAAGCAAGCTACCAGACCCCCTCAATCGCGCTGTAAGTCACCCTGAAAATCGCTCTGCACTTGAAACCGTAACTCCATATTTCTGCATCTTTTGAACAAATGTTTGGTATAATCATGCTTATCGTTCAATTTCTAAGATTTCTGCGTCATTTGATTGCATTTTCATGAGCCATAGCCCTGTAACTGAACCTAGGGTTTGGAAGTTTGTTTTTTGGGCGTTTTCTCTACAGGTGAAATCAAGGCCATTAATGGACATAGACTTGCTCAGGATGTCCAGACGAACATGTCCATGGTTTTGGTTTTTATTTTTATAGCCTAGAACTAATTTTATGATGCAGCTACGCATTTAGCTGCGGATGCAAATCCGCAGGTAAAAAAAACCAGGTTTCCATGAGGAAGACGAAGGCGTGTCTCCCTCCTATTGGGCAGTTCAAATATTCGCGCTTCTTTTTATAATTCTGGCATAATTAGTTTGTTTTCCATATTATATTTACTATCCACTATGTTAACAATAAAAGCGCATTGGCTCAGTGGCTAAGGCATATGTTCAAGTACCAACAGGACCTGGGTTCGAATCCCAGGTCCCTAACATATTTGATGTATTTTTCTTTCAGATATTCCAGTACAAGACCAAGCGCATGGTACATGATGCACCATCACCTAATCATTTGCCAGATGGCCCCAGACCAGATCTGGTGGTCAAGAATGAAAGTACCATGCGCACCATCACTTAATCATTTGCCAGATGGCCCCAGACCAGATCTGGTGGTCAAGAATGAAAGTCCATCATAAGACCTAGTCAACGTGCATGCAGGGAATTCCAGAAAGTCAGCCCAGGCCAGCGCCTGTTGGGCCTTGAATTGCAAATCTCACCCCCTGATCTGGGCCCAAAACCCCCTTTGGTTATTTCTTTTTCTATTTCTTTCTTTATTTATTTTATTGTTATTATTTTTATTATTTAAATCATTAACCAATTAATCTTTTTCCTAATAAAATCAAAAACCAAAAAAATTTATTTTATTTATTAAAATTAAATTCAGCATTTTATTTTTGTAAATAAATATTAATTCAATTAATTTAATTAATTAGGAAATAAATTTAATATTTTTTAAATATTTAAAATTAATTTAGATAATTAGGTTTCATCAACTTTGATTAATTTATTTTTATTTCTTTAAATACTCAAAAATCCAAAAATATATTTTTTAATTAATTTATTTATTTATTTAATTAACTTAGTTTATTTCCTTTTCATTCAAAAAATAACAAAAAATGCTTTCTTTCACAAAAGGGTCAAAACCCTAAAAAACTCGCCCGATTTAATTTCTCGCACGCGATCCATTTTACCATATTGATGTAATTGTTTCCCGGAATGTAATAGATTTAATTAGGACTATTTAATTTATTTATCGCTTTATTTATTTTCCGCATTTTAAATTCAAGGGTTGCTTTTGGCGATGTAAATACCCGACGCCTTGTAATAGTTAGATTTAAATTTTCACAATTTAATTTCCGCAATCTATACACTGTTAGATGTTTGATAATAGGGAATGCATTACAAGATCAAATGTTTAAACCTAAAATCAACATAGATAACCATTGACATGTACAAAGATAATATTAACCGAAACAACACACTCTCACATGTGCACTCTTAGGTTACACCTCGCTTCGTTGCCTTCGAACGTGGTCATTGAGTATAGGAAGTTTTAGAGGTCGCCCTCATGTCCAAAGATCATAGTTGCCTCGAAACAGTTGCCTCGGAAAAATGATCTAAGACATTAGGGTTACCGCTAAGGCGTCCTAACATTTCTTTAGTGACCATACGTCTCTTAATCGAATTGACCCTTAAAACTCCAACGACGAGGCTACCTACTCCTCAATAGTGGGATAGCATTGTCTAAAGGACATTAACACAAATTGATTCCTTTTTTGAGTAGGTAGATGGTTCTTAAGTACTTACTCTTTTCAAAACAAAATAAAACTGTTCGCACTTACATTTTTCAAACAAAAACTTCTTTCAAACCCACAAACACAAAGAAAAGCAAGTTTTGAAAACACTTTGAGCAAGTACCTAAGAGCCCGTGGATAACCACGGATAGAAAGGGTGCTAACACCTTCCCTTTCTATAATCTACCCCCCGGACCCGAGAAACATCTCGAAAAAGGAATTTTTCTGTGCTTTTTTTCCTTTCCTTGTTGGATAAAATAAAAGATGGTGGCGACTCTTGCTTACCGCGACATTTTGCGAAAACAAGCGCAAAACGCAAACCAGCATTCCTAAAAACAGTCAGTTCTTCCCACCGTATCACTGAACTGGCGACTCTACTGGGGACATAATAAGTGGGGTGTACCTTAGGATTAGATCATTGTGTTTTCAATTGCTTGCTTTGTATGATTTATATTTGTGGGCTTGTATCAGAGTTTCTATAGATCCTAACCCGGATCTGGGGGATACCCTTTAGGTAAGTAGCAATAAACTGTGAGGGAACTGTACGGCATAGACCGATACGGTTGAAGCAGTAGCTACATTGGTGTGGCACTTTAGATTGTACTGATATCCCTTGTGTTGGAACGAGGAGAATATGGGTCATCTAAGGGGTCATTAAGCACCAACTGACCTTAGAACCTTTAAATTGACCAACTTGCCCATAGAACAGTAGCAGTATGCTACACTCATTGAGACTAAACTCTCCCGATGATTCCGGCCGCAAGAAAAGGTTGCTAAACTGGAATTATGACCGATTAAGGGTAGTCAGTGATATTGAGATCCTCTAGAACCCGGTTACTATTTTTAGGACAGGTTTAAACCGACTGAACTGAAAGAGGGTAGCACCTAAGCTCCTTGCCAGCCTGAAATCTAAGGGCTCTCTGTGTGACTTGTGTGCCTTTACCATGTTTGTTGTTTGTGAATACTTGTGGTGTGCTTTCTATCATGACATCATGACATCATAACATTGCATACATCTTGCATTGGACTAACCTATTTTAAAGACAGGAGGGATTCATCTTTGTTCTGTTTTATAGGTCATGATGCCTATGCGTTGGAATACCATCCGAATCAACTTTGTCCAAGTTCCCGTTGTGCTTAAAGATTTGATTGCAAAGATGCCTAATACTACTTCCTTCCTCAGAAGACATGGTTATCTTCTCAGTTTGGTCACCTCCAAATTGGACGAGTAGATGATGAGTGTTCTGGTCCAATTCTATGATCCATTGTACCATTGCTTTACTTTTCAGGACTACCAGCTGGTTCCCACCTTAGAAGAGTTCTCTGAGCTGCTTGGTATCTCTATTCTAAAACAGACCCCGTTTACTGGTTGGGAGAAAATTCTTAGGCCCGAAGAGATTGTTGCAGCCCTTCATATGACCAAGGATGAGGTAATGGCTAATTAGGAGACTAGAAGAGGAGCAAAGGGCTTTCTGACTATGTTCTTGGTTGGTAAGGCTAACTATTTCTGGGATAGTCTAGACTTTAAGGCATTCGAGGATATTCTGGCTCTTCTGATATACGGCTTTGTATTGTTTCCAAACTCTGACTCTTTTGTTGATGTGAATGTAGTGAAAATCTTCATCTCTCGTAATCCTGTACCCACTCTCTTAGGTGACATCCTTCATCAACTTTATGCTCGTACTGCCCGAAAGCGGGGAACCTTGATGTGCTGTGCTCCTTTATTGGCGAGGTGGTTTATTTTGCACCTCCCCAAATTAGTGCTGAAGAACAAAGAAGGCATGGGCTGGGCCTATAGGGTTATGTCTCTCTCTCTCATAATGACATTATCTGGACTCTCAAGGGTATGGATGAAGAAGCTATCATTGATCGCTGTGGGGAGTATCCCAATGTTCCACTGTTAGGAACCCATGGAGGAATTTCTTACAATTCGTGCTTAGCCTTACGTCAGTTTGGGAGAGCCAGAAGAGAAGGACCTCATGAGCTGTTAATGCCTAGTATCATCTTTGACTTTCAAGGGGATAGCAACGAGCAACATCGCAGATTCATAAGGGCTTGGGATAGAGTTCACAGATCTGATCCACACGAGCTGGGCCCGAAGACTTCACTTCCAATGGAGCCATATCTTAGATGGGTCCGTATCCGTGCCCAAAAGCTGGGTATGCCGTATGAAGCCGTCCGACGTATCATTGTTGAGATTGCTAATGAAGAAGGGGTTCTTACGACCATCCTCCACCCTTACATGCCCAATGACATTGGGGCGCTGAAGAGATCTTGGATGCAGTTGAGAGAGGAACGAGATGCTTACCGAGAGAAGTTCAACGAGCAAGAGAAGAAGATCCAGAGGTTGACTAGGTAGTTGGAGAACAAGCGGATTCTCAATGACTATGTCCGCACCGGCAAGAAGAGACCATGGGAGCACTGATTGACCTTTGATTGTTTCCTTTCCAGTTGTTATTTACTTTTCAGTATTTCCATTCTTATAACACCCTGAGGGCATCAGTTGAACAATTTGAATTCCAAAAGTTTATCTAATAAAGTGTGTTTCCTTTTTGGTTTACAAATTTGAATCTCCCGATTGTCTTTCAAATCATGTCATACGCATTTCATCCCATGCACTTCATAACAGGTACCCATTACAGGTCTCTTATCTTCTTCGCTGTTTATTTCAGCAATCATCATGTTTGCTGAACCTTCAACTGAGCAAGCCATCAAGGCCCTACAGGCCCAAAATGCCAAATTTCAAGAGATGTTCATGAATCTAGCTAAGGGTCAGCAAGATCTGAAGACCCTGATTCTGAAAGAGAAGAAGAAGAAGAAGAAGAAGAAGAGAACAATCTTGTTTAACAGAGGGCACAGGTTTTGAAACAGGCTACAAAATGAAGTTGATTTGACCACCTCACCTGGAGGGAATGATAGTCAGGAAGAAAGGAGGGCTCCTAGCCCTATGGTCTCCGACAACGAGATGGACTTTGATGAAGAACAATATCCTCTTGCCTAAGATAGATACAAGCAACTGGAAGACCGGTTGAGTGCTATGGAAGTTCAGAAAGTGCCTGGTCTGGACTTTGGTGATCTAGGTCTATCATCTGGGGTGGTAATTCCCCACAAATTCAAGGCACCAGCCTTTGCTAAGTATGACGGAGTTTCTTGTCTGAAGTTGCACCTCCGGTCATATGTGAGGAAGATTCAGCCGTACACTACTGATAAGAACCTATGGATCCATTTCTTTCAAGACAGTCTCTCAGGGACTCAGCTTGAGTGGTTCTACCAGTTGGACGGAGCCAGTATCCGCAATTGGGAAGATTTGGCTACAGCTTTCTACAGGAAGTATCAATACAACTCCGACCTCGCTCCCACACGTACCCAACTCCAGGGTATGTCAATGGGAACGGGCGAAGGATTCAAAGATTATGCTCAGAAGTGGAGAAACCTCGTCGGAAGAGTACAACCACCCTTGGATGATCGGGAGCTTGTGGACATGTTTTTGGGGACCTTGTCTGGTCCATTTTTCAACCACCTGATTGGAAGCTCTTCATCTGGGTTTAAAGAGCTAATTATGACCGATGAGAGAATTGAGGCTGGTATTAAGGCCGGTAAGATATAGAAGGGTGCCTCATCAAGCACCAAAAAGAAGCCCTTTAAGAAAGAGTCCAGTGTTGTCTACAGTTCGAAAAGACAGAGTAGACCTAAACACCGCCAAGGTGTTAATGCGGTTGTGATTTCAAAACCTGTTGGTGCTCCTCAGTACAACAATCAACAAAAGGATGAGAGACCTCGAAGGTAATTCGCCCGTCTCAACATGACCTTATCTCAGATTCTGCCACAATTAGTGAAAACCAATGTGGTGATTCCAAAGTAAGCCCCAAAGAATCCAAATACAACATGACCGAAGTATAACCCTAATGCCCGCTACACTTATCACTCTGATAGCAAGGGGCATAATACAGATGATTGTTGGACTTTGAAGAATAAGATATATGACTTAAGTGATGCCAAGGAGATTGAGTTTGAGGCTCCCGAAAGACCTAATGTTGTGACTGCTCTTATGCCCAAGACTGGAGTAAATGCTATAGATGAAGACTCGTTTGTGGTTTCTGTAAATGATATTGCCACCCCTTTGATGACTGTAAAGAAGAACCTTTTGCTAGCCGGTTTTTTCCGGGCTGTGACGAAGGTTGACGTATGTGTTCCATTCTACCTACCAGTTTCCATCTCTTGAAGTCAGGTGTCCAACGCCTGATGGCTAGTAAAGAGATTCTGTTTGAGAAGACTGTTGTCCCTCTAGTTCTTACTGAAGAAGTTGCCATCATTACCATTTTCGACAATTCTTCCAAGGCTCCCTCGAGGAAGCCTGTTAGAATTACATCTGTTCTAAGAATCGCACCTGTGATCATCACTGTTATGGGGCCCATCCCCTATACCTCTGATAAAGCTGTCCCCTGGCACTACGAGGCTGATGTTTATTTTCATGGAGTTAAGCAAGAGTTGGATGCTAATACTGACGTTAGCAATATTGTTGGACCTGCTAAAGTCACCCGCAGCAGAAGACTTTTCTCACCTGATATCTCTCCGCCGACTGCCCGAAGACCTATTGTTATTACACCTGCCAGTGTACCTGCTACCATTTCTGTTCAAGTTCCTATTCTTACCCCCTGTCGCTGACTCATCTGACGCTCAGGGCAAATGGATCACCACTGATGTGCCTGCCCAGACGGAGGCACCGAAGACGATTACTGTTGAAGCTTCTAAGCAAAAGATGGAAGAAATTCTAAAGATCATCAAAAAGAGTGACTACAATGTAGTTGAACAGCTGGGGCAAACTCCATCCAATATTTCTATGTTATCACTGTTTCTATGCTCAGAAGCCCATGCCAAGGCTCTGATTACCTTCTTGAAGACTGCCCACGTACCACAAGAGACATCATCTGATCGGTTTACAGATTGCATGGCCAATTTGACTGCTGATAATGGGTTGGGTTTCTCTGACGCCGACTTGACTTCTAAGGGGAAGAATCACAATGATGCCCTGTATGTCTCTATTGAATGCAGGGGCACTACCCTTGCTCATGTATTGGTGGATACTGGTTCCTCGTTGAACGTCCTACCTAAGAAAGCTCTAGACCGGTTGGAATGTGAAGGGTTAGAGTTGAAGCCAAGAAACTTTGTTGTTAGGGCCTTTGATGGGTCTAAGAGGATGGTGCATGGAGAGGTTGATATTCCAATTAAGGTTGGTTCTCTGGTCATCAACTCTATGTTCTATGTGATGGACATTCGGCCATCTTATTCTTGTTTACTGGGTCGTCCATGGATCCACAAAGCTGGGGTCGTAACCTCAACACTCCACCAGAAGCTGAAGTACCCAGTCAAAGGGAAGATTGTGACAATACAAGGAGAGGAAGAGTACATGGTTAGCAACTTCAACTTTTTCCGATATGTAGAGATGGATGGGGAGTTCATTGAGACCCCATTTCAACATTTTGAAGAGGTTCCCCAGACGCTGGCGTCAGCTGAGACTGTTGTTGAAGACTCTCCTATGAAGATGGCTTCCTTTAAGGATGCTCGGGCTGTTTTCGAGAAAGGTGGGTGTGCAAATTGGGGAAGACTCCCTAATTTTACACAGAAGACTAACAAGTTTGGTTTGGGTTTCACTGCAGAAGCTCAAAGGGCTATTCGGAACGCACGAATCGGAAGACCTTTCGTGTTCATCAGTAACTCGAGAGTGAATGCCATTGAAGACGATGTAGAAGAGTCTGAATTCGACAGCTGGATCTATCCTACGACCGACGGTGGACCAAGCAACTGTACAGCAAAGGACTTCATCCTCATTAATTTTGTTACCCAGTAATGAAACTTTTTGTTTTGAATATGTAACAGACAATGTTTTAAACTTTATGGCCCGGTGTCTTACCCGGGGCACTGTGGCTTCATTTGTGAGGGCTTTATGTGTGTCATTTTCATATATCATTAATAAAAGCATTGGACGTTCTTGCATTTCAAATTTTGCGCTCCTTGTTTTTATTTATTATATATTGCAAAACAGCTATTTTACACCACTTACGTATACAGGTCTACATCCACTATGGATCTCACTGGTAACGACTCTGCTACTGCCGGTTATGACTTCAAAAATCCGATCAACTTAGCCAAAGACGAAGGTGAAGATGATTGCGAAGTGCCTGGTGAACTTGCAAGATTGTTACTTCAGGAAGAGAGGTCTATTCAGCCGCACGAAGAGCCGGTGGAATCAGTGAATCTGGGTACTGGGATAGACAAGAAAGAAGTCAAGATCGGTGCCAATTTGGAGCTTAGTGTGAAACAAAGGTTGATTCAGATGCTGCATGACTATGTTGAGATCTTTGTCTGGTCTTATAAAGACATGCCTGGTTTGGATACTGACATTGTGGTTCATCGCCTGCCTACCAAGGAAGATTGTCCTCCAGTAAAACAGAAGGTCCGCCGAATGCGCCCAGAGATGTCTGAGAAAATCAAGGCTGAGGTGATGAAACAATTTGACGCTGGTTTTCTAGCAGTTACTTCTTACCATCAGTGGGTGGCCAATGTGGTTCCTGTATCAAAGAAGGATGGTAAGGTTCGAATGTGTGTTGATTACAGGGATCTGAATAGGGCAAGCCCCAAGGATGACTTCCCTCTGCCTCATGTCGACGTTCTGGTTGACAACACCGCTCAGCACAAGGTATTCTCCTTCATGGATGGTTTCTCCGGTTATAATCAGATTAAAATGGCTCCCGAAGACATGGAGAAGACAACCTTTGTTACTCAGTGGGGTACCTTTTGCTACAAGGTCATGCCTTTTGGACTGAAGAATGCTGGGGAAACGTATCAGCGTGCCATGGTTGCTTTGTTTCATGACTAGATTCACCATGAGATTGAAGTATACATCAACGATATGATTGCAAGGTCCCAGACTGAGGAAGAACACCTTGACCACCTTCAGAAGTTGTTTGACAGGTTGAAGTTGTACAAACTGAGGTTAAACCCGAACAAGTGCACTTTCGGGGTGAGGTCTGGTAAGCTACTGGGGTTCGTCGTAAGCGACAAAGGTATTCAAGTGGATCCTGCCAAAGTGAAAGCTATACAGGAGATGCCAGCTCCCAGAACAGAGAAAGAAGTAAGAGGCTTTCTAGGACGTCTGAATTACATTTCCTGATTCATCTCGCACCTGACTGCTACTTGTGAACCAATCTTCAAGCTGCTGAACAAAGATCAAGTACTACGTTGGAACGATGAATGCCAGACCGCTTTCGAAAGGATTAAAGAGTATCTCCAAGAGCCACCCATTATGATGCCACCAGTTGAAGGGAAACCTCTGATATTATACTTGACAGTACTCGACAACTCAATGGGGTGTGTGTTGGGTCAGAATGACGAGTCTGGCCGAAAAGAGCATGCTATTTATTACCTTAGCAAAAAGTTTACCGACTGCGAGACCCGATACTCGTTGCTTGAGAAAACTTGATGCGCTTTAGCATGGGCTGCTCGCCGGCTGAGACAGTATATGTTGACTCACACTACTCTGTTGATATCAAAGATGGATCCAATAAAGTATATCTTCGAGAAGCCTGCTTTGTCCGAAAGAATAGAAAGATGGCAGATGATCTTGACTGAGTATGGCATCCGGTACACGACCCAAAAGGCAATTAAGGGAAGTCTGTTGGCAGACCATTTGGCACATCAGGCAGTGGATGATTACCAGTCTATGAACTTCGAATTTCTGGACGAGAATATCATGTTGGTAACTGATTGTGAGACACTTGGACCGGATGAAGGACCCGAGGAGGGATCCCGATGGTCTATGTACTTTAATGGAGCTTCGAACGCTTTGGGTAATGGCATTGGCGCTGTGATCATATCTCCTAAAGGCTCTCATACTCCGTTTACCGCCCGACTATGTTTCAATTGCACCAACAATATGGCGGAGTATGAAGCGTGCATCATGGGTCTTCGAGCAGCAATTGACCTAAGGATTAAGTTCTTGAGTGTCTTCGGAGATTCCGCTCTCGTGATCAGTCAGATTAAAGGCGAGTGGGATACGAAACACCCGAACCTTATTCCTTACAAGGAGTATGTGTTGACATTGCTTCCCCATTTCGAGGAGATAACCTTTGAACACTTCCCAAGAGAGGAGAATCACTTGGCGGACGCGCTAGCTATGATGTATTCTATGTTCAAGGTCTATTGGGACAACAAACCTCCCTGGATTATCATTGAAAGATTGGACGAACCTGCCCATTGTTGTGACATTGAGACTGAAGAGGTAACAGAAAAGCCCTGGTATCGTGAGGTGAAGAGGTATCTTGAAACTCAGTAGTACCCCGAGGGTGCATCTGTTAATGACAAGAAGTTTCTGAGGAGGTTCGCAGCGATGTTCTTCATCAGCAATGACATTCTTTACAAGCGTAAACATGATTCAACCTTACTGCATTGTGTGGATAAGACTGAAGCAGAAAGGATCATGGAGGATTTACATGAAGGTACTTTTGGGACTCATTCCAGTGGACACACCATGGCAAAGAGAATCCTTCGGGAAGGATATTATTGGTCCACTATGGAAGCCGACTGTTATCAGCATTCGCGGACATGTCACAAGTGCCAGGTCTATGCTGATAAGGTTCTTATATCTCCAGTTCCTCTGAATGTCTTGACAGCTCCTTGGCCTTTTGCAATGTGGGGCATTGATATGATAGGCGAGATCAGACCTACGGCATCCAACGAGCATCGTTTCATCCTGGTAGGAATTGATTACTTTACAAAGTGGGTTGAAGCAGCTTCCTTTGCTACTGTAACCAAGAACATCGTGGCACGGTTCATTCGGAATAATCTGATCTGTCGATACGGTGTACCAGAGAGGATCATTACGGATAATGGTACCAATCTCAACAACAAGATGATCACTGAGCTCTGCGAGCAATTCAAGATACAGCATCACAACTCTTCTCCCTACCGGCCGAAGATGAATGGAGTTGTCGAAGAGGCTAATAAGAACATTAAGAAGATTGTGCAGAAGATGACAGTGACATACAAAGACTGGCACGAGATGTTACCGTTTGCTCTTTATGGGTACCGTACCTCAGCACTGACGTCAACAGGGGCAACACCCTATTCCTTGGTATATGGTATGAAGGCAGTTTTGCCCATCAAAGTTCAGATACCCTCTCTTCGGATTATGAAGGATGCAGGTTTGAGCGAAGATGACTGGATCCAGACCCGGCTTGATCAGCCGAACCTAACCGACGAAAAGAGACTTACTGCTATTTGTCATGGTCAGACGTACCAAAAACGGATGATCAAGGCATTTAACAAGAAAGTTAGATGACAAGAGTATCAAGTTGGGGATCTGGTAATCAAGCTCATTATCTTACCTCAAGGTGATCCCAGGGGAAAATGGACCCCTACTTACGAAGGGCCATTTGTGGTTAAGAACATTTTCTCAGGAGGAGCTATGATTCTAACCACCATGGATGGTGACGACCTTCCTCACCCCGTCAATGCAGACATAGTGAAAAGATACTACGCATAATCAAAGACCCGCTAGGTTGACTGACCTAGGAAAAAATAAGGGCTTCCCGGCGAACCAAAAGGGTTCGGGCAAAAATAAGGGATGAAATTGAAAAAATCTGTACACCCAGAAAGTCGAAAACCTGAAAAGGCGGCTTGGGAAAAAAAGGGTATCCTGGTGGACTGAAAACCAGAAAGGGCGGTCCAGGCAAAATTTAGGGATCAAAGTGTAACACTATGTCTCATTGGATCACCTTGCATCTAGACTTCGGTATCGACTATTAAGCTCAGATGACACTAATCAATCTGATCTACCTTCGACTAAGTAGCAAAGTGATGAGATGCTCGAAGACATAAAGGCAATAGCAGAGTTGGACCCGGTGGGATCATTCACATAGCTGTTTTGTTTCTTTTTATAAATTGTGTAAATTCTATTATTCGGTGGGGTTCTCTTACTAGGACGTCAGCCTCTTGTATAAAAACGCCTATTTACAGGCCAAACTTTAGAATCAATACAATTCATTTTCAAAGACATTTCAAACTGTTTTTCCTTTATCTGTTTTGTTTTGCAAAGAACATCCAATGTTCATTTTTGATATATGCATTTGTCATTAATCGCTGCTCATGAATATTTACATGCGAAACAAAAGATGATTACGGGTAATATCAGAAGCAGGGGCAATAAGAACTGTCTAAGCTGTACAGTTGCTCTATCCACCAGGTACAAAGGTAGATTCAGCTGAAGAATATGGCTAAGGTACTTTCACTCCCCGCAGAGTAAGACAGTAATGGTAGCTCTCCCATGCCGAGACTTGCAACTATGAACAAATCAGCAATGCTCTCCCCAAGCAGAGTTGAACTACCATTAGCACTACAAAAGGCTTAATATCCCCGGCAGTCTTAATATTCCTCGATAGAGTATAAGAATATTCCCCGAAAGAATATAAGATACCCCCAGTGGAGTCAATATTTCCCCAGCATGGTTTGAAAAAGCTTCCCCAACGGAGTTGAAGCCTCATCCTCAGTAGACTCTGGAAGTCTATCCCCAGCGGAGTAGAAAATAAATCTCCCCAGTCAAGTTCAAAGGATCATTCCAAGCAGAACTCAGAGGATTATCCCCATAAAAGTCTAACAGGATTATCCCCAGCAAGTTGCAACTGAAATATTATCCCTAGTGAAGTTCTTTCCTTTCACAAACAGGAATTCGATCCTCAACAGATTCAGTATCACCAGCAATGGTAATCCATCCCCAGTAGAGTTTATCAGTGGAATCCTCAACAGAGCATCTCTTCCCCCACAGGGTAATCTCCTTGTCAATTTATTCCCCAACAGAGTTATCCTCTCCTGCAGGTTTATTCTCGCAATCACCTTTGTTCACCATCCCCAGCGGAAGCGAAGAATTCAACTCTTGTCTCCAGTAGCTATCCGGGACTTATTTTCCCCAGCTAAAACATTACATTTTCATACATCATGATACATGCTTAAACGCATCATACCATACAATCTCAGTTATGTTGAGAACATCATTGCTTGATCCATATCATGCATTGCATATGGATGACCTTTACCTTTCAGGAAAGATGCAGTTAAATTCTCGATTATATGGAAGACCTTGTCTGGTCCAGTTAAATGTATTCCTAAATATTTTTCTGATGCCGATCCAGTCAAAGTTAATCCAAGACCTTCTCTGGTCCAGTTAAATCGATTCCTAAAGATTTTTCTGATGCCGATCCAGTTGAAGTTATTCAAAGACCTTGTCTGGTCCAGTTAAATCGATTCCTGAAGATTTTTCTGATGTCGATCCAGTCAAAGTTAATCCAAGACATTCTCTGGTCCAGTTAAATCGATTCCTAAAGATTTTTATGATGCTGATCCAGTTTAAGTTATTCAAAGACCTTGTCTTGTCCAGTTAAATCGATTCCTAAAGATTTTTCTGATGTCGATCCAGTTGAAGTTATTCAAAGACCTTGTCTGGTCCAGTTAAATCGATTCCTAAAGATTTTTCTGATCCCGATCCAGTCAAAGTTAATCCAAGACCTTTTCTGGTCCAGTTAAATCGATTCCTAAAGATTTTTCTGATGCCGATCCAGTTGAAGTTATTCAAAGACCTTGTATGGTCCAGTTAAATTGATTACTAAAGATTTTTCTGATGTCGATCCAGCCAAAGGCCTTCTCTGGTCCAGTCAAGTCGATTCCTAAAGATTTTTCTGATGCCGATCAAGTTGAAGTTATTCCAAGACCTTGTCTGGTCCAGTTAAATTGATTCCTAAAGATTTTTCTGATGGCGATCCAGCCAAAGGCCTTCTCTGGTCCAATCAAGTCGATTCCTAAAGATTTTTCTGATGCCGATCCAGTTGAAGTTATTCAAAGACCTTGTCTGGTCCAGTTAAATCGATTCCTAAAGATTTTTCTGATGCCGATCCAGTTGAAGTTATTCAAAGACCTTGTCTGGTCCAGTTAAATCGATTCCTAAAGATTTTTCTGATCCCGATCCAGTTAAAGTTAATCCAAGACCTTTTCTGGTCCAGTTAAATCGTTTCCTAAAGATTTTTCTGATGCCGATCCAGTTGAAGTTATTCAAAGACCGTGTATGGTCCAGTTAAATCGATTACTAAAGATTTTTCTGATGTCGATCCAGCCAAAGGCCTTCTCTGGTCCAGTCAAGTCGATTCCTAAAGATTTTTCTGATGCCGATCAAGTTGAAGTTATTCCAAGACCTTGTCTGGTCCAGTTAAATTGATTCCTAAAGATTTTTCGGATGGCGATCCAGCCAAAGGCCTTCTCTGGTCCAATCAAGTCGATTCCTAAAGATTTTTCTGATGCCGATCCAGTTGAAGTTATCCCAAGACCTTGTCTGCTCCAGCTAAATCGATTCCTAAAGATTTTTCTGATGCCGATCCAACCAAAGGCCTTCTCTGGTCCAGTTAAATCGATTCCTAAAGATTTTTCTGATGCCGATCCAGTTGAAGTTATCCCAAGACCTTGTTTGGTCCAGTTGAATCGATTCCTAAAGATTTTTCTGATGCCGATCCAGTCAAAGGCCTTCTCTGGTCCAGTTAAATCGATTCCTAAAGATTTTTCTGATGCCGATCCAGTTGAAGTTATCCCAAGACCTTGTCTGGTCCAGTTGAATCGATTCCTAAATATTTTTCTAATGTCGATCCAGTCAAAGGCCTTCTCTGGTCCAGTTAAATCGATTCCTAAAGATTTTTCTGATGCCGATCCAGTTGAAGTTATTCCAAGACCTTGTCTGGTCCCATTAAATCGATTCCTAAAGATTTTTCTGATGCCGATCCAGTCAAAGTTAATCCAAAACCTCCTCTGGTTCAGTCAGATCGCCGATAAGATCTCCTTGATTCATATTCCAGTCGAAGTTCATACCACCTACCAACAATCTCCAAATGGCATCTGTAAGCCCATTCCTGACATCACAAGGCTGATACCACTTCATGCGAGTGCAAATTTCTGGGCACTCTATTGTTCAATCATCTTCCACCTTCGGATCATGAAAGGCCCGAAAGCAAATCTATATCCTCGGGTTTAAGAAAATTGAACAGGGGAAGCTGTTATACCCCAAAATTTGCCCTCCCATATTTCTCAAAACATTGCAAGAATAATCTCCAAGTTGCTAAAGATTGCTCAAGAGTAGGACAATCAAGCTATCTCCTAAGGCAGTCAACCTCAAATTAGGGTTTTATTTTGCATCAAGGTCCTTGCATCCAAATGACCTCAAGTTCTCCCCAATGTCCTAATATGTTCTCAAGTTCATCCATGTCAAATTCCAAGCCTTGCAGAGGAAGTTTGGTCAGTCAATTGCTCAAGAGGTCCAAAATCGACTATGTTATGGCAAAAGTCAATTGTGACCCAAATACAATCAAACTTCAAGATTTTATTTCAACATTCTCATTTTGAAGGATATTTCATCATTTTATCAAGGGTTGATCATGATTCATCAAGGATTTCTCAAAATTCATCATACTCAAAAGTTGCTAAATTAGGGTTTTGTAGGAAAAGTCAACTCAACTTTGACCAAGCATAACTTTCTCATACTTTATGCGAAATGACCCATCCAAAGCTCATTTTTAAGAGGATGCAATTTCTTATAATCCATCTTCATACCCAAAGATCAGAAAATGTACTCAAAAGAAGTTACATATTTGGACATTATAGGTCATTTTTGAAAGTCAACAAAAACACCTTTTTTTCCAAAGCTTATAACTTGAGAATGGAACATCAAAATGAGATGAGACCAAAATGGTTGGTTAGAGGACATCTCA
Organism: Vicia faba; assembly: GCA_948472305.1. Taxonomy (NCBI): domain Eukaryota; kingdom Viridiplantae; phylum Streptophyta; class Magnoliopsida; order Fabales; family Fabaceae; genus Vicia; species Vicia faba. The sequence continues at coordinate 1,039,802,764 of OX451737.1, forward strand.
AGATTTCTAAAAAGTCAAAGAACACTTCCAAAAGTTCAAAATTGAAGAAGTTATGCATTATTGAAGTTGGGCATTTTTGCAAAATTGCCAAAAGTCAACTATCCTCAAAACTTCAAATTTTGTCAAATGGGCCCATTCCTTTTCACTTGATTTGGTCTTGTCACACTACACACGTGTCCTAGCTTCAGCCTTGTGTCCATTTATTAATTTTTCTATTTTATTTGATATTTATTGAATTAATTCATTTTAAATCAATTTAAATCCAAGTAAAATCTAAATATTGATAACTTAGGATCTTTTTGATTGATATAGGTCTTAATTGTCATCATGGACATGATCAAACTCGTATCTCACCATATCATGAACAAAAATATGAAATTTGGACAATTTTGGAAGCTTTTTAATGGTGAATCAAATCACATCTTCAAACATCAATGCATAAGGATTCAGCCCAAGAAAGCTAACCTAATTCATTCCATATTACTTATACAAGCTAGAGGCGCACGAATTAGAGGGGAGGTTGCATAAACATCAAAACCAAACATGAGAAAAACTTGAAAAAGCCTAAAACTGAAATCCGTCTTAGAGGTGCTTTCAACACAAAATCTCAACACTATTCTCTTGCTGGACATCCACTGAGTCAGTAGCAATCAAAAGCAAGCTTCCAGACCCCCTCAATAGCGATGTAAGTCTCCCTGAAAATCGCTCTGCACTTGAAACTGTAACTCCATATTTCTGCATCTTTTGAAAAAATATTTGGTATAATCATGCTTATCGTTCAGTTTCTAAGATTTCTGCGTCATTTGATTGCATTTTCATGAGCCATAGCCCTGTAACCGAACCTAGGGTTTGGAAGTTTGTTTTTTGGGCGTTTTCTCTACAGGTGAAATCAAGACCATTAATGGACATAGACTTGCTTAGGATGTCCAGACGAACATGTCCATGGTTTTGGTTTTTATTTTTATAGCCTAGAACTAATTTTATGATGCAGCTACGCATTTAGCTGCGGATGCAAATCCGCAGGTAAAAAAATCCAGGTTTCCATGAGGAAGACGAAGGTGTTTCTCCCTCCTATTGGACAGTTCAAATATTCGCGCTTCTTTTTATAATTCTGGCATAATTAGTTTGTTTTCCATATTATATTTATTATCCACTATGTTAACAATAAAAGCGCATTGGCTTAGTGGCTAAGGCATATGTTCAAGTACCAACAGGAACTGGGTTCGAATCCCAGGTCCCCAGCATATTTGTTGTATTTTTCTTTCATATATTCCAGTACAAGACCAAGCGCATGGTACATGATGCACCATCACCTAATCATTTGCCATATGGCCCCAGGCCAGATTTGGTGGTCAAGAATGAAAGTCCATCATAAGACCTAGTCAACGTGCATGTAGGGAATTCCAGAAAGTCATCCCAGGCCAGCGCCTGTTGGGCCTTGAATTGCAACTCTCACCCCCTGATCTGGGCCCAAAACCCCCTTTGGTTATTTCTTTTTCTATTTATTTCTTTATTTATTTTATTGTTATTATTTTTATTATTTAAATCATTAACCAATTAATCTTTTTCCTAATAAAATCAAAAACCAAAAAAATATATTTTATTTATTAAAATTAAATTCAGCATTTTATTTTTGTAAATAAATATTAATTCAATTAATTTAATTAATTAGGAAATAACTTTAATATTTTTTCAATATTTAAAATTAATTTAGATAATTAGGTTTCATCAAGTTTGATTAATTTATTTTTATTTCTTTAAATACTCAAAAATCCAAAAATATATTTTTAATTTATTTATTTATTTATTTAATTAACTTAGTTTATTTCCTTTTCATTAAAAAAATAACAAAAAATGCTTTCTTTCACAAAAGGGTCAAAACCCTAAAAAACTCGCCCGATTTAATTTCTCGCACGCGATTTAATTTCCGCAATCTATACATTGTTAGATGTTTGATAATAGGGAATGCATGACAAGATCAAATGTTTAAACCTAAAATCAACATAGATAACCATTGATATGTACAAAGATAATATTAACCGAAACAACACACTCGCACGTGCTCACTCTTAGGGTACACCTCGCTTCGTTGCCTTCGAACGTGGTCATTGAGTATAGGAAGTTTTATAGGTCGCCCTCTTGTCCAAAGATCATAGTTGCCTCGAAACGGTTGCCTCGGAAAAATGATCTAAGACATTAGGGTTACCGCTAAGGCGTCCTAACATTGCTTTAGTGACCACACGTCCCTTAATCGAATTGACCCTTAAACTCCAACGACGAGGCTACCTACTCATTCATAGTGGGATAGCCCTATCTAAAGGACATTAGCACAAATTGATTCTTTTTTTGAGTAGGTAGATGGTTCTTAAGTACTTGCTCTTTTCAAAACAAAATAAAACTTTTCGCACTTACACTTTCGAAAACAAAAACTTCTTTCAAACCCACAAACACAAAGAAAAGCAAGTTTTGAAAACACTTTGAGCAAGTACCTAGGAGCCCTTGGATAACCACAGATAGAAAGGGTGATAACACCTTCCCTTTCTATAATCTACCCCCCGGACCCGAGAAACATCTCGAAAAAGGAATTTTTCTGTGCTTTTTTCCTTTCCTTGTTGGATAAAATAAAAGATGGTGGCGACTCTTGCTTACCGCGACATTTTGCAAAAACAAGCGCAAAACACAAACCAGCATTCCAAAAAACAGTCAATTCTTCCCACCGTATCACACACTCGATCTCGGGAAATAGACTGATCAACTCATCTATCTTGGGATCCTTGAATCTGTATTTACCATTCTTTCTCTTTCTAGAATCCATGGTTATAAAGTACCTGAGATATTCATAAATGGTCAACCTTTAAATCCCTTGAAATATGGTTTCTTCAAAAGATGCTTACGAGTGCATGGATGCATGATGCAGCAATCACACACAAGATCAGACATATAGGGTTCATAGGTTCAACGTCACGAGCATGAGGTTGGAGGTACTACCCATAAGGTGTTAGTCTAAAAGTTATCACCTCCCAAAAAAGGTTCTAGAGGTTCCCAAAGTCTACATCCTTCCTTCGGATATTACCAACTTCCCAATTAACTCGATAATTAGAAATATTCTCAAGAAAGACTCGTCTGAGCGTAATATCGCATGACAACTATTTATGAATTACTCCGTCATAGCTTCCGCACTACACCTAAAAGGCCAAGATGGGTTTGGTATTCTACGGTCCTCAATTTCAGCAGGCTCCCAGGTCGAAAGCAGTACGTATTCCCGATTACTCGGTAAATGTCACTACAGCCAAAGGGGACTGCACTGAGTGGGGGATCTCATGCCTCCTTTTTTGGGATTACTCCCTCAAAGTTAACATGACTATACCGCCCGTCCTATCTTAAAGTTTGCCCAAGTCCGGGTCTAGGACTTATGAGTAATCACCAAGCACCCTAAAAACCAGGAAAATCTAAACAAACATACATACAACATATAACACAAAAAAAAATAATAACACATATACAGAAATAGAAAAATATAGGTTTAACCCACTTAGGGATGGACCAAAAAGAGGTCAGTCTGTCCCCAGTGAAGTCACCATTTTTCTGTAGCGGTAGAAATGTTTAAGACTAAGCCATTGGATTGACTAGAATTTATACAAATCAAAATAAAAATCGCCACCGCGCTTTATTGCTTCCAAAGGAATGGGAAAAGAGAGAGTAACCCAAGAAAAGGGGGAAATATTCAAGGTAAGGGGGCTGGTTATGCAAAGGGGAGGTATTAACGCCCTAAACATCTACGGTACTCCGCAGGAGCCTCTTTGTAAAATCTGTATATTTTGGCTATAAAAAATGTTGTATAAAAATGGATGGTGGAGGTGAGAAAAGGAATATATTTTTTATGATTTTTGCACCCGCCGCGGTTGTGAACCTTTAGTGCCTACGTACCACCTTTCGTGCAATAGGGGATCAGGGTACACATAGTTCCTCTTTTAAAAATTTTAAAACATATATGTGTTTTTTAATTTTATGAGATAAAACATCATCGTCATTGTTCGTGTGGAAAACATACCTACTACCCACAATCATGAGAAAGGAGAATTTGCATCATCTCAAAGTGGAGGATGTGGCTTGGATTTTAAAATCAACAATGTCTCACTCAACACCCTAGTGGAAAATATCATTCTTCACTACATATTGTAGAAGTATGGTTTGTTTGCATCACTACAAGGATTGACAAGAGTTCAATCTTTGGAGAAAAGTTTAAAGATAAAAGCCAAAGTGGAAAAATGGTTTGAAATGAGATTGATTTACTTTTAGTCTTCTTACAAAAAATGTCAACGTATTATTAAGTTGATTGGAGTTTATTTGTGAAAATGTTTTGAAAATGCATGGACATAAGTCCAAGTTTATTATGAAAATTGTTCAATTTTAAAACAAGAAGAGTTTTCAAAAGAAGGGAGAGAATTTTTGAAATTAAAGAAGACGGGAGGAGAAGAAGGGACTATCCTAAATCATAAGTTAAAAGCTAGAGATAAGAACCATCTAACCAACAAGAAGCAAAAATTAAAACTTGACATTATGAGCCAAGATAGAATTCTCATTCCTTGGATTGAAACCAATCAAGCAAAAAATACTAGACCTCTTGAGAGAACCAAACTTCAAGTGTATTAAGTCTTCACAAAAATTGGGCAGAGTAACGGTTGTATACGAATGAATTCTAGATCACAAATAAAGAGTGTAATAAAAAAACCTGCACACAAAAAACAAACAAACAACCCAATGCCTTGAGGTAAACCTCAAGAACTCCATACAAAATAATCAGATAAGATCACAAGGTCTCCAAGATAGGACAAGGTTTCTAATCCTAAGTTCAAGAGAAGTCCCATGCTCCATAATGCCAAGGATAGTAACCAAATAGTCCAAGTACGATTAAATAATTTTTTAGGGTTTATGTTGATTATTAAGTATCTTTAAAAAGGAAAAGAAAAGCTCAAGTGAGAAAAGTAAAAATGACAAGAAAGTAAATGCTCAAATGAGCAATGATGAAAATGGAATGAAATGTAAATGCTAAAAGTAAATGGTATATAAATCATAAGAAAAGAATAAAAGCATAAAGTAAAACAAGTCAATAATTAGTTGTTAGTTGGATGACCATCTTTAAGCTTTCTTTTGGAACTCATTAGAGGATTGGTAGAACCAAAGCCTTTACACAACAAGTTGCATTTTCTTTTTGTCAAGTATATCATCCATTTGGAATTCTCACAAGTGTCATTTAATGATCAATGATGTTTAAGTGATCTGCGTTGACCAGAGGTGTTGTAGATCCATTAGGGGATTTGTAGAACCAAAGCCTCCACACAATGAATCTCAAAGTTATTGGATTAAAGAGATCAAATTAACATACTGGGGCTTGCAAACATATCTTTGGGCCACGAATGATCATTTATTCGAATAGGGACCAAATTTAGCGCTATGTTAAGCAATCGTAAGTGGACTTATATAAAAGTCGCACCTATTTTGAGGCCGGACAATAGCAATCTATTCACCATTTGTTTTTAGACAGGATATAGAGATCATGTTCCAACAACATCTAGTGCAATGAGAAAGGGATGACATGAAGAGGGATGGGGAAAAAATATACAAACCACATTTGAATTAAATTTTAATCAAACTATTATTAAAATCATTCATCCATTTTTGTGGAGTTAAACTCAACACCATGGATCCAATGATGTTAATAAAGTTCATGATCCAAAATCTAACCCAAGATCAGCCAGAAAATAGTCACAAAATAATATTACATTTTAATATATACAAAAGGGTTAAAAAATGATGTTTAAAAATAGAAAATAAAGAGAAAAATATCAACTATGTTCAAATTTCTCAAGAAATAAAAAGTAAAGACATAGAAAAATCAGAAAAGGGATCAAATAATATTTACAAATTTTTGGTAATTTTTTAAAGTCAGAAACTATTTTTAAAATTAAAATAAATGGGTAAAATAAATAAAACAAAAATGATAAAAAATAGTAAAGTCATAAACAAAAATAAAATAACCAATATTTGTCACAATATCATTGGATCATTCTGTAATTTTTTTAGAATTTAAAAATGTATAAAAGTATTTTTAAACATTTAAAACAAATCAAATAAAGTGTAAATTCATAAAAAATACCAAAACACAAAATTAAATTGTGAAAAAATAAAAATAAAAAAGAGAAAAATCAAAAATATTTGTCAAAATGTTTTCAGATTTTTTGGACTAAAATTGAATTTTCTATCATTTTTTGAAATTTAAAACAATTAAAATATAAAAATCAGAAAAAGAAAATAAAAGTAAAATATGTGAACCATTTGATGAGAGTCAAAACACATTAGTAATCAAATCCTAGGGATCTGGCGCGCTGTGCATATCATGGTCATTAGTGAATAATGTACAAAATCATTAATTAAATCAGATTTAAAAAAACAGATGGCGCGCCTTCAATGGTTGGAAGATGACACGTTGGTCATCTTCAACCTCCAGCCAACACGAATTGCAGGTCTCTCAAACTGTAAAATCAGAAGCTCAGACCTATTCCATTCGCTTCGTCTCTTTAAGACGAAGACAACCACACCCTCACGCCAAATTTATATAAACTCTAGCTCAAGCAATTTGGAAGGAATGTTTTGAAAAGGGATTTGAAATTTCACGGTCAAAACGTGTTTCTAGTAAGAAATAAGTGTTGTGACTAGAACCAGGGAAATGAGAGCATCACAATGATATCAAAGTTTTGAAGAATTGATGAAGGAATCTAGCTATTGAAGTTGAGTTGCAGAGCTCTGAAGTTGGACTTCTATGGAGCAGTATAGCGCACGATTCTCAAATGTAATTATATGGTTAGCTTCAGGGAAGATCAAGGAAGGTGAATTGATGGAAAAATTGGATTGAAAAAGGCTCGAGAATGGATTTTGAAGTTACTGAATTCTGAGTTGTGGAACAAGTTTGGCAGGGTGATTCTGGGTATCCAAGCTTGAGAAAATGAATGGGATAGTTCATGTATTTATAGGAGAAACAAATGGGATAAAAAGGAAGACTGAATGATGCATTTTTGAGGGAATTTGTGCAAAACTGATGCACGAGTGAAGTGTTGGCTAATCATGTTTAGACCCAAAATGCGTGCTAAGTTGAGGTTTAGAGGTTGTAACATGAAATTCAAATTCTGACTTGCAATGAAACGTCAATTCCAAGTTACCACTTTTGAAACAAAGGAATTCTCAGCTCAAGGAGTCTTAAGGCATGATTCTTGATGCTTAAGAAAGATGAGATTACAAGCTTTGCAATGGAAAAAGAATGGAGTTAAATGGATGCTTGAGATGAAAGTTGCATCGAGTCAAAGTTGAAGAAAAAGGTTTGAGTTTCCATAGAAATATTTCAAATTTTTCTTCAAAAATGACCTATAATGTCTTGCATCCAAACATGACCTTCCACTTGGAATTTACTCTTGACCAAAAAAGATGGCATGAAGTAGATATCTTGATTGACATTTTGAAACTCGAACCATTCAAAATCTCCAAAATTTGAGAGAGTTATGAATTGTTGGACTTGGCAAAAAATCATGAAATGACGTATAATCTTTTGTATCGTTAAGGCAACTTCCATCCATTTTCTCACATTGCACATAAAAGAAGGCATAAAATTTACATCTTCAATATCATTATGGAAACATAATGGACTCAAGGTGATAAAAATTGACCAAGTTATGATCATTTGAAGTCACACATGGAAAATTGGGGATTCATCTAGAGGACTTGTAATCTTTCTTCCTCATCAAGTCTCTTCCTCATGAAAACTCTTTGGAAATTTTGAAGTGATTTGTTAATAACTCTTATAAGAGAAGGATGTCTTTGGAATCACTCAAAAATAACAAAATATGAGCAAGATATATTACTTTTAAATTCAAAACCCTAGCTCCTAGATCAAGAAAAATGCCTTGAGGAACATTTGACAAGCTTGGACTAACTTCTTGTACCAACATTCATGATTTGTGAATAGAAGTTGTTGAGGATGATAATGAGAACTCATAGACACCAAAACCACTTCCATATCTTGAAAATTGAGGGAAATATTCTCTTGTGACCAATAGGAACAAGGCATTGTCCAATCATGAAAACTTCTCCAATCAACCCCTTGTACTTTTCAACAAAATTTGATAATCTTGGAATATGGTGAACCAAAATAACCTTGCCATGCCATTTCTTCCAAAACAAATATAATGGTGAGGTTTGAACTTCTCAAGCTTTATTGACTAGGGCATGGAAATAAACTCATGAGCCCATGGGGTAACTTGCTGAATTGCATTGCCTTTACCTACATGGATAACAAGCAAGACAAACCAACATTGAATTTTATTTAGTTAAAAGAAGAAATCAATACAAAAATATTCATGATCACAAAAGAACATAAGTCAATGTGCATGGTGATTCCTCAAAAAGGCAAAGCTAAATAAAAGAAGGGGAATCAAGAATCCTAGTGTGATCTTGTTGTGAATGAATCAACATGGTATGATGAAGGGATCTTAGGGGAAAAAATTGGGGTACAACACCCACGATTATGAGAAAGGATAATTTGTGTCATCTCAAAGTGGAAGATATAGCTTGGATTTTAAAATCAACAAAGCCTCACTACAAGGATTGACAGGAGTCTAATCTTTTGAGATAATTTTTATGTAAAAAGCCAAAGTTGAAAGAATGGTTTGAATGAGATTGATTGTCTTTTAGTCTTCTCAGAAAAAGAGTCAAAGTATGATTTAGTTGGTTAAATTTTGATTAAGAAAATATTTTTGAAAATACATGGACTGAGTCGAAGTATATTGTGAAAGAGGTTCAAGTTTGAAAAGGAGGGAGAAGCTTTTTGAAATTAAAGAAGATGGGTGGAGATGAAGGGACTATCCTAAGGCATAAGGTAAAAGCTAGGGAAAAGAATCGTCTAACAACCAAAAACTCAACACTTAACATATGAATTCAATGTAGAATTCATATCCTTTGGATTGAAACCAGCAAGCAAATATAATAAACCTCTGAAGAATACCAAGCTTCAGATGCATTAAATCTTCACAAAAATTGGGCAGAGTAACGGCTGTATACAGAGGAATTCCCAATCACAGACAAATCATATAATCAAAATAACCTATATAGAAATAAATTCAACCCAATGTCTAGGGGTAAACCCCAAGATCTCCAGACAAAATAACAATAAAGTAACATGGTCCCAAAGAGTCAAGGCTTCTAACCATAATTCCGAGAGGTCCAAAATATCTATATTACCAAGGATAGTAACCAAATAGTCCGAGTAACCTTAAGGTTTTTTATTATTCAAGTTTATTATTAAGTATCTTCAAAAAGAAAATGAAAGCTCAAGTGAGAAAAGATGAAGAAAGCATAAAAATGTAAATTTTAAAGTAAGTGGTTCATAAAAGTAAAATCATAAAGTAAAGGGCATCAATTAAAACCACAAAGTAAAAGGGGAGTCATCTCTTGATTGAAGAGACGGAAGTGAACTGCTATCTGGTCAGGATCTAGGCTTCACAGTGACTTGCTGAGGATAATAAGGAAGACTGCTATCTAGTCGTGCTCCAGGCTTCACAGCGACTTACTGGGGAAATGAGATTAAACTGTTATCTGTTCGTACTCCAGGCTTTGCAGTTTCTCAAAATGTTATTTGGTAGAAATCTAGGCTTCACAGTGTCTTTAGTTGTTGATTGACTATTATCCTGTCAGTTTTCGGGCTTCATAGCTTCTTTAACTGGAATAGAAATCTTAGTATTGATTTGACTGGACCAGAGAAAGGTCTCAAGTTGTCTTCAACTGGGATAGAATTCTTAGTAACGATTTGTCTAAACTAGAGAAAGGTCTCGGATTAACCTTTACTGGCATAGTAATCAAGAGAATCTTTGTAGCGATTCAACCGACCCAGACGAAAGTCTTGGAATCTCTTCCACCGGTATAGTAAGCAGAGAGATATTGGGTTAACTTTGACTGGCATAGTAATAAGGAGAATCTTAGTATCATTTCAACTAACCCAGACGAAAGTCTTGGAATATCTTCAACTGGAAAAGTAATCATAGAGATCTTAGTGTTAACCTGTCTGACCCATGGAAAATCTTGGGTTAACTTTGACTGTCATAGTAACCCAGAGAATCTTAGTAGCGATTCAACTGATCCAGATGAAAGTCTTGGAATCTATTCCACCGACATAGTAAGCGGAGTGATCATGGGTTAACTTTGACTAGCATAGTAACCAGGAGAATCTTAGTAGCGATTCAACTGATCCAGACGAAAGTCTTGGAATCTCTTCCACGAGCATAGTAAGCAGATAAATGTTGGTGTCGACCTGTCTGACCCAGGGAAAATCTTGTGAGGAATACGTATGCAATGTCATGATGTATGAAATTCATTATGATGATGTTCTCAAAATAAATGATCTTGTGTTATATGCAATATGTATGTGCATGCCAGGATGTATGAGTATGGGATGCTATTACGGTAATTTTAGTCGGGTAAAATAAATCCCGGACTGCTGCTGAAGAGAAATAGGAAGTTGAACCCTTCATTTCTGCTGGGGATGGTGAATGGAGATATCTATGCTGGGGATTTACTCCTTTCCATTTGTGAATATTCTGCCGAGGAGAGACTCTACCCGAGAATAACTTTGCAGGGGGAATAACTCTATTTGCGAGAGGAGATGCTTTACTGGAAGATTTCGTCGATTCGGGGAAATAAATTCCGCCGAGGGATGGAATTTCGTAGTTGGAGAAATAAACTCTGTTGGGGATTGAGCTTCTGTATTCAGAGAAATAAACTCTCCTCGGGAGAAAACTTTATAAACGGCTTGTGATTATAAAATTCGGCTGGGGGATATAGATATCGACTCTCTGAAGGAACTTTGCTAGGGAAAGTAACTCTTGTTTGAGGAAGCAGATGTCAAAACTTTTGGTTTCCTCTACTCTGTGGGGAACATAGACCATACGGGGGCGCATGTAATGGTGACTTTGTTTCAAAGTTGTCTCTGCCCCGATACCTGCTAGAAGGAGTAACTGTCGGGATTGACATGTTTTTTTTATTAATTCTTTTTTTTTAGACTTTTCCCCGTTCCTTAAGTCATAAGCAACTGTCTTTCTGTTTCTTATGCAAGTATTAAATGCATATGTCAAGAATAAATCATTGGACGTTTTTGCAAAACAAAACAAAAAAGAAAAACAAATAGTTTTTGTGTAGAAATGACTTGTATTGATTTTGAAGTTAGCCTATAACAAACGTCGTGAAAATGAAAGCTATACAATATTGTGTACAAAGAGAAGGAAACAACTATGTGTAATAATCCCATTGAGTTTCAATTCTGCTATTTCCACTATATCTTTGAATGTCTCAACATTTTTCTACTTGTCTGAAGCTGACTGAATTGATCGGTGTCGTTTGGGCTTTATAGTTGATACTGAAGTCTGGTCGCAAGGTGATCCAATGGGACATAGTGATACACTTTAAATCCCTAACTTTTTCCTGGACCGCTCTTCCGGGTTTTTAGTCCACCAGGATACCCTTTTTTGCCCAAGCCGCCTTTTCAGTTTTTCGACTAGCCGAGTGTACCGATATTTTTGTTTTCATCCCTAATTTTTGCCCGAACCCTTTTGGTTAGCCGGGACGCCATTATTTTTTCCTAGGATAGTCAACCTAGTGGGTATTTAATCATGCGTAGTATCTTTTCACTATGTCCGCATTGACAGGGTAAGGAAAGTCGTCACCGTCCATGGTGGTCAGAATTATGCCTCCACCAGAAAATATGCTTTTGATCACAAATGGTCCTTTCGTATGTGGGATTCCATTTGCCTCTGGGATCACCTTGCAGCAGTATGAAGTGCTTGATCACTAGATCCCCGACTTGATATACTTGGTGTCTGACCTTTTTGTTGAAAGCCTTGATCATCCATTTTTGATACATTTGACCATGACAGACAGCAGTAAGTCTCTTTTCATCAATCAGATTTAGTTGATCAAGTCGAGTCTGGATCCAATCATCTTCATTCAGACCTACATCCTTCATGATTCTCATAGAAGGGATCTGGATTTCAATAGGCAGGAGAACCTCCATACCATATACCAGAGAGTATGGTGTTGCCCATGTCGATGTTTGTGTTGAGGTACGATAACCATGCAGAGCAAATGGTAACATTTCATGCCAGTCTTTGTATGTCACCGTTATCTTCTGTATGATTTTCTTAATGTTCTTGTTAGCAGCCTCCACAACGCCATTCATCTTCGGCCGGTAAGGGGAAGAATTATGGTGATGGATCTTGAACTGTTTACAGAGTCCAGTGATCACCGTGTTATTGAGATTCGTACCATTGTCAGTGATGATTCTCTCTGGCACACCGTACCGAAAAATCAGGTTATTCTTAATAAACTGTTCCAGAACGTTCTTGGTAACAATAGCAAAAGAGGCAACTTCCACCCACTTCGTGAATTAATCATTGGCCACCAGGATGAAGCGATGCCCATTGGAAGCGGTAGGTCTAATCTCCCCGATCATGCCAATGCCCCACATTGCAAAGGGGCAAGGAGCCGTCAAGACTTTCAAAGGAACCGGAGGTACATGCACCTTATCAGCATAGATCTGGCATTTGTGACAATTTCGAGAATGCTGATAGCAGTCTGCTTGCATAGTGGACCAATAGTATCCTGCTTGTAGGATCTTTTTAGCCATGGTATGTCCAGTCGAATGGGTTCCGAAGATACCTTCATGTAGCTCTGTCATAATCCTCTCTGCTTCTCTCTTGTCTATGCACCAAAGTAAAGTAGAGTCATGGTTGCACTTGTAGAGGATTCCATTACCGAGGAAGAACTTCGCGGTGAACCTTCTCAAAAAATTCTTATCATTGACAAATGCCCCCTCTGAATACTCTTGAGCCTCGAGATATGTCTTCACTTCATAGAACCAAGGTTTGTCTACTACTTATTCAATGTCGATCTCATAGAAGTATGTTGGTTCATCCAACCTCTCAATAGTGATCTGAGGAGCCTCGTTGTCCCATCTGACCTTGAACATAGATGACATGGTAGCTAGCGCGTTCGTTAAAAGATTCTCCTCTCGGGGAAAATTTTCAAAGTTGACCTCTTCAATGTGTGGAAGTAATGACAACACATATTCTTTGTATGGGATGAGATTCAGGTGCTTCATATCCCACTCTCCTTTTATCTGACTTATCACCAAGACTGAATCCCTGAAAATGCCCAAGAACTTGATCCTCAGGTCAATAGCAGCTTTAAGACCCATGATGCATGCTTCATACTACGCCATGTTGTTGGTATAGTTGAAGCATAGTCTGGAGGTGAAAGGAGTATGATAGCCTTCAGGAGATATAATTACAACACCAATTCCATTATTGAGTGCGTTCGAGGCTCTGTCGAAAACCATAATCCATCGGGATCTTTATTCAGGTCCTTCATCCGGTCTAGGTTTTTCATAATTAGTCACCAGCATAATATTCTCGTCCGGGAACTCAAAATTCATGGACTGGTAGTCATCCATGGCCTGATGGGCCAAATGATCAGCTAATACACTTCCCTTGATTGCTATCTGGGTTATGTATTGGATATCATATTCGGCCAAGATCATTTGCAATATTGTTATTCTTCTGGAGAGGGAGGGCTTCTCGAAGATGTACTTGATCGGATCCATCTTAGATATCAACAAAGTAGTGTGGGTAAACATATATTGTCTCAGTCGGCGAGCAACCCATGCCGAAGCGCAACAAGTTTTCTCAAGCAGTGAGTATCTTGTCTCACTGTCGGTAAAATTTTTGCTAACATAGTATATTGCGTGCTCTTTTCAACCAGACTCGTCATGCTGCCCCAGCACACACCCCATTGAATTTTCTAACACTGTTAAGTACATTATCAAAGGTCTTTCTTCAATCGGAGGCATGAGAATTGGTGGTTCTTTAAGGTATTCCTTGATTCTTTTGAAGGCAGTCTGGCATTCATCATTTCATTTTACCACTTGATCTTTCTTCAGGAGCTTGAAAATTGGCTCACAAGTAGTAGTTAAATGGGAAATGAACCTGGAAATGTAATTTAGGCGTCCCAAAAAGCCTCTGACCTCCTTCTCAGTGCGAGGAGACGTCATTTCTTGTATATCCTTTACTTTTGCACGATCTACCGGAATGCCCTTGTCGCTGACAATGAAACCTAGAAGTTTACCAGACCTTACCCCGAAGGTGCACTTGTTCGGATTCAACCTCAGCTTTATGTCTTCAAGCTATCAAACAACTTTTGTAGATGATCAAGGTGCTCTTCCTCAGTTTGATACATGGCTATCATTTCATCCATATATACCTCTATCTCATGGTGAATCATGTCAAGAAATAAGGCGACCATGGCTCGTTGATAGGTTGCCCTAGCATTCTTTAATCCAAACGACATCACTTCGTAGCAAAAAGTGCCACACTGCGTGATGAAGGTTGTCTTCTCCATATCTTCACGTGCCATCTTGATCTAATTGTAACAAGAGAAACCATCCATGAAGGAAAAGATCTTGTGTTGCGCGGTTTTATAAACGAGAACATCTTTGTAGTCCACACTCATCCGTACCTTACCGTCTTTTTTATGCACTGGAACCACGTTGGCCAACCATGTAAGTTTAAGATTGCGCCTAAGAGGGGGGTGAATTAGGTGGTGGTTGATTTTTGAATTATTTTACCTTTTCTGGTTTTGTTTTAGTGCTTTGGAAAATAGTAAAGTGCAGAAAGTAAAGAGACACGGAGATTTATCCTGGTTCCTTCCACACCCCGGAAGTACGTCCAGTCCCCTTACAAACACGCAAGAGATTTCACTATGTTGTTAGAACTTTTACAAGACTCTTCCTAGTCTTATCAACCAATGACACTAACAAATACCAAGAACACCCTCTTGGATTTCCAATAAGTCTCTTGAGAACAATCCTCTCAAAAGATACCTCTTGTTTCCAACAATGGACAACAAGGAACAAAAGTATTCTAATTCTTAATTCCAACAATCCTGGAAATAACTTACACTTTGTATAATTCTATGAAATATGGTTTCTTGAAAGATGTTGATCACATAGAGTGACTTTAATGAAGTTTCTTCTTTCTTCTCTTGTAAGCAATTCAAACTGTAACACAATGGTTAGAAAATGCTCAAAGATTTATGTTCTTATATGTGTGAAAGTGCAGAAAATATTTGTTCTTAATAGTTAAGAAATATGAAGTTTGAATATTTTACAAAGTTTAGAATTATTGCATAAGAGAAGAGTTGTTTTATAATTTGAAAGATTTAGTATTTAAAGTAATCAAGATACCTTTCCAAATGGATACCACTTTTCTGTTTGTAAAACTTGAGAAGATGCAATGTATGACCATGCAACCATTGGCGAAAAGGTGTGAAGGATATCTTGAAACCAGTTCAGATTTTTCAAAAATTACAACGTGTAAATCGATTAGCATTAGATGTAAATCGATTTGACAAGTTTGTAACGTTCTTGTTTTCAAAAAAAAAATTGAAGTGTAAATCGATTAGCATGATGTGTGAATCGATTTACAAGTGTTAAAAAATTAATTCAGTTCAGTGATCAATCGATTTACACTTCATGTAAATCGATTGCTGCCAGGGGCAATCAGTTTTTCAAAAAACATGTGTAAATCGATTTACATGATATGTTAATCGATTTACATCAGTGAAAAACTTATAATTTGTTTTAAATTGTAAGTGAAGTGTTGTGGCAAGTGTGTATATTATTTTTGAGCATTTCTAATCAATGTAGTTCAAATGAGAATTGATATACTTGATTGCTTGCCATGATCCTTGACACTTTGAGTGAATGATGCTTTAAGCTAATTCCACTTCTTTTCCTTCTTGCCATAGTGCTTGTTTGTCTTTCATCAAAACTAGCTTGTTTGTCTTTCATCAAAACCAAAGTTGAGTTGAGGCTTGAGATTACATTCTCCCCCTTTTTGATGATGACAAACCATCTTTCTTTATGAGATGTTCAGAATTGGAGCAAAAGGAGTTTTCTACCCCTAAGATGGATTTCTCCCCCTATGGAGAAAAAGTTTTGAAAAACATTCCCTGTAAAGAAAATTGAAACCAACAACCATAAAGTGCTATCACATCCTTCTCCCCCTTTGACATTATCAAAAAGAAGGGAAAGATGCAACATAAGATGATACTTATAACAATTGGAAACAGATATGAACATAAACTAAAATGCAAATTTCTAAAAATAGCGAACAAAGTTCAAATACATAATACAAAAACTAATACTTGAAATAGTACAAAATAAAAACATAATGATAAATAACAAGAATTTAATAATATTGGCCAGGAAAACATTAGAAGGGTCCTTCATATGGAAATTGTTGTTGTAGAGGTGGTTCGGTGTATTGAGGAGGCGGAGGTGCTGGATTGTTTGGATCGTATGGAGGAATATGGAGATGTGAGTAGAGGTATGAAAATTGTTGGTTCACATCATTCTGGAAAGCATTGATGCGAGAGGAGGTAGAATCATTTATCGTGGTCCATCGAGCATTAATGTTAGTGTTGAGAGATGCAAACTGTTAAGTCATAAAATCCATAACATCTTGGTTGGTTGGACAAAAAGAGGCAGCAGGAGGAGGAACTTCATTTTCTTCTTCATCCGCATTATTTCCTTCATCACCTATAACATCCTCTCCAATATATGTGATGGTTTTTGCTTCAGAATTGAAATGAACACCCATCCGAGAATCAACATTTTTGATGGAGATCCTATTGCTGATTGGATCCATTTCAACTCTCTCAAACCCAGTAAAATCTATATCAAATGCTTCCAAGACCCTTGTGATGAAGTATGCATATGGCAGAAAAGTAGCCCTTGTGGCAACTCTTAACATATGCACCACAATCAGTTTAGCCCAGTTTACCGAAATGCCATTTTTCCTCGCATAGAGTATTTGCAATTCTAGGTCGGTCACAATACAATGATTTCCTGCTCTAGGTAATAAAATGTATACCAGAAAATAATGGAACAATCTATCATCAATATGAAAATTACCAGCACTCCAAGTGTCCCGAGCCGGAATAACACCGCCTAGACTACGAATCCTCTTTGCACGGTATTCTGCTTTTGACAACCGGACAATGCTGTAGAAGAATTCTCGCTTCTTATAATTTTCCCAGTCAGCATCCTCTGGGTCATAGAGGGTACTTCCAGTATATGGGATGTTCAAAATTCTGCCTATTGTTTTTGAATGCAGAGGAATTCTTGTTCCGAGCACAGAGGTATAACATTTGTTGTTATCATAATGCATGTTGCTGTAGAATACACGAACTAGATCCGGATAATAGTAACCACGTGATGATATTAACGGTTCTAGCCTATAAGCAATCAAATCCTTTTGAAAAGTGAAGCATTCATCGGGAAAGGTAGATAACATACCAAATTTTGGAGCTGAGATAATTTTCTTTTGAAAATGCTTGATGAATCGTTCACGTTGTGTATCCGAGAGGTACTCGAGCAATGAGTTTTCAGAGGCTGCAACAGTTTTCTTCTTTCCTTTTTCTGAGGCTGTTACTTTTCTTTTGGGAGCCATGGTGATGGTTAGGGTTTTGAGTAAGGAAGATAGATAATTTTTGGTGTTGTTATGAGATAGTGAGGGAGTTTTGGTGTTATGAGATAGTGAGGGAGTTTTGGTGAGATTAAATAGTAGAGTAGAGTAAGTGAGGTCTTTATGAGGCTTAATTATGTGGAGTTGGTCAAGATTCCATGATTGGTCAAAAATAAGGTGGGAGGTTGAGAGGCAAGGTAAGGTTGACCAATATATTAAAGACTCATAAAAATATCACATGCTGAACAAGTGTAAATCGATTGAAGTGAAGGATCAATCGATTTGCACTGTGAAAGATTAAATAAAAACGCTTCAGTTTCAGTGGTAAATCGATTTACATACTTGGTAAATCGATTTACACAAAAAAAAATTTTAAAATTGATTTTTGCTTCAGTGGTAAATCGATTTACACATTAAGTAAATCAATTTACTTAAAAGAAAAAATTTTAAAATAGTATTTTTAACATTTGAAACATGTTCTAAGCCCATATATATGTACATTTATGTATATTTAAGGATAGAGTGCACCTTATATATCTTGTTCATCTAGGATTCCGAGTTCACGACAAATTTTGAAGAATGCATCCTTTGCAAGTGGTTTTGTGAAGATGTCCGCGAGTTGATTTTGAGTGTCCACAAAAGTAATCTCGAAATCTCCTTTGAGTACGTGATCTCTGATGAAATGGTGTCTGATGTCAATGTGTTTTGTCGGGGAATGCATAACTGGATTTTTTGTAATGTTGATCGCGCTTGTGTTATCACATCGAAGTGGAATGCATCCAAGGTTTACTCCATAGTCAAGTAACTGTTGTTTTAGCCAAAGAATTTGAGCACATCCACTTCCAGCCGCAATGTATTCTGCTTCGGCAGTGCTGAGAGCGATGCTTGCTTGCTTTTTGCATGACCATGAAACCAAGTAATTTCCGAGAATGTGACATGTTCCAATTGTACTTTTGCGATCAGTCTTACAACCTGCATAGTCAGCATAAGAAAAAACAACTAGATTGCACATACTACTTTTTGGATACCATAATCCGACGTTGGTTGTTCCTTTGAGATATTTTATTATGCGCTTGACTGCTGCAAGGTGAGACTCTTTAGGATTGGCTTGATATCTTGCACATAGGCAAACGCTGAACATAATGTCAGTTATACTTGCTGTTAAATAGACAAGATAGCCAATCATTCCACGATACTTAGTTATGTCAATAGAATTCCCTGAATCATCTGGATCAAGATAGGTGCCGGATCCCATAGGAATTGCACTTTATTTGCTACTTTCCATCACAAAATTCTTTATAAGGTCTTTGCAATATTTTTATTGGCTTATGAAGATACCGTGTTTGAGTTGCTTAATTTGAAGACCGAGAAAGAAATTCAATCTTCCCATCATAGACATCTCAAACTCTCCTTGCATCATAGATGAAAATTCCTTGCACATATTTTGGTTAGTTGAACCGAAAACAATATCATCTACATAGATTTGTACAAGTAAAGTATGATGATTAACATTTTTTATGAAGAGAGTGGTATCAACTTTACCCTTTACAAACCCTTTTTCACATAGGAATGCGCTTAGTCTATCATACCATGCCCTTGGTGCTTGCTTCAGCCCATAGAGTGCTTTCTTCAATTTGAATACATGATTAGGATGTTTGAAGTCTTCAAATCCGGGAGGTTGCTTTACATAGACTTCTTCATTTATGAATCCGTTGAGAAATGCGCTTTTTACATCCATTTGAAAGAGTTCAAAGTCCAATGAGCATGCATATGCAAGTAATAGTCTTATTGCTTCCAAACGTGCTACCGGAGCAAAAGTTTCTTCAAAATCAATTCCTTCCTCTTGGTTGTATCCTTGAGAAACTAGTCTTGCCTTGTTTCGAGTGATTATACCATTTTCATCCATCTTATTTTTGAATACCCATTTGGTTCCAATGATACGTTTATTTCCTGGATTAGGAACAAGTTCCCAAACTTCGTTCCGCTTGATTTGGTTTAGCTCCTCTTGCATGGCAAGGATCCATTGATCATCTTCTAGTGCTTGAGCCACTTTGGTAGGTTCTACTTGAGATACAAAATCCATATTCAAGCATGCATCCTTAAGATTTAGTCGAGTAGATACCCCTTTGCTAATATCTCCAATTATGTTGTCAATTGGATGATCACGATGAGTTCTCCATTCTTGAGGAAGACCATCATCATTTTCATTTTGATGTGAAAGTTCATGTGTTTGTTCCGGGTTGACAATTTTTCCACCTTCACAAGAATTCTCATGAGGTAGATCTATAGAATCATCATCATCACAAATAACAACTTCCTTCTTGGAGGCGTTAGATTCATCAAAAGAAACATGCATTGATTCTTCTATAGTTAAAGTTCTTTTATTGTAAATTCTAAAAGCTTTGCTAGAAAGGGAGTAACCAAGAAAAATACCTTCATCCGATTTTTCATCGAACTTACCGAGATTGTCTTTGTCGTTGTTAAGGACAAAACATTTGCACCCAAAAATGTGAAAGTGAGAGATATTTGGTTTTCTTCCTTTGTAAATCTCATATGGAGTTTTCTTTAGTATAGGTCTTATGATCACGCGATTGCTTACGTAACATGTCGTGCTTACCGCATCCGCCCAAAAATATTTAGGCAAACTTGAGTCACTTAGCATGGTTCTTGCAAGCTCTACCAAAGACCTATTTTTCCTTTCAACTACTCCATTTTGTTGTGGAGTTCTTGGTGCTGAAAGATTGTGGAAGATCCCATTTTCTTCACAAAATTCTTCAAACAGACTGTTTTGGAACTCTCCACCATGATCACTTCGGATTGATGTTATCTTTAATGACTTCTCATTTTGAACTTGTTTTGAATATCTCTTGAATGCCTTGAATGCGTCATTTTTGTGCACTAAAAACAAAGTCCAAGTAAAACGGGAAAAATCATCTATAATAACTAAAGCATAAATATTACCTTTGAAGCTTCTTGTTCTAGATGGACCAAAAAGATCCATGTGCAACAATTGAAGTGGTCTTGTTGTTGAAACCACATTCTTTGGTTTGAAAGTTGATTTTGTTTGTTTTCCCTTTTGGCATGCACTACATAATTTGTCTTTGATGAATTTCATCTTTGGTAGACCAATAACCAAGTCATGCTTAACTAATTTGTTCAAGTGCTCCATGTGTATGTGAGCAATCCTCTTGTGCCATAACCAAGCGTCATTGTTGTTTACCATAAGACATTGTACCTTCATAGACAAATCATCTAAGGTAATCATAAAAATATTGTTAGATCTTATACCTTTGAGTTTTACCTCATTGGTTGCCTCATCCATAATTAGGCATTCTTCTTTGTTGAATTTGATTTTGAACCCTCTATCACAAAGTTGACTTATGCTAAGAAGGTTGTGCTTTAATCCTTCAACATAGAGAACATCCTCAATTTGAATGGATGGAGGTGTGCCAACTATTCCAACGCCAAGAATCTTTCCTTTGGTGTTGTCTCCATAGGTGACATACCCTTTGGCTTTATGTAATAGATATGAAAATTGGTGTACATCTCCTGTCATATGCTTTGAACATCCACTGTCAAGATACCAAAGGTTTGATGTGGATTTAAAGCATACCTACAAAAACAAATTATTTCTTGTTAGGTACCCAAGTTGCCTTGGGTCCTTCATAGTTAGTTCCCTTTTTCACCCATGCATAGTGTCCACTAGCCATACTGAAATTTCTAATATAGCATGCATTGGGTGTGTGTCCAATAATACCACAGTAAAAACAGTTTGGAACAAATTTGCTCTTGTATCTAGGAATTTGTTTTCTTTTAGATACATTAGGCTTTTTCTTTTGATGATTATGAACAACTTGCTTCTTTTCTACTTTCTTGGGATTGGAACTATTACTAGCCTTTACAAAATTAGTGGGATTGTTACTTGGTTTCTTAGTATTCACATAACCAAGACCTCTTTTATCATTTGGACAACGATGTTGGCTTAGTAATCCTTCCAATCCTATTTGTCCTTTTTCATATCGTTCAATGACTCTTTTCAATTGAACAATTTGAAAGACATTTGATTCACACTTGGAGCATGCAAAGTTTTACTTTTCTTTTATAAAATTCTGTTTTTGAAGATCAAAATCTTTAGTCATGGTGTCAATTTTTTCGAGACAAATTAGAAGTTCTTTTTCTTGGTTTGACACCTTTTTGTATAAACTTTTGCATTCTTTCAAGAGTTCATCAATCGCACCTTGAACATGATCATCAAAAAAAGTAAATTAATTACTAACCTATTCTTCGTCGTCGGAGTGATGCGATGCCATTAAGGCTAAATTTGCACATTCGTCGCTTTCCGATTCCGATGAACTACTCATATCATTATCTTCCCATGCTATGTAGGCTTTCTTGTGTTTTGAGTCCTTTCCTTTGAATCAGTTTTTCTTTGGGAGATTTGGACAGTTTGGCTTGATATGTCCTTGCTTTCCACATTCATAACATGAGACATCTTGTGTTGATGTGGAGGCTTCTCTTTTCTTGAAGTGCTTTCTCTTATTTGCATGAGATCCGCCCTTGTCATTTCTGCCAAAAAACTTCCCAAGTCTTTTAACAAGAAGCATAAAATTTTCATCTTCTTCCGGATTGTCTTCTTTTACTACTTCCTTTGAATCAATTTTTAAAGCAATGTTTTTGGATTTCTTTTCTAGATTATCATGTTTTTCAAGTCTACCGAGTTCTGTTTCGTATTCTTGAAGTTTGCCAAATAATGTAGCGGAAGTCATTGCGGAGAGACTCTTCTTTTCTGAGATTGCCGTTACCTTTGGTTGCCATTCCCTAGTCAATGATCTAAGGACTTTCAAGTTGAGTTCATCATTTGTCAAGGTTTTACCAAGAGCACTTAAGTGATTTGTCAAGTGCACAAATCTCTTTTGTAAATCAAGAATGGATTCTCCGGGCTGCATTCGAAATAGTTCGTATTCTTGACTTAGGGTATTTAGCCTTGATCTTTTTACTTCAGTCGTTCCTTCATGAGTTTGTACCAAGGTATCCCATATTTCCTTTGCTGTTTTGCATGTTGAGACACGGAAAAATTCATCCATACTAAGTGCACCTTGAAGAAGGTTTATTGCCTTTTTGTCATAGAGAACTTTCTTTTTATCATCGTTGTCCCATGCAGTTTTAGGCTTTGAAAAGCCAACGCCATTGATTACCGTTACCGGGATAAATGGACCATTTTCAACGGCATCCCATATTTCCTCTCCTTGCGCTTCTAGATGCGCCTTCATGCGTATTTTCCAGAAGTCAAAATATTCACCACAGAATAGAGGAGGCTTGTTGTTACTACCACCATCTCTGAAAACGGGTTGATGATTTGCGGAAGCCATTCTGGATCTCTAGGAGCAGGTTACCTATAACCTGCTCTGATACCAATTGAAAGTTTAAGATTGCGCCTAAGAGGGGGGTGAATTAGGTGGTGGTTGATTTTTGACTTATTTTACACTTTCTGGTTTTGTTTTAGTGCTTTGGAAAATAGTAAAGTGCAGAAAGTAAAGAGACACGGAGATTTATCCTGGTTCCTTCCACACCCCAGAAGTACGTCCAGTCCCATTGCAAACACGCAAGAGATTTCACTACTTTGTTAGAACTTTTACAAGACTCTTCCTAGTCTTATCAACCAAAGACACTAACAAATACCAAGAACACCCTCTTGGATTTCCAATAAGCCTCTTGAGAACAATCCTCTCAAAAGATACCTCTTGTTTCCAACAATGGACAACAAGGAACAAAAGTATTCTAATTCTTAATTCCAACAATCCTGGAAATAAGTTACACTTTATATAATTCTATGAAATATGGTTTCTTGAAAGATGTTGATCACATAGAGTGACTTTAATGAAGTTTCTTCTTTATTCTCTTGTAAGAAATTCAAACTATAACACAATGGTTAGAAAATGCTCAAATATTTTTGTTCTTATATGTGTGAAAGTGCAGAAAATATGTTCTTAAAAGTTAAGAAATATGAAGTTGGAATATTTTACAAAGTTTAGAATTATTGCATAAGAGAAGAGTTGTTTTATAATTTGAAAGATTTAGTATTTAAAGTAATCAAGATACCTTTCCAAATGGATACCACTTTTCTGTTTGTAAAACTTGAGAAGATGCAATGTATGACCATGCAACCATTGGAGAAAAGGTGTGAAGGATATCTTGAAACCAGTTCAGATTTTTCAAAAATTACAACGTGTAAATCGATTAGCATTGGATGTAAATCGATTGCACAAGTTTGTAACGTTCTTGTTTTCAAAAAAAAAATGAAGTGTAAATCGATTAGCATGATGTGTAAATCGATTTACAAGTGTTAAAAAATTAATTCAGTTCAGTGATCAATCGATTTACACTTCATGTAAATCGATTGCTGCCAGGGGAAATCAATTTTTCAAAAAACATGTGTAAATCGATTTACATGATATGTTAATCGATTTACATCAGTGAAAAACTTAGGATTTGTTTTAAACTTTAAGTGAAGTGTTGTGGCAAGTGTGTATATTATTTTTGAGCATTTCTAATCAATGTAGTTTAAATGAGAATTGATATACTTGATTTCTTTCCATGATCCTTTATGCTTTGAGTGAATGATGCTTTAAGCTAATTCCACTTCTTTTCCTTCTTTCCATAGTGCTTGTTTGTCTTTCATCAAAACTAGCTTGTTTGTCTTTCATCAAAACTAAAGTTGAGCTGAGGATTGAGATTACAAACCATTGGGGATAAGAGGTGACGGCTAAGAAACCAATGTTGAACTGCTTCATAACCTCTGCTTTGATCTTCTCTGACATTTCATGGTGCATGCCACAGACCTTCTTCTTTACCGTAGGGCAATCTTCTTTACATGGCAGACGGTGAACCACAATATTTGTATCCAGTCTCGGCATGTCTTCATATGACCAGGCGAAGATCTCAAAATAATCATGCAACATTTGTATCAACCTCTGTTTGATATTAAGCTCTAGATTTACACCAATCTTGACTTCTTTTCTGTCTACCTCTGTGCCCAAGTTTATTGTCTCGACTGGCTCTTCATGAGGCTGTATAACCCTCTCTTCCTGCTATAACAGTCTAGCAAGTTCTGTAGGTACCTCACAATCTTCCTCACCTTCATCCTCGGCTTGGTTGATCGGATTTTTGATGTTATAACTGGTAATAGTAGAACTGTTATCAATGGGATCCATAGTGGATATGGATATGCAGTTTGATATGTGAGTGTGTGTAAGAGCATAGTTGTATAGGAAAAGTAAAAAGAAGGATAGAAAAATAGAGAGCGCAAAATTTGTATGCATAAACGTCCAATGCTTTATTAATGCTATATGAGAGTGAAACATGATAACCCTCACAAATAAACCGATATGCCTCGGGTAAGACACATGGCCATAAAGTTATATTGTTTATTACATATCGAAAAAACAAGAAAGACAATTACTTCTAAACAAAAGTAATAGGTACAAAATCCTTTTATGTCCACCGTTGGTAGTAGGGAAGATCCCGCTATCCATGTCATTGTCACCGTCTCCGTCTTCTACAGCGTTGACCACGTGATTACTGATGTGTACGGGAGGTTTTCCAACACGAGCACGTCGAACAAACCATTGAGCCCCTGAAGAGAAACCCAAACCAAATTTATCAGACTTGTACGGAATATCAAGGAGCTAACCCCATATGGTAGACCCACCTTCTCCAATAACCGCTTTTGCATTCTGAGAGAGGCCATCTTCAAGGGAGGTCTGGTGATCTTCGGCACATTGGTAACAGTTTCAGTTGTAGCCAGAGTTTGAGGTACCTCTTCAAAATTCTGGCACAGAGTCTCGATGAACTCACAATCCATTTCCACATATCTGAAGGAATTTAGGTGACTGACCATGTATTCTTCTTCGCCACGTACAATAACAATTCTCCCTTTGATCAGGTATTTCATCATCTGATGCAGAGTGGACGTAACAGCTCCAGCCCCATGTATCCAAGGGCGGCCTAACAAACGAGAATAAGATGGCCTGATATCCATCACATAGAAGGTATAGCCGAAAGTCTGAGAATGAACCTTGACTAGGATGCCCACCTCCCCGTGCACCATTCTCTTTGAGCCATCAAAAGCCCTCACTACAATATTATTGGGCTTAAAAGTCAAACCTTCATAGTCCAGTCTATCTAGAGCATTCTTAGGCAGCACATTCAATGACCAACCAGTATCTACTAGGACATGGGCCAAAGTAGTGCCCTTGCATTCGACAGAGACATGCAACACATCATTGTGCTTCCTCCCTCTAGGAGTCAAATCAGCATCAGAAAAAGCCAAAGCGTTATCAGCCGTCAAACTGGCCACACAATCTTCAAATTGCTCAGCAGAGGTTTCTTGGGGCACATGGGCAGTTTTCAGAAACTTCACCAAAGCCTTTGCATGAGCTTCAGAGCGTAACAGCAAGGCTAGCATAGAGATCTTTGAAGGGATCTTCCCTAGCTATTCGACCATGTTGTAGTCGCTTTTCTTGATAATTTTCAGAATTTCTTCCATCTCCTTCTTGGAAGCCTATGGAATAGATATTGAATGCGCCTTCATCTGGACAGGCTCAATTAATATGTCTTTGCCCCGAGTCTCGGTCGACTCGGTGATAGGGGTGTCAGCAGGAGTAATCAAAGGAATTGCAGTAGTAGTAGGAGCAGGAACAAAAGTAGGAATAATCATAGGACCAGTAACAGCTTTCAGAGGAGAAATCTCGGGGGAGAACACTCTTCAACTTCTTGTTATTTTGTAAGTTCCAACAATGTTGACAATGTCGGGATCAACATTCTCAGAGAGCTGGTCTTCATCAGCCAGCTAATCTTTCTTGGCGCCGTGGTAGTAGACGTCACCCCCATAGTTCCAAGGAACAGTTTTATCTGAGGAGTATGGGATTGGCCCTGGCGCAGTGATCATCAGCGGAGTAATCTTCAGAACAGAAGTAATCCTGACGGGTCTTTTGGTGGAGACCATGGGAGGATTGGAGGAAATGGTTATTATTGAAATATCCTTGGACATAATGGTTGGAACGGGAGTCTTCTCAAACAAAATCTCTCTAACATCCATCAGGCGCTGAACACCTACCTTCAACAAATGACAACTAGTCGGTAGAGATAAACAGAAAAGGAAACCTTCGCCAGAACCCAGAAATAAATTGGCCTTCAACAAGTTCCACTTAATGGTAATAAGAGGAGTAATAAGCTCTTCAACAGTAGTAACAAACATATCATATTCAATAGCGTTAACACCATGGTCGTGCTTGGGCATAGGAGCAGTGATAACATTTGGCATCTCAGGGACGTCAAACTCAATTTCCTTCACCTCGAGAAGGTATTGTACTTTGTTTTTCAAAGCCCAACAATCGTTTATATCATGACCTGGACTTTCCGAATGATAAGCATAATATGCATTTTGATTGTAACGGGGAGAGGTAGTGTTGGGATTCTTCGGCGCTTCCCGCAAGGTTACCAGATTGGATCTCAACAAATGGGGTAACACTTGGGATAAAGTCATGTTTATCCGGGTGAATTGTCTTATCGGCCTTTCTGTTCTCGATTGATTATTCCTCTGTTGAGTGGGTGCATGCTTAGGGATAACGACAGCCCCTATTGTTGGAAGGCGTTCAGTTTTGTCTTGACACTGTTGATGAAGCACAACATTAACTTCTTTCTTCCCAGTGAATGGTTTTCTCAAGAATCTGAAGGATGCGTACTTTTGGATCTTCCCATTCTTAATTCCAGCTTCCACTCTCTCCCCTGTCAAGATTAATTCAGTGAAGTCGGCCGAGGAACTGCCAATTAGATGATTAAAGAACGGACCGGATAGGGTACCTAGAAACATGTCTACTAACTCCCTATCAGACAGGGGAGGCTGGACTCTTCCTTCTAAGTCCCTCCACTTCTGAGTGTAGTCTTTGAAACCCTCACTCGAACCCATAGCCAAACTCTTGAGTTGAGTACGGGTGGGAGCAAGGTCTGCATTGTACTGATACTACTTATAAAAAGCAGCGGCCATGTCTTCCCAATTATGGACGTTGGCCCTCTCCAGTTGACAGAACCAATCTAGATGAGTTCCAGATGGACTATCCTGAAAGAAATAGACCCATAAGTCTTTGTCAGCAGTGTGAGACTGTATCTTCCTCACATAAGATCGGACGTGCATCTTGGGACACGAAACCCAATCGTACTTAGAAAACATTGGTGCCTTAAACTTTGGCGGAATAACAATCCCAGACACCAAACCCAGCTCTTCAAAGTCCATCCCGGGCCCTTTCTGAATCTCCACAGCATTCAGACGCTCTTCCAGCTGTTTATAGTTTTCTTCTGCCGGAGGATACTGCTCCTCATTGTAATTAGTGTCATTATCAGATTCCTCCGGACTAGGGTCTTCCTCTCTTGTCTCACCCTCTTGGTTCTCTCCTTCCTTGGATGAAGAGGTCAGATCAACCATTTACTTCAACGGTCCCTTGAATCTTCTTCCCGGATTTACCACACCAGCTATCCTTCTTGGCTTCTTAGCCTTGTCTTTAACAATTAGGGACTTCAGTTCTTCCTGCCCTTTGGCTAGAGCCATGATCATCTGTTGAAATTGTGCGTTCTGATTCTGTAAGTCCTTCATAGTTTGTTCGAGGGCCATTTCTTTACGGCTGAAATAAACAGCGAAGAAGATGAGAAACATGCTATGAAACCTGTTTCTGCAATGATATGTATGACATGTATATGCAATGATTTCAAGAGTTTCGGGAAATATAATTTTGCGAACCAAAATCAAATGAAGATTTTATTAGTAGAATTCAAAATACAATTGCCTTTTAGGCATTTCAATTGAAGATTCTAAGAACTAAAAAAAAATAGGTTTCCTATGGACGCTTCCTCTTTGCATTGAGATAGACATCGAGGCTTCTTTTCTCATGAAGTTTCTTCGTGAGCTCTAAAACCTTCTTCTCTTAGGCATAGAACTGGTCCCTATAAGTATTCCACTCTTTCTTCAGCTGAATCCAGGAACTTTGTAATTCCTCAGGATCAGTGGGCATATTAGGATGAAGAACAGTATATGGAATATTCCCTTCAGTAATCGGCTCCACAATCATTCGTAAGATGGCTATGTATGGCATCATAAGCTTCTAAGCAAGATCTCGTACCCATTGGAGATAAGGTTCCATAGGAATGGAAGTCCTGATGTCAAATCTGTTTACCATGCCCCAAGCTCGTATGAACCTCCGACGATACTCTTGAACATCATTCTCATAGTTAAACACAATGCCCTGGATAAGCATCTCATGAGGACCATCCCTTCGAGCGTAACCGAATTATCATAGAGCCAGAGAAGGATTATAGGTTATGCCTCGCCTAATGCCAAGTAGTGGGACATTAGGGAATTCCACGCAGCAGTCAATAATAGAAATATCTCCGATAGATCGGGAATACCAGAGAATATCTGCGCGAGAAAGTGACATTATCCTTTGTGACCATCCCAAACCTTCTTCATTTTTCAGTATTGTCTTAGGGAGGTGAGAAATAAACCACCTCCAAAGAAATGGCACACAACACATAAGAATCCCTCTTTTCTTTGTGGTGCGGGTGTGAAAGGTATGCAAGATATCTCCGAGTAAAGTGGGCACATGGTGCGAGAAAGAAAGACCTTGATAGCATTCACATCTATGATTAAGTCTGGATTAGGGAACAATACTAACCCATAGATGAGAAGGGCCAAGACCTCCTCAAAAGCTTGGATGTCCAAATCATCCCAAAACAACTGAGCCTTCTCTATTAGGAACTTGGCTAGAAAACCCTTAACTCCGCTTCTTATTTACCAGTTGGATACAACGTCATACCGTTTCAGGTGTAAAGTTGCTGCAATGACCTTTGGCTTCGGAGCTTCTTCCAAACCGGAGAAAGGCAACTGATCCTAAATAGGTATGCTTAATATCTGAGAGAACTCTTTCATGATGGGTACCAACTGATAGTTTGGAAAGGTGAAGCAATGATGCTTAGGGTCAAAGAACTGAAAGAGGACACTCATCATCTTCTAATCAAAACCCGAGGTAACTAGATTGAGGAGTCGACCGTAGTTCTTGGTGAATAAGGAAGTCTCAGAAACCCTGGATACTAGCTCTTTGGGTTGAAGCGGTATTCTCACAAAGCTGATTCGGATGGTATTTCTACAAGCGGAAGCCATGATTTGCAAAATAGAACAAATACAAATTCCCCTAATCCGTGAAATGGTTAGTGTAATGAAGAATGAATGTTTATGATGCATGATGTCATGTTTAAGCAAATTAATCACACACAAGAAAAGCACACTAGACCTTAGGTTTAGGCTTTCATGGGGTTTATAGGTAAATACCCTCTTGAAGTTTAGTTGGTTTCAAACCTAACCTAGAAATAGTAACCGGGTTCTAAGGAGTCTCAATATCACTGATCTTTCTTTATCGAGTTATTTTAGCTTAGCAATCTTCTCTTGGGACCGAAACATCTCGAAAGTCTGATCTCAATGAGTGTAGCATCGAGTATGAACCAATTCCCAGCTTTACTCCAAGATCAACTATCTCACTACTTTCTAATGGCCATGTTTGTTCAACTAAGGTTCTAAGATTCGTTAGTGCTTCACGATACCATGCGGAAGCCCCGTATTCTCCTCGATTCGACACAAGGGATACAGGTACCAACCAAAGTGTCACACCAACACAGCTATCGCTTCAACCATATCGGTCTATGCCATACAATCTCCACGATCTATTATTGTTTACCTAAAACGTGTCCCCAGATCCGGGTGTAAGATCCTTATAAATATCCCCAACAAACCTTTAAAAGTAAAGAAACCAAAGAAAACAAAGAAAGCAATTTAAAATGATATAGATCCTAAGGTAAACCCCACTTTATAATTTTCCCCAGCAGAGTCGCCAGTTCTGTGATAGGGTAGCAGAACTGACTGTTAATACTGGTTTGCATTTTTTGTTTCGAAAATGTCGCGGTAAGCAAGAGTCGCCACTGACTTTTCTTTTATCCAACGAGGAAAGGGCGAAAAGAACAAAAAAACACCTTTTTTGAGATTTCCGAGTACAGGGGTAGATTATGGAAAGGGGAGGTGTTAACACCCTTTCCATCCATGGTTTTCCATGGGATCTTAGGTACTTGCTCATTTTCTAAAATTGCTTGTGTTTGTGTGTTTGAAAAGTTTTGAAAATTGCCTTAGTGCGGAGATTCACTTTATGGTAACTCTTGTATCAGTCCTCAATAGTGTGATGAAGTGTTTTTGAAAACTTTGTTTGAGAAGTGTTTGAAAGTGTGTAAAAAGGATTGTTTGAGCAAGTACCTAACAGTTAACTACCTACTCGAAAAAAGGCGTTCTTTTCCTCCTATCCTTTAGACCGTGTTATCCTACTATTAGTGAGTAGGTAACCCTAATCATTGGATGTTTGAGGGACTATCGAAAGCGACGTACGGTCACTAAGGCAACAGGGCAAGATCTCTTAGTAACTGTCCTAAAGCCCTAAGATCACTTTTATACCTAGGCAACGGTCGAGAGGGTCATCGAGGGACTAGTGATATCTAGACTTAAAAATTCTCACGTTTCGAGAATTGTGACCGCAATTCGAAGGCAACCGAGTGAGGTATACCCAAAGTGTGCAAGTGTGCAACAATGTTCTTTTTTTTTCCAGATATTTTATCTTGCACAATTAGAGTTATCTGGGTTCAATTAATCATTATATTTCAGGTAACCCTATTAAACATTCATTTAAACAGTTTAGCGGGCGCCAAAATAAATGGCGGAAAGATAAAGTTCCTACAGCTATTACAAGGCTTTGGTGTAGATACATAAATAGTGAACAAAAAATAAAGCGTGGGAATCGAAGGCCCTAATTAAACTATTACAAATCGGGAGCAATTACATAATGATAAATAATACAGCAAAGATAATTAACACGCGACGCGTCTAAACCCTAAAACACGCATAGATTAAAAGAAAAGTATTTTTGTTGTTTTTATTTGAGAAAAAAGGTTAAATGATGTGAGAGTAATTAATTAATTGGAAAAATTATTAATGAAAAAAAAGTGATTAAATCTGAATAAAAATATTTTTGATTTTTTTTAAGAAAAAGATTTGGAATTTAAACCTAGGTTCTAATTGATTTTATTTAAAAGAGAAACAAATCAAAATACCTAAATCAAATTAATTTACAAATTGATTTGTTTTGAAATAGTTAAAATAAAAATATAGAAAAGGTAAAAGAATGGGCCTGATGGGGGTGAGAAACTAAATTTGTGGGTAGGCCTACTGGAATGTGTCAAGGCCCAAATCTGGTTGGTCCACAGCTACGTTGGATCTAGTGGGAGGCAAGTTTAGAGGTCCATCATAAGGATGGGCCTCCAAGCGCTGGATCTGGATGAAGGGGTGATCCTTTGGCTAAGGGTGAGAGTGTATGATGCGCGCTTGGGGTAATGATGCATTGGAATATGCAACGAATTGAGAGAAAATAGAAAATGTTGGAGGCAGGGGTCGAACCCCTGACCTCCCACACACAACGCCCTATGACGCTTCCTTTTTACCACTGGGAAGCTTGGTTAGTCGTTATACAAAATACAAATAATATATTATATGCTCTAATGAGCTAGTGGTGTGAAAAAATGTGCGCGCAGGTTTGAATGGCCCAACCAGATC
Organism: Vicia faba; assembly: GCA_948472305.1. Lineage (NCBI taxonomy): Eukaryota > Viridiplantae > Streptophyta > Magnoliopsida > Fabales > Fabaceae > Vicia > Vicia faba. Next base: position 1,039,835,074 of record OX451737.1, read on the forward strand.
ATGCCACACCTTCGCCTTCTCTGAAGGAACTATCGTTTTAGACATGACTTTTACCTACGGACAATATGTTGTAACCATAAACCTTCAAATCTCAAAAATCAACACCAAGAGAGATAAATCAAATCTAAATACATAGATCAAATAAGTTTGATCTCTTAAGTGCAATGGTGTTCATCTTTGGCCCTGATTTTGCCTGAAACGAAAAGCCCTCAAACGGACCTCTAAACCCTAGCAATGGCATATCACACATCCTGCATCTAAACACAAATTCAACTATACAGAAACTTTATATGCATCCATAAAAACACAAATATGCAATCAAAATAGATTAATAATGCAAGAATGCACAGATACGAATTTGAAAAAATGTAGCAAACCATGATGATGTAGGTGATGTTTCTTGGAGCTTTGGCGTCTGGGAGTGATGCAATTAGCTTCAGAGTACCTCCAGTAATCGATTGCAAGCCTCATAATTCTTTGAATCCCTCTTGAACTATGAATCTGATTGGCACTTTTTTGTGAAAAAATTGGAACTTTTCTGGTCTTGTGGAGGCAGCTTTCTTCGTCCTCTTTGACTTGGGGTTCTTGTGTTTATGTAGTGTATATCATTAGGGTTACAAATGTGGAAATAAATCAATGATTTCATGAGAAAATATCCTCTTTTAAACTATGTGATTTTTTCTTATTTCTGGAACAAATCAAATCTTTTCCTTCCTCCACGATTTTGCTTTGAATTTCCAGCATGTTTTGATGATTATTTGTAATGGAAAAGATTTGAAATTCATTTCTTACATATTTTTCATTATTTCTTTATTTAATTTTGACTTTTAATGAATAAATAATAAAAATAAATAATAAAAATAAATAATCAAAGTAATTGAATAATATATGAGTGATCTCAAGGGTCGTGGGCCATGTTAGGAACAAGTTTCAAGCATGAAAACATGGGCCCATTTGGAAAAAATTCAAGTTAGGTCAATGTTGACTTCATGCACATTTCCAAAATTTGGTCAACTTTAGCAGTGCATATCTCTCTCATTTTTTACCCTAAGTGGGTATTCTTGGACTTTTTAGAAATATTAGGATGTCCTCTAAACAACCCATTAGGTATCATCTCAATTGGATCTTCCATGTTCATGTAAGGAGCTTTTCCTAAAAGGTGTTTTTGTTGACTTTTTTAATGGATCTATAATGTCTGAGCTTATATCTTTTGATTGAGGCATTTCTTGAACTTGAGGGCTTAAGAGAAATTGTAGGGTATTGGATTCTCTTAAAAATGAGCCTTGGTTGGAAAATTTCTGATAAAGTATGAGAAAGTTATGTCTGGTTAAAGTTTGGTTGACTTTTCCTTTAGAAACCCTAATTTGCCATTTTTTACTTTTGATGAGTTAGGAGAATTTCTTGAGGAATCATGATAAACCCTTGGTCAAATGATGCATATTACTTCAAAATGTTGATGTTGACCAAAAATCTTAAAGTTTGACTATATTTGGTCCACAGTTGACTTTTGACCTAGTATAGTTGATTTTCAGACATTTGAGCAGTTGACTGAGCAAACCTATTGTGCAAGGCATGAAACTTGGCATGGATGATCTTGAGGACATATTAGGAGTGGAACACTAGTTTGAGGCTTATTATCTTAAGAGGAGGATTTTCCTGGTCAATCCTTAGTCAACTTGAGCAATTGAGGACCTCTAGGAGTATGTCTTGTGTTAAAATCGGAGGGAAAAGTTTAGGGTACAACATGAAGGTTTATGGATATTCAAATGGAATTGAAGGTGGTTATAAATGGTGTTAAGTGTGGGTGGTGATATAAATGTAGTGCAGTTATTACGGTCAAACAAAGAAGAAAGTGTGTGTAGGTTAGAAGTTGAACATTGCTGACAAGTAAGGGAATAATGGAAATTGTGTGGGCCACTATAGAGAAGAGTGGCGGGTGCCAGGGCATATGTGGCAGGCGCCACATGTGGTGGGCGGTTGGTAGGGGCCACAAAGTACATATGTCAGGCGCCACATTAATGGAGGAAGGAAGTGTGGTGGGTTCCACATGTGAGAGACTAGGTTCTCCGCATGCAATTTAATTGGACTGTTCATAGTGTGCATGTGAATTTTTCTTTCTTTTTGACCATTACAGTCCTGCATGCGTCAGTCTTTTCTCCATTTGCATGTTACTTCTTTGAACATAATGTATATTTAACACTTAGCTGAATATATTAGCAGAGTATTAAAATGTGGAGTAAATTAGACAACCAAACTCATTAAATGTGAAATAAAGTGAAACACATGGTTTCTAATCAAGAGAAATTTACTGAAACGATAAAATTCTTAATCTAGAAAACAATGAAATCCTAATCTAGAAAACAATTGAAATCCTAAATTTAGAAAACAAAAATCCTAAAAGTAGATTTGGTCCTTCCCCACACTTAAAACAAACAGTTTGCTCACTATTTTAAATGTTAGAGTTTGAAATGTAGTATTATCTAAAAGCATTAGCCACTATTACGGCCACTGGTAGGTGGAGCAGAAGAATAAATATGCTAATAAATGTGATCTAATTGCTCTGTCACTATGTCCATAAAGCTGTAGAAATCCATGCGTAGAGTTCTTAACTCTCCTCTAAGGTTGGCAATATTTGTCTGTATAGTGATTGCAGTAGTGTGATCAATAGGCTGAGCAGCAGCGGCAGGGGCACCAAAGACACTTGAGTCAGCATTAGAGAGATATGCATCAAAATTGTCATAGATTTAGGGTGTCTTTGGAGGAGAGAGTGGTGCATCTTGTGGTCGTTCCAAATCAAAGAGAAAGTTATTTCTGTCATGCACACTAGTCATATGGTTTGGCAAAGTAAACAGGTGCACAACATGATTGTTCATAAGAAAGTCAAACTCATCTGGGCCTAAGTTTCCAATAATTCTAGTGTTAAACCAGAATTAAAGGTGCATGGGTCGGAATCCACCTATAGGTTAAGTCTAATAAGTTGTTGTCACAATCGAATGGCATTGGAAATCATGGTTACTAGGCCTCCTATTAGGATTGGTCCATAGGTAGCTTGTGCAATACAAGCAAAATTAGCGAAAATTAATGTTGCGGTATTTATGGGACAAGCTTGTGAATTATAGTATATTATGAAAAGTTCATCTTTGGACACTAAGGTGATGTTTTGTTCATTTCCAAATAAGGTGTGAGCTAGAATCTTAAAAAAATAATGGAATGAAGGATTCTGGAAGTTCTCAAAATGCGTGTCATTTGGCTCAAGATGTTATTTCATGAAATGCTACCCCAAAAATAGTTTAGTTCAAGGTTCATGAGGAGTTATTCTTGGGTGATGGCAAAGGCATCAGGGCCATTTGAAAATCCTAGGAGTTCGGCCATTTTTTCTATGGTTAAAGCGGTAGTCTACACCAAACATCCTAAAGGTGATTAAGCCTCTATTTAATCTCAGACCATGGTTAGGTAAATAAACAAGGGAGTTCAAAAATTCAAGGGCCAGCCTATGGTAAGAACTAAATCTTCTCCTCACAGCAAAATGTTCCCAACCAATTTCGTTAAGCAGACACATAACACTCTCTCTAGTACCTATTTTAGTCATGATAAGTCCATCAGGATGGATAGTTAATTTCATTTCTCTGAGCTAAAACCTCAAAACGCCTCCTCTGGGCTCTACGTCTGAAAATTATATCCATATAGTCCACTTGTTGCATCGTGAAAGTTAGTATCTAGCTAAGGTTATGTTAGCCTCAAAGTAAATAGACAATGAAACTAAGTTAGTAATGGTTAATTCTAAAGAATAATATCGCGTATCATTATAAAAGAAAAATAAAATAAAAATAAAAATAGTTATGAATAATAAGAGAAAATCAAAATTAAAGTTAAAATGTGGGTTGTCTCCCACCAAGCACTTCATTTAATGTCATAAGCTCGACAAAGTTTTTAACAAAAACTAATTTTGAGAATGAGTGTGCAACTCTTCAATCTTTATACTAGTATAACAGTGTATGTCTCCGATGCAATGATAATGTTTCAAACGCTTCCCTTTCACTATAAATGGTTCAGTGGATTTATCCTTTTCTATCGTGCCATTTTGAAAAACTTTGCTAATTTCAAAGGGACCGAACCACCTAGAGCAAAGTTTACCCAGAAAGAGTCGAAGTCGAAAGTTGAATAGAAGGACTAAGTACCCTTTTTTAAACTATCATCTTAGTATGCATTTATCATGCCATATCTTTGTTCTTTCCTTATAAATTTTGGTGTTCTCGTAAGCATCTAGTCGTAATTCCTCGAGTTCATGAATATCTAACACTCGTTTTTCACCTGCGGTTGCATAGTCCATATGGAGGGCCTTAATGGCCCAATAAGATTTATGCACTATTTCAACCGGCAAATGGCATGACTTACCATAGATTAATATAAACGGTGTTGTTCCTATGAGAATCTTATAGGTTGTTCTATATGCCCATAAAGCATCAGGTAGCTTAGTTGACCAGTCTTTCCTAGATGTAGCAACTGTCTTTTCTTAAAAAAAAATAATCTTCCTATTGGAGACTTAACTTGGCCACTTGTTTGTGGGTGGTAAGGTGTTGTTATTCTGTGTCTGACTCCATACTTAAGTAATAAGTTTTCGAATATTTTGGAAATAAAATGACACCCACCATCACTATTGACATGTCTTGGTACACCAAATCTCGAGAAGATTTGATTCTTGAAAAATATTAATTACTACCCGCACATCATTTGTAGGGGAAGCAACAACTTTGGTCCATTTTGACACATAACCAACAGCTACGAGTATAAACTTATTTCCAAAGGAAAATGGGAAGGGACCCATAAAGTCAATACCCTACACGTCAAAAACTTCTACTTCTAGGATATTATTCAATGGAATTTCATTTCTGCTAGAGATTTTACCACTGTGTTGACAACGGTCGCAATTAATAATTGCATTGTGTACATCCTTCCATAAGTTGGGCTAATAGAGGCCGGATTATAGTATTTTCGCACATTTTTTAGACGTGCTTGCACAGCCTCCATAAGGCACAACATGGCATTGAGTATTAATACTTTCTATCTCTTCCTCGGGCATGAAAAAATGAAAAATTTCATCAGTGCCTCTCTTGAAGAGAAGGGGTTCTTCCTAGTAATACGGTTTAAGTTTGTGGAAAAACTTATTCTTTTATTGGTAGGTTAACTCGTGTGGAAGAATCGTGGCTACTAAGTAGTTTACGTAATCAGCATACCAAGGTATAGCGGAATGAGCCAAGGTGATTTCCACTGATTCATCCATTTCAAAATTTGGGTTTTCTAAGTCTGAAGGATAATTATTTTGAATTTTGTTACTTTCTAACTGGGAAATAAGTTTATTATATTGAAAGTCATCATTGATTGGTAATTATTCAGATTTTAGGTTTTCTAGTCTAGAGAGGTAATCTGCTACAATAGTTTCAGTTCCTTTTTTAACTTTGATTTATAAATCAAATTCTTGTAATAACATAATCCATCTCAATAGCCTAGGCATAGCATCTTTCTTATTTAATAGGTATCTAATAGCGGCATTGTCAATATAGATGATTATTTTAGCTCCTACTAAGTAGGAACAAAATTTGTCTAATGCAAACATTATTGCTAAAAGTTTCTTTTCGGTTATGGCATAGTTCATTTGCACTTTGTCTAAAGATCTACTCACATAGTATATCACATGAAGTTTATTATCTTTCTGTTGTCGTAGGACAACACCTATAGCGTAATCTCTTGCGTCACACATTATTTTAAACGGTTCACTCTAATCTGGAGGTTGCATAACTCGTGATGAGATTAATGCTTGTTTAAGTGTTTGGAATACTTATAAACATTTCTCATCAAATATGAATTCAGCGTCTTTGATCAATATCTCAGTTAATGGTTTAGTTATTTTAGAGAAATTTTTAATGAAACATCGATAGAAACCGACGTGGCCAAAAAAGCTTCTTATTTCTCTAACATTTTTGGGAGGTTGAAGGTTTTCTACGAATTCAATTTTTGCATTATAAACTTCAATCCACTTGTCTGATATTGTGTGTCCAGTTTAGAACTAGATTAACACTTACACATCTTTCAAGTACCATTTCGAATTTTGATAGGCATCCTTCAAAGCTATGCCCACAGATAGAGAAATCATCCATAAAAACTTTCATTATATCGTCTAGAAAATCAGCAGAGATTTACATCATGCATCTCTGAAATGTGGCAGGAGCGTTACAAAGTCTGAACAGAATTCTCCAGTAGGAAAATGTAACATAAGGACAGGTGAAGGTAGTCTTTTCTTGCTCGTCAGGATGAATATGGATTTGGAAAAATCCTTAATACCCGTCTAAATAGTAGAAATAAGAGTGTTTAGCCAGACATTCAAACATTTGATCAATGAAGGGTAAAAGGAAATGATCCTAACGAGTGGCTTTGTTTAGTTTTATATAGTCAATGCAAATTCTCTATCTGGTTTGAGTAAGTAGTTCTATGGATTCTCATTTCGCATTACTAACAACCGTAACACCTCCTTTATTTGGTACAACATGTACTGGGCAAACCCATTTACTGTTGGATATCGGGTATATGATTCTTGCTTCTAATAACTTCTGAACTTCTTTCTTGACTACATCACTTTGAATTGGATTAATTCTTCTATGATGTTCTCTAGAGGTCTTACAGTCTTCCTCAAGAATAACGCGATACATGCAGATAAATGGACTTGTTCCTTTTAGATCTGATATGTTATAGTCTAAATAAGTCAGGTATTTTCTTAGGACATGTAATAATTTTTCAGTTTCCATCTGTCATAAATCTGCGTTGACTATAATAGGTTGTTCAAGTTATGTGTCTAGGAATTCATACCTTATACCTTTGGGTAGTGTTTTAAGTTCTAGAGCTGGTTTCTTTGGGAAAGGAATATGGTCAGGAGTTAGTGTGATACATTCACTTAGATTTTCATCCTAGTATTCATCACACCAATTATCATCTTCAAAAATAGGCGGTATTGGACTTTTCAATACTCCAGAATATGTAGTTTTTTGTTTCTCCATTTTTTAACGCATTCGTCAATGCCATCTAAGAAACAACATGAATCGCCTATAGAAGTTGCCTTGAAGAATTATGAGAAAATATATTTAACCTTTTCTTCGCGAACCTCAAAGGTTAGTTTACCCCTTTTTACATCTATAATGGCTCTGGCAGTGGCTAGGAATGGTCTTCCTAATATAATAGGAATGTAAGAATCCTCCTTAATGTCCATAATTATGAAATCAGTAGGAATATAGAATTGTCCTATACGTTCTGGAACATTTTCTAGCATACCTAAAGGAAATTTTATTGAAGACTTATTTTTGTTGGTCTCAATTCTCCCATGTTGAGCCTTTTGTAAATTGATAAGGGCATTAGGATAATACTGGCTCCTAAGTCTCACGAAGCTTTGTCTATGATAAAATTTCCGATTACACAAGGTATGGAAAAACTACTTGGGTCTTTTAGCTTAAGAGGCATGTTATTTTGGATTATAGTGCTACACTCTACAATAAGCATAATGGTTTCGTTGTCCTCAAGATTTTTCTTATTGGACAAGATTTCTTTAAGGAACTTAGCATAAGAGGGCATCTTAGTAATAGTTTCTGTGAAAGGTATAGTGATATTCAATTGTTTCAAAAGTTCAATGAATTTATTAAACTTCCCTACACTTTTAGACTTAGATAACCATTTAGGATACGGTATAGGTGGTTTGTATGGAGGAGGAGACACATAAGGTTTTTCTTTATCTTTGGCCTCTTCGCTTTTATCTTCCTTCTCACTTTATTTTGGTTCGTCTTCCTTTTCAGTTTCTTTACCAGGATTCTGATTACATGGCATGATTTTTTATTCTTGGATCAGTTGGTCCATCTAATTTTGTCCCACTCTGAAGTATTATAGAATTAGAATGACCTTTTGGATTCGATTGTGGTTGTCCAGGAAAAGTGCCAGCTGGAGTAGCAGTAGCTGCTTGTTGTTGAGCCACTTGAGAGATTTGCATTTCTACCATTTTGTTATGAGTGGCTAGGGCATCAACCTTGTTTGATAATTTCTTGAATTGTTCTCTAGTGTGTATGTTCGGATTTAGAAAATCCTTATTTTGTTGAGCTTGAGTGGCTACGAAATTTCGATCATGATTTCTAGGTTGGATTTCCTAGGAACATTTGGAACAATTGGGGAAGCTTTCTGATATCCTGGTAGTGTAGTAGGAGCTTGGCAAGGTGCACATAATAAATTTTTATTTTTGTATGAAAAGTTTGGATGGTTCTTCCAGGAAGGGTTATAAGTATTACCATAAGGGTTCTCTTGAGCAAAATTTACTTGATTAACTAGTACTCCTATCAAAAGTGGACATTCGCGGGCAACATGCCCATGAAGTCCGCATAAATCAAAATTTGGAGCTACTGCATCCACAATGGTTGTGGGAGTTATGGTCAAGCTATCTATCTTTTGGGTAAGATCTTGTACCTTGGCATTAACTAGTTCTAAGCTACTAACTTCATACATACTGCCTTTTGTTTGAGGTTTCTCTATAACAGTTCTATCGCTACCCTATTGGTAATGGTTTTGAGCCATACTTTTGATACTTTTGCAGCATCTATTGTCAATTTTGTTTTATACAAGAGACCATTGTAAAAGGTGTAGATAATCATCCATTCTTCTAGACTATGATGTAGACAAAGTCACAACATGTCTTTGTATCTTTCCCATGCTTCGAAAAGAGATTCAATTTCCTTTTGGTTTCGAGTTTACTGATGTGTCATAGCTATCACTTTTATGAGTAATTTAACTTCCTAAAAAAATCTAAGAACAAAGCTCTGGCTGGTAAAAATTAAAAACTTTCCATCGTAAGTGTCATTCCCAATTTATAGTTCCACCTCTTCCTTAAAAATCTGATGAATAACGTGAATTTATGAGTGGTTCGGTTAAATGAGAAAAAACTGGATGTAGAGAGAATCCATGAGAGTGGATAAATTCAGGCGCGAATAATGAATGCTTGGCTTCGTGGCAGGGGCCGCGTATGGAAGTGCTTGTCGCCCATTGCTTGCAATTTGGATGTTGCAAGCACCACGCTTGGTGGTGGTGGGCGCCACTCCCTCCATGTGTGGCAGATGCCACATGTTGAAGTGGTGGGTGCCACCCTGGGCCTTGTTCTTTCGGCTATAAAAAATTCTCCTTTTTGCTAAGACTTCACCCCCTTTGCTATTTTCACCACTTTACATGAATTTATTTATTTATTTACTTCTTTTCACTCAAATCTCCAACTCTGCTTGAGATACCTAAAATAGGACAATGATATCAGTGTAACAAGACATAAATAACATAAAAATAAACTAAAATTCATGTGAGTCAAGAAATATATGCGATATAATTTCACGTTATGACCGGAAAAAGAAGCCAATGTTCCTGTCAATTGTTATACTTCCTTTTTTGAAGACGAGTTGTGCATATCTATAATCGGCTGACATTTGTCCAGGTTGGCTTCTATTCCTCAGTTTGTGAGCATGAATCCCAGAAACATGTCGGCTTGAACTCTAAAGATAAATTTGTCTGGGTTGAGCCTCATGTTGTATTGCCTTATGGACGCGAATGTTTCTTTCAAGTCCATCACATGTCATTTTTCAATAATGGTCTTGAAAACCATTTCGCCTATGTATACCTCTATGTTCCTATTGATTTAGGTGGTGAATAACTTGTCCCTTAACCGCTGGTAGGTTTCTCCCTTATTCTTCAGACTGAACGACATTACTTCGTAAAAGTAATTGTTTCGGTCTGTCATAAAGGCGGTCTTTGGTGCATCTGTTGGGCTCATGCGGGTCTGATTATAACAGAAATAGGAATCCATGAAGCTTAGAAGCTTGTATCATAAGGTTGCATTAATGAGACAATCTCTTTGTGGTAGCGGGTACGGGTCCTTGGGACACGCCTTGTTAAGTTCTGTGAAGTCGAAGCACATGCGCCACTTCCCTGTCTTCTTCTTGACCATTACCACATAAGTAGCCAGGTAGGGTATTTGACTTCCCTGATGAAACCGTCGTCTAGTAACTTCTAGAACTCATATTTTATGGCCTTCTTATTTTCTTCTCCCCCCTTCCCTTTCCTTTAAAATACCGATTTGGTATCCAGAATCTAGGCTTGGTGGTGGCACATGAAGTTGGGATCCATCTCGGGCATGTCTGAAGGCTTCCATGCAAATATGTTCACGTTCTCTTTCAATAGTTCTACAATCTTTGTTTCTTCTTCTCGGGAAAGATTGCATCCAATGTAAGTTACCCCAGAGGGTGTGGTTCCTATATGGACTCTCTTTGTTTCATCATGGGGAGAAAGGCTTTCTTCCCACATATCATCATGAGGATCTATGTTAATCATGTTGATATTCAGCTCATTGGATCGTGTGGGCCCTTCAGATTGTACCTTTTTTAACTTTAGGCTATCCTTGTAGCATTTCTTGTCCAACCCTTGGTCTCTCTTGACCACCCTGACCATGCCGTCCCCTAGGGGATACTTCATAGTGAGGTACATGGTGAATAGCATGGCTTCTAGGGAATGTAAATATTGTCTTTCTATGATGATGTTGTATGGTGAAGTGGGATTGATAATCATGTACCTTACTCTGATATCTTTGGAATTTTCCCTGCTTCCGAAGGTAGTGAGTATTACGAGGAGTTCCAATACTTGCACCTACTCTCTAGAGACTCCTACCAAAGTGTGGTTGAGAGGTAGCAACTCGGACGTATCAAATTCCATTCCTTTGAAGGATTCCCAGTAGACTAAATCGTTTTCATGGGTCATGATACTGATCGTGTCCCTCTTGGAGATGTAAACCATGTTGAGATCTTATTGCCGAGCCCTGGCTATGTCCTCGAACACATGCATCACAGCACGCGCGCACGTCTTTATGGTCGAGCTAGTCTCACCACCGCCAGCGAACCCATCAACGATGGTGTTGAGGGTGTGGCAAGTTGTCTTGGTCTCGTGCACCTCTTCGGTACGCTTTCCCTTCTTTTGAGAAGGTTTCTCTGAGTCCGCGTCCTTTTGTCGAGTATCTCTTTTACTGGCTAGGATTTTTCCCTCTTTGACATAAGTTATCAAGTTCCCTTTTGTATCAGTTTCTCTATTTCTTTCTTTAACTGGAGGCAATCATCAATGTGATATCCTAGGAGTCGGTGACAGTTACACCAAGCCCCAACATCATTCCCCAATACGTCATTGACCCTCCGGTTAGATGTTTCTTCGTGGATCAGGTTCAAGTCTGCCACCTCTTGTAGGATTCAGCCTCTCCTCGTGTTTAAGGGGATCTCTGTGTCACCTGAATTAAAGGGGCGACAATTGACCTCTAAGTCGTGCATTCTTAGGGCCTGTCTCTTGAGTTCTCCTGAGAAAACTCATGTTTCTTTCCCAGTACCTCTTCTTTGGTCTTGTTCTATTCCGGAGCATCTGTGGACCATTTTTCCAGATTTCTCTCCTCTCCCTTTATGTAGCAGTCTACCCTAGTGATAATTTCATTCATGTCGTATGCATCTTTCTAGGCTAAGGACTCATTCAATTGTCATGCTCAGAGGTCGTGTTGGAATGCTCCCACTAATAGCTCTTGTTTTGGGTGAGACACTTTGATGGTCTCCTCCTTGAATCGGGCCAAGTATTCTCTGTGAGATTCTGCCTGACCTTGTCGGACATTGAACAAGGACGTCGTGGACACCTTATGATGTTTATAAGCAGAGAAGTGTTTGATTAGTTTCTTCTTTAGGTCTCCGTAGCTTTCCACTGATAATCTTAGTAAGTTCATGTACCATCACAGGGCCACGTACTTGAAGGTGTCGGCCATCAATTTACATTTCAATGAATTGGTAGAGTCGATTATCTCCATTTGGTTGTTGATGGTGATAACATGCTCTTGAGGGTCAATCTGGCCGTCATATGTTGTCAATGATGATGATTTGAAGTTCTCTAAGACTTGGTCATCCCAGATAACTTGTGATAGAGGTTGGGGCTCTAGAAGCTCCTCCTCCAGAATGTCATCCCCTATGATTATTTGTTGTAGGCTTGTAACATTGTCCTACAAAGTTTCATTCTGCAGCCTAAGGGCCTCCACCATGGGAAGTAGTTGTGCCATTTCTGGGGGATCTTCAGGTGATGAAATTTTACAAGGGGTAAGTTGAGGTGTGGTCTAGGAATAATTTTACCAAAGCCCTAAGATGGGTGCCAATGTTCTTGTGTAGAACAAATATCCGGCCGACTTCCAAGGAGGTAACTCGGGAAAGCCTATCAGAGAGAGTTTATGAGTTGATTGGGGGATTTGGAAGATACGATAGTGATGTGCGCGTCCCAAGATGAATGTCTTGCTTATTCCTCACGTGTGAGCCCATATATATATATATATATATATATATATATATATATATATATATATATATATATATATATATATATATATATATATCATTCTTGCTAAACACCAATAACGACTTCCCTACAAACTCAAGGACTTCAGGAAAGGTCTCTAATGAATGGAGTTGCTAAGTGTATTATGTTAAGGGATTCAGAGGCTTACAAAAGTGTGTGTGAGCTCCAACCCATGAGTCTTGGTTACCCCTCATTCTGGAACCATATTTATAGAGGTTCCTGGAGCTCAATGATCACTTCCTATAGCTATCGTGACTTTATACATTACGTAATTGGGTTGTCTTTAAGGCCAGCAACGCCCTCCGTCGCCAATGATGGCTATTACAACAATGTGCGCCATCGTATAATTATGAGTGGTTACGCCCTTAAATGGGATGGCCATTGTGTAACGGTTCCTTTAAGACCGAACACAGGTGACCTCTGGATCAGGGGTATGAGCCTGACTGCTACCTCTTCATCTTCTCATGCGTTCGATGACATGATCATCCACTCATACACCCCGGTTTTAGGCTTTGGGTATTCAATCTGGGTTGGTAATCGGTTGGTTTCCTACCCACCTTGTCTTTTATCTCATCTAGCTCGAACAATAGATCTATATATATATATATATATATATATATATATATATATATATATATATATATATATACCTCTATCCACTAGGACACTCACCTTACCTTGGACTTATCAGATACATATAATAGATTCTAGAGCTTTTCCAGCTGCCTGATGTGGCACATTCTGGTGTGACATCTTGACTTCATATTTATTGAACATCAATCAAGAGGATAAGCAATCAAATACTCATGGAATCCACAAATAGCAACTTTTTAAATCCTCATCGGAACTTCAAACATCTCATTAGAGACAACACATTCTTCCTTGATGACATTTACCTCCAGACATTGATCACACAACTGACTTATGTATAAAATAATAGTCATCGGTCCTTTAGTAAGAAGAACATTACCAAAAGATTGATAATATATCATGTACTCTTCAGTTACCCCATGCCCTTAATCTCCCTTTTTAGCATCATCATAAAAAGTAACAGTTGATAGAGTGAGACTAGACAAACCACAAGTAACACCTTTAGTGCAGTTAGGTGTCTAGAGCATTCAGTATCAAAATACCAACAACTTAGTTAAAGTTTTAAGAAAGGTATGAGAAATAAGGAGATTATCACCTTCCCTGAGTTTTAACCACAACTTGGTTAAGTAAAGCAGATTTTTTCCTTTGCCGAAGTCAAAGAAAAACAAAAGAGCCTGTTATGGTCAAATTTTCATAGAAGAGTCAAGTTCAGTGCAAGTATTTGACTTTAGCTTGAGTATTTTTATGTTTAGCCAATGTTGAGACATTAATATTGACATCCTTGACTTAACTTGCCTTTTGATGGAAATAACCTTTTGTCACTTGAGTTTTATCTTTTCTAGTTATAGCTTGAAAACCCTATCCCTTTTTAGGCTTCCAATCATCTTCCCACTTGAGAAACCTCCGCCAACGGAACTGAACTATCCTCAAAGACTTGATCATGATATAGAGTCACCTAGCTTTGCAAGTTATAAAAGGTAGACAAATCTTCCTTCTCTTAATACATAAGATAAGAAATAGTCACCTCTTATTTCCTTCATTGTTGATAACCCTTTTTATTCTTGATGCATAGAACTTTGAATAAACAGTCAAATCATCATGAGATAAACCTTCAATATAGGATTCTACATCAGAATACCATCTCTCAGACAAACTAGTAACATCTTTGGCAGATTTATAATCAGAATTAATTTTCTCATTAATCAAATAAATAGAAAACCAACGCAGTTCTTGTTTGAGATAGGTAGAGAATTCTTCTTCACAAGGATCCAAGGGCTTCACACTTATTTTACTGAATGTTTTGACATTGATTGGTCTTTACTCCAGTTCTACCTTTTTCCTGAGCCTCACCAACTTGCTGATGTAAGTACAGATGTTATAGACATTTGGTATAGGCATTCTGTCCATTCTCCTCAAAACCTGGTTAGATTTCCTTTCAAGGAACACAATAGCCATAAGAAACCCTTCAATAGATACTAGAACACAAGCTCCTACAGAATTGGAAACAAAAAAATTCTCTTGTTCTTCTTCAATGGCTTGTAACGTTCATGTCAAACCTCTTGAGTAGAGACCTGAATATCTTCTTCTTTATCAGCCTGTCATCTGAACTATTTTCTTCCAAACACACTTATATGTGTCTTTATGAGTGAACTTGAGAAATTCTAAAGTATCTTTGGCCACAACATAAGTGATAATGAGTCTGAACAAAAGCTTATCAATTTCATTGATTATGATATTGACAATTTTAGAATTACAAAGAGCCAACTAATACTTTTCCCTTCTATCTCCCCAGAACCAGGATTCTCCTATACTGACAATTCTCCAAGATATGTTGTCCACTGAACTCCAGAATTCTATCATTCTAGCCTTCCAACAAAAAGAATAGTAGACTAAAAAAATGGTCCTTGAAGATCACCCGATAAAAAGACTAGGGTGCTTGCTCTGATATCAATTGAAACTTGGGCACTTGCAACACATGTTAATGTTGATGTCCCAATATTTAAACAATGTTAAGACAAATGTTACAACATCTGGAAACAGAACAAATTTATTAGACTATAAGTAATACTGAAATAAAATTACAGAATGATAAATAACACAAATAATTGTTAACCCAATTTAGTGTAACATCACCTACATATGGGGGATACCAAGCCAGGAAGGAAATCTATTATGACATTATTAATTCAAAACCTAAATAGTCCCAGACTACAACTTCTCACTTAATTACTACCTTGTTCAACTTCAACCTAGGAACCTCCTAGACCTGGGAAATCCCATCTGACTTCCTACCAATCATCTTAGGGATATCTATTAGTCTCAATCCCAATATTTGTATAAAAAACAACCCAAATAGAATATTCCACTTCAAATACAAAACTCAAACTCTTTTCTTAAAAGCTTTAGAGTAAGAAAAGTAACTTTACAAACCGTCAAGTAACAATCAATCTACCACAATGTATCAAAAGATACATGGGTGACTTACACCTACACAAGAGACTCTCAGAACATAAGACTATAGCTTCCCCTAATTTACAAATTAAGAAAATTTCCAATAACATTAGGTTAGGTCTTTTCTTTAAATAGACCTCTGCAATCCATGGGCTTTGAAATCTGCACCTAGATATTTCTTGATCCATAAGCTAATAGATGCACCAATTATGCATAAAAACACCTTAAATCTTCAAACAAAACACAAAGTTTCTTAAATTGTCTCATCATCCAATTTTGCCAACTTGTGTACAACTAGAGATTCAAATACTTGTTCCATTTTAAATCTTCTTGACCTGCAAAAATTAATGAGATATATCCAAAAGAAATATAAAAAAAATCAAATCAAATATGTAAAGATTTAAAATAACATGTCACAACATCTGTCAAAACATTTGTCTTTAATGCAACCTTCACACTCTGATGTATCAGTTTGATCAAGATGTTATGACATCTTGCTCAACATATGTCATAGATCATGTTTTAAGAAAAATTTCTTCTAATCCTAAAATCATGGGTCTAACATTTTCTATGCTTTTTTATTTTTTATTTCTCTTTTCCACTTCATCCTTTTGTCTTACACGTTGTTTTCCCCTTGGTTCATTTTGTATCCACATGTTATCCTTTCCATGCACATTTTTGTTTATTTTTTTATCCTTTCCTATATCTTTGATTATTTCCTTGACATTTCCTTGTTGTTGCTCTTCTTTGTCATCCAAAGTTTCTTATTCAATGAGTGTCATGAATCTGGAGCCTATGTTCTTTATCTGAAATTATGCCAAGCTACAGTTTCCCTTCCCAATTGAAGCCTCCTTATCTACATCTTACTTTCCTTTTATACCTATTTTTGTCTTTGCATTATGGTGCACTTCCCTTTTTTGGTCTCTGGTTCTTGTTGTTCTGCTCTCCTTCATTATTCACGGTAGGGTTTGTAGAGTCTTCTCTTACCTTTCCCATTTCTTCATCATTTTTTAACTAAGCAACCTTCTGCATAATGTTTGAATATCCCACATCTAAGATGTAACATGTAGAGTCCTTCATATTCAACTTTATAATGTCGACATTTTATGGAGAACATTGCAAGGAGGGGCTTGGTTAGATCCACGTGAATGCACAAACGAGCATATTTTCCATGTTCTATGAATAATGTGTTCTTAGCTACCTTGATTCCATTTCTTATTCAGTTACAAATAAAAGTGAAGATCTGTTGATCATAGTATTAAATTGGTAGTTCCGAGATCTTCACCCACACCGCAATCTTCTCCATAGCGTCCCTCGATGGACAAAAATTGAGAATTCATTCACGAACTGTAAGATAGTGATAATAGATTAACCCAGGTCCTTTCATGTTTGGTTTGGCTTTTGGAAAGGACAAAAGCAATTCTATAAGTGTAGAATTCATAATGGGTTATTTTTATATGTTTGGTTAGGGAAAAGTAGAAATGATTCAGCCTCCAGAATTAATTCTACTTAAAGCTATAATTTGTAGCTCCTGCCTCCAGAATTGATTCTAGATGATTCTTACACTGGAATTTATTATTCAACTCACTTTTACATAAATGTATCAAAACATAAATCAATTCTACTAAACTCAATTCTATTAATAAATTCTACCAAACTCAATTCTTCTAGAATTAATTCTATCCACCGGCAATCCAAACACACCCTAAGTAGTTGTTGTAACACCCTAAAACCCTGATTCTTAATTTAAAATAGAAAAACGAATAAACTTGAAAAAAATATTATCTTTAGGGTGTCACACATACTTCTCAACCAAATAATCATTTCAACCTATAAAATATCATAGCGGAATTAAAACAATTAGCCAACTCACATATATCATAGTTTTCAAATGAATCTCAAACAACCAAATGAACAATCATCGAGAGAAAATCAATGAAGTCCCCATCGTACATTTTTTTATTCCAAGGAAGGAAAAGACAAAAACATCTACTAAACCTGAGAAGGGTGAAATAAAAGTCTTGCGACCATGAGATACAAGTAAGGGAGTCTATTACACAAGGATAAGGTATTAGCACCCCTCACATTCATGTTACTCCACAGGATCCACTCTTGTTATTCTAATCAAAGGGTGTTTTATACTATAAAGCTTACGAGCTAAGGACAAAATGAAAAGAGGGAATTTATGCAAAAGAAAACGCGTGGAAAAGAAGGAATATTTACAAATATTTGCTCGCCTGGGCCCCGCGACCAAATGCCTATGTATCCCTATTAAGGAATCAGAGCGTCGTAGTTTGACTCAAAAGTTTCCGTTTGTTTTGTGTTTTTTATAAACAATATTAATTTCGCATCCTGCCGTAGCTCGAACTTTGGAGACTCACGCGTTGGCACGGGAAGGAATTAATATGTTCTTACTTGAAAAGGTATTTTCAAAAGAAAAATGCCCTAAGGTGGATAATGTTACATTCGTTCTCTAGCAAGTAGACATGGTGCCACCCGACCTTTAGGGATTTACGCGTCATATTACGTAAAGTATAATTAACACATCCTTTTGATAGTTTCAAAGAAAGTCCCGAAGGCAGAAAAGTTTGCATTGGTTGATGTCCTTTACGTTGAAAAAGGATTTAAGAGTTGTTAGATGTTTTATGCATTTACAAAAGAAAACGGTTTTAGACTTAAGGATGCAAAAGGAAAAGAAAACATCTAAGGTAAACTATCTAGCTCAATCCCTCATGTTATCATACAACGATTGATCCTATAGTTGAGTTTGAAAGGGAAATATCTACCTATGTTAGCATGCATGGATTGCGATCCTGATGCATAACTTGCATCAGAGACGAAACAAGATAATCCTAAGGGAACATAAAAAGGTGTAAAGAAAACCATAAGCATGAGTACAATCAAACAAAGTCGAACCAAAATCAAAACAAAATCGAGTGTGAGCTAACAATAAACAAATGAGTCCAATAGATCTCAAAGTGGGAGTAAGGAACTCTTTCCACTTGATTTCTCAAGCACCGATATAGAGTAACAACTAAGAGCATCAACGTTTAAAGAAACATAAGCAAACATCGTCAAAACGAATGAAAAGCGTGGGGGTAGGTTACAAACACATTCCACTTTATTCAACTCAATAAATAAGAAAAGGCATAGTTCGAAGCGTCAATGTATAACAAGAGCTAAAAATGACATTGACTAGAAAGTTTGGGGGTCGATTATGGATTCTTTGTTCCACTTATTGACTCAATAGCAAGAACAAAATAAAAGAGAAATGGGAGGGGAATAGGGTTTTCCTTCGTCCTGGTCTTTTTCACACAAGAAACTACAAACATGGCCTCTTTTTGAGGACTTTGTAAAACAAACATCACCTCCTTTGAGGAATTTAAACAGATTTTCCCACTTAAAGTAGGGACTCCCAATCATGCATCACTATTCCTAATTCTCATAGCAAGGATAGCGGTAAATGATGCGGAAAAATAAACTAAAATTAGTATAATACCAAATGAACAAGAGTTCGTCCCAAGCAAGCAAAACAAAGAAACCCGGAAAATGTTGTGCAACTTAGCATCAACAACATAATAGTTAGAATATGCGTCGAAGAATCAATAAAGCGTAGGGAGAATGTGTGTCAGGAACATCCGCTATAAATAGAACACATGCACAAAAGTTCAAATTCAGATAAAAACACAAGAAGTGTATATATATCATAGCATGAGAAACAAAATCAATCTGATTGGAATCAAACTCAAATCCACAAAGAAGTGGAATAACATGCTTTTCAATCAAATAATCAACACATTAATTAAACGATCGAAATGTCTCTTGAAATCCCTTGCACAAGTCAACAAACATGTTATAAATAACAAGGAAACAAAATTGAAATCAAGTATCCGCATCACAAGTTAAATCAAGACTAAAATGTGAAGAAAAGTAATCCAAACAAGCATTGGAACATTAATATCAAAAATAGGATAGTAGCTTATTAACACATGCGAGTGTGTGAAAAGTCGGAATAAAAACGACCCAAAATGGTATTGCTAAACACCAAACACACCAACAAGCTCAAATAAGCGTCAACCATGAATTAAATCACCATGCAAGCAACACTTAACATTTCCAGGCAACATTGCCATCAAAACATGAACCGCACGAAATATCGATGTGAAACCGACAAAACCTGACATAAACATCATCCAAGTATCAAAATAAAGTCTATTAAGCATTGTCCATCCATTAAATCATGCCTTATGCTCATCTTACCATAACCAGGCATCATTCCTTCGTGCCACAAAATCGACCGAAAAATTGTGTCTGAAATGACAAAACTCAACACCCACGGTCCATAAACACACAAACATGCATGAATAAGCATCAAACAACATTTGAAAAGAAATTTGCACCACCTTTATATTTTCCAGGAAATAACACATGCATGAATAAGAATCGAATAAAAACGAGTTCAAAATATCACAAACAGAGGCACAAAAGCTTTTTCCAATTCAATTTATGTTGCTTAGAAATTACAACTGCTTGCAAACAAATAAATTTTCTTTCAAGCCATGCTTCCAAGCCACAAACAAAACAATTCAAGTGTTAATGCAATTTACCAGATTTGAGGTTTTTTTTTATGTTAAAAAATTGAATTCATCAACAAATCGATTCAAAAATTGCATTAACTCATGAAACACAATTAATTCTCATAAAACTTCAATAATTAACTTGTAGATCCAAAAATTCGACATGAAAAATCGACATCAAATTTAGCGATAAAATTCAAGATCTACACTATTTGAACATTATTCAACCAATTACACACTTCAACATCATTGAAATTCAAGAATCAAGTGTTTCCCACAATTCAACAATTCAATTCAATTCAAGATTTCATAAATTAAACACTTATCTCAAGAATTTGTTAACAAAAGAACTTAAATTAAATAGAGATGTTATATTAATGAAATGCAAATCGGATGGAGATGTAGCGAGCAAATTGCAGACAGCAACTCGGAGAAGAAAGGAGTGTTCGCTGAAACTTGACTGAAAATAGAGGGAGCTACTGTAGACGAGATGCGCAACAGAGGGAGAAGCTTCTCACGGAAATCGCGCGACAAAGGGAGTTTGTACCGCGGTTGTTCGTGACCGAGGAGAGGACAAAAGGGGTAACTGGTGGTAGTCGGAAGTCTTGATCATAGGGATTGGCGATGGAACACGGAGGCTAGAGGATGAAAGTGAGGTTTTCGACGGTTGATTGAGAGGAAAGGGGTGAAGATTTTGATTTTTGTGAGTTTTTGTGATAAATGTTCTTGAGGAAAGTTGAGAGAGAGTTGAGAGAATTTGGTATTTGATTTGTTAGATTGGAAATTATGAGTTTTGTTGTGTTTGAAATTTAGATTTCAAAATATATAATCTTGGCTCCAAACTTTAATTTTCAGCTTGTTTTGTACACAATGCGAGATTGAACCACGAGCTCATGATAATTTGAGTGAAATCCTAACGTGCAACTTGAACAAAATTGTTAATGACGAAATTTGTGACGCGGCGCCGAAAGAATTGTTCCATTACAATAAAAATCTAGCAAGTTACGCTGCTCTGAACGGTGAGAAATTCAGTATTAAAATTTCACAGTGCAAATTTTTTCAGCTTATTTTGTGTAGTTCATGCGAACAAACCACAAGCTCATGTATTTCGGTGTAGAATCTCGATACGAACCCTGATGCAAAGATAAAATCAAGACGTATTTCTTGCCCAACAAACCATCCAAAAACGTCAAACCGGGCAAAATATATGAATTTCTAAATATCTGAAAAAACAACGATTTAGCACATTTTTTTCACTATAGTTTCACTATATATCTCCAGAGTATTCGCATATTCGGAGATCTTCTTCAATGAATTGGCTTCCGAACCAAACACAAAAATTGAAGGAAATAACAAGATGATTTATATTCTGAAAGAACTACTAAAATATGGTCTTCCTGTCAGAAGTTAAGAAATTTTAAGCATCCGAAAACCAACAAACCAACAAATCCACTGTATAACGCATTTCAAGTATTTTGTGCTTTTAAAAATCTTCCTCACAAAATTAGCCGTCGACTTGAACAGATGAATTGGATAAGACCTAAAGACAATTTTAATGACTAAAGAATCATTCCAAAACCATTTTCCGATCTCAAGTTATGAATTTCTAGGCTTAAAACGCACAATACTGAATTTTTGTCTATGCTGTCTCAAATCACTTGAAACACTTGACTTTTAGCGTAATTCAGAGCGTGTTGGAACACATGTGAGCTTAATATAATGATGACCTTATTGTTTGTTTATTGAATAGCTTGGAACACGTGCAGTGTGAATTAAAATGCGAAAATCCCTGAGTTCTGCTTCACAATGCTACTTAACGCAACAGTCAATTTTTGTAGATCTTTTTTCAAAGAAAACCCTGGATTCCAGCAATATAGACCCTATGAAATATATGTATGCATATGATGATAAAGTATAAGCCAATTAGGCTTAAAAATGAAGAGGGAAAATTTTGGGTTACAATAGAGTCCAACTTTACCATAATTGACAAGTATAAATAAAACATCTTACAAAGATAGACTTAACAAATCCTATCCCAGTGTTACACAATCAGCGCATTATAGTCATTAACTAAATAAACAAAGAAATAAAGAAAACATGGAAATGCATCTCAGCCATCCTCTAACACACATGAAACTAAGACTCCTCTACTTGAGTATCTGCAACTACTGAATAAACAACTGTGATACGGTGGTAGAACCGACTGTTAATACTGGTTTGTGTTTTTTGTTTGCAAATGTCGCGGTAAGCAAGAGTCACCACCGACTTTTCTTTTATCCAAAAGGAATGGGTGAAAAGAACAGAAAAAGGCCTTTTCTCGAGATTTCCGAGTAAGTGGGGTAGATTATGGATAGGGAAGGTGTTAGCACCCTTTCCATCCGTGGTTTTCCACGGGATCTTAGGTACTTGCTCATTTTTGAAATTGCTTGTGTTTGTGTGTTTGAAAAGCTTTGAAAAATGCCTTAGTGCGGCGATTCACTTTATGGTAACTCTTGTATCAGTCCTCAAGAGTGTGGTAAAGCGTTTTGAAAACTTTTGTTTGAAAAGTGTTTGAAAGTGTGTAAAAAGGATTGTTTGAGCAAGTACCTAATAGTTATCTACCTAATCGAAAGAAGACTGTTCTTTTCCTCCTATCCTTTAGACCGTGTTATCCTACTATTAGTGAGTAGGTAACCCTAGTCGTTGGATGTTGAGGGACTATCGAAAGGGACATAATGGTCATTGAAGGCAACATGTAAGGATACCTTAGCATTTCGAAGGGACTATCATCATAAGATCATTTCTCATAGTTAACTCGAGGGACGTTTAGGGACTATGATCTTTATGATGATTTTAAACCGAGGGTCTTTGCTAAGAGTATCCCTATGCTCGAGGGACATGAACATTTTTCCGAAGGAAACCAAGTGGAGTATACCCTAAGGGTGCACGTGTGAAAAAGTGTGCTTTTTTCAGATATTTTTATCTTTTATATTAGTGATCTATTGATTAATTACTCATACATGCCTAGGTTGCTAGCAATTTATATACAGGTATATAAAACAATATAAGAGAGGCCCTAAGTTATTCAGGCATCGATTGATCCAAGTATGAGGACCTAGGGGCCTATGGTGTGCCCGCTTGGAAATGAGGCATGGGATCTGCAATGAATTGTTAAGAAAAATAACATGTAGGAGGCAAGGATCGAACCCCTAACCTCCTACACATGCGCACTTTGAAATTCTATCCCTTTGCCACTGAGCCAATCATTCAATCGGTAACATAAACAAACAACATATATTATATATGATGAAAAGTCAGTGGCTGTAATAAAAATGCGCCAGAATTAAAACAGGCCATTCAGGTTTTGACACGCAGTCATCTTCTTTGTTGAGACTATCGTTTTAGCCTAAAGGCTTTACCTACAGACAACACTGTAACTATAAACCTGCATATCTCAAAAATCATGATTACACAATATAAATTCAAACCAAACATGCATATCAATTGGATTTGGTCTCGTGAGTACAATGGTACTCATCGTTTGTCCTGATTTTTCCTGGAATAAAAGAACCTAAAATAAAGCTTCACACCCTAGCAATTGCATTTAATCGAATATGCATCAAAACCTTTAATTAATCATGCTTATATGTTCTAAACAATCATACAAACATGAATATGCATTTAAAAACCATTGATCATGCATATATTTCAAAAACCAGTTTCAAGAAAAAGCGCAAACCGTGATACCTGTGATGATCGTTCCTGGAGGTGTTGATGTGAGAGAGTGGTCCAGAAAGCTTCCAAATATTCCTAGGAATGGATTGCAGTTCTCGAAACACCTTGAGTCTCCCTCTAAAGCAAAAATCGATCAACCCTTTTTGTCAGAATTTTGAGCAGTCTTGTGTGTGCTACACGGACAAAATTCTTCTTCTTTTGATCAGGGTTCGTTGTGTATATATAGTAGAATGAATTAGGTTAACAAATTTGAACTGAATCTTGAAGATTGAGTGAGAAAATATTTTATTTATCTTGCATCTTTTGTTTCTAAAATGGCCAAGTCTTTATTGTTTTGTTTTTCCACGCGTTTTCCTTGATTTTCCAACCTGCTTAATTCTTTATTTGATTGAGAAAACCTCCTTTCAATTATGGGCTTTCTGGATTGTTTTGGAATAAGTCCCAGCTTCATTTCTTCGAATTCTTTCCTTGCCATGCTTACTTCAATTCGAACTAATCAGGACTTTCCTCATTAGAACCTTGCTCTCCTTGATGGTTTTGACTTGAACTGTTCCAACTTCAGTACTAAGACTTCTTCGATTAGACCAACCTTTGCTTCGATTTCCTGCCATTTTGAAGAGAAGTCCCTGGTCGAACCAGCTCTTGTGGCATTGTGATCCAACATGGAAAGAATATGGCCAGGACATATTTTCAAAATTCCCTCTTGATGGCATCTTTCGAATGGCCTGGAGGGAGTCCTTCGAAGGGTCCTTTTCCAAGTATCAATCAAAGAATGTTTATTTGGATATCAAACAAAGAGTCCTTTGCTACTCCAATTGAAAGGCTTTGAACAATGCCCATAGAAAGGCTTGTCATGAGGCCAACCGAAAGGCCTTTTGCAGATGCCAATCAAAGGACGCTTTGTATATGGTAATCAAAGAGCATTATATAGTTGGCAATCGAAGGATGCTATATAGATGGAAATCAAAGAACATTTTGGAGATGTTAATCGAACAACACATAGTAGGTGCCAATCGAAAGGCACTTTGCAGTTGCCAATCGAAGAGCCTCATTAATAGTCCAATCGAAGGGGACTTGGAAACAGGCCAATCGAAGGAAACTTAGAAACATTATTTGAAAATTTTCCTTGTCTTCAGGCCAAGGTTTGTGACCACCTATGCAACAGGAAAATCTTGGAAAAATATGAGAGGGCAAATTTTAGGGTACAACAACTGCCCATGTTCAATCTTCTTAAACCTAGGGATGTAGATTGGCTAGTCTGCCTTTCGTGATCGAGAGGTGGAAGACGATTGAACACTAAAGTGCCCAGAAATTTGAACTCGTCTGAGATGATACTTGACTGTATAGATAGTATTGGGAATGGTTTTATAGATTCCATTTGGAAAAGATGACGGAAGATTGATGGAGAGTGGCATAAAGATGCCATCAGAATGTGACAGTGAGTCGCCGGGGATGGGCTTAATGATGCCATCCAGAACAATGGTGATTTCACGAGATATCCCTTTGTGGGAATTCCTGCTCTTGCTGTTAGAGAGGACTTCGCTGAGGAATGTTGGTATCTGTCTTGGAACATAGAGTTTTAGGAGCTTCAGTTGTCCGTTACTCTATTAGGGAGTCATCACTTGATTGAAGAGATAGAAGTGAACTTCTATCTGGTCGGGATCCAGGATTTACAGTGACTTTCTAAAGATAATAAGGCTAACTGTTATCTGGTCGTGCTCCAGGCTTTGCAGCAACTTACTGGGGGAGATGAGATTAAACTGTTATCTGATCAGGATCCAGGCTTCACAGTGTCTTGAATTATTGATTGACTATTATCCGGTTAGTTTCCGGGCTTCATAGCTTCTTAGTATCGATTTTACTGGACCAGAGAAAGGTCTTGGATTGTTTTCAGCTGGGATAGAAATCTTAGTATCGATTTGTCTAAACCAGAGAAAGGTCTTGGATTAAATTTAACTGGCATAGTAATCAGGATAATCTTAGTGTCGATTCAACTGATCCAGACGGAAGTCTTGATATATCTTCCACTAGAATGGCAATCAGAGAGATCTTAGTGTCGATCGGTCTGACCCAGGGAAAATCTTGGGTTAACTTTGACTGGCATAGTAATCAGGAGAATCTTAGTAGCGATTCAACTGACCCAGACGAAAGTCTTGGAATATCTTCTACTAGCATAGTAATCAGAGAGATCTTAGTGTCAATCTGGATGATCCAGAGAAAATATTAGGTTAACTTTGACTGGCATAGTAATCAGGAGAATCTTAGTAGCGATTCAATTGACCCAGACGAAAGTCTCGGGTTATCTTATACTAGAATAGTAATCAGAGATCTTAGTGTCGGCCTATCTGATCCAGGGAAAATCTTAGGTTAACTTTGACTGGCATAGTAATCAGGAGAATCATAGTAGCGATTCAACTGACCCAGACGAAAGTCTCGGAGTATCTTCCACTAGAGTAGTAATCAGAGAGATCTTAGTGTTGACCTGTCTGATCTAGGGAAAATCTTATGAGGGCATCTTTCACTGGAAAATCATGGAATAGCCCTTCGTTAGACATATCTTGTTGATTTGATCTTTTCCCTGAAAGGTAAAGAGTTAGTTGTATGCAATGTCATGATGTATGAAATGCACCGTGATTACATTCTAAGGATAAATGAGATTTAGTTGTATGCAATATGTACGTGCATGCCATGATGTATTATTATGGGATGTTATTGCAGTAACTTTAATTGGGGAAAATAATTCCCTGACTGTTGCTTAAGAGCATTAGGAAACTGAATTCTTCATTTCCGCTGGGGATGATAAATGAAAATGACTATGCTGGGGATTTACTCCTTTTTTTTTGCAACTATTATGCTGGGGAGCGACTCTGTCTGAGAATAACTCTGCGGGAGAATAGCTCTGTTCGCGAGAGGAGATGCTTTACTGGAAGATTTTGCCGATTAGGAGAAATAAACTTTACTCGGGGATAAACTTTCATAGTTGGAGAAATAAACTTTGTTGGGGATCGAACTTCCGTATTCATAGAAATAAACTCAGCTCGGGAGAAAGCTTTATACACCATTTGCGATTATAAAACTTGGCTGGGGAATATAGATATCAGCTTTCTGAAGGAACTTGGCTGGAGAAAGTAACTCCTTTTTGGGGAAGCAGAGATCCAAATTCTTTGGTTGCCTCTACTATATGGGGAACATAGACGTCACGGGGCGCATGTAGTGGTGACTTCGTCTCAAAACTGTCTCTGCCCCTGTACCTGTTGGAAGGTGTAACTGGCGGGAGCAACTGTCCTTCTGTTTCTTATGCAAATTTTTGTGAATTGCAATCATATTCAAATTCATATGTTAAGAATAAATCATTGGACGTTTTTGCAAAACAAAACAGAAAAAAGAAAAAAACAAATGGTTTTGTAAAAATGACTTGTATTAATTTATGAAGTCTGCCTATAACAGGCATTGTGTGCAAAGAGGCTGGCGTTCTAGTAGGAGAATGTTGCCGTGAGAGTGAATATTATACAAAATAGGATATAAAGAGAAGAAAACATATATGTGTAATAATCCCATTGAGTTTCAATTATGAAATTTCCCTTATGTCTTCGAGCGTCTCATCACTTTGCTACTTGTCCGAAGTTGACTGGATTGAACGATGCCATTTGAGCTTGATAGTTCATACTCAAGTCTGGTCGCATGGTGATCCAATGGGACATAGTCATACGCTTCAAATCCCTAAATTTTTCCGGGACCGCCCTTTCAGGTTTTTAGTCCACGGGGATACCATTTTTTGCCCAAGCCTCCTTTTCAGGTTTTCGACTTACCGGGTGTACGGATATTTTTATTTTCATCCCTAATTTTTTCCCGAACCTTTTGGTTTACCGGGATGCCCTTATTTTTTCCTAGGCCAGTCAACCTAGCGGGTCTTATTCATGTGTAGTATTTTTTCACTATGTCCGCATTAACAGGGTGAGGAAGGTCGTCACTATCCATGGTGGTCAGAATCATGGCTCCACCTTAATATAAGTCTTTGATCACAAACAGCCCTTCGTATGTGGGGGTCCATTTTCCCATGGGATCACCTTGCGGCAGTATGATGCGCTTAATCACTAGATCCCCGACTTGATATACTTGGCGTCTGACCTTTTTGTTGAAAGCCTTGATCATTCGTTTTTGTACCATTTGACCATGACAGACAACAGTAAGTCTTTTCTGATTAATCAGATTTAGTGATCAAGTCGATTCTGGATCCAATCATCTTCGTTCAAACCCGCATCCTTAATGATTCTCAGAGAAGTTATTTGGAACTCAATAGGCAGGATAGCCTCCATACCATATACCAGAGAGTAGGGTGTTGCCCTGTTGATGTTCACGCGGAGGTGCGATAACCATGAAGAGAAAATGGTAACATCTCATGCCAGTCTTTGTATGTCACCGTCATCTTCTGTATGATTTTCTTAATGTTTTTGTTAGCAGCCTCCACAGCGCCATTCATCTCCGGCCGGTAAGGGGGAGAATTGTGGTGCTGGATCTTGAACTGTTTATAGAGTTCGGTGATCATCGTATTATTGAGATTCGTACCATTGGCAGTGATGATTCTCTCCGACACACCGTACCTACAAACCAGGTTATACTTGATAAACCGTGCCACAACGTTCTTGGTAACAGTAGCAAAAGAGGCAGCTTCAACCCACTTCGTGAAGTAATCGATGGCCATCAGGATGAAGTGATGCCCATTGGAAGCGGTAGGTCTAATCTCTCCGATCATGTCAATTCCCCACATTACAAAGGGCCAGGGAGCCGTCAAGACGTTCAAAGGAACCGGAGGTACATGCACCTTATCAGCATAGATTTGGCATTTATGATAAGTTCGGGAATGTTGATAGTAGTCTGCTTCCATAGTGGACCAATAGTATCCTGTATGTATGATCTTTTTAGCCATGGTATATCCACTCGAATGGGTTCCGAAGGTACCTTCGTGTAAATCTGCCATAATCCTCTCTGCTTCGCTCTTGTAACGCACCAAAGTAAAGTAGCGTTGCGATTGCGGTTGTAGAGGATTCCATTATTGAGGAAGAACTTTGCGATGAACCTTCTCAAAAACTTCTTATCATTGACAGATTCCCCCTCGGGATACTCTTGAGCCTCGAGATACCTTTTTACTTCATGAAACCACGTTTTGTCTGCTACTCTTCAGTGTCAATCTCATAACAGTATGCTGGTTCATGCAACCTCTCAATAGTGATCCGAGGAGCCTCGTTGTCCCACTTGACCTTGAAAATAGATGACATGGTATCTAGCGCGTCAGCTAACTGATTCTCTTCTCGTGGAAAATGTTCAAAGGTGACCTCTTCAAAGTGTGGAAGCAATGACAGCACATGTTCTTTGTATGGGATGAGATTCGTGTGCTTCATATCCTACTCTCCTTTGATCTGACTTATCACCAAGGCTGAATCCCCGAAAATGCTCAAGAACTTGATCCTCAGGTCAATAGCAATTTTAGACCCATGATGCATGTTTCATACTCAACTATGTTGTTGGTACAGTTGAAACATAATTTGGCGGTGAAAGGAGTATGGCAGCCTTAAGGAGATATAATTACGGCCCAATTCCATTTTCGAGTGCATTCGAGCCTTCTTAAAAACCATAATCCACTGGGATCCTTCTTCAGGTCCTTCATCTGGTCCAGGTTCTTCATAGTCAGTCAGTAGCATAATATTCTCATTCGGGAACACAAAATTCATGGACTCGTAGTCGTCCACGGCCTAATGAGCCAAATGATCGGCTAGTACACTTCCCTTGATTGCTTTCTGGGTTGTGTATTGGATATCATATTCGGTCAAGATCATTTGCCATCATGCTATTCTTTCGGAGAGGGCGGGCTTCTCGAAGATGTACTTGATCGCATCCATTTTAGATATCAGCAAAGTAGTGTGGGTCAACATATAATGTCTCAGTCGGCGAGCAGCTCATGCCAAAGCACAGCAAGTTTTCTCGATCATTGAGTATCTTGTTTAACAGTCGGTAAACTTTTTTCTAAGATAGTATATTGCATGCTCTTTTCGACCAGACTCGTCATACTGCCCCAACAGATACCCTATTAAGTTATCTAACACTGTTAAGTACATTATCAAAGGTCTTCCTTCAATCAGAGGAATCAGAATTGGTGGTTCTTGAAGGTATTCCTTGATTCTTTCGAAGGCAGTCTGGCATTCGTCATTCCATTTTACCTCTTGATCTTTCGTCAGGAGCTTGAAGTTTGGCTCACAAGTAGCAGTTAAATAGGAAATGAACCTAGAAATGTAAATTAGTCGTCCCAAAAATCCTATGACCTCCTTCTCAGTGCGAGTAGCCGGCATCTCTTGTATAACATTTAGTTTTGTAGGGTCTACCTGAATGCCCTTGTCACTGACAATAAAACCTAACAGTTTACCAGACCTTACCCCGAAAGTGCACTTGTTTGGATTCAACCTCAGCTTGTATGTCTTCAACCTATCAAACAACTTTTGTAAATGATCAAGGTGCTATTCCTCAGTTTAAGACCTGGCTATCATGTCATCCACATATACCTCTATCTCATGTTGAATCATGTCATGAAATAAGGCGATCATGGCTCGCTGATAGGTTGCCCCGACATTCTTTAATCAAAACGGAATCACTTTGTGGTATAAAGTTCCCCATTGCGTGACGAAGGTTATCTTCTTCATATCCTCGGGTGCCATCTTGATATAATTGTAACCAGAGAAACCATCCATGAAGGAAAAGATCTTGTGCTGCGCGGTGTTGTCAACCAGAACATCGATATAGGGGAGCGGAAAGTCATCCTTGGGGCTAGCCCTGTTAAAATCTATGTAGTCCACACACATCCGTACCTTACCATCTTTTTTAGGCACCGGAACTACGTTGGTAACCCATTATGGGTAAGAGGTGACAGTCAAGAAACCAGCGTTGAACTGCTTCATAACCTCTGCTTTGATCTTCTCTGAAATTTCAGGGCGGATGCGATGGACCTTCTACTTTACCAGAGGGAAATCTTCTTTAGTTGGCGAATGGTGAACCACAATTTCCATATCCAGTCCCGACATGTCTTCATATGACCAGGCGAAGATCTCGACATAATTATGCAACATTTGCATCAACCGTTGTTTAACATTAAGCTCCAGATTTGTGCCGATCTTGACCTCTTTTATGTCTACCTCTGTGCCCAAATTTATTGTCTCAACTGGATCTTCGTGAGGCTGTATAGCCCTTTCTTCCTGCTGTAACAGTCTAGCAAGTTCACCAGGTACCTCACAATCTTCCTCACCTTCGTCCTCGGCTTGGTTGATCAGATTTTCGAAGTTATAACTGGCAATAGCAGACCTGTTATCAATGGGATCCATAGTGGATATGGATCTGTATTATGATACGTGAGTGTGTGTAAGAGCATAGTTGTATAGACAAAGTAAAAGTAGAAAAGAAAGACAAAGAGTGCAAAATTTATATGCATAAATGTCCAATGCTATAATGATGCCATATGAAAGTGAAACATGATAACCCTCACAAATAAACCGATGTGCCCCGGGTAAGACACATAGCCATAAAGTTATATTTTTTATTACATATCACAAAAACAAGAAAGACATTTACTTCTGAACAAAATTAATAGGTACAAAATATTTTTCTGTCCAGTTACTGAGTCCACCGTTGTTAGTAGGGAAGATCCAGCTTTCCATGTCATTTTTACCGTCTCTGTCTTCTACAGTGTTGACCCCATTATTGTTGATGCATAGGGGAGGTCTTCCAGCACGAGCACATCGAACAGCCCTTTGAGCCCCTGAAGAGAAACCCAAACCAAATTTATCAGACTTGTACGGAATATCAGGAAGCTGACCCCAAATGGTAGACTCACCTTCTTCGACAACCGCTTTTGCATCCTTGAGAGAAGCCATCTTCACGGGAGGTCTGGTGATCTTCGGCACATTGGTAACAGTTCCAGTTGTATCCAGAGTCTGAGGTACCTCTTCGAAATTTTGGCACAGAGTCTCGATGAACTCACCATCAATTTCCACATATCTGAAGGAATTCAGGTGACTGACCATGTATTCTTCTTCACCGTGTACAATGACAATTTTCCCTTTGGCTGGGTGTTGTACCCCAATTTTTGCCCCTAAGATTCCCCTATCATATCATGTCAACTTGATCATAACAAAATCACATTAGGGTTGGTTCTTCCTTTTTTTTCTATCTCATATCTTTAAGTTTGCTCTTGAAGAATCTCCAAGCACCTTAGTTGTGTATTTTGTATATGCGTTGATAATTAACCTCTAACCAAAATACAAAAAAAATATTTGTCTTTGTCTTTGCAAAATTATTTTTTGTAAGTACCAAGTCGAAGTATCCAACAAATAAGGTTTTCCGAAGGCATCTAGCATCAACCCATAGAAGCTTGTGTCGAAGTAGGCAGCTTGCATCAACCCACAGAGGCTTGTGTCGAACTCATGCAAATTGATTGATCTTGTATTGTATCGAAAGGCAGCTTGTATTGATCCACATAGGCTTATGTCGAACTCATGCAAGGTGGTTAATTATGTATTATGTCGAAAGGAAGCTTGTATTGATCCATAGAGGCTTGTGTCGAACTCATGCAAGATGGTTAATTCTGTATTGTGTCGAAAAGCAGCTTGTATTGATCCACAGAGGCTTGTGTCGAACTCATGCAAGGTGGTTAATTCTATATTGTGGCGAAAGACAGCATGCATCGACCCATAAAGTATGTATCGACTCATCGTGTTGTGTATAAATAGCATGTGTCGACACATGCATGTTATGTATCGACTCATCCTGTTTGTATAACTAGCATGTGTCGACACATACGTGCTATGTGTTGAATCATGCAGATTGTTTGATTCTATAATGTGTCGAATAGTAGCTTGTATCGACCCATAAAAGCTTGCTTCAACTCATGTTGTGTTATACAACTAGGATGTGTCGATGCATACAACTCTTGTGTCGACTCAAAGCAGCTAAACACATGTGATTTTTGAAAAAAGCAAGCAATTTCAAATCTGTCATCTTTTTGGCTCCAATTTTTCTGCATAATTTGAAAATTATATCATTAATTCAATTTTTGGCTCCAAGAATCAATTACCAAATTACCACTAATCTCAATCCTAAAACTCTATAAATAGAGACCTCATTTCATTCAAATCACAAGCTTTTGACAGCCAAACTCATCTTGCTAAAAAATCTCTCAATTCTCTCCATCTACCAAATTCACTCAAAGCACCATTTTCAAAAAGTTAGTAAGCTTTGCATTGAAGCTTACTAATCTTTGAGATAAACCTTCATACAAACATTTTTTATTCATCAACTCTCTACATCTCAGCTTTGGTAATTGATTCTTGTTGTTGAATTGAAGCAAATTCGGGAAGTTGATTGACAATTCTTTAATTCTACCTTTGGTAAGTTGGATCATCATCTTTCACAATGTGATCTCTTGTGGATTTCTGGTTTTGATTCATTGAGAACTGTTTTATGATTCCATTAGTTCTATTTTCTCATAATTTGATGGAATTTTCATGCTCAATTGGATCCATGATCATAGGGTGTGTGATGAAAAGTTGGAACAAAAATTTGATTCTTGAGATGTTGTTTACGACTGATTTTTAACAGGTTGCAATCAATTGTTGTAACATTGCAATTGTTTGTCACGGAAAGTTGATTTTAAAAAAACTGCACTGATGCAATTGGTAGTTATCGAAGCAGAACTGATTGTAACAGTGTCAAAGATACTTTTTCTTCCTTATTTTGGGGGTTGTTTTCGACTCAAATATTTTTCTACTCACTTCTTTGATGGTTGGTTTGGATTGTAATTTTAAATGTCCAATTTGTTTTTAAATTAAATGGACTTTGTGATGTAGATGAATTTGTATAAATGTTCATCAATTAAAATCTACCTAAGAGTGAATTATTTAATTCATTTTTGGTTCTTTTGATTAATGATATGTTTAGTGCTTTAATCCATCTAGAGGAGTGGTTGAATTTAAAGATGAAAGAATTTTGAAATGGTGATCCAAATTAGCTTATCATTCCCCTCCCTCTTCATCTTATCCCTTTCTTTTTTAATTGTGCTACATGTTAAAGGATGATGATCTCTATATCATTTATCCAAACATGAAGTACATAGATTTCTATTGACCGGACTCAAAATAGGTGCGACTTCTACATAAGTCCACTTACGATTGCTTAACATAGCGCTAAATTTTGTCCTGATTCGAATAAATGATCATTCGTGGCCCAAACTTATGATTGCAAGCCCAAGTATGTTAATTTTATCTCTTTGATCCAATAACCTTGAGATTCATTGTGTGGAGGCTTTGGTTTTACCAATCCTCTAATGGATCTACAACACGTTTGGTCAATGTGGATCACTTAAACATCGTTGATCATTAAATGTTACTTTTGAGGGTTCCAAAATGGATGATATACTTGACAAAGAGCAAATGCAACTTGTTGTATGGAGGCTTTGGTTCTACCAATCCTCTAATGAGTTCCAAATGCAAGTTTCAAGATGGTCATCCAACTAACCACTAATTACTAACAATTGACTTTACTTTATGGTTTTATTTTTTATGCTTTTATGTACCATTTACTTTTTGCATTTACATTTCATGCTATTTTCATCTTTTCTCACTTGAGAATTTACTTTTATGTCATTTTTATTTTGCTCACTTGAGCTTTTTCTTTTCCTTTTAAAGACATCTAACAATCAACATGAACCATAAAAAACATTAATGATACTTGGACTATTTGGTTACTATCCTTGGCATTATGGAGCATTGGACTTCTTGGACTTAGGATTAGAAACCTTGGCCTATCTTGGAGACCTTGTGATCTTTATTTGATATTTTGTCTGGAGTTCTTGAGGTTTACCTCAAGACATTGGGTTGTTTGTTTGTTTTGTGTGCAGGTTATTGTGATTACATACTTTGTTTGTAATCTGGAATTCACCTGTATACAGCCGTTACTCTGCCCAATTTTTGCGAAGACTTAATACACTTGAAGTTTGGTTCTCTCAAGAGGTCTAGTATCTTTGCTTTCTTGATTTCAATCCAAAGAATGGGAATTCTATATTGACTCATAATGTCAAGTATTGGCTTCTTGTTGGTTAGATGGTTCTTATCCCTAGCTTTTACCTTATGCTTTAGGATAGTCTCTTCATCTCCTCCCATCTTCTTTAATTTTAAAAATCTTCTCCCTCCTTTTAAAAACTCTTCTTATTTATAAACTTGAAAACCTTTCATAATAAACTTGGACTTAGGTCCATGCATTTTTAGAACATTTTCATAAATAAACTTTAATCAATTTAATAATACCTTGACATTTTTTGTGAGAAGACTAAAAGTCAATCAATCTCATTTCAAACCATTTTGCCACTTTGGCTTTTATCTTTAAACTTTTCTTAAAAAGATTAGACTCTTGTCAATGCTTGTAGTGATGCAAACAACTATACTTCTACAATATGTAGTGAAGTGAGATATTTTCCACTTGGGTGTTGAGTGAGGCATTGTTGATTTTAAAATCTAAGCCATATCCTCCACTTTGAGATGATGCAAATTCTCCTTTCTTATGATTGTGGGTAGTAAGTATGTTTTCCACACGGACAATGACGATGATGTCTTATCTCATAAAATTAACCAACACACTTGTCTTTTTAATTTTTAAAAGAAGAACTATGTGTACCCTGATCCCCTATTGCACGAAAGGTGGTACGTAGACACTAAAGGTTCACAACTGCGGCGGGTGCAAAAAAATTATAAAAATATTTCTTTTCTCACCTCCACCATCCATTTTATATACAACACATTTTTATAGCCAAAATATACAGATTTTACAAAGAGGTTCCTGCGGAGTACCGTAGATGTTTAGGGTGCTAATTCCTTCCCTTTGCATAACCAACCCCCTTACCTTGAATCTTTCCCCCTTTTTTGGGTTATTCGCTCTTTTCCCATTCCTTTGGAAACAATAAAGCACGGTGGCAATTTTTATTTTGATTTGTATAATGTCTAGTCAATCTAATGGCTAAGTCTTGAAAATTTCTATCGCTACAGAAAAATAGCGACTTCACTGGGGAAAGATTGACCACTTTCTGGTCCATCCCTAAGTGGGTTGAGCCTACCTTTGTTTATATCTGTATATGTGTTATTGTGTTTATGTGTTATATTTTGTATATATTTTTGTCTGGATTTTCCGGGTTTACAGGGTGCTTGGTGGTTTCTCATAAGTCCTATACCCGGACATAGGAAAACATTAAGATAGGACGGGCAGTATAGTCATGTTAACTTTGAGGGATTAGTCCCAAAAAAGGAGGCATGAGATCCCCCACTCAGTGGAGGCCCCTTTGACTGCAGTGTCGTTTATTGAGTAAACAGGAAGACGTACTTCTTTCGACCTGGGAGCCTGCTGAAGCTGAGGACCGTAGAATACCAAACCCATCTTGGCCTTTTTGGTGTAGTGCGAAAGCTATGATGGAGTAATCCAGAAATAGTTGTCACGTGATACTACGCTCTGGCGAGTCTTTCTTGAGAATATTACTAATTACCGAGTTAATCGGGAAGTTGGTAATGTCCGAAGGAAGGATGTAGACTCTGGGAACCTCTTAGAACCTTGTTCGGCAGGTGATAACTTTTTAGACCAATACCTTATGGGTAGTACCTTCAACCTCATGCTGATGATGTTTAAACTATGAACCCTATATGTGTGATCTTGTATGTGATTGTTGCATCATGCATCCATGCACTCATAAGCATCTTTTGAAGAAAACAATATTTCAAGGGATTTAAAGGTTGACTATTTGTGAATATCTCAGGTACTTTTAAACCATGGATTCTGGAAAGAGAAAGACCTGGAAATAAAGTTTCAAGGATCCCAAGATAGATGAGTTGGTCAGTCTAATTCCCGAGATCGAGTGTTTTGCAAACTTTCAGGAGAAGTATGGATCCATTATTCCTCTCATGAAGTTTAAGATGAAGGATGGTATTCTCTCAACTTTGGTCCAGTTCTATGATCCGGTGTATCACTGCTTTACTTTTCCCGATTATCAGTTGATGCCAACACTGGAAGAGTATTCCTATCTATTGTATTTACCTGTTACCGATCGTGTTCCTTTTACTGGTTTGGAGGGTGAGCCAAAACCACATGAGATTGCTGCTTTGATTCATCTGGGGAAGTCTGAGGTGGAAGCCCATATGACACTCAAAGGAGGGATTAGAGGATTACCAGCTCAGTTCTTATTGGAAAAAGCTCGTTACTTTTCCAGGATGAAGAGTACGGTTGCTTTTGAGGCCATCTTTGCTTTACTCGCCTATGGATTATTCTTATTTCCTAATGTGGACAAGTTTGACGACATTAACGCAATCAGGATTTTCATGATTGAAAACCCGGTTCCTACACTGTTGGGTGATGCTTATTACTCTATTCATCTTCGAAGTTCCTATCATGGGGGAATGATTATCTGTTGCACGCCTTTGTTGTACCTGCGGTTTATCTCTCATATGCCTCAGTCTGATGCTTTTTGGGATGTCAAGAAGGAACCCCGTTGGGCTCATAAGATCATGGCACTTACTCACTCGGATATTGATTGGTATCATCGAGCTTACCAGGATGGGGAGATTATTGATAGTTGTGGTAGTTTCCCCAATGTGCCTCTTCTTGGTACAAAGGGAGGAATTAACTATTACCCTTTTCTCGCACAGCGACAGCTTGGTTACACGATGAGGGATAAACCAAATAGTATTCATTTGAGTAGATTCTTTCTGAAGGAAGGAGAAGACCACAGGGAAGATAGGGAGCAGATTGCAAAGGCCTGGCGTCACATTCATAAGAAGAGTAGGAAGGATTTTGGACCTAGGGGTGCTGTTTCTTTAGAGCCATATCTTCAGTGGGTCCGATCGAGAGCCATTCAATTGAATATGCCGTATACTCGGGAGACACCCATGCCTGATTTGTTTGTGAAGACCACTTCTCCCTTATTAGATGATCTAGAAGAGCTGCAACTTGCTTTGATTAGGATGCAACAGGAAATGGATGCTTGGAAGAACAAGTTCCAGACTTTAGAGAGTTCCTACAGAGCAGACCTGAAGGAGAAAGATGATTTGATCGAGATCCTTAAGAGTCGAGCGATGGAGTCTATTGAGAGGCAAGGGGATTTATTTTCTCCTAAGCCTCAAACAGGTGTTGATTACTCACTTCCTGCTTCAGATGATTGGAAGGAGGTTGCCATCAAACATGTGGAAGAAAACTAGAGGTTGAGGGCTCAGATTGCCAGGCTCACAGGGAAGCGCCAGCGTACAGATTGATCTCCATTAGTTCCTCTTCTCAGGATTTTAGATTATATTTTCATCTTGTACTTGGGATCATTGAAACTTGTAACCCATTTTGAAGTTATTATAATAAAAAATTTCAGTATTTCAAAAGCTTTATTACTTGGATGTTTGTAATATGTTTA
Source organism: Vicia faba (assembly GCA_948472305.1). Lineage (NCBI taxonomy): Eukaryota > Viridiplantae > Streptophyta > Magnoliopsida > Fabales > Fabaceae > Vicia > Vicia faba. The sequence continues at coordinate 1,039,873,309 of OX451737.1, forward strand.
TAAATCTTAAATCCCTTGAAATATTAAATGATAAAGTAAAAAATAAATCATGTGAATTGCATATCATACATCATATTGCTCACATTTCTTGCATTTATCTAGGTACCTTACCCAGCTTCTTTACTTCACTCAGCAAGTTGACTCATCACTACAACACTCGGGCTAATTTCAAAAAGAAGATGGACAACTTAGAACAGGAGAATCGCGAGCTGCGCGAAGAAGTTTCTGCTTTGAAGGCTGGCATGGCCAACTTGACTAATCTGATGGAAGCTCTGGTGGTTGCTCAGAATCAGCCACCGAGTGTTCAACCTCAACCAACAAGGGCAAATGCTAAAGTTCCTACTGTTCATGTATCCGCTACTCCGGTTGTTGTTCAAAACCGTATGCCTCGAGGTTATCCATGGGGAATGCCAGAGAATTTTGCACCTGAAGGTTTCAATCTTGGCCCTCAAGATGCTCCAGTTGTTCAAAATGTTGTTACTCCTGCACCTCCTATGGTGCATATTGTTCCTGCTGCTCCTCCTGCTGTTCCTGCTGCCGCCGAGTGAAGACTTGGGTCTTTATGACAGAATGGATGATTTCCAAGAGCAGTTTGATAGAATGCAGAGAGAGATGAAGGATATTAGGGGAAAAGAGTTATTTGGGAATAATGTGAATGAGTTGTGTTTCGTCCCGCATGTTAAAGTGCCTGCTAAGTTCAAGGTCCCGGAACTTGATAAGTACAAGGGAATCACTTGCCCTCGTGCTCATTTGGTGATATACGTGAGGAGAATGTCTACCCACACCGATGATCAGCGTCTGCTGATTCACTTTTTCCAGGATAGTCTGACTGGCGCAGCGTTGAAATGGTACATGATTTTAGACAACGCCAACATCCATACTTTTAATGATTTGGGAGATGCATTCATTAAACAATACAAGTACAATGTGGACATGGCACCTGACTGTGACCAGCTTAGGGCCATGGTTCAGAAAGACAGAGAATCGTTCAAAGAGTACGCATAGAGATGGTGCGAAGTAGCTGCACAAGTGATTCCTCCCATGGAGGAGAAAGAAATGACTAAGATTTTTCTGAAAACGCTAGGCGCTTTCTACTACGAAAGAATGGTACCAAGTTCCCCAAGTGATTTTACAGAGATGGTAGGAATGGGTGTCCGCCTAGAAGAGGCAGTGAGAGAAGGCCATTTGACGAAGTGTGAAGGATATGGAGGTGTGAAGAAGCAATCTTATGGGCTTACCAAGATCAAAGAGGGGGATATAAATGCTGTTATGCAAGAGAGAAGGGTAAACGCTCCTAGAAAGAATTATCAGCATCATTAGCAAGTCGCCTCAGTTACTCCTGTTATGAATGTCGCTCCAACTACCGTTGCTTATCAGAAACCATCCCAATAGGGGAATTAAGGGTATAATCAGAGAAGGGAGAACTATAATCCTATTCCCATGAGCTATGCAGAGCTACTACAAACATTGATTCAGAAGAAGTTGGTCCAGACACGACCACCTCCCACCATACCATCACCATTGCCTTGGTATTATAAAGCAGACCAGAGGTGTGCCTTTCATCAGGGAGCACCAGGGCATAGTGTTGAGAATTGTTATCCTTTGAGGACTGAAGTGCAAAGGTTGGTGAAGTCTGGAATTTTATCTTTCAAAGACGTGGGACCTAATGTGAAAGACAATCCTCTACCCAAGCACGGGGGAGTGAATGCTGTAAATATGGTGGCCTGCTTTCCAGGAGACTTTCGAATTTTTGACATTAATTTGGTTAGAGGAGATTTGGTGAAGATGCACGCAGACCTCTGTGAATTCAATTATTATACGCATGACCACGCCAGTTGTGCTATTTGCAGTACACATATACAGGGTTGCGAGAATATAAAGGCTGATTTACAGGTGATGGATGAAGGTCTAATTCATATAATCAGGCCTAGGGCAGAATATGAAGAGGAAGTGAATATGGTTTCTGGATGTCCGGGTGAATTCATAATTTTTGTGTGGATCATTTGAATGAGGATCTAGTGCAGTTGCATGCTACTTTCTGTCGTACTGCTGGTCAGGTGGAACACCAATATGGATCTTGCATAGTTTGTTGTTGAAACCCCCAAGGATGTTCTATTGTGAGGGAAGGTGTTCAGTTGCTGTTAGACAATGGAACTATCAAGATCACAGGTCAGAGAGATGATTATCACGAGATTGATATGGTTGAAGTTTATTTGATGGAAGAAGAGTCAGAGGAAGAGTATGCCTCCGTAGATGAGTATTTCTCTTTAGACGAAGATTTGTTTGCCGAAAATGACTTTTTGATGGATGATTGTGTTGAGGAAGGGGTAAACGTCATTGTACCTTGTTTTGGTGCACCCACTCATCTTGAGGTGGAGTACCATAGCAAACCAGCTGTTACCCCATTGGTAATTAGTCTGCCAGGTCATGTTCCCTATGAATCAGACAAGGTTGTGCCTTACAAATACAACGCTACAATCTTAGAAGATGGGGTGGAAGTTCCCATCCAGCCAATGTCAGATGTTGGAAATATAGCTGATAATAGCAGGGTGGCCCGTAGTGGTCGTGTGTTTGCGCCAGTTATTCGAAGAGATGTTGTTACTGGAAAGAAAATTGCTGAGGAAGATGAGCCTAAGAAGGCTACATGAGAGACTAGTGGAGCTACATTAGAGAAAGAAGTGGATGATATTTTAAAGATAATTAAGATGAGTGACTACAGAATTGTAGATCAGCTATTGCAGACTCCTTCAAAGATATATATCTTAGCTTTATTAGTGAATTCCCCTGCTCATAGAGAATCCCTTATGAGAGTACTAGACCAAGCTTTTGTGGAGAATGACATGCCATTAGATCAATTCAGCAGCGTAATTGGAAACATTATGTTATGTAACAATTTGAGTTTCTGCGATGATGAGTTACCAGATGAAGGGAGGAATGACAACCTGGCCCTCCACATATCTATGAACTGCAAGAATGATTCGCTGTCCAATGTGTTAATTGATAACGGATCCGCGTTGATGTTATACCGAGAAGTACCCTCATGAAGTTAAAGTATCAAGGAGCACTTATGCGCCCGAGTGGCATCATTGTGAAGGCTTTTGATGGGTCGAGGAAATCTGTCATCGGTGAAGTGGACTTGCCCATCCATGTAGGACCACATTTGTTCTTGGTAACCTTCCAGGTCATGGACATTATTCCCGCATATAGTTGTTTGCTAGGACGACCATGGATACACGAAGCAGGGGCTATCACTTCAACTCTGCATCAGAAGTTAAAGTTTGTGCGCAAAAGGAAGGTGGTGATCATAAATAGGGAGCAGGCGTTATTGATATCCCATCTATCTTCTTTCAGTATTGTAGAAGCGGATGAGGCTGCTGTTGGAACCCAGTTCCAAGCCCTATATATTAACAACATAAGGAGGAATGAGAATTCAGTGGTTTCGCTGAAGGACGCGAAGCAGGTTATGCGCAGTGGTCATAATGCAGTTTGGGGACAACTTGTGGATCCACCCGTGAATAAAAACAGAACTGGTTTGGGTTTCTCTTAGAAGAATGGAAAAGGCGGAAGTTTGAAGTCAAAGTCTTCTATGAACAGTTATCATGATGTTTTCTGCAGTGGAGGCTACCTCCATCCAATTGGTTCTGGAATTAATTTTGTTGAAGAGGATGAAGCAGAGCAGGAAGTGTCGAATTATGTGACGCATGGAGTCCGAGTTCAGAACTGGGTCACCATTGATGTTCCTTCTTGCATACATATTTCAAAGTAATTTGTTTTGTTAAATCTGTTTCTTTCTTTTGAAAAGCTTTCACTCTGCCCAAGGTGAAAGTATTGTATGGGCTTATCTGTTTGCTTTGATTTTTAAGATCATTAATAAAGGTTGTCTTTGCTTCCAAAAAAAATGTCTTTATTTTATGCTTTTTCTTGGGAAATGGTAATCAAATAAAAAAATATTTTCAAAATAAATAATAACTGAAATTTAATCTACATGATCATTTGTTATATGTGTCAGTCTCTAAAAGCAATCATAAATCACATGTGCAGATTAATTAAAAAATCCGTTGAATACAATGACCCTGCACCCTCTCCCAACTTTAAATGTCCTGTGTATGGAGATGAAGAAGAAGATTATGATGAGATTCCAGAAGAGGTCTCACGGTTGCTTGAGCACGAGGAAAATACCATTCAGCCATATAAGGAGCCTTTGGAAGTGATTAGTGTGGGTTCAGAAGAAGATCCGAAGGAAGTTAAGATTGGAGCATCGTTACATCCTAATGTGAAGAGTGGGTTGATTGAGTTGTTGAAAGAGTATATGGATATTTTTGCTTGGTCTTATCAAGATATTCCTGGTATAGATACAGACATTGTCGAGCATCATTTGCCGTAGAAGCCAGAGTTTCCCCCAATTAAACAAAAGTTGAGAAGAACCCACCCAGATATGGCAGTAAAGATCAAAGAGGAGGTCATAAAACAGATTAATGTTGGTTTTCTTGTGACGTCAGTGTATCCTCAATGTATTGCCAATATTGTCCCAGTACCGAAAAAAGACGGAAAACTCCGCATGTGCGTAGATTACAGAGATCTAAATAAAGCTAGTCCGAAAGATGATTTTCCATTGCCTCACATTGACATGTTAGTGGACAGCACAACAAAATTCAAGTTATTCTCGTTCATGGACGGATTTTCCGGGTATAATCAAATAAGAATGGCTCTAGAGGACATGGAAAAAACAACGTTTATCACACCCTGGGGAACATTCTATTACAGAGTGATGCCCTTCGGGTTGAAGAACGCTGGTGCAACGTACCAGAGGGCTATGACAACCATATTCCATGATCTGATGCACAAGGAAATTGAAGTATATGTTGATGATATGATTGCCAAATCCCAAACTGAAGAAGGGCATATAAAAGATTTGTTGAAGTTGTTTTAGCGTTTGAGGAAATATCGTCTCCGCTTGAATCCAAATAAATGCACCTTCGGAGTTAGATCGGGGAAATTGTTGGATTTTATTGTTAGCCAGAAAGGAATTGAAGTTGACCCTGATAAAGTCAAAGAAATTCAAGAAATGCCAGCACCAATAACTGAAAAGCAAGTCAGGGGTTTACTCGGGCGTTTGAATTATATTTCCAAATTCATTTCCCACATGACTACAAAGTGTGAACCGATCTTTAAGTTGTTAAAGAAAGATCAAGGTTGTGTGTGGACAGATGACTGCCAAAGGGAATTTGAGAGTATTAAAGAGTATCTGCTTGAACCTCCTATATTGCTCCCTCCCTTAGAAGGAAGACCTTTGATTATGTATCTAATAGTGTTAGATAAATCAATGGGTTATATTCTGGGACAACAGGATGAAACAGGGAAGAAAGAGTTCGCCATTTATTATCTCAGCAAAAAGTTCACTGATTGTGAGTCGCGGTATTCCACGCTAGAAAAAACGTGTTGTGCTTTGGCCTGGGCGGCAAAGCGTTTGCGACAGTATATGTTGAATCATACCACTTGGTTGATCTCCAAAATGGATCCAATCAAGTACATTTTTGAGAAGCCTGCTCTTATGGGAGAATTTCCCGCTGGCAGATGTTGTTATCTGAAAATGATATTGAGTACCTCACTCAAAAAGCTATTAAAAGTAGTGTGTTGGAAAATTACCTTGCTCACCAGCCGGTGGAAGATCATCAGCTTGCAGAATTTGAATTCCCCGATGAGGATGTAATGTTCCTGAAAGTGAAAGATTGTAATGAACCATTGCCTGAGGAAGGCCCTGACCATTAATCTCGTTGGAGTATGATATTTGATGGAGCGGTGAATGCTTATGGTAAAGGAATTGGTGCTGTGATTGTCACTCCTCATGGATCGCACATTCCTTTTATTGCAAAGTTAACATTTGATTGCACTAATAATATGGCAGAATATGAGGCTTGCATCATGGGTCTTGAGGAAGCTATTGATCTCAGAATCAAAATTCTAGATGTGTATGGTGATTCAGCTTTGGTAATAAATCAGATTAAAGGAGAATGGGATACTCGTCACCCTGGCTTGATCCCTTACGAAGATTATGCTAGAAGATTACTACCCTTATTCAATAAATTTGAATTCTATCAAATTCCCAGAGATGAAAATCAAATGGCGGATGCTCTGGAAACTCTGGCTTCCATGTACCAAGTGAATACTTGGAAAGATATACCCCGTATTACAATTTGAAGGCTGGATAGGCCCGCTCATGTGTTTATGACAGAGGAGGTAGCTGATAAAAAACCTTGGTATTATGATATCCAACATTTTCTTCAGACTCAGGAATACCCGATTGGTGCGTCGAGGAAAGATAGAAAGACACTGAGAAGATTGGTAGGTAGTTTCTTCCTCAGTGAAAATGTGTTATACAAGAGAAAATATGACATGATCTTGCTCATATGCGTGGATAGACACGAAGCATACATGTTGATGCATGAGATTCATGAAGGTTCATTTGGCACTCATGCTAATGGGCATTCAATGGCTAAAAAGATGCTAAGGGCAGGTTATTATTGGTTGACAATGGAATCTTATTGTTACAAATTTGCAAAGAAGTGGCATAAATGCCAGGTTTATGCAGACAAGGTTCATGTGCCTCTGACATATCTCAATGTGATTTTCTCCCCATGGACTTTCTCTATGTGGGGTATTGACATGATCGAGATGATAGAACCCAAAGCTTCGAATGGACACCTTTTCATCTTGGTAGCAATTGACTACTTCACCAAATGGGTAGAGGCTGCTTCTTATGCCAATGTTACCAAATAGGTGGTTGTGCGTTTCATCAAAAACAATCTTATATGCCGGTATGCTGTGCCGAGTAGAATCATCACTGACAATGGCTCGAATTTAAACAACAAGATGATGACAGAACTGTGTGCAGAATTCAAGATTTTCCATCACAATTCGTCTCCATACAGGCCAAAGATGAATGGGGTTGTTGAAGCTGCTAATAAGAATATCAAGAGAATTAACCAGAAAATGGTTGTTACTTATAAGGATTGGAATGAAATACTCCATTTTTCTCTGCATGAATATCGGACATATGTCCGCACTTCAACAGGAGCAACCCCGTTCTCCCTGGTATATGGATGGAAGTTGTACTCCCTGTTGAGATAGAGATTCCCTCGTTGCGTGTGATAATGGAAGCCAAGTTGACAGAGGTTGAATGGGTCCAAAACAGGTTTGACCAATTAAATTTGATTGAAGAGAAGAGAATGACAGCTTTGTGTCATGGGAAGTTATATCAGAAAAGAATGAAGAAAGCATTTGATAAAAAGGTCAAACCTCGTGAATTCATAGATGGTGACCTCGTGCTCAGGAAGATCATGTCTTTTAACACTGATTCTAGGGGCAAGTGGACTCCCAATTTTGAAGGCCCGTATGTTGTCAAGAAAGCCTTCTCTGGTGGTGCATTAATTCTTGAAACTATGGGTGGCGAGGAGTTCCCATATCCCATGAATGCTGACGCAGTCAAGAAATACTTCTCCTAAAGAAATAAAAGAATAGCTCGCTAAGTTGCGAACCTGAAAGGACGGCTTAGGCAAAAAGGAGCGTCTCGGTAGGCTGAAAACCCGAAAGGGCGGTCTAGGCAAAAATTAGAGACATAAACTGAATAAATTTCCCGCTAAGCTGAAAACCCGCAAGGGCAGTGTTGTACCCCAAAATTTGCCCTCTCATTTCATCAGTATTTTCTCATCACAAGGCCCTTGGAGCTCAAGATCAAGTTAGGGTTTACTTTGCTCAAGGCCCCTCCTTGCACTGCTGACCCAAATTATCATTTGAGTTTGCACAGAGATGTTTTGACTTAAAATGCCCAAAGTAACTTTCATGCTTCATGTTGGACTCACAAGTTTATCCATACCAAGTTTCAAGCCTTCATTCCAATCTTTGCCCAGTCAATTGGATAATTGACCTAGAAATCAGCTGTATTGGGGAAAAAGTCAACTATGGTCAATTGACAGTCAAACCTCATGAAATTTGACCCTCATCAACATTATGAACTCATATGAACCATTTGGTCAAGTTTGGATCACAATTCCACAAGAAATTTGATCAGATCACCAAAAGGGCAAAATGGTCATTTTTAGGGTTTTGACTGCACAAAGGCAATTTTTGATTGTTTGACCTGGCCAATGGCAAACCAAGCTCACATATGGACTCAAGGATTAAATGGCATGGTCTTGACACATTCAACAAGCTCAAAAAGTCCCAAATGCACAAGATTGACAGATGAATTTTCCAATCAACAGATCAAAATTTGACTGTATACTGAAAAGTCAAACTTTGACTTTTTGGTCAAAATCAAGTGTCAAGATTCATTTTTCATCAAAACATGTCAAATTATGAAACTTGTTCATCAAGAAACCAAAAATTACAAATTAGGGTTTGAAATGAAGAAATTTCATAACTTAGAAATTTTCTAAGTTATGGAATTTCCTAATTTTTTCCTAACTTTGTCCCATTTTTTCATCAAGATAAATTTGGATTCAAACAAAACTCAAAACATTAAAGTTATATTCCATTGCAAAATCTACAACTTTGATTCACAAAGTTTCCTCAAAAGAAGCTTGTAGCTCAAGTTATGATATTTGGAATAAGGGTGCAAAACATTGTTAACTTAGAAATTTTTTTGAGCTATTTTAGGAAGGATTTTTGCCTAACTTCATGGCCACTTTTCACATGCTTCCACTTGGAATTTCAACTTGCATTACAAATATGGATTGTAGTATACATTCCAAGCTTTCCAAATTGTCCTAGAACTCATCAAACACCCTTGTGGTTAGGGAGATTCGAATTTGTCAAGATGGGCAAAAGTCACTTTGTTCATGAGCCAATTTCATGTTCATAACTTTGCATTTTCAAACTCAGCTTGCACAAACTAGATTACAGGCCTTTTATCTCATCCACATCAATAATTTAATGCCAATCCTTTGTGTTCAAGCCTTATTTTGTGTGTTTAACCATTACATACAAGATTAAGCCATATTTGGAAAAAGCATTTTAGCCATTCTTGTAAAGAAGCACTTTATGTCAAGTTCACAATCTAAGAGGTACAGGCCATATCTTTTGGGCACAAGATTATGGACATATCCCACTGATCAAGAACCAAATTAGCAGCATGCTTGAGGGGCCTGTATTAGCCTACAATCTAACTTGACAACTCTTGCTTAGATAAGAAGAAAACTTGCATTTTGTAACATAAGACACATTCCTGCAAGAACCAACTAAAACAAACTTTGTCCACACATTGCATACTCCCTAACCAACCTAGAACACGAGCCCTTAACCCTCAATACCTCCTCATCCATCAAAGCCCATTTTTTCTGCAAAACAGAGTCCCTGTTGCAGATTGACTTGGCCAGTTCATTTCCCTCGTGCGTTTTCATCCAAACCAGTTCAAACACATCCTACATCATCCATACAAACTATCCCAAGCCCTAGTTACAGACTGTAACACCCCTAACCAAGTTTGCCATTTTTATTTTTTCAGTTGTGCAGGTTGAGTTACATAGCTCGATTCAGTTAGTTTCAAAGCAAGCTAAAGGTTGGAAGAGCATCCTTGGACCTCAAGCAAGCTATACAAGTCCTCAAACTTCATTGAAAGTACCTCCATTGTTGTGCACGACTCAAACTGAACAGGTAAAAGTTTGAACTTCTATCTCTCAATCCAGGCATATCTAGGCTTAGGTTTGTGAAGAAATTGTGTCCTACTCATGGCCCTGAAGCTACCCATATCATTACTTTTCATTTATGTTGTGTGTACTGAGAGAATTTGGAACCTGAACATTAGAAAAAAGCTAGGTCAGGAATTGGGGGAGGAGAAATTCTCTCTCATTTCTGAGAGTTAGAACAACTTCTTTATATGTTTAGAATCGTGACATGATGCTCTATAACATTGTTGTTGTAAGTTTTTGTTGAAAGTCAAAGGATAAAGAGATAGCAGGGATGGACAAAAACGCGCGTTTTTGTGTTTGAAACTGGCTGGAGGTTGAAGACAACTCCCTTTGGGCTGGGCCTGGCTTATTTTCTGTTTGCACCACTATTTCTCACTTACACCCCCTTGGCCCATTGTGTGTTTTTTAATTATTTTTGACTTTTTATTTTTTCTTCTGACTTATTATTTTTTGTCAAAACATAAAAAATATTAAAAATATTTTTTCAACCATTTTTGCATTTTATTTGGATTTTATTTGTTTTATTTGAACTTGTACATATAAATAAATATAATACTTTTATTTAAAACCTTAAAAATAATGTGAAAATATATACTTTTAGTTATTATTTTTATTTGCATTTTGTGAAAACATTTTCTAAAAAATATACTTTTTTTTGTAAATAATAAATATTTTTATTTTTGTGCATATTTAATATATTTTAATACATAATATAAATACTTATATTTATTAGGATATTTAGGATAAAAATACAAAAAATAATACATTTTTATTTTTATTAATACTTGACCTCAAAAATTACTTTTTCATAATATACTTCTCTTTTATTTATTTTTGTATATAATTAATAAATATTGTACATAATATAAATAATAAATACTATTTATTTACAAAAATTAGGGTTTTGCCCTAAACCATGAAAATATCAAAAAAAACAAATAAATACCTAATTTGGCCTTAAGTAAACATCTTTCACACTTGTAAATAATTACATGCACTTACACAAATACAATACACATTTGCTTATCTTTTATTCTTGTACATTTGATACATTTTACATTGCGATTGATTCGATTTGGTTGTAAATATTTGGACACTACTCTCCTAATAAGTCTCATCCCCATTTGAACATTTGTACCCCCATCCCCATGATTATTCTGTAATAATTTAGGACTTTAAATTCCGCATTTTAAAGCTTTCTAAATATGCCATGATAGACTTAGGGTTTGTATGCAAAAAATCAAATAACAAATAGCTTGACCTAATTCAAAGACAGTAAAGCATGAAAATGGACAACACCAATCACACTTGCACCCCTAGGGTTACTCCACTTGTTGCCTTCAATAATGGGCCATGTTGCATGTTGAGTTTCTTTGGCAAAACAAAACAATTCAAATGATCATAGTCCCTCGGTGACGCTTTCGAAAGTTGCCTAAAAATGATCAAGTCCCTTAAAGGAAAAATTGCCAAAGACACTTGGCACCATTGCAATCATGGTCTAAAACGATGACCCGCGCCCGTCCCGTTAACATCCTAACACAAGATTGTCAACCAAATGCAATGGTGGAACAATACTGTTAAAAGGGTTAAAACATAGGAAAGATCTTTGAGAAATTTAGAGTAGATAGCTCTTGGTTACTTGATCAACTTGCAAAACAATCCTTGCCATTTTTCAAAACACACTTCACTAACACTATTTCCAAACAACTTTCAAAACATTTGAAACATCTTTTCGAAAAGATACACACCTTTGTATATACTCAAACACGAGTCATTACAATGGTTGCCCAGACAAGGCCTCTTTTTCAAAACATTTTCAAAACACACACACACACACCACCATTTCAAGCAATTGAAAATCAAAGGCAAGTGATCTAAACAAGTAACTAAGAGCACATGGATAACCATGGATTAAAAGGGTGCTAATACCTTCCCTTTTCATAATCTAACCCCCGAACCCACAAAAAATCTCAAAAGGTTTTACCTGTGCTTTTTAACCTTTCCTTTAGGATAAAATAAAAAGTCGGTGGTGACTCTTGCTAAACCGAACAAGTGCGAATACAAACGCAAAACCTCAAGTAAGTTCTCCCACCGTATCAAAGAACTGGAGACTCTGCTGGGGATATTGACTTAAAAGTGGGGTTTACCTTAGGGTTTAGATCACCTTTACATACTTGCTTTGATTGCCTTGATTACTTTACTTTTTGGGTCCTTGTTTGGGTTTGTTGTAAATCCTACACCCGGATTTGGGGCACCTTTTTAGGTAAATAGCAATAAAACTGTGAGGGAACTGAGTGGGGTATACCGACACGGTTGAAGCAGTAAGCTATGTTAGTGTGACATATTTGTGAGTACTGGTAACCCTTAAGTTCAATCAAGGAGAGTACGGAGCCGCTGAGCGATGTCGTGAAGCACTAACGAACTCTTAGAACCTTAATTGACCATATTAGCCTTTTTAGGGGTAGTGAGATGACCGACTTTGGTGTAGTCCGAAGTTGGTAGATACTCGATACTACACTCATTGAGGGTTGTTTCTTGTAATATTTTGGTCGCCAGTTAAGTGGCTAAACCAAAACAATGAACACATAAAACAATCCGATGATATTGAGCTCCTTAGAACCCGGTTTCTACTCTAGGACAGGATGAGCCAACTAACTTCAAGAGGGTACTTGCCTACAACCCCATGCAAGCCTAAACCTAAGGACTTGTTTGCTTTGTGTGAATACGATTGCCTGTATATACACTTACTTGCTTTTGCATACATGTACATAACATCATAACATCATACCATAGCATTTTCAATAACCATTTCAAGGATCTCGAGGGTTCTTTTGATGCAGGGTTACGTTGAACCAGACGCCTACCAAGGGGCCAGAGGTTTCTCCTCTAAGCAAATGCCATCAAAGATCAAGTGCAACAACTTGAATCAGGGGATATGACCCACTTGACATGGTGAGCTTGATTCTCGTGGAAAGACATCCACCGGTGCAAAGTTCTCCAATCAAAGATCGAAGTTCAACCTCTAACATTCTCTTGTGTTTACCCCAAGAGATCCTTGAAAGCATGCATCCTCATATCATGCATTGCATCATAACAGTTTTTCCTTTTTCAGGTTTCCTTACTCTCCTACTGTTTATTTCAGTAAGAGATGGCTCTAGAAAGGACTGTCAAGGATATCCAGGACCAGACTGCTCAGCTGCAGGAAATGTTCTTGAACCTGTCCCTGGGGCAAGAAGAAATGAAATCTCTCCTCACAAAGGGCTTTGTCCAGGAGACTTCAAACAATGCCAGGAGTGATCAGCTGGGGGAACTGCAGTTTGATTTGGCAACATTGAGGGTCCATGTGATGGGACAACTAGTGGGCCAGATGGCTCTCATCCAAGACTTGTCTCAAAGAAAGGAGGAACTCAGAGTTCTCGTCAACCAACTGCTTTAGAACAACCAACTGGGGAAAGCATCTGAGGTTGAAGAGTAAGTCACCACTCAACCCCCCTCCAAACAAGAAGACAGGGGGAAGGCTCCTCTGCTTGCTTCAGGGTCACAAGCCCAACAACAACCTCGCCAGTGTTAACAGGGTAATCGGCGTAATCAAAATACGTCGGGAAGACAGTTCACTGAGACTGACATACCGTCATCTCTAATACTGGAACGTTTGTTGGAGGTCAATCTGACTGATTTAAGGGATCCTATCTGGAAGCCCAATACCTCCGCTCCTAACTATCATCCCGATGCATTTTGTGTATACCACTCCTACAGCCCGGGACATGACATCGACGACTGTTGGGCCTTGAAGAACAAGATTCAAGATCTGATCGACATTGGAGTGCTGAGGTTCATGCCAGACGGAGAGTTGAAAATCTTCCGTTAAGGAGTTCTCCCCCTGAAGTGACAAAGCTCAAACTGAGAGACTTTTGCTTCATTTGAATTTTCAAAGTTGTAATGTCTTTTGTTATTTAAACAATTAACTGTTAATGTCAAACTCTGTTTCATTAATGCATTGCATATGTTTGTCTTGAATTCATCCATTCGTTTTCACTACTCTTATGCTTTCTTTATGATATTTGACTCTTGATAAAAAGCTGCAAGCCTGTAGAGGGAGGATGACGAAACAATACCATAATCTCATACAATATGCTTTTGAACATACCTTGCTGATGATGTACAGGCATTTCTTTCAATTACCAAACACTGGAGTTATAAGGAAGATAATCCCTAGTCAACCCCTTCGAGCCAGAGAAGTAGGAGTTTCCTGTTCTAAACAATCAAAACCTTTGGTATAAACCTGGGGCAGGGTAGTATCTCAGTTAATTCAAAAAATGCGCATTGAAGTCGCAAACTCTCAGTTCGTGACACAACGAACGACGCCAAAAAAAAGAAGACATTCCTTGGGAATCACAAGACAGTGATGGTTCCCTATCTCATAGGAAGTCAACCTCTCAAAAGTGAAAATCCCACTAAGCCAAAACCTATAAAGGAGGCTTAAGAAAGCTGGGGCATCCCGCTGACAGTAATTTCGAAAACAGGAACGGTCAGGCAAAAGTTAGGGATAACAAATCAAAATCAAAATAAAGAGGTCATTACAAATCCTCAACAACATGAAAAATGTTGCAAAGAAAAAAGGAGATGATGACTGTCTCCCAAATTCAGCTGGTGAACCATCACCCAAAAAGTCGTTCCAAACTCGAACAGAGTGCGACGCACAATTAACTGAGCTTAGGGTTAAAGAACATCACGAAGAGCGGGTGGGTACAAATATACTTTGAGCCTTTATCCTTTATTTCTTAAACCGTGAACCAAGCCACGTTACAACCCGTCAAAAGTCCTAATTGAAGCATGGGTTAGTTCGAAAGCATACTGTTACAAAAGGTATCCTGATTCCTGTAAGGCTTTGCTCTAAAATCTTGTGTTGATTTGTCTTATAAAAAGTTTTCTGCTAAAAAACGCATTTTTCCAAACTTCGAGACAAACATAAAACTTTGCATTGCTTGAATATCACTGTTTGCATTTGGCTATTTGTTTGACAGCGAAGAAATTCATACAGCAAATGTTCGGAGGAACGAAAACTCTCTCAGTGAACAAAAATCACTTCAAAAGGATGACACTTCCATTAACAAGTCTCCTATCAACAAAGGGGCATGACATGTCACCATCCAATTAACCTGGGGCAGTCCAGTCAAGGTTTCAACAGATCTTTCAAAGTTCAGTTAACCTGGGGCAGTCCAGTCAAGATTTCAACAAATCTCTCAAAATTTCAGTGAACTTGGGGCAAGTCTCCTTCATCACCACTTGGGGCATTCGAATGTCAAAAGTGTTCAACAATTCCTTCATCACCTGTTGGAAGATACGGTCCAGATATGCTCCAGACACGGTTGCATTCTGTCACCTTTCTTAAGTTCCGGATTAATACCTGTAGCAAGCCAGGAAAATATCTGTGGACGACTGATTGTGGATTAACACCTGTAACAAGCCAGGAAATCATCTATATGAAGAGATTGAAGATCAATACCTGAAACAAGCCAGGAAAACTATCTTTCTTTCTCAGGTCAGAGATCAACACCTTAAACCAGCCAGGACAGTATCTCCTTGACCAACCTTTCTTAAGTTTCAGATTAATACCTGTAACAAGCCAGGAAAATATCTGTGGACGACTGATTGTGGATCAACACCTGTAACAAGCCAGGAGATTATCTACATAAAGAGTCTCCTTCATCACCACTTGGGGCATTCGAATGTCAAAAGTGTTCAACAATTCCTTCATCACCTGTTCCAAGGTACAGTTTCAAATACGCTCCAAACACGGTAGCCATTCTGTCACTCATTCAGATCCTAGTTACAGTTTCAGATACACTCCAGACACGGAAGTCATTCTGCTACTCATACAGATCTCAACTCCAAGATACAGTTTCAGATACGCTCCAGACACGGTAGCCATTCTGTCACTCATTCAGATCCTAGTTACAGTTTCAGATACACTCCAGACACGGAAGTCATTCTGCTACTCATACAGATCTCAACTCCAAGATACAGTTTCAGATACACTCCAAACACGGTAGCCATTCTGTCACCCATTCAGATTCTAGTTACAGTTTCAGATACACTCCAGACACGGAAGTCATTCTGCTACTCATACAGATCTCAACCCCAAGATACAGTTTCAGATACGCTCCAAACACGGTAGCCATTCTGTCACTCATTCAGATCCTAGTTACATTTTCAGATACACTCCAGACACGGAAGTCATTCTGCTACTCATACAGATCTCAACTCCAAGATACAGTTTCAGATACGCTCCAAACACGGTAGCCATTCTGTCACTCATTCAGATCCTAGTTACAGTTTCAGATACACTCCAGACACGGAAGTCATTCTGCTACTCATACAGATCTCAAAATTCAAGATGTAGTTTTACACAGACTCATCATGAAGCAACCCTATATCGGTTCCTTCTCAAAAATCAAAAGATTCTTGTAATCCCCAACCAGATAGCCTTATAGAATCTAATTCCCCTCAGAGTCAAGTTTCAATATCCCCAGCGGAACCAAACTAGTGAACCTTCTCCCCACAGAGATACTTCCCACCAAACTAGGGATGCTCAGTCTTACTTCTCCAGCACGAGTCTATCAGGTTCTGAACTCCCCAATAGAGATCATCAGAAATTCTCTTACCCTGCAAGTCACCCAAGAATTCCAATTCCCCGCAGTGATCCTAAGATCCCTCAACGATTGAAGATCTTGTATTCCCCAAGCAGAATGAAGACTCTCATTCTCAATTCCTCACAGGATATTCAGATATTCCCCAAGACAAGAATCCCCAGAAGATTGGTATACAACCCAAGCTCCTAATTCTCCAGCAGTAGTCAAACAAGGATGTCTCATCCTCAGCAATCAAGATTCTTGCAATCCCCTGCAGTAGTCAAGGACTCACTTTCTCCAGTGGCAGTCAAGATTCTCTTGTCTCCATCCATCCAGGATTCACCTATCCTCAGCAAGACAGCTCATCAGCATACATGCACATTCATTACATTCATATCATAAACATTGATATAACATACATTGCATCATGCATTATGACATTGCATACAACTAACTCTTTATCTTTTCAGGTAAGATCAGTCGATAGACAAAGATCATCATCTTCCGAGATTCTTTCCAGAAATAGTTCAGATGTGACCCAGACATGGCGACATTCTGATACTTATACCAGATTCATCCAGATGCAGTTTTACACGGGCTCATCATCAGGAAACCCTACACCGGTTCCTTCTCCACTTCAAGACTTCTGAAAACAGTTCACGGGTTCACCAATAACGGATGTTAACCTATCGCTTGTTCATATTCTTCTCAACTTTTGAAAACAGTTTACGAACGCTTCCCAACAACGGATGTTGCTCTATTGTTTATTCAACTTCAAGACTTCTGAAAACAGTTTACGGATTCTTCCCAACAACGGATGTTAATCTATCGCTTGTTCAGATGCAACTTTTGAAAACAGTTTACGGACGCTTCCTAACAACGGATGTTGCTCTATTGCTTATTCAACTTCAAGACTTCTGAAAACAGTTTACGGATTCTTCCCAACAATGGATGTTAGTCTATCGCTTGTTCAGATGCAACTTTTGAAAACAATTTACGGAAGCTTCCCAACAACGGATGCTGCTCTATTGCTTATTCAACTTCAAGACTTCTGAAAACAGTTTACGGATTCTTCCCAACAACGGATGTTAATCTATCGCTTGTTCAGATGCAACTTTTGAAAACAGTTTACGGACGCTTCCCAACAACGGATGCTGCTCTATTGCTTATTCAACTTCAAGACTTCTGAAAACAGTTTACGGATTCTTCCCAACAACGAATGTTAATCTATCGCTTGTTCAGATGCAACTTTTGAAAACAGTTTACGGACGCTTCCCAACAACGGATGCTGCTCTATTGCTTATTCAACTTCAAGACTTCTGAAAACAGTTTACGGATTCTTCCCAACAACGGATGTTAATCTATCGCTTGTTCAGATGCAACTTTTGAAAACAGTTTACGGACGCTTCCCAACAACGAATGCTGCTCTATTGCTTATTCAACTTCAAGACTTCTGAAAACAGTTTACGGATTCTTCCCAACAACGGATATTAATCTATCGCTTGTTCAGATGCAACTTTTGAAAACAGTTTACGGACGCTTCCCAACAACGGATGCTGCTCTATTGCTTATTCAACTTCAAGACTTCTGAAAACAGTTTACGGATTCTTCCCAACAACGGATGTTAATCTATCGCTTGTTCAGATACAACTTTTGAAAACAGTTTATGGACGCCTCCCAACAACGGACGCTGATCTATTGCTTATTCAATCTCCAGACTTCTGAAAACAGTTCACGGGTTCTCCAGTAACAGATGTTAACCTATCGCTTGTTCAGATTCTTCTCAACTTTTGAAAACAGTTTATGGACGCTTCCCAATAACGGACGCTGATCTATTGCTTATTCAACTTCGAGACCTCTGAAAACAGTTTACGGATTCTCCAAACACGGATATCAATCCATTGCTTATTCAAAACCCCCAGTTCAGAGATGTTCCCAAACATGGACACCTTTCTGATACTCATTCCAGATGGCATCTTTAAGCCCATCCCCGACAAGATTCTGTCACCGCTCTAGATGGAATCTTTAAGCCCATCCCCGACAAGATTCTGTCACCCCTTTAGATGGCATCTTTAAGCCCATCTCCAAATGGCATCTCTAAGCCCATTCCCGCATCCATTGTTCTGACGAGTGCAAATTTAAGGGCACTCTAGTGTCCAATCTCCTTTTACCTTCGAGACGCGAAAGGAAAACCTGCCAATCTAACTCTTCAAGTGCAAGAAGATTGAACAGGGGCAATTGTTGTACCCCAAAATTTGCCCTCTCATTTCATCAGTATTTTCTCATCACAAGACCCTTGGAGCTCAAGATCAAGTCAGGGTTTACTCTGCTCAAGGCCCCTCCTTGCACTGTTGACCCAAATTAGGGTTTGAGTTTGCACATAGATGTTTTGACTTAAAATTCCCAAAGTAACTTTCATGCTTCATGTTGGACTCACAAGTTTATCCATACCAAGTTTCAAGCCTTGATTCCAATCTTTGCCCAGTCAATTGGACAGTTGACCTAGAAATCAGCTGTATTGGGGAAAAAGTTAACTATGGTCAATTGACAGTCAAACCTCATGAAATTTTACCCTCATCAACATTATGAACTCATATGAACCATTTGGTCAAGTTTGGATCACAATTCCACAAGAAATTCGATCAGATCACCAAAAGGGCAAAATGGTCATTTTTAGGGTTTTGACTGCACAAAGGCAATTTTAGACTGTTTGACCTGGACAATGGCAAACCAAGCTCACATATGGACTCAAGGATTCAATGGCATGGTCTTGACACATTCAACAAGCTCAAAAAGTCCCAAATGCACAAGATTGACAGATGAATTTTCCAGTCAACTGATCAAAATTTGACTATATACTGAAAAGTCAAACTTTGACTTTTTGGTCAAAATCAAGTGTCAAGATTCATTTTTCATCAAAATATGTCAAATTATGAAACTTTTTCATCAAGAAACCAAAAATTACAAATTAGGGTTTGAAATGAAGAAATTTCATAACTTAGAAATTTTCTAAGTTATGGAATTTCCTAATTTTTTCCTAACTTTGTCCCATTTTTTCATCAAGATACATTTGGATTCAAACAAAACTCAAAACATGAAAGTTATAGTACATTGCAAAATCTACAACTTTGATTCACAAAGTTTCCTCAAAAGAAGCTTGTAGCTCAAGTTATGATTTTTGGAATAAGGGTGCAAAACATTCTTAACTTAGAAATTTTTTTGACCTATTTTAGGCAGGATTTTTGCCTAACTTCATGGCCACTTTTCACATGATTCCACTTGGAATTTCAACTTGCATTACAAATATGGATTGTAGTACACATTCCAAGCTTTCCAAATTGTCCAAGAACTCATCAAACACCCTTGTGGTTAGGGTGATTCGAATTTGTCAAGATGGGCAAAAGTCACTTTGTTCATGAGCCAATTTCATGTTCATAACTTTGCATTTTCAAACTCAGCTTGCACAAACTAGATTACAGGCCTTTTATCTCATCCACACTCAATAATTTAATGCTAATCCTTTGTGTTCAAGCCTTATTTTGTGTGTTTAACCATTACATACAAGATTAAGCCATATTTGGAAAAAGCATTTTAGCCATTCTTGTAAAGAAGCACTTTATGTCAAGTTCACAATCTAAGAGGTACAGGCCATATCTTTTGGGCACAAGATTATGGACATATCCCACTGATCAAGAACCAAATTAGCAGCATGCTTGAGGGGCCTGTATGAGCCTACAATCTAACTTGACAACTCTTGCTTAGATAAGAAGAAAACTTACATTTTGTAACATAAGACACATTCCTGCAAGAACCAACTAAAACAAACTTTGTCCACACATTGCATACTCCCTAACCAACCTAGAACACGAGCCCTTAACCCTCAATACCTCCTCATCCATCAAAGCCCATTTTTTCTGCAAAATAGAGTCCGTGTAGCAGATTGACTTGGCCAGTTCATTTCCCTCGTGCGTTTTCATCCAAACCAGTTCAAACACATCCTACATCATCCATACAAATTATCCCAAGCCCTAGTTACAAACTGTAACACCCCTAACCAAGTTTGCCATTTTTATTTTTTCAGTTGTGCAGGTTGAGTTACATAGCTCGATTCAGTTAGTTTCAAAGCAAGCTAAAGGTTGGAAGAGCATCCTTGGACCTCAAGCAAGCTGTACAAGTCCTCAAACTTCATTGAAAGTACCTCCATTGTTGTACACGACTCAAGCTGAACAGGTAAAAGTTTGAACTTCTATCTCTCAATCTAGGCATATTTAGGCTTAGGTTTGTGAAGAAATTATGTCCTACTCATGGCCCTGAAGCTACCCATATCACTACTTTTCATTTATGTTGTGTGTACTGAGAGAATTTGGAACCTGAACATTAGAAAAAAGCTAGGTCAGGAATTGGGGGAGGAGAAATTCTCTCTCATTTCTGAGAGTTAGAATAACTTCTTTATATATTTAGAATCGTGACATGATGCTCTATAACATTGTTGTTGTAAGTTTTTGTTGAAAGTCAAAGGATCAAGAGATAGCAGGGATGGACAAAAACGCGCGTTTTTGTGTTTGAAACTGGCTGGAGGTTGAAGACAACTCCCTTTGGGCTGGGCCTGACTTATTTTTCTGTTTGCACCACTATTTCCCACTTACACCCCCTTGGCCCATTGTGTGTTTTTTAATTATTTTTTACTTTTTATTTTTTCTTCTGACTTATTATTTTTTGTCAAAACATAAAAAATATTAAAAAAAAATTTTCAACCATTTTTGCATTTTATTTGGATTTTATATGTTTTATTTGAACTTGTACATATAAATAAATATAATACTTTTATTTGAAACCTTAAAAATAATGTGAAAATATATATTTTTAGTTATTATTTTTATTTGCATTTTCTGAAAACATTTTCTAAAAAATATACTTTTTTTTGTAAATAATAAATATTTTTATTTTTGTGCATATTTAATATATTTTAATACATAATATAAATACTTATATTTATTAGAATATTTAGGATAAAAATACAAAAAATAATACATTTTTATTTTTATTAATACTTGACCTCAAAAATTACTTTTTCATAATATACTTCTCTTTTATTTATTTTTGTATATAATTAATAAATATTGTACATAATATAAATAATAAATACTATTTATTTACAAAAATTAGGGTTTTGCCCTAAACCATGAAAATATCCAAAAAAACAAATAAATACCTAATTTGGCCTTAAGTAAACATCTTTCACACTTGTAAATAATTACATGCACTTACACAAATACAATACACATTTGCTTATCTTTTATTCTTGTACATTTGATACATTTTACATTGCGATTGATTCGATTTGGTTGTAAATATTTGGACACTACTCTCCTAATAAGTCTCATCCCCATTTGAACATTTGTACCCCCATCCCCATGATTATTCTGTAATAATTTAGGACTTTAAATTCCGCATTTTAAAGCTTTCTAAATATGCCATGATAGACTTAGGGTTTGTATGCAAAAAATCAAATAACAAATAGCTTGACCTAATTCAAAGACAGTAAAGCATGAAAATGGACAACACCAATCACACTTGCACCCCTAGGGTTACTCCACTTGTTGCCTTCAATAATGGGCCATGTTGCATGTTGAGTTTCTTTGGCAAAACAAAACAATTTAAATGATCATAGTCCCTCGGTGACGCTTTCGAAAGTTGCCTAAAAATGATCAAGTCCCTTAAAGGAAAAATTGCCAAAGACACTTGGCACCATTGCAATCATGGTCTAAAACGATGACCCGCGCCCGTCCCGTTAACATCCTAACACAAGATTGTCCACCAAATGCAATGGTGGAACAATACTGTTAAAAGGGTTAAAACATAGGAAAGATCTTTGAGAAATTTAGAGTAGATAGCTCTTGGTTACTTGATCAACTTGCAAAACAATCCTTGCCATTTTTCAAAACACACTTCACTAACACTATTTCCAAACAACTTTCAAAACATTTGAAACATCTTTTCGAAAAGATACAAACCTTTGTATATACTCAAACACGAGTCATTACAATGGTTGCCCAGACAAGGCCTCTTTTTCAAAACATTTTCAAAACACACACACACACCACCATTTCAAGCAATTGAAAATCAAAGGCAAGTGATCTAAACAAGTAACTAAGAGCCCATGGATAACCATGGATGAAAAGGGTTCTAATACCTTCCCTTTTCATAATCTACCCCCCGAACCCACGAAACATCTCAGAAGGTTTTTCCTGTGCTTTTTAACTTTTCCTTTAGGATAAAATAAAAAGTCGGTGGCGACTCTTGCTAAACCGAACAAGTGCGAATACAAACGCAAAACCTCAAGTCAGTTCACCCACCGTATCACAGGCAGCTTAGGCAAAAGTTAGGGATTTTTCTTGGTAAGTAACTACGTCAAACAAGACTTGATCGTTGAAGCAACAATCTTTTCGGATCCTCACCATACTTCAACAAAAGTTGTTGCTCAGTATTTCAAAAGATGTTAGGGGGAATGGTGGTCATTGTATCTCAATGTATCTTTTCCATTATATATTACCATTTCCAAAAATTTGTAATTATCCATGGAGTCTCGCCATTCGCAGACTACCATTCTATTAATGAAATTCAAGCTTTTGCCCAATTCTTTGTGTTCTTATTTTTATTTAGCTTACAAAGACTCCATTTTTTTTGCTGATAATAATTTTTAAAGAAAAAAGATTAATAAGAAAAATTGACTTTTCAAAAAAAAGGGAATTCTTTACAATTCAATTTACTTGGGGATTTGTGATGAAACAATGACAACAAAAATGGCGATCCCAGGAATGAATAAACTCCAGTTGTTTTAAGAATATTTACTTCCTTCGTGAAGGTTTTTATCAGGTCATCTTGTTGGTATGTGCGCAATCTTTGTGTGTTTCTCAGATAGTTAAAGAAGATACCAGTGGGTGTAAGGTACAGTATTAGGATTGTGATCCCATTATCCCCGGCCAAGTCTTGGTTCGCTTTTGATTTTGGGTTTGTATGGTCAGAAGCCTCCGTCCCAGATTCCCCAACGATGTTTTCCCTCATATGATGAAAGGTTTTATTCCTTTGGTGTGCTAAGATATCGCTCTTTTTGCAGTATTGGCATTAGTGTTGACTTCTTAATTTCCCAGAAAGACTATACCAGGGCATCTTTTGTTGGAATAGGTTTGTATGATATGAAGATCAGATCCAATATTCTCCAGTGAAGGCCTCGTTTATTTGATAGAAGTCCTTTTTCCCCAAAGAATTTGGTGCAATAATTACTCTCGAAGAACGTATCTCCGGTTTCCCCAGTGAAGAACGTATCTTGGTTTCCCCTTGATAATGTGGTGTCGACCTCCCCGATGATGTCAGCATGAAGTCCCCAGTAGATGTCTCGATGATGAAGCATTGTCTCCCTTAGTGAAGTCTGTATGTTTTTCCTCCTTCAAAGTGGGTATGAATCCCCAAATGAGGTTTGGTTGTTTCGGTGTCAGTCTGCTTTATTTGAGGCTGATCTTGCAATCTCCAGTAGGCATGTTGCTTTTGGAAAACTGGTATCTCCGTTGAAACTGGAAGAAAGATGTTCTACCCTAGTATCTGTTTGATTTAGCTATATCCGGATTATGTTTCTCCTCGGTGAAGTTAGGACAGGCAATAGGTTTGGTTTTCGCAGTTGCTTTTACCTTTCTTGGATTGATCTTTCTGGTTGAATTTTAGCCCAATGTTGTTGGTACCTGAGGCGGTTTTGTTTGTTTATACTGATTATGTATCCTTTTACCAGCATATGCACGATATCACTCATACATTCATACATGCATCATGCGTTGCTACAAATAATTTTTTATTGACATTGTGTTCTAACCTTCCTACAGCGCTCCTTGCTTAGGAGGATTTGGTTTTCCCTCTTGAGTTTATTTCTCAAAGGATGTATCTTCGTTGGCCTTCTTGCTCCAGTTTGTTTCTAATTAGATTCGTGGTTGCATGACGATATTATTTACTTTGGATTTCTGAAAACTTCAAGTTTTGGTTTGTGAATTTATTTTGCACGAGAAGACTTTATCTCCTCAGCAGGAATAACGTGGCATTTCCCTAGGAAGTCATATGTCTTTCCCCAGGAAGTCATATGTCTTTCCCCAGGAAGTCATATCTCTTTCCCCAGGAAGTCATATCTCTTTCACCAAGAAGCATTATTTATATCCCCAGAAAGTCATTTCTCTTTGCAATTCCCATTGATAATGAGTGGAAGTCTCTTTATTTGAGATAAGCTTACATATTACCCTTTCCAGGCAAGGTGCCTTGGTTAAAGAAGAGGTTGAGACCCGTTCTAGGTGAAAAACCAGAATTTTGGGGAAAACTTGATATATTTTCTTTCTACCTTCAGTGAACGTTGGTAGTACATCAACAGTGAACGTCGGTGTTTCTTATCTTTTTTCTATCATCAGTGAACGGTGATAGTTCATCGTCAATGAACGGCGGTGGTATGATATTTCTTTCTACCTTCAGTGAACGCTGGTAATACATCGGCAGTGAACGTCGGTGTTTGTTATCTTTTTGCTATCATCAGTTAATAGTGATAGTTCATCGTCAGTGAACGGCAGTGGTATGATATATTCTCTCTACCTTCAATGAATGTTGGTAGTACATCGACAGTGAACGTCGGTGTTTGTTATCTTTTTGCTATCATCAGTGAACGGTGATAGTTCATCGTCAGTGAACGGCGGTGATATGATATATTCTCTCTCTCTACCTTCAGTGAACGTTGGTAGTACATCGGCAATGAACGTAGGTGTTTCTTATCTTTTTGCTATCATCAGTGAATGGTGATAGTTCATCGTCAGTGAACGGCGGTGATATGATATTTCCTTTCTACCTTCAGTGAACGTTGGTAGTACATCAGTAGTGAACGTCAGTGTTTCTTATCTTTTTGTTATCTTCAGTGAACAATGATAGTTCATCGTTAGTGAATGGCAGTGGTATGATATTTCTTTCTACCTTCAGTGAACATTGGTAGTACATCGGCAGTGAACGTCAGTGTTTGTTATCTTTTTGCTATCACCAGTGAACGGTGATGGTTCATCGTTAGTGAACGGTGGAGATATGATATATATTCTCTCTACCTTCAGTGAATGTTGGTAGTACATTGGCAGTGAACGTCAGTGTTTCTTATCTTTTTGCTATCATCAGTGAACGTTGATAGTTCATCGTCAGTGAACGGTGGTGGTATAATATTTTCCTTCTACCTTCATTGAGTTGGTAGTTTACAGTCATCTGTGAGTCGGTATATCTTTATCTTCTACCTTCAACTATTGAGTTGGTATTTCACCGTCATCTGTGAGTCGGTATCTTTTTGATATTCTACCTTTAACTATTGTGTTGGTAGTTTACCGTTATCTGTGAGCCCGTATCTTATTACTTTTCTACCTTCGTTCTTTACTTTTTCCTCAATATTTGAGCTGATGCTACCATATCTCTTCTTTGGGTTTTACACCAATAGAGTCATGTCCTTTGTTCACCAGTGATTTATTTTCATGGCGGGGTTGCTCCTTTGTCTCTTCATTTTTGTGGCATCCCCAGTGATACTTTGCGTCTCTTTTGTTCTTTTCATATGCATTCATAATCATAAGCATTGCATGGCATCTTAGAGACAAAAATAGGGCTTGTTTTATATTTAAGTATCTTCAATCGCGTCGACACGAAGATTTTTAACCTTTGTATCTCCGGATAGAAGACACTTAAATAAGGGAAGCTGTTGTACCCTAATTTTTGCCCCTAAGATTCCCCTATCATATCATGTCAACTTGATCATAACAAAATCACATTAGGGTTGGTTCTTCCATTTTTTTCTATCTCCTATCTTTTAGTTTGCTCTTGAAGAATCTCCAAGCACCTTAGTTGTGTATTTTGTATATGCGTTGATAATTAACCTCTAACCAAAATATAAAAAAAAATATTTGTCTTTGTCTTTGCAAAATTAGGTTTTGTAGGTACCAAGTCAAAGCATCCAACAAATAAGGTTTTCTGAAGGCAGCTTGCATCAACCCATAGAAGCTTGTGTCGAAGTAGGAAGCTTGCATTAACCCACAGAGGCTTGGGTCGAACTCATGCAAATTGATTGATCTTGTATTGTGTCGAAAGGCAGATTGTATTGATCCATAGAGGCTTGTGTCGAACTCATGCAAGGTGGTTAATTTTGTATTGTCTCGAAAGGAAGCTTGTATTGATCCATAGAGGCTTGTGTCGAACTCATGCAAGGTGGTTAATTATGTATTGTGTCGAAAGGCAGCTTGTATTGATCCACAGAGGCTTGTGTCGAACTCATGCAAGGTGGTTAATTCTGTATTGTGGAGAAAGACACCATGCATCGACCCATAAAGGTATGTATCGACTCATCCTGTTGTGTATAACTAGCATGTGTCGACACATGCATGTTATGTATCGACTCATCCTGTTTGTATAACTAGCATGTGTCGACACATACGTGTTATGTGTAGACTCATGCAGATTGTTTGATTCTGTAATGTGTCGAATAACAGCTTGTATCGACCCATAGCAGCTTGCGTCGACTCATGTTGTGTTATACAACTAGGATGTCTCGATGCATACGACTTTTGTGTGGACTCATAGCAGCAAAACACACGTGATTTTTGATAAAAGCCATCAATTTCAAACCTGTCATCTTTTTGGCTCCAATTTTTCTGCATAATTTGAAAATTATATCCTTAATTCAATTTTTGGCTCCAAGAATCAATTACCAAATTACCACTAATCCCAATCCTAAAAATCTATAAATAGAGACCTCATTTCATTCAAATCACAAGCTTTTGACATCCAAACTCATCTTGCTAAAAAATCTCTCAATTCTCTCCATCTACCAAATTCACTCAAAGCTCCATTTTCAAAAAGGTAGTAAGCTTTGCATTGAAGCTTACTAATCTTTGAGCTAAACCTTCATCCAAACATTTTTTTCTTCATCAGTTATCTACATCTCAGCTTTGTTAATTGATTCTTTTTGTTGAATTGAAGCAAATTCTGGAAGTTGTTTGACAATTCTTTAATTCTACCTTTGGTATGTTGGATCATCCTCTTTCACAATGTGATCTCTTGTGGATTTCTGGTTTTGATTCATTGAGCACTGTTTTATGATTCCATTAGTGCTATTTTCTCATAATTTGATGGAATTTTCAAGCTCAATTGGATCCATGATCATATGGTGTTTGATGAAAAGTTGTAACAAAAATTTGATTCTTGAGATGTTGTTTTCGACTGATTTTTAATAGGTTGCAATCAATTGTTGTAACATTGCAATTGTTTGTCACAAAAAGTAGATTTAAAAAAAAACTGCATTGATGCAATTGGTAGCTGTCAAAGCAAAACTGATTATAATAGTGTCAAAGATACTTTTTCTTCCTTATTTTGGGGGTTGTTTTCGACTCAAATATTTTTCTATTCACTTCTTTGATGGTTGGTTTGGATTGTAATTTTAAATGTCCAATTTGTTTTTAAACTCAATGGACTTTGTGATGTAGATGAAGTTGGATAAATGTTCATCAATTCAAATCTACCTAAGAGTGAATTATTTAATTCATTTTCGGTGCTTTGGATTAATGATATGTTTATTGCTTTAATCCATCTAGGGGAGTGGTTGAATTTAAAGATGAAAGAATTTTGAAATGGTGATCCAAATTAGCTTATCACTCCCCTCCCTCTTCCTCTTATCCTTTCTTTTTTAATTTTGATACATGTTAAAGGATGATGATCTCTATATCATTTATCCAAACATGAAGTACATAGATTTCTATTGACCGGCCTCAAAATAGGTGTGACTTCTACATAAGTCCACTTATGATTGCTTAACATAGCGCTAAATTTTGTCCTGATTCGAATAAATGATCATTCGTGGCCCAAACTTATGATTGCAAGCCCAAGTATGTTAATTTGATCTCTTTGATCCAATAACCTTGAGATTCATTGTGTGGAGGCTTTGGTTCTACCAATCCTCTAATGGATCTACAACACCTTTGGTCAACGCAGATCACTTAAACATCGTTGATCATTAAATGTTACTTTTAAGGGTTCCAAAATGGATGATATACTTGAAAAAAAGCAAATGCAATTGTTGTGTGGAGGCTTTGGTTCTACGAATCCTCTAATGAGTTCCAAATGCAAGTTTCAAGATGGTCATCCAACTAACCACTAATTATAACAATTGACTTTACTTTATGCTTTTATTTTTTATGCTTTTATGTACCATTTACTTTTTGCATTTACATTTCATGCTATTTTCATCTTTACTCACTTGAGCATTAACTTTTATGTCATTTTTATTTTGCTCACTTAAGCTTTTTCTTTTCCTTTTAAAGACACCTAATAATCAACATGAACCATAAAAAACATTAATGATACTTGGACTATTTGGTTACTATCCTTGGCATTATGGAGCATTGGACTTCTTGGACTTAGGATTAGAATCCTTGGGCTATCTTGGAGACCTTGTGATCTTTATTTGATATTTTGTTTGGAGTTCTTGAGGTTTACCTCAAGACATTGGGTTGTTTGTTTGTTTTGTGTGCTGGTTATTGTGATTTCATACTTTGTTTATAATCTGGAATTCACCTGTATACAGCCGTTACTCAACCCAATTTTTTCGAAGGCTTAATACACTTGAAGTTTGGTTCTCTCAAGAGGTCTAGTATCTTTGCTTGCTTGGTTTCAATTCAAAGAATGGGAATTCTATATTGACTCATAATGTCAAGTATTGGCTTCTTGTTAGTTAGATGGTTCTTATACCTAGCTTTTACCTTATGCTTTAGGATAGTCTCTGCATCTCCTCCCATCTTATTTAATTTAAAAAATCTTCTCCCTCCTTTTAAAAACTCTTCTTATTTATAAACTTGAAACACTTTCATAATAAACTTGGACTTAGGTCCATGCATTTTCAGAATATTTTCATAAATAAACTTCAATCAATTTAATAATACCTTGACATTTTTTGTGAGAAGACTAAAAGTCAATCAATCTCATTTCAAACCATTTTGCCACTTGGGCTTTTATCTTTAAACTTTTCTTAAAAGATTAGACTCTTGTCAATCCTTGTAGTGATGCAAACAACTATACTTCTACAATATGTAGTGAAGTGAGATATTTTCCACTTGGGTGTTGAGTGAGGCATTGTTAATTTTAAAATCCAAGCCATATCCTCCACTTTGAGATGATGCAAATTCTCCTTTCTCATGATTGTGGGTAGTAAGTATGTTTTCCACACGGACAATGACGATGATGTCTTATCTCATAAAATTAACCAACACACTTGTGTTATAAATTTTTAAAAGATGAACTATGTGTACCCTGATCCCCTATTGCATGAAAGGTGGTACGTAGGCACTAAAGGTTCGCAACCGCGACGGGTGCAAAAAAATCATAAAAATATTTCTTTTCTCACCTCCACCATCCATTTTAGATACAACACATTTTTATAGCCAAAATATACAGATTTTACAAAGAGGTTCCTGTGGAGTACCGTAGATGTTTAGGGTGCTAATATCTTCCCTTTGCATAACCAACCCCCTTACCTTGAATCTTTCCCCCTTTTTTGGGTTATTCGCTCTTTTCCCATTCCTTTGGAAACAATAAAGCGCGGTGGAGATTTTTATTTTGATTTGTATAAAGTCTAGTCAATCCAATGGCTAAGTCTTGAACATTTCTACCGCTACACCGGGTATTTCATCATCTGATGTAGAGTGGATGTGACAGCTCCAGCCCTATGTATCAAAGGGCGTCCCAACAAAAAAGAATAAGATTGCCTGATATCCATCACATAGAATATAGAGCCAAAAGTATGAGAACCAACCTTGATGGGGACGCCCAATATACTGTGCAGCATTCTCTTTGAACTGTCAAAAGCCCTCACTACAATATTGCTGGGCTTCAAAGTCAAACCTTCACAGTCTAGTATATCCAGAGCGTTCTTAGGCAGCACATTTAATGAAGAACCAGTATCTACAAGACATGGGCCAAAGTGGTGCCCTTGTATTCGACAGAGACGTGTAACGCATCATTGTGCTTCCTCCCTCTAGGAGTCAAATTAGCATCAGAAAAACCTAAACCATTGTCAACCGTCAAACTAGCCACACAATCTTCAAATTGGTCAGCAGATGTTTCCCGGGGCATATGGGAAGTTTTTAGGAACTTCACCAGAGCCTTCGCATGAGCTTCAGAACACAACATCAAGGCTAGCATAGAAATATTTGAAGGGGTATGCGCCAGCTGTTCGACCATGTTGTAGTCGCTCTTCTTGATAATTTTCAAAATTTCTTCCATTTCTTGCTTGGAAGCCTCTGGGATAGATACCGAATGTGCCTTCGTCTGGACAGGCTCAACCAATATGTCTTTGTCCCGAGTCTCGGTCTACTCGGTGATAGGGGTGTCAGCAGGAGTAATCATAGGGATTGTAGTAGTAGTATCAGTAGGAATGAAAGTAGGAATGATCACAGGATCAGTAACAGCCTTCAAAGGAGAAATCTCAGGGGAGAACACTCTTCAACTTATGGTTACTTTGCTGGTTCCAACAATGTTGACAATGTCGGGATCAACATTCTTTGAAACCTGGTCTTTATAAACCAACCAATCTTGCCTGAAACCGTGGTAGTAGACGTCACCCCCATAGTTCCAAGGAACAATTTTATCAGAGGAGTATAGGATTGGCCCTGGCGCAGTGATTATCAGCGGAGTAATCTTCGGAACAGATGTAATCCTGACGGGTATTTTGGTGGAGACCCTGGCGGAAATGGTTATTATTGAAACATCTCTGCAAGCAATAGTCGGGATGGGATTCTTCTCAATCAAAATCTCTCTATCAATTATCAGGTGCTGAACACCTGCCTTCAACAAATAATAACCAGTCGCTAAAGATAAACATAAGTGGCAACCTTCGCCACTGCCCGAAAATAAACCAGCCTCCAATAAGTTCCACTTAACGGTGAAAAGAGGAGTAACAAGTTCTTCAATGGTAGTAACAAACATATCATCTTCAATAGCGTTAACACCATGGTTGTGCTTGGGCATAGGAGCAGTGATAACATTTTGAATTTCGGGGGAGACAAACTCAATTTCTTCTCCTCGATAAAGTCTTGTACCCTATTTTTCAAAGCCCAGCAGTCGTTTGTATCATGACCTAGACTTTCCGAATGATAAGCACAACGGGCATTTGGGTTATAGCGGGGGGAGGTAGTGTTGGGATTCTTTGGCGCTTCTCGCATGGTTACCAGATTAGATTTCAAAAATTGAGGCAAAACTTGGGATAAAGTCATATTTATCCGGGTGAACTTTCTTACCGACTTTTCTGTTCTATGATGATTATTCCTCTGTTGAGTGGGTGCACGCTTAGGGATCATGACAACCCCTACCGTTGGAAGATGTTCTGTTCTGTCCTGATTCTTTTGATTGTACACATCACTATTCTCTTTCTTTCAAACGAATGGCTTCCTTACAGCACTATAGGATGCTTCCTTTTGGATCTTACCATTTTTAATTTCGGCTTCCACTCTCTCCCCTGTCAAGATTAATTCAGTGAAGTCGGCTGAAGAGCTTCAAATCAGGTGATTAAAGAATGGGCCAGACAGGGTTCCTAGAAACATATCCACTTACTCTCTACCAGACAGGGGAGGCTAGACTCTTCCTTCTAAGTCCCTCCATTTCTGAGCGTAGTCTTTGAAGCCCTCGCTCGAACCCATAGCCATACTTTAGAGTTAAGTACGGGTGGGAGCAAGGTTTGCATTATACTGATACTGCTTATAGAAAGCAGCAGCCATGTCTTCCCAATTATGAATGTTGGCCCTTTCTAGTTGATAGAACCAATCTAACTGAGTTTCAGATAGACTATCCTGAAATAAGTGGACCCATAAGTCTCGATCAGTAGTGTGAGGTTGTATCTTCCTCATATAAGATCGGAGGTGCATTTTAGGACATGAAACTTCGTCGTACATAGCCAACACTGGTGCCTTGAACTTTGGTGGAATAACAATCCCAGACACCATACCCAGCTCTTCAAAGTCCATCCCATGCACTTTCTGAATCTCCATTGCACTCAGACGCTATTCCAAATGTTTGTACTTTTCATCATCCAGAGGATACTGCTCTTTATTGTAATCAGTATCATTATCAGATTCCCCCGGACTAGGGTCTTCCTCTCTTGTCTCACCCTCTTGGTTCTCCCCTTCCTTGGATGAAGAGGTCAGATCAACCATTTTCTTTAATAGTCCCTTGAATTTTCTTCCCAGATTTACCATACAAGTTATCCTTCTTGGCTTCTTGTTCTTGTCTTTAACAATCAAGGCTTTCGGTTCTTCCTGCTCTTTGGCTAGAGCTATGATCATCTGTTGGAATTGTTCGTTCTGAGTCTATAAGTCCTTCTTAGTTTGTTCGAGATCCATGGCTGAAATAAACAGCAAAGAGGATGAGAAACCTGCTTTGACACCTGTTCATTCAATGATATGTATGATATGTGTGATTTCAAGGATTTTGGGAAATTTAAATTTGCGAACCAAAATGAAACAAATATTTTATTAGTAGAACTCAAAACACAATTGCCTTTTGGGCGTTTCAATTGAAAGTTCAAGAAAAACTTAAAACAAAATCAGGTTTCCCTAGGGCGCTTCCTCTTCGCGCCAAGATAGACATTGAGGCTTCTTTCCTCATGAAGTTGCTTCGTGAGCTCTAAAACCTTCCTCTCATGGGCATAGAAATGGTCTCTAAAGTATCCTACTCTTTCTTCAGCTGAATCTAGGATCTTTGTAATTCCTCAAGATCAGTGGGCATGTCAGGATGAAGAATTGTATAAGGAATATCCCCTTCAGTAATAGGCTCTACAATCACTGGTAAGATGGCTACATATGGCATCATAAGATTTTGAGCACGAGCTCGTACCCATTGGAGATAAGGTTCCATAGGAATGGAAGTCTTCAGCCCCAAAGTCTTGACGTCAAATCAGTTTACCATGCCCCAAGCTCGTATGAACCTCTGGCGATACTTTTGAACATCATCTTCATAGTTAAACAAAATGCCATGGATAAGCATTTCGTGAGGACCATCCCTCCGAGCGTAACCAAATTTTCATAGAGCCATAGAAGGTTTATAGGTTACGCCTCCCCTAATGCCAAGTAGTTGGACATTAGGGAATTCCCTGCAGTGGTCAATAATAGAGACATCTCCCATATATCGGGAATACCAGAGAATATCCGGGTGAAAAAGTGACATTATCCTTTGCGACCAGCCCAAACCTTCTTCATTCTTCAGTACTGCCTTAGGGAGGTGAGAAATAAACTACCTCGAAAGCAATGGCACATAGCACATAAGAATCCCTCTTTTCTTTGTGGTACGAGTGTGGAAGGTATGCAAGATATATCCGAGTAAAGTGGGCACCGGGTTATGAGAAAGGAAGACCTTGATAGCATTCACATTTATGAGCATGTCCGGATTAGGGAACTGTACCAACCCATAGATGAGAAGGGCCAAGACCTCCTAGAAATCCTGAAAGTCCAAATCATCCCAAAACAGCTGAGCCTTCTCTATTAGAAACTTGGTTAGAAAACCCTTAACTTCGTTTCTTATTTCCCAGTTGGATACAACGTCGAACCGTTTTAGGTGTAAAGTTACTGCAATGACCTCTGGCTTTGGAGCTTCTTCCAAGCCGGTGAAAGGCAACTGATCCAAAATAAGTATACCTAATATCTGAGAGAACTCTTCCATGGTGGGCACCAACTGATAGTCTGGAAAGTTGAAGCAATGATGTTTAGGGTCAAAGAAATGAAAGAGCACACTCATCATCTTCTTATCAAAACCTGAGGTAACCAGATTGAGGAGTCAACCATAGTTCGTGGTGAATGAAGAAGTCTCAAAAACCCTGGATACTATCTCTTTTAGTTGGAGAGGTATTCTCACAAAGTTGATTCAGATGGTATTTCTACGAACGGAAGCCATGATCTGCAAAATAGAACAAAGATAAATTCCCCTAATCCTTGAAATGGTTAGTGTAATGAAGAATGAATGTTTACGATGCACGATGTCATGTTTAAGCAAATTAATCACACACAAGCATAGTACACAAGACCTTAGGTTTAGGCTTGCATGGGGTTTATAGGTAAATACCATCTTGAAGTTTATTTGGTTTCAAACCTGTCCTAGAAATAGTAATCGGGTTCTAAGGAGTCTCAATATCACTGATCTTTATTTATCGGTATTATTTCAGCTTAGAAATCTTTTCTTGCAACCGAAACATCCCGAAAGTTCTATCTCAATGAGTGTAGCATCGAATATCAACCAATTCCCAGCTTTACACCGAGACTGGCTATCTCACTACTTTCTAATGGCCAAGTTTGTTCAACTAAGGTTCTAAGGTTCGTTAGTTCTTCACGACACCATGCAGACGCCCCGTATTCTCCTCGATTCGACACAAGGGATACCGGTACCAACCAAAGTGTCACACCAACACATCTATCGCTTCAACCATATCGGTCTATGTCGTACAGTCTCCACGATCTATTGTTGTTTACTTAAAAAGTGTCCCCAGATCCGAGTATAGGATCTATAAAAGAATACCCCAACAAGCCTTTAAAAGTAAAGCAATCAAAGCAAACAAAGAAAGCAATTTAAAAAGATCTAGAACCTAAGGTAAACCCCACTTTATAATGGTTCCCCAACAGAGTCGCCCATTCTGTGATATGGTGGCAGAACCGACTGTTAATACTTGTTTATGTTTTTTGTTCGCAAATGTCGTTGTAAGCAAGAGTCACCACCGAATTTTATTTTATCCAAAAGGAAAGGGTGAAAAGAACATAAAAAGACCTTTTTTCGAGATTTCCGAGTAAGGGGGTAGATTATGGAAAGGGAAGGTGTTAGCACCCTTTCCGTCCGTGGTTTTCCACGGGCTCTTAGGTACTTGCTCATTTTTTAAATATCTTTTGTTTGTGTGTTTGAAAAGCTTCAAAAAATGCCTTAGTGTGGCGATTCACTTTATGGTAACTCTTGTATCAGTCCTCAAGAGTGTGATAAAGCATTTTGAAAACTTTTGTTTGAAAAGTGTTTGAAAGTGTGTAAAAAGGATTGTTTGAGCAAGTACCTAACAATTATCTACCTACTCGAAAAAAGACTGTTCTTTTCCTCCTATCCTTTAGACCGTGTTATCCTACTATTAGTGAGTAGGTAACCCTAGTTGTTGGATGTTGAGGGACTATCGAAAGGGACATAATGGTCATTGAGGGCAACATGTAAGGATACCTTAGTATTTCGAAGGGACTATCATCATAAGATCATTTTCGTAGGCAACTCGAGGGGCGTATAGGGACTATGATCTTTATGATGATTTTAAACTGAGGTTCTTTGCTAAGAGTATCCCTACGCTCGAGGGACATAACCATTTTTCCGAAGGCAAATAAGTGAAGTATACCCTAAGGGTGCACGTGTGCAAAAGTGTGCTTTTTAAAGATATTTTTATCTTTGATATTAGTGATCTATTGATTAATTACTCTTACATGCCTAGGTTGCTAGCAATTTATATGCAGGTATATAAAACCATAAAAGAAAGAAATAGAGGCCCTAAGCTATTACAAGGCTTTGGTGTAGATACATAAGGAATTGAATGAAAATAAAATGTGGAAATAAAACCCTAATTAAGCTATTACAAACTGGACGCAGTTACATCAATAGTAAAAATTAATCGTATAATAGAAAATGAATACGCGTGAGAATAAAAAATTAAATTAAGTTTGAAACCCTAAAAAACCTAATTTGATCATTGAAAATATTTTTTAGGATTTTTATGAAAAAGATTTGAAGTTTGACCTAATTTTTTCTAACTAATTTTAATTAATGAACAAATTCAAATTGATGAAATTAATTAATTTACAAAAATTAATTTATTGAAAAAATACTAAATCCTATTTTTTGTGATGTTCGTTTTATGGTTTTATGGAAAAATACTAAATCCTAATTTAAATGAACCAAAATTAAAAGGGAAAAAGAGTAGGCCTAAAGGGTTATGAACCCAAATTGGAGGGTGCATGTTGTACTCCTGCTCAAAGCCCAATCCAGTTGGCCCATAGCTGCGTGTGATTCAGTGTGGTTGTCCTAGAGGTATCCACCATGGGGGCTTCATTGGAGGCGTTGGATTCAGGCATTGATTGATCCAAGGATGAGGACCTGGGGGGCTATGGTGTGTGCGCTTGGAAAGGAAGCATGGGATCCGCAATGAATTGTTAAGAAAAATAACATGTAAAAGACAAAGATCGAACCCCTGACCTCCTACACGCGCGCGCTTTGAAACTCTATCCCTTTGCCATTGAGCCTATTATTCAATCGTTAACATTAACAAACAACATATATTATATATGATGAAAAGTCAGTGGCTGTAATAAAAAAGTGCCAGAGTTCAAACAGGCCATTCAGGTTTTGACACGCAGTCATCTTCTTTGTTGAGACTGTCGTTTTAGCCTAAAGGCTTTACCTACAGACAACATTGTAACTATAAACCCGCATATCTCAAAAATCATGATTTCGCAATATAAATTCAAACCAAA
This sequence comes from Vicia faba, assembly GCA_948472305.1. Taxonomy (NCBI): domain Eukaryota; kingdom Viridiplantae; phylum Streptophyta; class Magnoliopsida; order Fabales; family Fabaceae; genus Vicia; species Vicia faba. The sequence goes on from OX451737.1 coordinate 1,039,910,197, forward strand.
CATGCAGATCAATTGGATTTGGTCTCATGAGTACAATGATACTCATCGACTGTCCTAATTTTGCCTGAAATAAAAGACCCTAAAACGAAGCTTCAAACCCTAGCAATGGAACTTAATCGAATATGCATCAAAACCTTTAATTAATCATGCAGATATGTTCTAAACAATCATACAAACATGAATATGTATTTAAAAACCATTGATCATGCATATATTTCAAAAACCAGTTTCAAGAAAAAGTTCAAACTATGATACCTGTGTTGATTGTTCCTGGAGCTGTTGATGCGGGAGAATGGTCCAAAAAGCTTCTAAATATGCCCAAGAATGGATTTCAGTCCTCGAAACGCCTTGAATCTCCCTTTAAAGCAAAAATCGATCAACCCTTTTTGTCAGAATTTTGAGCAGTCTTGTGTGTTCTACACAGCCAAAATTCTTCTTCTTTTGATCAGGGTTCGTTGTGTATATACAGTAGAATGAATTAGGTTAACAAATTTGAATTGAATCTTGAAGATTGAGTGAGAAAATATTTGATTTATCTTGCATCTTTTGTTTCTAAAGTGGCCAAGTCTTTGTTGTTGTTTTTTTCCACGCGTCTTCCTTGATTTGCCAGCCTGCTTCATTCTTTACTTGATTGAGAAAATATCCTTTCGATTATGGGCTTTCTGGCTTGTTTTGGAACAAGTACCAGCTTTATTCCTTCGAATGCTTTCCTTGCCAGCCTTACTTCAATTCGAACTAATCAGGACTTTCCTCATTATAACCTTGCTCTCCTTGATGGTTCTGACTTTAACTGTGCCAGCTTCAGTACTAAGACTTCTTCGATTGGACCAAGCTTTGCTTCGATTTCCTGCCTCTTTGAAGAGAAGTCCCTGGTCTAATTAGCTCTTATGGCATTGTGATCCAACATGGCAATAATCTGGCCTGGACATATTTTCAGAATGCCCTCTTTATGGCCTCTTTCTAATGGCCTGGAGGGAGTCCTTCAAAGGGTCCTTGTCCAAGTACCAATCGAAAGGTGTTTATTGAGATATCAAACAAAGATTCATTTGTTACGCCAATCGAAAGGCTTTGACACAATGCCCATCGAAAGGCTTCTCATGATGCTAATCGAATGGCCTTTTGCCGATGCCAATCGAAGGACGCTTTGTAGATGGTAATCAAAGAGTGCTATATAGTTTGAAATCGAAGGAAGCTATATAGATGACAATTGAAGAATATTTTAGAGATGCTAATCGAACAACACTTAGTAGGTGCCAATTGAAAGGCACTTTGTAGTTGCCAATCTAAGAGCCTCATTAACAGGCCAATCGAAGGGGACTTGGAAACAGGCCAATCGAAGGAAACTTAGAAACATTATTTGAAAAATTTCCGTGTCTTCAGGCCAAGGTTTGTGACCACCTATGCAAGAGGAAAATCTTGGTAAAATATGCGAGGGCAAATTTTAGGGTACAACAACAACCATACAAAAACAAATAGGGGTGAGAATATATTTAATATGTTATGGTGTATAACACAATAAAGATAGAGACACAAAATAATTTGATCAACATCAATTATTCTTAATGCAATATTATGTATGCAATGGACACCTCGACTCTACTCTAATGCATGTGGTACCAAAGGTTTGGAAGTTCAAAGTTATGTTACTTGATTAATTCATGGGTTACAATACTAAACCCCAAGCTCATAAATGGTTACAACACTAAACCTGAGCTCCATATTGATCACAACATTGGATCAAGACTCGTGAGTGATCACAACACTATATCAGGACTCGTCAACAGACTGAAGTCCCATCTACCACCTCTCTACATGAATGCATGACATCGATTACATGGAGGTATCACTTCCATCTTCATCTATGACCTCTGACATCGATTCCACCACTGAAACGAACTAAATAATTTAACACCAATATATGGTCACAACAACGATCCCATTTTTGAACTAAACATCTCAAACAAAACCAATTATGAAATGCATCATAATAATCAATTATTAAAATGCAACATAATAGTCAAAGTTATATAATTTCTCATCAATAATCATCTCAACATCATCATCCCTCCTCATGGGATAATCATTAATTCATTTAATCACAACAATAAAAAAGGTTTTCATCGTCACTACCCGTCAAATAACGTTACACAATAAGTAACAGAAAAATCATGTCCTCAAGTACACAATCAACATATGGGGACATTACCTTAGGGTAGTCCTCTATGTTAGCTTTCTAACACCTTGAATTGTGCCTGAAACAGTCACAAAACAAAATTTGATACCACACCTGGTACTAAACCAAGGGTCTGCTACAGCACCCATAGCAGCTTATACGGCCCCTGGTAGCTTCTAGACCATATTTCCACACAAAAATGATTCTGTAAAAATAAAGACGCTCAAAATTCTTCATACAATAATTATAACATGATATTAACATCAAACAACATCAAATATACAAGTAAACATTACTTAATCATCAATACAATAACATGCTCATCAATTTTAAGAACTTTTAACAAGGACAACAAATTCATAACTTAATTATCATTGCATACAAAATTCAACACATAATTATAGCATAGATTCGTATCAAGTTTCAGCAATTAACATACATTGATTTAGAGAGGTTTGCATAACCATCCCTAAATCTATAAAACTAAAGAACTCCATGAATATAGTAAGGAAAAAGGAATAAGGAATAGATTAGAGATATTTTATATCCTTACCTCGATTATGCGATAAAGCTTCAACCTTGGCAACGGAATCCCCTTCTTTCCATTTTTGCTCTGCTGGGGCTTTTTCTTCTCTTTGACAACTTTTTTTTCCAATTTCACTTACTGATACCTCTAACCCCTTTTCTCTATATTATAAATAATTATTATTTTATTTTATTCCAACTAATCCTCTTAATTCCTTCACTTTCTCCAATATCACGCCTATCTCCATATTCTTCTCAAAAAACTCTAAATCTTACCCCAAACTCATATTTCTTATTTTTCGATGATTTTTAATTATTAAGAAACTCTAATAATACCAATAAATCCCGACAATTACTAAATAACACAAGAAAACATATAGCATTCATATATATTAAGATAAATTAATTCAAATTCAATTAAAATAATTAATCTAATATTAGGGGTGTTGTAGTAGCCTTGTACGAGATTAATGATGTCTACCATTCTTTTTCTTGCACACAATAGTTAAAGCCTATTTTTCGGGGCCTTGAAATCAATTTTTCTTCCCAACATTTTGATGATTACCCCCTTTCGCTCACAGTTTCTCTATCTGACATTCCTCTAAGACTGATAATACAAACTTCGGGCATCCATAATCAACAAGTTTGTGTTCCTTGATTTTGATGTAATTTTGACCATTCTCTTCCCCTTCCATGTCATCCTCAATCTGAATATGTTCATCATTCTTCCCTTATGTTTCCCTTGTCATCATGTTCTTATATGAAATATTTCCATGCAAGCTTTACTCATCTGGTTCTTGATTCGTCAAGTCTTTATTCGCCTTCTATGGTTGAGACTAGGGGTCTCAAATTCCACGTGAATTTCTTTTTCCTTGATTCTCGTTGTGTTGCGAGCATGCAACTCATCTTCATCATACTGGTTCTTATGTTTTGCATACATGATAACTCATTTTATGTGAGATATTTAATTTGTTATTCTTGAATTTTAGAGTAATTTATATCTTGAGCAATATCATTTATTTATGTTTTATGTTACATTAGTTAATACAGTATAGAGAACATAGATGCTCTCTTTGGTCAATTTTATGTGTTTTGTGTTTGTGGAAAATTGGCTATTGTGACAATTTATGTCATGCCAGGAATCCTTAACACCACCTAGTAGGCCTTGAGCCAGAAGATACTGGTATGAGTTCTAAAATTTTGTGCTAATGTTGATGTGACAGAGATTTGAGAAGAAAATAGGGTTGAGCTGGAGAAAATGAATGTAAAAGGATGAAACGCTACAAGACATAACTCTGAAAAGTTTTGAAGGCATGTTTGATGATATACCGCTACTGCTTGTGTATTACTGTTGATGTTGGAGTGCTGCCATAGTCTCATGTTGTCTCCCATGTGCTGTGTACTATCATAGTACATCCCAAAGGAATGTGTTTTATTTTTTGGGATTAAGTTAATGGATCATTGTAAAGTTCCAATAACCAGAGAGAGATTATGCAGTTGGTAAACTTCTATAAAAAGATACGAAATGAAATGAAGAAAAGTTTTCTGAAACTTGGAAAGAATTTGAATAAGTGCAATAAAGGAAGACGGAGAGTTTTGTAGCAAAGCTTCTCTCGTTAGACTGAAGGAACCAGTGTTGTGAGGTCTGACGGAATACAACAGTTGCTTATTAAATTTGTTTTTTTGTATGATGTGAAGTTTAATGAATTAGTAATATTTTGAATGTTATGAATGAGTTGTCTTGATATATTTTAGTCATGTAAATTCATGTCATATATTTATTTCTTTGTTTGATTAGTTTGGGAGTAGATAATAACTTGTTAATGTTGAGATATCTTTTTACAAGTGTGATGTACCCCAAAATTTTCCCTCCAATTTTTCAAGACAAGTTGGTTCAAGATATCTTTCCATTCTTCTAAGGTTCTCAAGTGTTCAAGACTACCCAAGGCTTGGCCAGACAAACCCTCCTCCTGAGCAGTGATCTACAATTAGAGTTTTGTTTTTCTCAAAGGAAATTGGACTTCTAATTCCTCAAGTGGATTACATGGTTTCTCATATGCTTCAAGGTATCCTCATGCAAAGTTTCAAGCCTTGCATCACAAGTTTGCTCAGTTAATTTGTGAGATGACTGAAAATCAATTGTATTGGATAAAAAGTCAACTTTACCCAATTTAAAGTCAAACTTCAATATTTTTGGTCAACATCAATATTTTGAACTCAAATTCATCATTTGATCAATGGTTGATCATGATTCATCAAGAAAACTCAAGATTTATAAAAAGTCAAAAGTTGCTAAATTAGGGTTTTCTTTAGGAGAAGTCATATGAAATTTGACCAAGCATAACTTTCACATAATTCATCAGAAAATTCTAAACCAAATCCCAATTTGATAGATATTTAATTCATTACAACTTTGTCTCTCTAAGCTCAAGGCCAAAAATTCTTCATTTGAGAGATATGAGCCAAAACATTACATATCATTCTAAAAGTCAACAAAAAGACACTTTTTTTCAAAGCAACTTACACCAACTTAAAATATACAAATGGAAAAATGACCAACAAGAAAGTTGTAGGAGACACCATGAGGTTTCCGAAAAATCCAAGATCACCCTCATATGATGAAAATTGAGTGAGATGTGATAGGTGAAAGTTGGGAAATTTTGAGAAAATGCATGAAATACAATTTGAAGCAAACTTGACTTTTGGGCTATTGGACCTGTCTTTTAAGGTCTAAACATGTTCATGACACCTTGGAGGACCTATAAATTCGTGCATGCATCATTTTAATTTTTATTTCAATTATTTTGGTTTTTATTCATTTAAATTCAAAATCAAATCAAATAAATATTAGATAAATGTGTAAGGCATGTAAGGCTTTTGATTTGATTATTATGGGGGCCCAAGACCAAGATACAAACCTTCATGTTTATTTTTCAAGCAAATCTTCATGGTTTTATCACTTTTTAACTTATTTACAAAACAAATCAAATACATCTGATGTACAATATCCAAGCCCATGCCTTTAACCTAGTATCTTCATCTATATATATATATATATATATATATATATATATATATATATATATATATATATATATATATATATATATATATATATATATATATATATATATATATATATATATATATATATATATATATATATATATATATATATATATATCCATCATATTCAGACCTAGGGAACGACGAAAAATTTGTGCAAGAAACAAGGGTTTGTGTCCATAAATTTGCAAGAAGAGGGTGAGTTCGAAATCCATCATTCATCCATCCTCAAATCCATTTAACGATCCCAATCAGTTCCTGAGCTTCTATAGAGTAAGTTTGGATCATTCTAATGATCAAAAGTGCCTGAAACGTGCACTCCAAGCATCACCATTTTGCATATTTTTATGAATTTCGTATTTTAATATTCATGATGTTTTGATTGAAACTAACCGTTCTAATGTGTTCTTGAGATGAATTAATACAGGTTTAACCCCTTGGATGAGTCCCATTATTCCAGAATAACCCATCACCATTCTTACAACAATTTGTTTTGTTTTCATCGTATCTTCTTGTACATGTCGAATTAGCCAAAACTAACGCCACCATTGAATTCGCAAGGGTCGATTTAGGGGGTGGGGTCTTTCTTGATCTTAAAATTTTCTATTTTTGCAGGTTGAAAAAATCACCTCACCAAAGAAGACGACCGAAGTTAGGGCTCTGGCGCCTCTCTGTTTACTTGTTTAATATATATTTATTTGTTTTTTTTTTGCATAAGAGCATGGGTTCGATCCCTGCATGTTGTAAATAACTTTTGTTATTTTCCATCTAACGCGTAGGTTTTTCAATATATTATGTAGCCCCTATTCTCAAACACCAACAAGCACTTGGCCTGGTGGCAAGCAATGCAACGTGAAAGCTAGGAGGGCGTGGGTTGAACACCCACCCCATGCAATCTTTTTTTCTATTTTCTCTTTTAACCTAATTTGCTTTATTTTTATTTTTCTAACCCTAATTTTTTTAATTAATCAATCATTAGACTAACCTAATTTTTTCTATTACTAATGAATTAGGTTTATGGTTTTTAACTAACATTTAATTTGATTGATTTATTTAATTAATTAATTAATCAATCCTTTTCTTAAATATTAAAATCAATTAGAATTTAGGTTTTAATTATTATTATCGTTCAAATTGTTTTTCACAAAAATACAAAAATATTAAAACATTTTTCTAACATTTTCTTATTTATTTTTCTATTTATTTTCCTAGACGATTGTATAGGTCACACAGTTTTTCTTATAATAGCTTCGACTTTTTTTCTCGACTTTTTTTCATAATTATGTAATTGCTCACAGGATGTAATAGCTTTGGTAATCTCTGCACTTTACTTTTGCTGCATTCTCTGTTATTTATCTCTCCCAAAGTCTTGTAATAGCGTAGAGTTTACTTTCTACATCTTTACTTTTTCTATACATATTTAGTTTCTAGTAATTAGGGTTTTTATGGACAGAATAAAAACAAAAGTAGAAAACCCTAATTCTCAAGATAAATAACTGAATCAAAACACTATTCACACTTGCACCTCTAGGGTAACCACTCTTTGATGCCTTCGAAAACAATTGGTCATGTCCCTCAAAAATAGGGATAGTTTAGCAAAAGACCCTTACGAATAAAGATCATAGTCCCTCAATGACCCTTCGAAGTTGCCTATGAAAAATGATATAGTCCCTCTAATACAAATTGGTAAAGTATCTCTACATGTTTCCTTCGATGACCATTCGATTACCCTACGCATATCCTTTCACATCCAATGGATGGGGCTACCTACCAACTAATGGTATGGATAGCAATATCTTTAATGGAGAAGGAAAATAATAAGAACAACCTTTTGTGGGTAAGAAATTCTTAATTGCTTGCTAAGAACTTTTTTTAAAATAAACATTTTTTCACGTCATACTTTTTGAACAAAATATTTTCAAACACTTTGTACGCATTCTTGAGGACTGATACAATAATCATTACAAAGTTGGCCGTATTTGGCTTTTCAAAAATATTTTCAAATCACACACACAAAGAAAATTTTCAAAAGTGAGCTAACGGTTAAGAACCCGTAGATAACTACGGATGAAAAGGGTGCTAACACCTTCCCTTTTCATAACTTACCCCCAAACTACAAATATATCAAGGTCTTTCCTGTTCTTTTCACCCTTTTTGTATATTAGATAAAAGAAAAGTCGGTGATGACTCTAGCTATCTGCACATTTGGATAAAACCAAATAAGTCAGTTCTCCCACCGTATTACAGAACTGGCGACTCTGCTAGGGACTTCTTAAAAAAAAGAGGGGTTACCTTAGGGATAGATCACTTTGTTTGCTTTAATTGTCTGAATTGTTTGCTTTAATTTAAGGGTTGCTTGGGTATTATTATTACTTGTAAGATCCTACACTAGGATCTAGGGATACCTTAGGTAAGTAGCAATAGACCATCGAGAATGTATGGTGTATACCGATATGGTTAAAATGATGGCTATGGTTAGTTAGACACTTTGGTTTGTACTAATGTTCCTTGAGTTAGTCAAGGATAACATTAGGCTTATGTGTGGTGTCATTAGCACTAACTTACTTTTAGAATATTAATTTAACCTCTTGGCTATTATAAGGTAGTGAGATGGCCAACTTTGGTGTAGTCCAAGGTTGGTTGATACTCGATTCAAAGATCGGTGATATGAGATACCTAGAACCCGATTACTATTTTTAGGACAGGTTGAGCCAACTTAACTCTAATGGGGAAGGGTACTTACATATGGACTTCATGAAAGCCTTTAAACCTAGGGCTCTTGTGTGACTTGTTTATGTTTTCTTTTTTAAACATGACATCATAACATCATACCATCATGATATGACATTTTTACTAACCATTTCAAGGATCTTAGGGATCTTTGGTGCAGGATTATCATAAGCCAGATTTCTAGCAAGGGGCGAGAGGATTTATTTTCCTCTAACCGGATGCCGTCAAGATCAAAGTATATTCTCTTGAGTTAGAGTCTAGGACCCACTTGATATGGTAAGCTTGATTCTTATAGAAGGATGTTCAAAGATGAAAATTCAAAGTCCTTCAAGACAAAGCTGCAACCAGATTCTTTTTCTAATATTTTAATCCCGTAAGATCCTTGAAAACATTGCATATTAATCTACGCATCATGCATATCATTACATAAAAGTTATTCTCAAGATAGGTTTTCTCATATTCTTGTTGTTTATTTCAGCATAAAAATGGCTCTTGAATAGATAGTCAAATATCTCTAAGCTCAGTATGCCCAATTCCAACAGATGTTCCTGAACTTAGCCAAGGGGCGGGAAGAATTGAAGGAACTTGTAAACAATGGGAAGAAGAAGAAAACAAAGAAAACAATGGGAGTCCTTAACATGGGGAGAAGGTTCAGATGTCCAGTCAAGCATTCTCGAGATCTTAATATCCCATCGGATTAAGATGACAAACAAAATGAAGATGGTAAGAGTGTGAAAACTGAAAGAAGAAGTCTTGGTTTTCATAAATTTCCTGATGAAGAGGAAGATTATTATTTGGATGAGAAATAGCCCCCTGCTGATGAGAAGTATAAGCTGCTGGAAGAGCATCTAAGAGCTATGGAAATCCAAAAGGTGCTTGGATTGAACTTGGATGATTTTGGTCTTGTTTCAGGAGTTGTCATTCCTCCTAAATTCAAAACTCCTATCTTTGCCATGTATGATGGTGTTTCCTGTGTGAAGCTGCACTTGAGGTCATATGTTCGGAAAATTCAACCATATACTGCTAACAAGAAGTTTTGGCGGCATTTATTTCAAGAGAGCCTGTCTAGAACACAACTAGAATGGTATTATCAACTTGAAGGTGCCAATATTCACACCTGGGAAGATTTGGCTGCAGCTTTCTACAAGCAGTATCAATACAATTATGATTTGGCATCAACCCGCATGAAATTACAGAGTATGTCCATGGGTTTTGAGGAAGGCTTCAAAGAGTACGCGCAAAAATGGAGAGATCTTGCGGGCTGAATTCAACCTCCTTTGGCTGATAGAGAGTTGGTTGACTTGTTCATGAGTACACTGACAGGTCCTTTCTATAATCACCTACTTAGAAGTTCTTTGATTTGTTTCCCTAAGATGATATTAACTGAGGAACGTGTTGAAAATGGAATCAGAAGCGGTAAAATTTAGGTGGCTATATCTTCAAATACTATGAAGAAGTATTATAATGGTAAGAGAGAATCCAATGTTGTGTATGGCCAGAAGGGTCATAATAAGGGTGACTGCAACTAATCTATGGGGGAAATACTGATCTCTAATCCTGCGCCAGTGCAACAACAACAACAGAATAATCAGTGTAGGCAGGATACACCTAGGAGACAGTTCACAAAAATCAACAATCCATTAGCGCAAGTATTACAACACATGTTGAAGGCAGAGCTGGTTATATTGAGAGAACCTCCTCAGAATCCCAACACTTCCTCTCTCCGCTATAATCCTAGTACAAGGTTTGCATATCACTCGGATAGCCCCGGGCATGACACTAGCAATTGTTGGGCTCTGAAGAATAAGATTCAAGACATGATCGACACTAAGGAAATTGAATTTGATCCTTATGAGACTCCTAATGTGATCATTGCACATATGCCTAGTCATGACAAGGGCGTTAATGCTATTGAAGATGTTTCTTATGTTCCTACTGTGAATTCTTATACTACTCCTCTGATGATTGTTAAGGAGAAGATATTGCAAGCCGGTTTATTTCCGGGTTGTGCTAAAGACTGCTACTACTGTGCATCCCAATCCAATTGTTGTACACTGCTAAAAGAAGGTATTTAGTGTTTGATGGATGACCGTGCGATTCTATTTAAGACAATTCCTTTTGAGAAGATTCTTTTTATGGAGAGTACATCCCAAGACCTCAAGCTTGAAGGCATGTCTACAATTTCCAGTACTCCTATGAGGATCACTTCTAAGGGTCCTGAGAAAATTACTGGTGAACCTAGAGTTGCTCCTCTTATCATTACCACATCTGGGCCAATTCCATATTTCTATAATAAGGCTATCCCTTGGAACTATGGATCCAATGTCTACTACCATGGAGTCAATCAGAAACCATTGACTGACAAAGATGAAAGTGTTGAAGTTATTGATCCTGATGTTGGCAATATTGTTGGGACTAATAATGTTGCCAGAAGTGGAAGGGTTTTCTCTCTAGAGATCTCTCTAAAATATGTTGTTGAACTAGTTCGTATCACGACTACTAAATTAACTGTTGAGACTCGAGGCAAAGAACATATGACTGAGTTTGCCCAGACTGAGACGCTAAAAGAGGTTACTGATGAAGACACCTCCAAACAAGAGATGGAGGAGATACTGAAGATTATCCGAAAGAGTGACTACAAGATTGTTGAACAGTTGGGGAAGACACCCTCTAAAATATCTATGTTATCCCTATTGTTATGCTCTGAAGCCCATGCTCGGGCTTTGGTAAAATTTCGGAAATCTGCATACGTACCGAAATGAATCGCTGTGGATCGGTTCAAAAATCATGTTGTTAGCTTGACAACGGATAATGGGCTAGGCTTTTCTGATGCAGACTTAAATCCCGCAGGAAGGAATCATAATAAGGCCCTGCATGTGTCTATTGAGTGTAGGGGCACTACCTTATCTCATGTGTTGGTAGACACAAGTTCCTCATTGAATGTTTTGCCAAAATCTTCTTTAGAAAAGCTGAACTGTGAATGGATCATGCTAAAACCCAATGACATTATGGTGAGACCTTTTGACGGTTCAAAGAGAATGGTGCATGGAGAGGTTGGTATTCCTGTCAAAGTGGGTTCCCAGGTCTTCGACTCTACTTTCTATGTGATTGACATTCTGTTGGCTCCTAAATTCGACACCTTTGTTTTGTTGATGTCAGCCATTAAAGCTGAAAGATGTTTTCGACTTGCTAAGTCTGTCGAAATGCCCGTCGAAAGATGGCAAAGTACTTAGAAGATTTCTTCCAAGGGAGAAGTTGGTTGCCTTCGACGTCGAAGGAGTTTCTCGTCGAAGATGTCTCTCGATGAAAGTGTTCGATGATTCAGAGTGGAGCAGTTTGAAATTCAAGCTTTTGGAGGGAAAACGGTTTCCAGCAGTTACCACGTGCAAACGTGCAAGGATCTGGAGCATCGAACGTGGAGAACGTGCCAAGTGGATTGATCTCGAAGCAGTGTAACTGCCAGACGGTTACTTGGGATGTTTTAGTATAAATAGTAGTAGTCATGTAATTTCTCGTGTGTGTTCACAATTCTATACATAGTCACTCATTTAGATTCGAGTACCCAGCGTGTGAGAAAGAATTGTTGAGAAATGTATGTGTGAAACACCAACTTTATCAATTCAAAGTCATTTACTTTTCCAGAAATTTACTTGCTTTCTCCTTTAATTTCCTGTCGAACCTTTTACTTTAAGCCTTGTTTATTTTACCAAGTCTTTCCTTCATGCAATTTACTTGAAATCTTTTTATCTTATTTTAAACCTCTTTATTTAAAGCCTTATCCAATTTAATCAAACTTCAAAAATCAACCTATGTCCTAGGATCAATCTGATCGATCCTGCGAGTAACCAAATAAGTAACCATTTGGAAGATCAGCGGTTGTTTACCAAAAACCAAGGTAAACAAATTGGCACACCTGGTGGGACGTTGTGTTGATTTCTGAAAAGAATCTCATCTTTTCGACGAGCGGTGTATGTTATTGAGAAGTGGTAGAGTATACACTAACGATAACAATACTTCCAGAGGAAGGGAAGAGATGGCGAATCCGCCAAACAACAACGAAATCCCACTAACAACTGTGGGAGCAACGGTTAGCGCGACCGTAAGTGAAGCGATAACTGCTGGTTCGACACCAGCAGTAACGGTCACGACAACAGGGCCATTCACAGGCCCCAGAGTGGCTTTGGGAACTCCCCCACCAAGGGGAAATGCAGGCACAAGGCCTTTCGTTCCCCCAGGATTTATGCCACTCTATGGCATGCCAACTTCTGAATTGGCTAGCCTGACGAATGCTGCGTCCACTTTTTCAGACCCTTTAGTGAGTGCCTCTTCGCCACTCCAAGGATCTGGAGTAGGCATGGCGAATAGAAATAGGACCCAACTCTTAGGAGGAACGTCCCAAGTAGCCCATGGCCTTACAAATGCCTCGACAGCAGTCTTGAGGCAACAAATGGACGAAAGCAACCATGATATGGTGCAAATGTTGGCACAAACTTTAAGTACAGTGCTAAACCCTCTAATACAAAACACTACTCAATCGAATCAGCAAGTGGCAGCGCAAATGACGCGTTTGACTGATTTCTTTGGAGTGCCCCAACCTCTTCGACAGCCCCAAAGGGCGCAAATAAGGGGAAACCAGGGGATATTCTTAGAGGAAGAAACCACCATAAACCAGGCTCAACAGCCCGTCGAAGAAAACCTTAGGGCACGATTGGAACAACCTGTCGAAGAACCTAGGGTAATAACCCCAGAGGTAAGGTTAGTTAACAGAAACCAAAATGCTGACGAAGTAGTCCAGCATGTCCAGTACCAGAACATGGGTATGGAAAACAATCTGGCAACCATGATCGAAAGGATCATGACTCAGAATGGGATGAACATGGGCTTTCGAAGGCCCAACTTTACATCCCCATTGTCAGAATACGTGTTACAGACAGACTTACCTCCTAGATGCAAAGTCCCCAAATTTACTAAGTTCTCTGGGGACACGACAGAATCTACTGTCGAGCATGTGGCAAGATACTTGATCGAAGCAGGAGATATTTCGAATAACGAAAATCTGAGAATCAAGTATTTCCCAAGTTCTTTAACAAAGAACGCTTTTACTTGGTTTACAACTCTCCCCCCCAATTCGATCCATCATTGGACCCAGTTGGAAAGATTGTTCCATGAACAATTCTATATGGGGCAAACCAAGATAAGCCTGAAAGAATTGGCCAGTGTAAAGAGACGTTTCACTGAACCTATAGACGAATATCTAAATAGGTTTAGGCTGCTTAAGGCGAGATGTTTCACACAAGTGCCAGAACATGAGTTAGTCGAAATAGCCACGGGCGGTTTAGATTATTCCATTAGGAAGAAGCTAGACACCCAATACCTGAGAGACATGGCCCAACTGGCCGATAGAGTTCGACAAGTAGAACGCCTCAAAGCTGAAAAAGCAAAGGCAACGAAAACTCACAAGAGAGAGAGGATAGCGTACGTTGAGATGGATGACGAGGATCCAGAATCCTTCGACGATACTTTAGCTATCGAAGAAGGAGAAGTCGATTTAGCAGAACTGAAACAAGGGCCACCATACTCTTGTAAACTGTTAGTCCCCTCAAGTGGGAAAAATCCCATTGGTCCAGAAAGGACCAACGATAGGTTCCCCAAAAAGACTTATAGTTTTGACATCACAAAATGTGATGAAATATTCGACTTGCTTGTTAAAGATGGCCAATTGATAGTACCCCCAGGGGTAAAAGTGCCTCCTCTTGATCAAAGAAAGAAGAGAGGTTTTTGCAAATATCATAATTTTTTGGGCCATAAAACTTCTCAATGTTTTCTTTTCAGGAATCTTGTGCAAGACGCTATCGAGGAAGGGAGATTAAAGTTTGCTGACAAATCCCCCATGGCTGTCGACTCAAATCCATTGCAGGCTGAAGCCCACTATGCTGAACCCTCTGAGGTGAATGTGATAGAGGCAACCAGGGTCCAGTCGAAGAAGCCAGGAATTACCATGGTCGAAGTCTCAAAAGACCACATCAACATGCCAATCTTTGGCAGTTTTTCTGGAAACTTATCCAGGAAGACAATCGAAGCAGTCCAGAAAGCGGTCGAAAGCCCGAAGTTGGAGACCGCTGAAGCACAAAAAACTGGACCAAAACCCAGTTCCCACTTGGCCACAGTTCAAGGCCAGACGGAGAATCTGGAGATGCAAATGAAGCAGTTAACTCTTGCTAACAAAGATACCATGAATATCAACATGGTCGAACTTTCTGACCCAAAAGCGTCAGAAGAGGCCATGAGGCAAGAACAGGCAAATAAGACTGCTTTCCCTCGGGAGAATGAAAACTTGGCAGATTTTCTACAAAGATGCCAGAAAAAGAAATCAGAGGTGATGCTGTGTCCAAGATGCAGTTCGATCTTTGATAAAAAAGCTGCTGAGCACATTCAAGGCGTGAGAGCAGCGAATAAAAGAAGGGAAAATGCTGATCTTCGACATGATCCCAGAAGAGCCTCCCAAAGAGGTTCTAACCAAGAAAAGAGGCCATTGACTTTTAGGCCTCCAACAAATGTGCCAGTAGATACTTGGTACAAAACCTCTGGTCGAAAAAGGCCAAATGAGGAGAAATGGCACTCTTTCGACGTGCCAAGAGGTTCCTCTTTGACTCAAAAGAAAGAGCCTCAGGTTGCTGCGCCTAAAGTTGCACAAGTGTCAAGCAACTATAAAGGCAAAAATCCTATGTCTCGATCTCAGTGGAGGAGATATCAGAGGAGACGAAAAGCTGAAAGGGAGGCTGCCAACGAACCAAAGGCAGAAACCAGTTCGAATGTTCCTCAAAGGAAACAAAGGAAGCCTCTAGAGAGGGAGCCAGTAACCAACAGGCTAGTTTGGCCTAACCAAAGTGAAGTCGAAGACGAAGATGATTCTGGGTCTGATGATACTTTGGATATAATGGTGAATATAGTCTCAGTGCTGCCCAGAGAATTCAACCGACAGGTGGAGGTCGAAGTCAGTGACTGGGAAGTAGAGCAAGAAATGGCCAAACATAGGCCAGTGTGCTATTTTGTCATGGACAATGGCACTACTGAAGAACAAAATGGCTTCTTCGAGCCACCGACAGAGGCGATGAAGAATCACCTTAAGCCTTTATTTATAAGGGCTAAACTCGAAGAAACTACTGTGAACAAAATATTGGTGGATTGTGGGGCAACCATTAATATCATTCCTCACTCTATGCTAAGGAAAATTGGCAGAAGGGATGAGGACATTAAGCCTCACAATATGGTCCTGTCGAACTATGAGGGCGGCATAGGGACCACTATGGGAGTGATCCAGCTGGATATCAAAGTTGGCTCTATCCTTCGACCAACAATGTTCATGGTCATATCGGCCAAACCTAACTATAACCTTTTGTTAGGCCGTGAATGGATTCATGGTGTTGGCGCTGTGCCTTCATCAATGCACCAAAGGCTGCTCCTATGGCGTCCAGATGGGATGGTCGAAAACATAGAGGCAGATCAAAGCTACTACCTTGGCGAAGTGAATCACCTGGGTTTGGCAGATTTCGACAAAAATTTGGCTCACATAGGGCCATGTCCAACACCTGACTTCGACATGGCGCCAGCGCCAAACACTTTTTGTTCCCTATACCTGCATCCTGAGCATGGTTTCCAATGGGACAGAGAAGACTTGTCCCACATAGACTTCAGTGGGTTAACTGATATCCAACCAACTGGTTGGGGAAGTGAATTCAGTGATAATGACTGAGTCACAATCATTGAAGCGAATTTCGGCTTATGTGGCCGAAACTAAGATGATAACGGCTCTCGAAGCCGAAGTGAAGTATATGGCCACACAGGCCAATGATCAACAGTTAGCTGCTGCAGGTCCAGGAAAGGATTTCGATCCATTACCTCCTGATATCATGCAAGAAGAAATGCAGGAACAGAGGCTCGACGCCATCTATGACGATGAGCCTTTGGGCTTCGAAAAGGACCCCTTGGCGAACAACATTAAAATGTTAGCACAGGATCCTTTAGAAGAAATCAACTTAGGCGAAGGGTCAGAGAAAAGGCCAACTTACATCAGCGCCAAGATTGACCCAGAGCTTAGGTTGGAAGTAATCCAATTGCTGAAAGAGTTTAAAGACTGTTTTGCATGGGATTATGACGAAATGCCGGGTCTCGACAGAGGATTGGTAGAACTTCAGTTGCCAATCAAACCTGGGAAGAAGCCAATCAAGCAAAATCCAAGACGCTTCGCTCCAGAAATACTGTCGAAGATCAAAACGGAAGTCGAAAGACTGCTGAAATGCAAGTTCATACGCGTTACAAGGTATGTCGAATGGATTGCAAATATTGTGCCTGTAATTAAGAAAAATGGTACATTAAGGGTGTGCATAGATTTCAGAGATTTGAATGCTGCTACACCCAAAGATGAATATCCTATGCCTGTGGCAGAAATGCTAGTCGATTCTGCCGCTGGTTATGAATACCTGAGTATGCTCGATGGTTATTCAGGATATAATCAAATATTCATTGCTGAAGAGGATGTGTCGAAAACAGCCTTTCGATGCCCTGGGGCCTTAGGCACTTACGAATGGGTAGTGATGCCTTTTGGCCTAAAGAACGCTGGGGCAACGTACCAGCGAGCAATGAATACTATCTTCCATGATTTTATTAACACTTTTATGCAAGTATATATTGATGATATTGTTATAAAATCTGTTTCCAGGAAGAATCATATTGACCACCTTCGACAATCATTCGAAAGAATGAGGGAACATGGTCTGAAGATGAACCCGTTGAAGTGTGCGTTCTGCGTGAAAGCTGGAGATTTCTTGGGCTTCGTTGTCCACAAGAAAGGAATCGAAATCAACCAGAACAAGACGAAGGCAATTCTGGAAGCGAAAGCGCCATCGAATAAGAAGGAATTGCAATCTCTCTTAGGCAAGATAAATTTCTTAAGGAGGTTTATATCTAATCTAAGTGGGAAAGCTCAGGCCTTCTCACCCTTGCTTCGACTGAATAAAGAAGGGTTCGAATGGGGGCAAGAGCAACAAGAAGCCTTCGACAAAATCAAAGGGTACCTCACTAAGCCACCTATTTTGGTGCCTCCTTGTAGCAATAGGAGTATGAGATTGTACATAGCTGCATCCGACAAAACTTTGGGAAGTATGTTAGCCCAAGAGGATGAGAATGGAGTCGAAAGACCCATTTATTATCTCAGTAGAGTTTTGAATGATGCAGAAACTAGATATAGTGAAGTTGAAAAATTGTGTCTATGTCTGTATTTCTCTTGTACAAAACTCAAGCAATATATAAAACCAGTTGATGTGTATGTTTCGTCTCATTTTGATGTTTTCAAATATATGTTGTCGAAACCTATCTTGCATAGTCGAGTTGGCAAGTGGGCATTAGCATTAACTGAATACTCCTTGACCTTTATGCCTCTTAAGGCAGTAAAAGGACAAGTGGTTGCAGACTTCATAGTCGATCACTCAATTCAAGTTGAGGATATTAATTATGTGGAGATAGAGCCTTGGAGACTCTACTTCGATGGCTCCAGCCATAAAGATGGAACAGGGGTAGGAGTCTTGCTCATTTCTCCAGAAAAAATTCCAACAACATTCAAGTACAAGATATCAGGTTCTTGTTCGAACAATGAGGCTGAGTATGAGGCTCTAATTACTGGCCTTGAAATATTGTTGGAATTGGGGGCAACTCGAGTCGAAATAATGGGAGACTCAGAGTTGGTCATTAAGCAAGTCACAAAGGAATATAAATGCATAAGAGAGAATCTTATTATGTACTTTGTGATAGCAAATCGTTTATTGAAAAAATTTGAAATGGTCAATATTCGACACATACCCAGAGTCGAAAATCAAATAGCCAACGACTTGGCACAGATTGCATCTGGGTATAAGATTTCAAAAACGAGGTTACAAAAAGCGATTGAAGTCCGGGAAAAGATAAGAGCAACTTGTCTATCACCAACAGATTTGGAATCAACAAGACTAGGATTTGCTGATCAAGGTAACTTCGAAATTTCGTTCATAGATAATTTGTCGGATCAAGATTGGAGAAAACCCATTGTGGATTATCTTCAAAATCCAGGAGTTTCGACAGAACGAAAAATAAAGTACAGGGCGTTGAGTTATGTACTCATGGGTAATGAGTTATTCAAGAAAACGCCTGAAGGGGTATTACTAAAATGCTTAAGTGAAACTGAGGCATACATAGCCCTTTCGACTACCCACGCTGGAGCATGTGGGGCTCACCAAGCAGGCCATAAGATGAAATGGTTGTTGATTCGACAAGGACTATATTGGCCCACTATGCTAAAAGATTGTGTTGAGTTCGCCAAAGGTTGTCAAGAGTGTCAAGTCCATACAGGCATCCAACATGTACCAGCAAGCGAACTTCACTCGATAGTGAAGCCTTGGCCCTTTAGAGGATGGGCGTTGGACCTCATTGGGGAGATTCGACCAGCATCCTCCAAGAGTCAGAAATACATACTGGTAGGCATTGATTATTTTACTAAGTGGATCGAAGCAATCCCTTTAGTCAATGTAGACCAAGAAAATGTCATTGAATTTATTCAAAAGAACATTATCTATAGGTATGGAATCCCTGAGACTATAACAACTGATCAAGGATCAGTTTTCACTGGTCGAAAGATGCAGGAATTTTCTCAGGAAACAGGTTTCAAACTCCTAACATCAACGCCTTATTATGCACAGGCGAATGGTCAAGTCGAAGCAGCTAACAAAGTGGTGATTGGCTTGATAAAGAAACATGTTGGGAAGAAACCAAAGAATTGGCACAAGACGTTAGACCAGATTCTGTGGGCTTGTCGAACGTCCCCAAAAGAAGCCACAGGTACAACACCATATAGGCTAACTTTTGGTCATGATGCAGTGTTGCCAGCAGAAATTTGTCTTCAATCTGCAAGGGTTCAGAGGCATTATGAAATTCCTTCTGAAATTTATTGGAACATGATGTTAGACGAACTGGTGGATTTAGACGAAGAGAGATTACGCGCTCTTGACCTACTCAGGCTTCAGAAGAAAAGAGTAGAAGACTCTTATAATAAAAAGGTAAAACCTAAGGTATTTTTGCCTGAAGATTTAGTTTGGAAGGTAATTCTTCCCATGGATCGAAGGGATCGAAGCATGGGGAAATGGTCACCCAAATGGGAAGGACCATTTAGAGTTATCCAAACTTTTTCTGGTGGAGCCTACGAAGTCGAAGAGCTAGGTGAAGATAAGAGGCTCTTGAGAGTAAATGGTAAATATTTGAAAAAATACAAACCTATGCTTCAAGAGATAAAGATAAAATAATAAGACTAAATTAACCATAAAAATGCCAAAATGGAAATTTTATAAATTTCAGCCAAGATGGCAATTGTTGTCGAATATAGCATTACAAAATATGGTTACAAAAGCTGAATCAATCAGAAGAGAAGAGAGTCCTTGAGTCGAAGGTATTTGACTTGCAGCAGCTCCAGTCTTTTCTTGCACCAGGCATTCTCTTGCACAAGTTTGGCAATCTGAGCGTCGAAGCCTTGGGCTTTCTCAGCAAATTCCAAGCCCTGTTTGATTTCAGTTTGGCTCTCGGTGTCAGGGATGGTCGAAAGAAGTTCCTCCTTGCGTTTAGTGTTGGCATTTATCTTAGCCTCTATCTCTTCGATTTGTGCCCTGAAGGAAGCATTCTCTCGATCGATGGCATCGACTTCTTCCTGCGTAGTTGCTTTTTGCTTCGACAACTCCGCAATGCGAGAAGTTGTCTCCGAAACAGCAGTCCATGCAGAGGAGCTTTTGCCATTCAACAACTCAAGCTGACTATTAAAAGCCCTTTGGCGCCTATAATCTGCTGAACCTTGATCAATCATAGAGTGTAACTCCATGATTAAGCTTGAGATTTCTGGAGCTACAGCTAACAAGTCGACACCGTTCAAAACTTCCTTCAAGAATGATGGAGCAGTGGGGTCCCCCTCTAAAGCCTTCATCAAGTCCTTCTTGAAAAATTGAGCTTTAACCTTCGCTAGAGCTTCATCAAGAGGAGAGGTTTCAGTGGACTTACTCGACAGGGTAGAAACTTCCTGACTAGCATCGGATGAACTCTTGCTCTCGATGATTGCGTTGAGATAGCTAACAGGGTCGGTTTGTTTCAAGAGTTCTAAGTCCTCTTTCGACCTGCGCTTCGTGGAGGTAACAACCCTTGCAACAGCATGATCTTGAGTTTGAGGCTGTTGATTGCTAGGTGTCTCGACTTGTGCCCCTTCGACTGGAACTGGGGCAGTGCCAGCGTCATCTTGGTGCTCTTCGCTAGCGTCACCTTGGTGCCCTTCGCCAGTGTCACCTTGGTTCTCTTCGTCAGCAGCACCTTGATTTTCTTCGACAGCATTGCCTTGGCCCCCTTCTTCATGATTCTCTTCCGACAGGTCCACCACCTGAACCGCTTCTGGCTGTTGTTCTTCCGTTTGAGGTTCTCCTGATGGTTTTTCTACCGTCTCAGCATTGGCCTCATTTGTTTCAGTATGGGCTTCGTCATTTCCTAAGCCTTTTTCTTGTGGCCTGCTGAGTTCAGCAGACTCCAGTGTTTCGGAGGTCCTTGGCGGAGAACTTTCAGTGGTGTCCTAAAAAAGGAAAGAAGAAGAATCTTCAGAAATCGAAAGAGGCACAGACGAATGCAGGTACATACACCTAAGTTATAAAAAAGGTCTAAGAGATTACCTGCAAATTAGCTTCAGCCCCAGGGCTGGAATTATCGCTCTCGACAGGCTTGTTGAGAAGAACGTTTAGTTCCTCCTCTATTGGCTCCTCGATGATCACTGGAGGTGGCCTGGGTTTTCGCCCAGCAACCTTTATTTTAAATGTTCGACCTTCAGGAGCGGGAGCAGGAACAGGAGCGTCCTTCGTCAGCTTTCGCCTTTTTAAGGGTTCAGGAGGAGAAGTATCTTCTTCATCACTCCCAGATTCGACCACCAGTGCTGGCCGTTTCTTGAGCGAAGGTGCCTAAAAAACCATTGGGAATTCAACTTAGCAATTACATCAAAAGTTGAAAATCGAAAGTCAGAAGAAATGATGAAATTCTGGTTACCGATACAGAAGGCTTCTTCGAAGGGCCTTCCCCCTGTCGGTTGGCTGTGGTCTTCGCCGGCGCTATGGTCTTCGCCGGCGGTGGAGGTTTTGTTGAGGGACCTCCTCCCTGTTGGTTTTCTGTAGCCTTCTTGGCTACAGGTTTTCGAACAACTGAAAGCAAATAAATGGTTAACAGGCTAACAGTCGAAGAGAAAAACAAAGGTATGCAATCAGACTCAAGTGAGTCTTGGAGGTTTTGAATCGAAGAGGCATGATCCTTGGTGTGAGGAACGCCTCCCATATTATTGTATGTTCGTCAACATTAGGACCACTCGACGTCCTTGGATGTGGCCTTGTGAACCATGCTGGGCCTACCTTCCGTCGAGCAAATGGAGCCATAGTCGAAGCAAACTCCTTCCTTCGAGCAAACATCAGAACGAAGTTGGTGAAGGTTTGCTGAAACTCCAGTCCATCTTCCGTAGGCGTCAACAGAGCCAGTCTGGTTCCTTCGACGCGTCTGTTCGCTATCGCTGGAGCCTGCTCATTTATTGGAACCTTCTTAGGCAAGAAAGATTCGAAAGTGGCATTTAGCCACAATTGGAGCAACCAAAAAGGCCCAGCAAGTAGCAAGCTGGCCCTGTTCTCAATAATTTTTAGAAGAGTGGCCCCATTGCTGATCGAATCATAGAGGCTAGCCAGAATCAGTTCTGCCAAAAAGACATTTTGGCGATGATGCAGTTGAGTAGCAAGAGTGACCATCTTTTTGGTCACCTGTAAAAACTTCGAGCAAAATACGAAGCGAGTCAGCCATAGGGCTAGAAACGCTATGTGTTCGACATCCGACACAGTATCTGTCGACTTGTCGTGATAATGGTTGATGAAAGTGGTGTATGTTGGTTTGGTCTCAGAGAAGCCAATTTGATCCTCCGACATCTCCTCCGGATCGAAGTAGTCTCCGGTGGGTCGAAGGCCAGTAATAGCGGCCACATCGAAGAGTGTGGGGGTTAGCATCCCACAGGGAAGATGGAAAGTAAAGTGGGAGTAGTCCCAGAAAAGTAGGGAAGCTATCAGCATCTCCGGAGAATAGTTCAAACCTGTCTTCGACAGCATCACCAGGTCGAAGATCCCCATCTCTTTCCAGATCGAAGCTTGTTGTTTCTCCATCTTTGTCAGCCAAGCAACGTAATCAGAAGTAAGGTTAGGGCTAGACCTGAAAACTCTAACCCCTTTGTTGAAGAAACGAAGGTCGATTTTTTCATGTGCAGGGTCTTCATTATCTTCAGCATCTTTCTTGGCGCATGCAACCGGTTTAAGTTTCTCGACTACCGGAAAATAGCTCTTAATCTTAATGGCCTCAGAGATACTTGGATACATGGGGCCAGACATTGCAAAGATCTGGTTGGAGTATCCAACCGGGATCATCAAGTGGCGTGAGTAGGCATCACGAACGGCAATATCCAAGGGTTCAGGAACCCTTCGTTGGCCTGCAGAAGTTGCCACTGGAGCAGTGACGAAAACTTTGGGTTTAGCGTTTTCAGATGGTACAGTAGCGCCAGGAGCATTGGAAGCAGATGCCATTGCTAGAGTTGGGGTTGAAGACGAAGTGAAAGAGGAAAAGTTTTCTTGCAAAGAAGACAAGTTTGTATGAAAATGGAAGTCTGAGAGCTAGTTGGCGTAAAAAGTCCCACAATGGGGTACTTGCTGCTATTTATAGTAGTGGGAAAAATCCCCAAAAACGAGGACATTAAATGCCATTTAATTGCTGCAGGAGTTAGTGGGACGCGTGGCAGCCCCCTGTTGTTTTGGCCGTTTCTGCAGAAATAGAGGGACGCAGCGTGCGTCCTCGTTTTTGGGAATTGTCATAATGACAAATTCTGAAATGACGTTTGGTACTGCACGCCGTACTGAAAGTGACGTCCTAGGTACAGAAAAATGATGGTTTTCTTGGGATTGCCAATAGTTGGTAGAAAACAACAAAAAGTGCACAAGTTAGTTTGTGACTAAGCGTGAAAAGACAGGTGTCGAATGGCGTTTCAAAGAATGCCTTTTTCTTTCAGAGTCGAAATAAGGCATTCTTGGGGGGCAATTTGTTGGCTCCTAAATTCGACACCTTTGTTTTGTTGATGTCAGCCATTAAAGCTGAAAGATGTTTTCGACTTGCTAAGTCTGTCGAAATGCCCGTCGAAAGATGGCAAAGTACTTAGAAGATTTCTTCCAAGGGAGAAGTTGGTTGCCTTCGACGTCGAAGGAGTTTCTCGTCGAAGATGTCTCTCGATGAAAGTGTTCGATGATTCAGAGTGGAGCAGTTTGAAATTCAAGCTTTTGGAGGGAAAACGGTTTCCAGCAGTTACCACGTGCAAACGTGCAAGGATCTGGAGCATCGAACGTGGAGAACGTGCCAAGTGGATTGATCTTGAAGCAGTGTAACTGCCAGACGGTTACTTGGGATGTTTTAGTATAAATAGTAGTAGTCATGTAATTTCTCGTGTGTGTTCACAATTCTATACATAGTCACTCATTTAGATTCGAGTACCCAGCGTGTGAGAAAGAATTGTTGAGAAATGTATGTGTGAAACACCAACTTTATCAATTCAAAGTCATTTACTTTTCCAGAAATTTACTTGCTTTCTCCTTTAATTTCCTGTCGAACCTTTTACTTTAAGCCTTGTTTATTTTACCAAGTCTTTCCTTCATGCAATTTACTTGAAACCTTTTTATCTTATTTTAAACCTCTTTATTTAAAGCCTTATCCAATTTAATCAAACTTCAAAAATCAACCTATGTCCTAGGATCAATCTGATCGATCCTGCGAGTAACCAAATAAGTAACCATTTGGAAGATCAGCGGTTGTTTACCAAAAACCAAGGTAAACACATTCTCCCATCCTATTCTTGTTTACTTGGATGCCCTTGGATTTATGGGGAAGGTGTTGTTACTTCTACCTTACACCAGAAGTTGAAGTATCCCATAAAGGGAAGGATCGTTACAGTTTGCGGTGAAGAGGAATATATGGTGAGCCATTTGAACTCTTTCAAGTATGTCAAAATAGATGGTGAATTCGTCGAGACTCCTTGCCAGGCCTTTGAAGTTGTTTATCATACAACCCCAGTTGATAAAGCTGCTCTTGCTGTTCCTAAGATTCCATTAAAACTGGCTTCTCTGAAAGATGCTAGGGTTGTGGTAGAAGGAGGTGGTTGCACTGTTTTAGGTCAACTTCCCTATATTCCTTATAAATATGACAAATTTGGTTTGGGTTTCACCTCACAAGCTCAGATGGTTGTCCATCATGGTCGGGATAATTCTTGGAGACCTCCATTCCGCATCAACAACAATGGAGTTCTTAACAATCAAGTCAACATTGTGGAAGACACTGATAGTGACTGCAACATAGACAGTTGGATCTTCCCTACTACCAGCAGTGGGCTCAACAATTGGAAGGCTGAACATTTTATCACAATCTCCTTTAGTCCCGAGTAAATGCTATTTTTTTTCTTACTTTTAAGTATTTTTGGTTTTGTAATTTAAACAATAAACTTTAAGCCTTATGCCTTACCGGGGGCATAATGGTCCATTTGTTAGTGTGATACGGTGGCAGAACTGACTATCTAATACTTGTTTTGCGTTTTTATTCGCAAATGTTGCAGTAAGCAAGAGTTGCCACTGACTTTTCTTTTATCCAAATAAAGGAAAGGGTGAAAATAATAGAAAAAGACTTTTCGAGAATTTTCTGAGTAAGGGGGGTAGATTATGGAAAGGGAAGGTGTTAGCACCCTTTCCATTTGTAGTTTTCTACGGTCTCTTAGATGCTTATCTCATGTTTTGAAAATTTCTTGTGCTTTGTGTTTTTTGAAAAGTATTTTTGAAAATGCCTTTGTGTGTCAAACTTTGTAATGTTTCTCGTGTCGTAGAGAACGTATACAAAGTGTCTTTGAAAATATTTTTTAGAAAAGAGTGTATGTATGGAAAATTGTTTTATTTAAGCAAGCATCTAAGAACTATCTACCTACTTAAAAAGGTTTGTTCTTTTCCTCTTTTCCTTTAAGCATTGTTATCCTACTATTACTTAGTAGGTAGCCCTATCGTTGGATGTTTGAGGAACAAGCGTAGGGTCGTCGTTATGTTCATTGAAGGAAACATGTAGGGATACCTTTAGCAATTTGAAGGAACGTCGTCATATATTCGTAGGCAACATAGAAGGACAACATCATATACCATAGGCAACTTCGAGGGACATCGAGGGACTATGATCTTTTGTGATGATTTATACCGAGGGTCTTTGCTAATGGTATCCCCACTTTCGAGAGACATGACCATTGTTTTCCGAGGCAACGAGAGAGGTTACCCTAGAGGTCCAAGTGTTAGAAGTGTGTTCAATTCAGTTATATTTATCTTGAAATTAGGGTTTTCTAATGTTTCTTTTTAGTTCTTGCCATACATGCCTAATTACTAGCAGTTAAATATATACAAGTTTACATGAAATGTAAAGGCGAGAAATAAAGTTCCTATGCTATTACAGGGCTTTGGTGTAGTTACATAAATAATGAAACTGCGAGAATTTAAACTACGACTATTACAATTAGTATGTGACATATACAATTTGTCTAATAAATATAAATAGCAAATGAATAGAAATAAAAATAAGAAAAATATTAAGAAAATAATTAAAACATAAGATTCTAAGTGTTAGAAAATATACGTTTGGTATTTTTTTGTTTGGAAAATAATAAAAGTGTGAATTAACAATTAAAAACTTAACTCTAATTAATTTAAAAGTTAATTATGAAATAAAATCAAAATTGATTAAATCAAAATTGATTAAATCAAAACAACTTTTATGTCAAAAATTAATTTAGTTAATTAAAAGCCTAAAACTAGTATTTAATGGTTTTATATATTAATTAAATTAATGATAGAAAATAAATTAAGTGAAAAATAAATAAATGAAAAGTGTTAGAAACGAAAATAGTCAAAAAAAGTGAAAAAATGCATGGGGTTGGTGTTGAACCCATGCTCTTTGGGTTACAGTCAGGCGCCTCATCCTCCAAGCCAAGTTATTGTTTGTGATTCAAACCTGTTCTACGTAACAACATGAATTCATTTGGGAAATTAATAAACATTAGCAATGCATGAAATTAATTATAGGAATGTTTGAAAGAAAAGAAAATCGGAGAAGATGAGTATGCTTGTTTCAAGCATCAATGGCCATGACTTTCTACCTATTATTACCGCTAGATACCCCAGGTTTGATTTGTAATTGATGGCTTGGACTGAAAGTGGCTGGATATTTGATTTTGACTTTGCTCTAGTTTTGCAAAATTTGAGATTTTTAGAGAGTGTTCTTAGGCAGCAAATTTCGTGGTCTGTAGTGCATGAGGGTGTTGTGTTTATATAGAGGAGGAATTTAGGTAAAAAATAATGGAAGAAATCTCATGCATCAATTGCATGATTTGTTTCCAAAATTCATTCGAAAAACTTTCCAAACTTGTGAAAATCTTATCTTAATGATATATGCATGGTTGTCACGATTTTGACAGCTTGCTATGAGCTACTTGGACTCTAAGAAATTCAAATCTTAAGCCTTACATGCCTTGTACATTAATCTTGCATTTTATTTGATTTAATTTGAGTTTAAAAGAATAAAATTAAAAAATTAAAATTAAAATAATTAATGGACCGGTTTAGGGGTTCTTAATCATGTTTTAAACACGTTCAAACCTTAAAACCTAGGCTCATTAGTCCACAAGTTCAATATTTCTCAATTTGCACTTCATGCACTTTCTCAAAAATTGCCCAACTTAAGCAATACATAGCTCTCTAAATTTTAATTGTATGAGTGTGTTCTTTGACTTTTTAGAGAGCTTAGGATGTCCTCTAAACAACCCTTTCGGTTTCCTCTCAATTGGATCTTCCATGTTCATGTAAGAAGCTTTGACCCAAAAGGTGTTTTTGTTGACTTTTTGAAAGGTCCCATAATGTCTGAGCTTGTATCTTTCAATTGATGCATTTATTGAACTTGAGGGATGAAGAGAAGTTGTAGGAAATTGGATTCTATTCAAAATGAGCTTTGGTTGGGAGAAAATGGATGAAGTATTTGAAAGTTATTCCTGGTCAAAGTTTGGTTGACTTTTCCTATAGAAACCCTAATTAGCAATTCTTGAATTTTGATGAATTAGGAGAATTTCTTGAGGAATCACGATAAACCCTTGATAAAATGATGGATATCACTTCAAAATTTTGATGTTGACCAAAAACCTTGAAGCTTGACTGCAAGTGGGTCACAATTGACTTTTGACCAAGTATAGTTGATTTTCAAGCATTTGAGCAGTTGACTGAGCAAACTTGTAGTGCAAGGTATGAAATTTGTCATGCATAATCTTGAAGACATATTAGGACCATGTAAGACATTTGAGACATTTGGATCTCACACATCTTGGTGAAAAATGAAACCCTAGTTGGAAGGCCAATGCTTAGGAGGAGAATTTGTCTGATCAGTTCTTGGTCAACCTTGAGCAATTAAGGACCTCTAAGAGTATGTCTTGTGTGAAAATGGGAGGGAATATTTTGGGGCACAACATTTAGGGTTGTCAATATTCATCAGCATATTTTAATTTAATAAATCATTGGACGTTTGCATTCAAATTTTGCGCTCTTTGTCTTTCTTTTTCTTTATTTTGCTTCCAAAATAGATATGTGTTCTTATACACAAATGGCAATACTTGAGATAGTGTCATATTAATTCGGGTGAATTGTCTTACTGGTCTTTCCATTCTTGGTTGGTTGTTTCTCTGCTGATCAGGCGCAGGTTTAGGCATCATAACATCCCCCACCATTGGACGGCGTTCGACCCTATCTTGATTTCTCTGAGGATATACAACAACCACTTCTTTCTTTCCAATGAATGGTTTTC
Organism: Vicia faba; assembly: GCA_948472305.1. Classification (NCBI taxonomy): domain Eukaryota; kingdom Viridiplantae; phylum Streptophyta; class Magnoliopsida; order Fabales; family Fabaceae; genus Vicia; species Vicia faba. The sequence goes on from OX451737.1 coordinate 1,039,938,668, forward strand.
TTACAGCAGCGGAGGATGCATCTTTTTGAATCTTTCCATTCTTTATCCCAGTTCCACCTTTTCTCCGGTTAATATCAATTCAGTAAAACCTGCCGATGAACTCCTAATTAAGTGATTGAAGAAGGGACCAGACCAGGTGCCCAAAAACATGTCTACTAACTCTCTTTCAGATAGGGGAGGTTGAACTCTTCCGGCCAAGTCCCTTCATTTTTGCGCATAGTCCTTGAAGCCTTCACTTGAAACCATGGCCATATTCTAGAGTTGAGTATGGGTGGGCGCAAGATCAGCGTTGTTTTGGTATTGTTTGTAAAAGGCTGCAACAAGATCTTCCCAGTTATGAACATTGGCTCTTTCTAACTGATAAAACCAATCAAGTTGAGTTCTAGACAAACTGTCTTGGAAGAAGTGTACCCATAAATCCTTATCAGCGGTATGGGGTTAGACTTTTCTCACATAGGACCGGAGATGCATTTTGGGGCATGAGACTCCGTCATATTTGGTGAACACAGGTGCTTTGAATTTTGGAGGAATGACAATTCCCGATACTAGTCACAACTCCTCAATGTCCAATCCAGGCACTTTTTGGATTTCCATTGCACTTAACTGCTCTTCTAGATGCTTATACTTGTCGTCGGCTAGAGGGTATTGTTATTCAGAATAGTCTTCTTCTTCCTCTTCCTCTTCTGACTCTGACTGGACAACTGTTTCTTTGCCCTTCCCATCTTGATTGTATTTCTCACCGGATGTCGTTGCAAATTCTAAAGCCCTTCTTGTTTGCCCTTGGAATCTTCTTCCCATGTTTAATACTCCGGTTATCTTCTTCGTCTTCTTTTTCTTCTCCTCAACCAGCAAGGTCTTCAACTCTTCTTGTCCTTTGGCTAGAGTTAAGAACAACTATTGAAATTGTGCATTTTGAACTTGGAGGTCCTTCATTGTTTGCTCGAGTTCCATCTTACTGAAATAAAGAGTAGAGAGATGAGGAGACTTGTTGCAAGAAACCTTCTTATGTTATGATTAATGGTAAATGTGTATGCAATGATTTCAAGGATCTTAAAGATTCAAATTCGTTTTAGAAAAAAAGGAAACACACGTTATATTAATAAATTAAAGCTTTGAGTACATCAATGCCTTGTTGGGGAAAATAATACAAAAACTATAAGATAAAAAGGTAGTACACACCCTTTTTGGTTCAATGTAGGTATTCAAGTTCCCCTCCTCATGAAGTTGCTTAGTGAGTTCCAAAACCTTCTTCTCGCTTGCGTATAATTGGGCTTTAAAAGTATCACGCTCCCCCTTGAGTTGTATCCAATCTCTTTGTAAGTCTTCAAGAGAGGTGAGCATGTCAGGATGTAGGATTGTGTATGGAATATCTCCTTCCATGAAAAGCTCAATGATTACCAGAAGAATGGAGGGATAAGGCATCATAATACTCTGAGCACAAGTTCATACCCATTTGAGGTAAGGCTCAAGAGGGATGGAATTATTGTGCCCAAAGTCTTGCTATCTACCTTTTTCAACATCCTTCAAGCTCGGATAAATCTTTGGCGAAGACCTTGATCGTCGTTCTCGTAGTGAAATACCAAACCTTGAATCAGCATCTCATGCGGGCCATCCCTTCGGGCGTAACCAAACTGTCTTAAGGCTAAGAAGGGGTTGTAGGTGATACCTCCCCTAATGCCAAGTAAAAGGACACTAGGAAATTCTCCACAATGATCGATAATAGTAACACTATCTATGAATCGGGAGCACCAATGAATGTCTGAATGTTTGAGCGTCATCAACCTTTGTGACCACCTTGAACCTTGCTCGTTCTTTAATACAGATTGGGGAAGATGAAAAATAAACCATCTTTCTAAGAGAGGAGTGCAACACACAAAAACACCTTTTTTCCTCATTGGGCGAGTGTGAAAAGAATGTAGGATGTCCCCTAGTAATGTAGGCACCGGGTTGCGGGATACGAAGATTTTGACGAAGTTCACATCTATGAGTTAGTCAAGATTTGGAAACAAAACCATCCCATAGATGAGGAGAACCACAATTCCTCAAAATCTTTCAAATCCAAAGAGTTCCAATAGTTTTAGGATTTCTCAAATAAGAACTTTTCTAGGAAGCCTTTGACACCTCTCCTTGTTTCCAAATGAGTTGTGACATCAAATGAGTGCAAGTGTAGAGCTTGAGAAATCTCTTCTGGATTTGGGTCTCTTTCTCTACCGTTGAAAAGTAGTTGATTGAGAATGGGAATCCTCAAGAGTCGAGAGAATTCTTCCAAAGTAGGCACAAGTTGATAATCGGGGAATGTGAAGCAATGGTGTAAAGGATCAAAGAACTGAAAGAGCACCTTCATCATGTCCTCATCTGTGTTAGAGGTGACCAAGTTGAGTAGGCGACCATGTCTCTCGGTGAATGGAGAGTTTTCAAGAATCCTTGAAGCTAGTTCCTTAATTTGTGTAGATATCCTTACAAGATTGACTTGTATAGCTTTCCTGCGAATAGAATCCATGTCCTACAAAACAAGAACAAAGATGAATCCCAAAATCCTAGAAATGGTTAGTGAATGTGTATGATGTTATGATGTTCATGATGTTATGTACAAGTATGTATATACAAATAAAGCAAACAAGTTCTTAGGTTTAGGCTTACATGGAGTCTCATAGGTAAGTACCCTCTTGAAGTTTAGTTGGCTCAACCTGTCCTAGTAATAGTAACCGGGTTCTAAGGAGCTCAATATCACTGGTCTGTTTCCTTGGTCATTGTTTCAGCACAAGCCTCTTTAATTGCGAACGAAATATCCCAAAAAACCAAACCCAATGAGTGTAGTATCGAGTATCTACCAACTTCGTACTGCACCAAAGCCGGTCATCTCACTACATCCTAAAGGCCAAGTTGGTCAAGTAAAGGTTCTAGAAGTTCATTAGTGCTTCATGACATCACTCAGCAGCCCTGCATTCTCTTTGATTAAATCAAAGGCTACAGGTACCCACAAATATGTCGCACTAACATAGATATTGCTTAGACCATTTCGGTATATCCCGCACAGTTTCCACAATGTATTGCTACTTACTTATAATGTATCCCAAATATGGGTAAAGGATTCAAACCCAAACAAAGAACCATAATGTAAAGCATACAAGTCAAACAATGCAAGCAAGTAAATGTGATCTAACCCTAAGGTAACCCCACTTTTAGAATTATCCCCAGCAGTGTCCCCAGTTCTGGTGTACAGTGGGAAAACTGACTTGAAGGTTTTGCGTTTGATTGCAAATGTTGCGGTTAGAAAGAGTCTCCACCGACTTTTCTTTTATCCAAAAGGAAAGGTGAAAAAGCACAGGAAAGACCTTTGAGATTATTTCTTGAGTTCGGGGGGTAGATTATGAAAAGGGATGGTACTAGCACCCTTTTCATCCATGGTTTTCCATGGGCTCTTAGTTACTTGCTAATCACTTGCTTTTGTTTGAAATTATGCTTTGTGTGGTTTTTTGAAAGTATTTTGTAAAGAGGCCATTGTTTAGGCAATCTTAATGATTCTCGTTCATAAGAATGTATACAAAGATGTTGATCTTTTGAAAAACATTTTCGAGTTTTGTAAGATGTTTTTGAAGTGTAGGTGTTTGTTTTGAAAATAGCAAGGATGTTTGTTAGAAATTGAGCAAGTAATTAGGAGCATTCTACCTACTCAAAAGTATTTCATGTTCGTTTCCTTTTCCTTTGACATTGTTATCTTACCATTGATTTGGTAAGTAACCCTATCTTTGGATGTAACCGGGACGGGAATGGGTCATCGTATAACCATGATTAGCAATGCTGCAAGGTATCTTAGCATTCTTTTTTAGGGACTAAGATCATTTTAAAGGCAACTTAGATAGCATCATCAAGGGACTATGATCTTGTATTTACTTATTTTTGCTAAGATATCTCACATGCGTAATATGGCCATTTTGTATAAGGCAACCAAGTGGAATAACCCTAGGGGTGCTTGTGCGCAACTGTATTGTTTTCATACTTGTTTTTATCTTGAATTAAGGTTTTCTAAGTATTGGTTTTAGTCTTTTCATATAAACCCTAATTACTAGAATATTATGTATAAAAGTGATAAATTGCAGAATTTAAAGTTACTACGCTATTACAACATTTGTGGGAGGGGGTGTACAAATTGAATGGGGATTGCAAGAATGTAAATCTAGTTAGTTTATTACAACTATATTGAATTGGTATCAATGTACAAGGAAATAAATAAATACAAAGTACAAAATGAATAAATGTACAAAAATGCAAAATGTAAAGAAAATGGATCTTTGTTTGGTTTTCATGAGAAAAAGGGAAATTGTCTTAACCTAATTAATTAAAGAAAATAATTAATTAAACTTAAATTTATTAAGAAAAGATTTTAAATAAAACCCTATTTCTATTAATTGATCAAAATAAAATAAGTTTAAGAAAAGTATTTTTTTGGTATTTTTGTCTTGAAAATATTTATGGTATCATAAAATATTTTGGGCCTTTTTTATATTAAAATAAATATATTTTAATAGGTGTAAAAGAAAAATAAATACTAACCTAGTTTTAATTAAAATTTACAAGACTAGTTAGTAAAAATAAATAAAGTATAGTTAAATAAAATATTTTTTGTGAGAAAAATAAAATAAACTAAGCCAAAATATAAATCTTTCATTTTTTGTATTTTTATGATTTTTTAGTATTTAGAAAATATATTAAGAAAATAAATAAAATAAAATAACAAAATAAAAATAAACTGGGTCAGGGGCACAACAAATAAACAGGGGGTTAACTAGCAAATAAAAATAACAAAAAGCCCAACAGGGCCCAACGCCTGCAAAAAAGACAAAATCAGAAAACAAAAATGTGAGAAAAATTAAAAAGGTACCACTGGGGCTCGAACCCAAGTCCCAAAGGTTACAGGAGCGCGCTTCTACCACTGGGGTGGCTATACATCCGTTAACATAGGCAAATCAATAAATATACAAGGCAAAACGTGCCCTGATGACTTCATCTTCAACTTCCAGCCAGACCAGCTGTAACTTGCTCATTTCCCATCAAAAATGAAAACTGTAAAGATGAAACTTGTAGCAAATTTCCCCATGGTTTAAGAAATGTAAAGCATTAAAACTATAGATCAAAGATAAGCATGAATTTTAATGGCCCTAATATGAACCCTAAAAATCTCAGAAATTTCAGTTTCAAAATTCTCTAAGCTCAAGCAAAATTAATGGAAACTACGGACATGGTTAGCTTCAGGGCCATGATATCTACATTTTATGCTCACAAATAAATCATTGATGATGCCTGTATGAAGATTTCCAAAGTTAGAAAACTTACCTCAAAACTTGAAATATTTTTTGAGTTTGAGCTTGTTTTAAGTGATGGTGATGACCAGGTTTGCTTCCTTGAGGTACCAGGAAGCTAATGCCATGATTAGCTTGAGAAATGGATGGTGGAAATGATCTGGAGAAGTCAATGTGCAGAGCTCTGTTTTTTGAAAATGGAGGATGATGTTAATGGTGTTACAGTTCTGTAACAGGGTGTGGGATTGATTCTATGTGATGTTTAGAAACTATACAAACCAAAAGACCAATAAACGCACGAGTAGATTATGAGTTTCAAGTTTTTGGTCAGTTTGTGTGAAAATGGAAGTATGAAGTGGGATTCTGAGTTCTAGCTCTTTTCAGTGGTAAAGCATTCGTGTGTTTGTGGTTCAAGGTTTGTGTATGTATAAACAAAAGTGTTTTAGAGCTTTGGACCATCACAAGTACAAGTTTCTAGCTTTTGGCTAGGTTACTTGATTTTGAAGAAAAGAGGGAAACAAGTTTCAAGGAGAGGTACAAGCATGGGATGGGTGATTGTAAGTGTTTGACACATTTCTCATGAGTTATAGGACTTGTTTGATCAGAAGAGAACAAGTGCAAGGCTCAAGAACAAGTTTTGTACAAAAAGTCACTTTATAAAAATGGCAATGTAACCTTTCTTCCAAAAATGGATATAAAGCATGTCCATGCATTGAATGCTTGAAGTGAGGCATCTAACAGCTGTGTAAACCATTAATTATGGAGTGCCTAACAAGTTTGAGGCCTGTAAAGTAGAGTTAGTGCAGCACAACTTTGAATTTAAATTTTTTTCATCACTAAAATGACTTGTAATTAAAGTGATAAAACCCTAACTTCATCTCTTCGATTCTCCCTACTCAAGAATGATCTCAAGGAGTTCTTGGAAATTTTGGAAATCTTGAAATGTGCTATACAACCCATCTTTGAATTGCTTTTGAAGATTCCTCTTGGAGCTATATGAAAAAGTTCCATGAAGTTGGGTCAAAATCCTGACTAAATTAGGGCAAATTTTCAGTAAGTGTTTAGTTTCATAACCACATGTTCTTAAAATTATAACTTGAGATCCAAGAACTTTTGGAAGGAGTTGTGTAAAGAAAAGTTGTATATTTCATGGATATCTACAACTTTCATGTTGGATATTTCTCTTGAATCATCTTGCATCATGTGGAAAATTTTGCTCAAAGTTATGAAAAAACATGAAATTCCCAACACTTAGAAAAATTTCTAAGTTTAGAAATTTTGACTTTTCAAAATGAAATCTTGAATTTTTGATTTCTTGATGAATAAGTTTCATATTTTGACATGTTTTTATGAATTGTAATCTTTGGCACTTGAATTTAACCAAAAAGTCAAAGTTTGACTTTTCAGTATACAATTGACTTTTGATTAGTTGACTGGAAAATTCATCTGTCAATCCAATGAAATTGCAATATTTTGAACCATGTAATTAGGTCAAAATGATGCAATTGGACTCTTGATATCATTCCTTAAACCAATTGACCATTTGCTAGGTCAAAAATCAGAAATTGCCCTTTCATAGTCAAAACCCTAATTTTTACCATTTTGCCCCTTTTGGAGATCTGATCAAATTTCTTGAGGAATTGTGATCCAAACTTGATCAAATGATACATATAAGTTTAAAATGTTGATGGGGATCAAAATTATAAAGTTTGACTGTAAATTGGCCATAGTTGACTTTTTCCCCAATACAATTGATTTTTGGGTCAACTGCTTAATTGACTGATCAAAAGTGTGATCCATGGCTTGAAATTTGACATGAGTAATCTTGGGGGTCCATAATGATCCATGAAAGTCATATGGGGCATTGTAAGTTCAAAAATCCTTGTGAAAACTTAAACCCTAATTTTGGTCACCAATGCTTAAGGAGGTGTCTTGGGCTGATCGACCCTAATGCAGTCTTTGAGTCAAAGGAGATCTTGTGAGCAAATTATTGATAAGTGAAAGGATAAATTTTGGGTTACAACAACTACTTTAGCAAAAATTTTACCGACTGTGAAACAAGATACTCACTGCTCGAGAAAAATTATTGCTCTTTGGCATGGGTTGCTTGCCGACTTAGACGGTATATGTTGAATCATACTACTTTGTTGATCTCTAAGATGGATCCAATAAAATACATATTTGAGAAACCCGCTCTCTCTCTCTAGAAGAATAGAAAGATGGAAAATGGTCTTGACTGAATACGAAATTCGGTACACTACTCAGAAGGAAGTTAAAGGAAGTCTATTGGCAGATCATTTGGCTCATCAGGCTGTAGATGACTACCAGTCTATGAATTTTGAGTTCCCAGATGAGAATATCATGCTAGTTACTGGTTACGAAGAACCTGGACCATATAAAGGACCTGAACCGGGATCCCGTTGGACTATGGTTTTTGACGAAGCTTCCAACGCGCTTGGTAATGGGATTGGTGTTATGATTGTCTCTCCCATGGGTTGCCATATGCCCTTAACCGCCAGATTATGTTTTGACTATACCAACAACATGGCAGAGTACGAAGCATGCATCATGGGTCTCAAACTGCCATCGATATGAGAATCAAATTCCTAAATATATATGGAGACTCGGCCTTAGTGATCACTCAGATTAATGGAGAATGTGATATGAAGCATCCAAATCTCATTCCTTATTGAGAGCATATGTTGACATTAATTTCGTACTTCGAAGAAATCATTTTTGAACACATTTCATGAGAAGAGAATAAATTGGCAGAGGGATTGGCTACCGTGTTATCTATGTTCAAAGTCAGATGGGATAATAAAGCTCCTCGAATAACTATTGAGAGACTAGACGAACCTACACATTGCTACGAGTTTGATACTGATGTAGTAGAGGAAAAGCCTTGGTACCACAAAGTAAAGAGATACCTTGAGACTCAGGAGTATCCTGAAGGGGAATCTATTAATGATAATAAATTCCTAAGGAGGTTCTCTACCAAGTTCTTTTTGAGTAACGGAATTTTGTACAAGCGTAATCACGATTCGACTTTGCTTCGTTGTGTAGACAAGAATGAAGTAAAGAAGATTATGGAAGATATGCACGAAGGAGCCTTTGGTACTCACTCCATTGGGCATATGATGGATAAGAAAATTCTAACAGCGGGTTATTATTGGTATACCATGGAAACTAATTTCCATCGTCATTCCAAAATTTGCCACAAATTCCAGGTATATGCTGACAAAGTACACGTTCCTCCAGTTCCTTTTAATGTCTTGGCCGTTCCCTGGCCATTTGCAATGTGGGGAATTGATATGATTGGAGAGATTAATCCTACCGCTTCTAATGGACATCATTTCATCCTGGTCGCTATTGATTATTTTACGAAGTGGGTAGAAGAAGCCTTGTTTGCCTCCGTTACAAAGAATGTTATTGCTCGGTTTATTAAGTATAACCTCATATGTCAGTATGGCATACTTGAAAGGATCATCACACACAATTGTACCAATCTTAACAATACTATGATCATGGAACTCTGCACGCAATTCATAATTAAGCGCCATACATCTTCTCTGTATCGACCAAAGATGAATGACGCAGTGGTGTTGTACCCCAATTTTTGCTTCTAAGATTCCCCTATCATATCATGTCAACTTGATCATAACAAAATCACATTATGGTTGGTTCTTACTCTTTTTTCTATCTCATATCTTTAAGTTTGCTCTTGAGGAATCTCCAAGCACCTTAGTTGTGTATTTTGTATATGCGTTGATAATTAACCTCTAACCAAAATACAAAAAAATATTTGTCTTTGTCTTTGAAAAATTGTGTTTTGTAGGTACTGAGTCGAATCATCCAACAAATAAGGTTTTCTGGTATTATTTCCCTAAAATCTCATTTTTTTGCAAAGAAAAATAAAAATAATTAAATTTTTTTTCATTTTTTTGTTGACCTGAACAATCGATCGCTCCCATAGCGTAATCAATGGCACAGAGTGTATTGTGCACAATCTTTGAAAAAATTGTGTTTTCAGCCTTCAAAAAATCAAAAACAAATTAGTATGTGTCGAAACATACATGTTATGTATCGACTCATGCAAGTTGATTGATGATGTATTGTGTCGAAGTAGCAGCTTGCATCGACCCATAGAGGCTTGTATCGACTCATCCTTCTTTGTATAGCTAGCATGTGTCGACACATACATGTTATGTATCGACTCATCCTGCTTTGTATAACTAGCATGTGTCGACACATACATGTTATGTATCGACTCATGCAAGTTGATTGATTATGTATTGTATTGAAATAGCAGCTTGTATCGATCCATAGAAGATTGCTTCGACTCATGCTATGTTATACAACTAGCACGTGTCGACGCATATGACTCTTGTGTCGACTCATAATAGCAAAACACACGTGATTTTTGAAAAAAAGCCAATAATTTCAAATTTGTCATCTTTTTGGCTTCAATTTTTCTGCATAATTTGAAAATTATATCATTAATTCAATTTTTGGCTCCAAGAATCAATTACCAAATTACCACTAATCCCAATCCTAAACTCTATAAATAGAGCCCTCATCTGATTCAAATTTCAAGCTTTTGATAGCCAAAATCACTTTGCTAAAAAATCCCTCAATTCTCTCCATCTACCAAATTCACTCAAAGCTCCATTTTCAAAAAGTTAGTAAGCTTTGCATTGAAGCTTACTAATCTCTGAGCTAAACCTTCATCCAAACACTTTTTCTTCATCAATTCTCTACATCCAAGCTTTAGTAATTGATTCTTGTGGTTGAATTGAAGGAAATTCTAGAAGTTGTTTGATAATTCTCTAATTGTACCTTTGGTAAGTTGGATCATCATCTTTCACAATGTGATCTCTTGTGGATTTCTGGTTTTGATTCATTGAGCACTGTTTTATGATTCCATTAGTGCTATTTTCTCATAATTTGATGGAATTTTCATGCTCAATTGGATCCATGATCATAAGGTGTTTGATGAAAAGTTGGAACAAGAATTTGATCCTTGAAATGCTGTTTTCTACTGATTTTAACAGGTTGCAATCAATTGTTGTAACATTGCAATTGTTTGTCACAGAAAGTTGACTTGAAAAAAATTGCACTGATGCAATTGGTAGCTGTCTAAGCACAATTGATTGTAACAGTGCCGAAAATACTTTTTCTGCCTTATTTTGGGGCTGTTTTGACTCAAATATTTTTTCTGTTCACTCTCTTTGATGGATAATTTGGATTACAACTTTAAATGTCCAATTTGTCTTTAAACTCAATGGACTTTGTGATGTAGATGAATTTGGATAAATGTTCATCAATTCAAATCTACCTAAGAGTGAATTATTTAATTCATTTTTGGTGCTTTGGATTAATGATATGTTTAGTGCTTTAATCCATCTAGAGGAGTGGTTGAATTTAAAGATGAAAGAATTTTGAGATGGTGATCCAAATTATCTTATCATTCCCCTCCCTCTTCATATTATCCCTTTCTTTTTTAATTATGCTACATGTTAAGGGATGGTGATCTCGATATCATTTATCCAAACATGAAGTACATAGATTGCTATTGACCGGCCTCAAAATAGGTGCGACTTCTACATAAGTCCACTTACGATTGCTTAACATAGCGCTAAATTTTGTCCCGATTCGAATAAATGATCATTCGTGGCCCAAACTTATGATTGCAAGCCCAAGTATGTTAATTTGATCTCTTTGATCCAATAACCTTGAGATTCATTGTGTGGAGGCTTTGGTTCTACCAATCCTCTAATGAATCTACAACACCTTTGGTCAACGCGGATCACTTAAACATCGTTGATCATTAAATGTTAATTTTGAGGATTCCAAAATGGATGATATACTTGACAAAAAGAAAATGCAACTTGTTGTGTGGAGGCTTTGGTTCTACCAATCCTCTGATGAGTTCCAAATGCAAGTTTCAAGATGGTCATCCAACTAACCATTAATTTCTAATAATTGACTTTACTTTATGCTTTTATTTTTATGCTTTATGTACCATTTAATTTAAGCATTTACATTTCATGCCATTTTTTTATTTTTGCTCACTTGAGCATTTAATTTTATGTCATTTTTATTTTGCTCACTTGAGCTTTTCTTTTCCTTTTAAAGAGACCTAATAATCAACATGAACCATAAAAATCTTTAATGATACTTAGACTATTTGGTTACTTTCCTTGGCATTATGGAGTATTGGACTTCTTGGACGTAGGATTAGAGACCTTGGCCTATCTTGGAGACCTTGTGATCTTACTTAATTATTTTGTATGTAGTTCTTGAGGTTTACCTCAAGACATTGGGTTGTTTGTTTGTTTTGTGTGCAGGTTATTGTGATTACATACTTTGTTTGTAATCTGGAATTCACCCGTATACAGCCGTTACTCTGCCCAATTTTTGCGATGATTTAATACACTTGAAGTTTGGTTCTCTCAAGAGGTCTAGTATCTTTGCTTGCTTGGTTTCAATCTGAAGAATGGGAATTCTATATTGACTCATAATGTCAAGTATTGGCTTCTTGTTGGTTAGATGGTTCTTATCCCTAGCTTTTACCTTATGCTTTAGGATAGTCTCTTCATCTCCTCCCATCTTCTTTAATTTCAAAAATCTTCTCCCTCCTTTTAAAAACTCTTCTTATTTCTAAACTTGAAACACTTTCATAATAAACTTGGACTTAGGTCCATGCATTTACAAAATATTTTCATAAATAAATATCAATCAATTTAATAATACCTTGACATTTTTGTGATAAGACTAAAAATCAATCAATCTCATTTCAAACCATTTTTGCCACTTTGGATTTTTATTTTAAAACTTTTCTTAAAAGATTAGACTCTTGTGAATCCTTGTAGTGATGCAAACAACTATACTTCTACAATATGTAGTAAAGAGAGATATTTTCCACTTGGGTGATGAGTGAGGCATTGTTGATTTTAAAATCCAAGCCATATCCTCCACTTTGAGATGATGCAAATTCTCCTTTCTCATGATTATGGGTAGTAAGTATGTTTTCCACACGGACAATGACGATGATGTCTTATCTCGTAAAATTAACCAACACACTTGTGTTTAAATTTTTTAAAAGAGGAACTACGTGTACCCTGATCCCCTATTGCACGAAAGGTGGTACGTAGGCACTAAAGGTTCACAACCGCGGCGGGTGCAAAAATCATAAAAATATTTCTTTTCTCACCTCCACCATCCATTTTATATACAACACATTTTTATAGCCAAAATATACACATTTTTTCAAAGAGGTTCCTGTGGAGTACCGTAGATGTTTAGGGTGCTAATACCTTCCCTTTGCATAACCAACCCCCTTACCTTGAATCTTTCCCCCTTTTTTTGGGTTATTCTCTCTTTTCCCATTCCTTTGGAAACAATAAAGCGCGGTGGCGATTTTTATTTTGATTTGTATAAAGTCTAGTCAATCCAATGGCTTAGTCTTGAACATTTCTACCGCTACAAGTGGAAGCCTCCAACAAGAATATCAAGAAGATCTTGCAGAAAATGACGGTGACATACAAATATTGGCATGAGATAGTACCATTTTCCATTCATGTTTATCGCACTTTAGTACGTACATTCACTGGGGAAACCCCGTCCTTTCAAGTCTACGGTTGTGAGGTTGTCTTACCTGTCGATGTCTAGATTCCTTCCCTAAGGATTATGAAAGACGCAGGTTTAGATGAAGACGGATGGATTCAAACTAGAGTCAACCAGATAAATTTAATTGATGAGAAAAGGCTTGTTGTTGTTTTTCATGGTCAGATGTATCAGAAGCGCATGGTAAAGGCCTTTAACAATAAAGTCAGACATCAGGTGTACCAGGCTGGTGATTTGGTAATAAAGCACATCATCCTACCACAAGGTAATCCCAGGGGCAAATGGACTCCCACATACGAAGGGCCATTTGACATCAAGAAGATATTTTCTGGCGGTGCTATGATGCTTACCACCATGGAAGGTTAAAACTTTCCACACCCTGTGAATGCGGACATAGTCAAAAAATACTATTCATAAAAGAGATCTGCTAGGTTGACTGGCCTAGGCAAAAATAAGGGCATTCGGGCGAACCAAAATGGTTTGGGTAAAAATTGCAGATATATATAAAAAAATTGTACATCCGGCAAGTTGAAAACCTGAAAAGGCGGCTTGGGCAAAAAAGGATATCCCGGTGGACTAAAAACCCGAAATGGCGGTCCAGGCAAAAGTTAGGGATTAAAGCGTAGGACTATGTCTCGTTGGATCACCCATCCGCTTACAGCCAGCCTACTTACCAACGTCAAGCTCAAATGGTATAGATTAGTTTAATCAACTTCTTCCGACAATGAGGGATGAGATGCTTGAAGACATAAGGTAAATAGAAGAGTTGAAACTCGATGAGATTATTTCCACATAGTTGTTTTTCTTTGTTTTTCTTTGTACCCTTTTTTCTTTTTACGACAATTTCCTCTTACTAAAATTTCTGTCTCCTTGTATAAAATTGCCTGATTTTGGGCAAACTTTTCAAAATCAATATACTTCAGAATTCAAAATTATTTTTACTTTCTCTGTTTTGTTTGCAAAAACGTCCAATCATTATATTGAATGAACATATGCATTTGAATATGATTACCGTTTACAAATATATGCATGAAAACATGATTAGCATTAACTAAAGACTCTAGGAGTCGGGATAATGTTCGAAGTTGACCATAAAATACCACTGAGCAATCTCCTCAGAGCTATATTCACAATCTAATCCTCATTAGAGATTATTTTCCTCAACACAGTCTACAGGGTTTAGTTCCCCTACGGAGTTTATTTCTCTAATATTGCAAAATTCCCCGACAAGATTCTCTTCTCCGACATGATATCAATCAAATATTGTCTTCCCCAGAAGTGCGCATCAAAAGAATACCCATATCTTTTATCCTCAATCAGGGTACATAAGAATCAAATCCTTCAAAAGAACGACGAACGACCGACTCTCCTTGAATGCTTCTATCCTAAAGAAGAAGTCAAACATCCCTAGCGGAATGCCATTAAACAGAAACCGGAGTCCCCATTAAAGTTATTTTATACAAAATTGAATAATTATTGTCTCCATCCCCAGCAACAGCCATGGAATTATTTTCCCCAATCAAACATTATTACATGAAGCTACTGATATGCTCCAATAGCATATTTCATCTATACATCATTACATATCCATAAAAAACACATACACTATTCTCATTTATTTTAAGAGCATCATTATGCAATGCATTACATACATCATGACATCACATACAACCAACTTTGTCTTTTCAGGTTAAGTTCTCGAATAGACGAATATTACCAGCAACTTATAAACAGTTTATGGATCAATTTCCGAAATAGGACGGGGTGACTATCTACATAACCAATGTTTCCTTCCGAGATAGAATTCTAAAATGCATCTCTTTCAGGGTTTCATTCTGAAAATCATTCTCCATCAGGGCTTCGTTCTGAAAAGCATTCTCTTTCAGGGCTTCATTCTGAAAAGCATTCTCCTTCAAGGCTTCATTCTAAAAAGCATCTCCTTCAGAAGTTTATTCTTAAAAGCATTTCCTTCAGAGGTTTATTCTGAAAAGAATCTACTTTAGGGCTTTGTTCTAAAAAGCATTCTCCTTCAGAGGTTTATTCTGAAAAGCATCTCCTTCAGGGCTTCATTCTAAAAATGATTCTCCTTCATGGCTTTGTTCTGAAAAGCATTCTCCTTAAGAGGTTTATTCTAAAAAGCATCTCCTTCAGGGCTTCGTTCTGAAAATCATTCCCCCCGGAGATTGAATTCTGGCGAGCATTTCCTTCAGAGGTTTATTCTAAAAAGCATTCTCCTTCAGAGGATTATTCTGAAAAGCATTCTCCTTCAGAGGTTTATTCTGAAAAGAATTCTCCCTTCAGAAGTTTATTCTGAAAATCATCTCCTTCAGTGGTCTGCTCTGAAAATCATTTTCCTTCAGAGATTTTCTGAAAAGCATTCTTCAGACACAGTCAGGCGTAGACTTATTCAGATACTCCTATCAACAATTACTTTGGATGGAATTAGTAATCCCATCTCTGGAGACACTTTATCACCTCTACGAATGGAATCCTTAAGCCCATTCAAGAAATATAATCAACCAACAGCGTTACTTTGTGCACATGTGAGTGCAAATTTCTAGGCACTTACGTATTCAACCCTCTTCCACCTTCAGATCCCGAATGGTGAGCATGCCAATATAACTCCTCAGGTTTAAGAAGATTGAACAGGGGAATCTTATATACCCAAAAATTTTCACTCCCATTTTCAAGACAAGTTGGTTCAAGATATATTCTCATGCTCCTAAGGTTTAAAGTGTTCAAGACTACTCAAGGGTTGACCAGACAAACCCTTCTCCTAGGCAGTGACCTACAATTATATTTTTGGTTTTATCAAAGGAAATTGGACTTCTAAGGCTTCAAGTGGATTTCATGGTTTCTCATATGCTTCAAGGTATCGACGTGCCAAGTTTCAAGCCTTGCATCACAAGTTTTCTCAGTCAAATAGTCAGATGATTGAAAATTAACTATATTGGAAAAAAAACTCAACTTTGACCAATTTACAGTCAAACTTCAAGATTTTTGGTCAACACCAATATTTTGAACTCAAATTCATCATTTATCAAGGGTTGATCATGATTCATCAAGAAAAGTCAAGATTCATCAAAAGTCAAAAGTTGCTAAATTAGGGTTTTCTTTAGGAGAAGTCATATGAACTTTGACCAAGCATAACTTTCACATAATTCATCAGAAAATTCTCAACCAAAGCCCATTTTTATGGAAATTCAATTCTCTAAAACTTTTTCTATCTAAGCTCAAGGCCAAAAATGCTTCATTTGAGAGATATGAGCCAAAACATTACATGTCATTCTAAAAGTCAACAAAAAGACACTTTCAGCCAAAGAAATTTACACCAAGTTAATATCTACAAATTGAAAAATGACCAACATGGAAGTTGTAGGAGACATCTTGAAGTTTCCAAAAAGTCAAAGTTCACCCTCATATGATTAAAATTTAGTGAGATATGATATGTCCAAGTTAGGAAATTTTGAGAAAATGCATGAAATTCAATTTGAAGCAAACTTGACTTTTGGGCTATTGGACCTATCTTTTAAGGTCTAAACATGTTCATAACACCTTGGAGGACCTCTAAATTCATGCATGCATTATTTTAATTTTTATTTCATTTATTTTGATTTGTATTCATTTAAATTCAAAATTAAATCAAATAAATATAATTTAAATGTGTAAGGCAAGTAGGCTTTTTATTTGATTATTTTAGGGGCCTAAAACCAAGATACAAACCGTGCATGTTTATTTTTCAACAAAATCTTCATAGTTTTATCACTTTTTAACTTAATTTTAAAACAAATCAAAGACATGTGTTGTACAAGGTCCAAGCCCATGACTTTAACCTAGTCTCTTCATCTATATATATCCATCATAATCAGACCAAGGGAATGACGAAAACGTTGTGCAGGAAACAAGGGTTTGTGTCCATAAATTTGCAAGAAGTGGGTGAATTCTAAATCCATCATCCAGCCATTCTCAAAGCCATCAATGATCCCAATCAGTTCCTGAGGTGCTATAGAGTAAGTTTGGATCATTCTTGATGATCAAAAGTGTCTTAAACGTGCATTCAAAGCATCACCGTTTTGCATATTTTTGTGAATTTCGTATTTTAATATTCATGATGTTTTGATTGAAAATAAAGGTTCTATTGTGTTCTTGAGATGAATTGATACAGGTTTAACCTCTTTCATGAGTCCCATGATGCCATAATAACCCATCACCATTCTTACACTAATTTGCATTGTTTTCATCGTATCTGTTGTACCCCAAATTTTGACCTAAGATACCATCTCCCATCTGCATCATTGCATTGCAAGGGTTTTGACCTATTTTTATCAATTTTTTTAAAGCAGATTAAAATTCATAACTTTTTCAAGTTGAGAGCTGTTTATTTTTTGAACGCTAGGTTTATTAATTGATCAATGTTGAAACGATGTTTATTAATTATTTATTATCTTACATTTAATAATTGGAATTTATTTTCAGTTATTATATAATTGAAAGATTTATAAATAATATAATAAATATTGGAAAGGAAGTTCATTAATTGATCAACAATGTTATTTAATTATTTATTATCCTAAGTTTAATAGTTGAAATTTATTTTTTCAGTTATTATAATTTAGAGAATTATAAATAATGGAATAGATTGAAGAAAAGTTTATTGATCAAATGATGTTTATTTAATTGTTTATTATTCTGAATTTAAGTAATTGAAATTTATTTTCAGTTATTATATAATTTAAAGAATTATAAATGATAAAATAAATAATTAGAGAGAAGGAAAGAATTAATTGGCAAAGTATTGGGATTTTATTCATTTTATTCTAATTGTACAATTGTTGTGTAAATACTGTATTTATTTACAACGTATTTACAATAATAATTTTTACAAAGTTTAAAATGAAATAAAAACTATTCTAATTTTTCCTAAATTCTAAATCTTCTATCCAATGCTTCTCTGTTTGTTCATTTAATTTTACCTGCAAAACAATTAAAAGAAAAAGTCAGAAATAAATAAATAATTAAAAGAAGAAAATTATTTTTAGTGTACATCATTAAAAGCAAACGGCTGGAATCAGTTTTTACCCTTTTTGCAAATCGCGGGATTTCTCCCGGTTCACAAAAAGGGATGGATTTTTATTTTCAAAAATGAATGCACAAATTTAAATATGCACAAATTCATTTCTTTTGTCAAGATTGCATTTTAATTGTAAACTGCATAATCTCAAATCATTTCATTTCAAAAGCCATTGCATAAATCAACATAAAATGCATAAAACAAAACAGCATATGCATTTTTAAGACAAATTGCAACGTAAACCATGCCATGCATATAGGAAGAAGTCAAAACAAATAGGCTCCTCTACTGTTACATTGCAAGTCAAAGAGGATATGCAATTTTAAAACCAATTTGCAAGCAAAGCATTTTGTCCATTTACATCATTTTCCAGCCTATGCAATTTCAGAACAAGTACAACATACATCATTTTAATGTATCATTTGGTACTAAGAGAGAGAAGAGAGATAGAAGTATGGTTTTGCAGGTTTTGGTTTAGGCAGGAAGAGATACAAAACGAACTGCAGCAGTAACTCAGTAGGAAATAAGAAAACATAAGAAGGGAATACAAACAAACTGTTGGAGCAGTGTGGTGCAGAGTATCAAGAAAGATACCAATATACCATAAACCTATAACGTAAACAAAGGCCAAGGAGGCTGATATAACAACACAATCCCTTCAAAGAGAGAAGGGAGTTCAACCTGCCAAAAGCGGAAAAAAAAACTCAAAAACTATAACATAAACAAAAGATACAACCTGCATTCAAGAACCCCCTGTCAAAAAATCAAAACCACTCCAAGCATAACCAAAAAACTGTCCAGCCAAACCCTTAACCATTTCAAACCATAGCCTACTGCATAAAAACCAGTAAAACATATGGCCTAAACAATAAAACCATAACCATTACCAAAACCTTCCACCTACTGTCAATCATTGCCCAAAACCATTAACCTGCATAAACTATTTCAAAACCTACTATCTCCAAAACCATCAAATATGGCTCAAACCATACAAATCTGCATACACCATACAAATCTGCATACATCATACAAATCTACATACACCATAAAACCATAACCATTACCAAAACCTTCCATCTACTGTCAAATCAAAAACCATATAACCATTTTCAAACAAATATGGCCTAAAACCATAGAACCTTCCATCACCAAAATCAAAACCATTCCTACTGCATAAAACCAGTAAAACCAAAACCAATTCAAATATCAAACCAGCATGGCCTAAACCATAAAGAACCCACATTTTCAAACCAAGACCATAAAGCCTGCATAAACCAGTAAGACCCTTAGCCATTTCAAAATACCATCAACCATAGTCAAAATTCATTTCAACAATAGCATCAAGGCAACCCAGCAAAGCATACAGTAGTAAAGGCAAGAAGAAGAAAAGAAGCTAGTCAAAATTCATTTCAACAATAGCATCAAGGCAACATTGAAGCATACAGAGGCGAACCAAAGGAAGAAGAAGAAAGATACAAATACAGAGTACCAGGGTCAAGTAGCTAGCAAGCATCACGCGTTTCCCCTTTGCCTTGGCCTCCTAAGCGTATCACCCTACCTCCTTCCTCCATCTCCAGGTAACATGTCCCTTCCTTTTTTTTTCTTTCAGGTACCTCAATAACCATTAATAATTGGAGAATTAGAATCAGAAATAGGTATAAAATCAACACATGCAAATCGTAACAGAAAACACCACGAAATAGAAACGATTATACCGCAAATCCTCGCCCCCTAGCGTCCATTGGAGGGAAGAAGAAAGTGGAGAGGCTGGTGGCCGTGGCAAAGGACTCAGAAGCGAAGCAAAGGCGAAGAAGACGATCGGAGCAGAACGCGAAACGAAGAAGACGAACGCGTGAACAAGAGAAAGCGGCGCTGTAAACTTTCGGATTAACCCTAATTCAATTAACAATTTTGTTTAACCCTAAAAACAGACTATGAAGCATATTTGACTAACCTCAAATGCCAAAGCCCAAACGAATTTTTAATGCACCCCCCTTCCCTGTCTCTTTGTCTTGGTCCCCCTAAAGTCCCTTTGGCCCATACAATTTCCTATCCACACCCTTTAATTTTGATACTCTTTTTTTTATTTTCCTTTAGTTTTTCTCTTAGAATATTATTAGTTTAATTAATTAGTTATTTAATCAAATAATAGATGTGTAATCTAACTAGATAATTTTAATATTTGACCATTTTTTTAAGTTTAACCTTAGGCTTAATTTAATAGTTTTAATATTCCTTTTATTAGATTTAAGTTAATAGCTTTTTTAAGGTTTTAATTTAAGTTTAGAATTATTTAATAATTTTTAAATAATACCTTTATATTAATACTAAAAAACATATAAAAAATAGAATTTTAAGGACTAAAAAACATTTTTATTTATTTTTAATTAATTCTCATTGCTTTTGTCCATATTAAAAATGCAAAAAAAAATGAAAACTATTAAAACATTTTATTTTCTTTAATCATTTCTCTTGCGTTATTAATATTAAACAAAAATCTAAAAAGTTCATATTTACACCACTGAGTCTTCTATTTAAATTGTTGTATATCATTTATCTATCATAACTTTCTGATTACTTGATTATTCTGTTTACGTCTAAATCCAAGGGAAAAACGATTAAATTTGTTGACTTCATGTCCTCGAGTCTAATCATGCGAATATTTTGCATTTCATTAAAACTTAAGACAATTTTCCCCCAAAACTCAATCTTTTCAAAACTCATACCTTTTAAGCAAAAACTTCGACCTTAGGTCGTCGTAATTTCAAAAACCCGTCCGTACCCCTTTTTCGGCCAAAACAATTTATTTTTCAATCAAACGAACAATTTTAATAAACAGATATTTCAAAAGGTTCCTATAGAGTACTATAGATACATTGGGTGCTAATACCTTCCCACTGTATAACCAACCCCCGAACCATAGATCTTTTTTTCAAAACGCCTTGTATTTTTACTTTTTAAAAGTATTATTTTACATTGCATATTTAGGGTTTTATTTCGCTCTTTTCCCTTTTCCCTTGGAAATAATAAAGCGCGGTGGCGACTCTTGATTTTTGTGAGACGAATTAATCAATAATTCGATCTCCGATTTACCCCGCTACATTTTTTATCGCAACAGAATTGGAGACTCTGCTGGGGAAAGATTGACCTCTTGCTGGTCCATCCCTAAGTGGGTTAAGCCTAATTTGTTTTATCTGTTTTATTATTATTTGATTTGCTTGATTATGTGTTTAAATTGGGGTGTTTGGGTTTTTTTTTGCAAAGGACGAATGCTATACCCGGATTAAGTAACATTTAAGGAATAGGACGGGCGGTACAGTCATGTTAACTTTGAGGGAGTAATCCCGAAGAAGGAGGCATGAGATCCCCCACTCAATGGAAGGCCCTCTTGAACTTAATATTTGTTTACCGAGTAATTGGCAAGACATTATTATTTTCGACCTAGGAGCCCGAGAAGTTGAGGACCGTAGAACCCTAACCCCTCTTGGCCTTTTTAGGTGTAGCGCGGAGACTATCACGGAGTAATTCGGAAGTAGTTGTTACGCGATGCTACGCTCGGACGAGTTTCTCTTGAGAATATTGCTAATTATTGAGTAATCAAGATGTTGGTAATATCCGAAGGAGGAACGTAGACTCTGGGAACTCTTAGAACATTGTCTTACAGGTGCGATTGAACCGTTAGTACATACCTTTGGGTGGGCTTTACCCTCGACTCCCTGCTGAACGTTGAACCTTTGAACCCCATGTTTGTGAACTTGTGTGTGACTGTTGCATTATCATTCATTCATGCATTCATCAACATTTTTGTAAAAAACTTGTTTTTCAAGGAACTTCAGAATGATTTTTGCAGACATCCCAGGTTATTATGGAATTTGGAAGGAGAAACACTCGAAGCTTTAGTTTTAAGGAGCCCGAGATCGAAGAGCTGAAGAGTTTGATTCCGAAGATCGAGAACCAGACGGATTTTCAGAAGAAGTATGGGTCCATTATACCTCTCATGAAGCGCAAGATGAAGGACGGCATTCTTAATACGTTGGTTCAATTCTACGATCCTTTGTACCGATGTTTCACTTTTCCGGATTACCAGTTGATGCCCACCTTAGAAGAGTACTCCTACATACTTGGTCTGCCGATCACCGACTATGTTCCTTATTCTGGATTATAAGAGGAGCCCAAATCTCACGAGATAGCAACCATCACCCACTTGAAGAAATCAGAGATAGAGGAGAACATGACTACAAAAGGGGGAATCTGAGGTTTGTCTGTGCAGTTTTTGTTGAGGAAAGCTCGTCATTTTGCTGAGATAAAAGATACTATTGCCTTTGAAGACGTCTTTGCTTTACTTGCTTATGGTTTATTCTTGTTCCCTAACGTTGATAAGTTTGTGGACATCAACGCCATCAGAATTTTCTTGATTGGAAATCCAGTCCCTACGCTGCTAGGAGATGCCTACTACTCCATCCATCTTCGAAACTCTTATCAAAGAGGGATGATTATTTGTTGTGCACCGTTGCTGTATCAGTGGTATGTTTCTCATCTACCTGGGTCTGATGTTTTCTGGGGTCTCGAGAAGGAGCCGCGATGGGCGCCAAAGATTATGGCTCTCACTCATTTCGACATTGATTGGTATAATCGAGTTTACTATGACGTGAAGATCATCGATAGCTGTGGTGCTTTTCCTAACGTGCCTCTTCTTGGTACGAAAGGTGGAATTAATTATAACCCTGTTCTCGCGCGCCGTCAGTTTGGGTACCCGATGAGAGATAAGCCAAACAACATCCATGTGGGTGGTTTCTTTCTACAGGAAGGACAAGATCATCAGGCAGCTAAGAGGGAGATCGAAGGAGCTTGGCGCCACATCCATAGGAAAGGGAGAGATATGTTAGGACATAGAGGTGCCGTTTCTTTGGAGCCTTACCTACAGTGGGTCCATGCTAGGGCTTGTGCTCTCAAGATGCCCTATAAACTTGAGAAACCTTTATTCCCTACCGTTGCATCATCATCTGTTGTTATCCCTATCGCGAATATAGGAGAATACCAAGGAAATCTGGCTAGGATGAAGTCCGAGAGAGATGCTTGGAAAGAAAAGTATAATATGTCTGATTATGAGAATCGAGTCCTGACTCGACAGCTAAAGGAAAAGGAGGAGTTACTCTTTATTCAAGACGGCTGGTTCATTGATCATGATGAGAAGCTTCGTCAAAAGGATGCTTTATTGAAGAAGTATGCTAGTGAAAGGAAGAGAAAGAAGGAAGGTTCGGTAAGCGCTGCTCTTGTTCCTAATCCGCAAAAGGAAATCATTGATCGACTGGTAGCTGAGAAGAAAGAGATGGAAGACTTGTATGAAGAGAAGATCAAGAAGCTCCGGTTACAGTTGGTGTTTGGTCCTTCATCCGATGTTTCAGAGTGATCTTTAGCTTTTAGTTTTATTTTATTGATGTTATTTTGTAAAACCTTGTAAAAGGGCTTCATGTTCCGAAGTTGTAATTTACTGCTTTTATTATGGACTTCATGTCCCAAAGTTGTAATTTATTGCTTTATTATGGACTTCATGTCCCAAAGTTGTAATTTATTGCTTTATTATGGGCTTCATGTTCCAAAGTTATAATTTACTGCTTTTATTATTGGGTTGTTATCCCAAAGTGTAATTTATTATTTTGTTGTTTCAAAGTTGTAAGTTGTAATTTACCGCTTTTTGATTAATGGACTGAGTTTTTGTTGTTCCAAATTCCTTTACCATTGAGGTGTGCAAAATTATTGAAGGTCCTTGAAAAACTATTAAAATGAATCATCATTTGCATCACACATCATGCATCATTCAACATTCCACTTCACATGTTTCCCAGAGTCTTATCCTTGTTTCTTTTTCCACTCCAAAGGTTGTCAACCTGTCTCACCGATACGACACTCGAGCCAATCGTCAGAGGAAAATGGAAGATCTGGAACAGGAAAATCATGAGCTTCGTGGGGAAGTTGCTACCCTTCGTATCGAGATGGAAAAGTTAACTGTGTTAGTGGAAAGTTTGGTGGCTGTTCAGAATCAGCCATCGGCTACAGTTGCTGAGATTCAGACTTCAACTCCAGTGGTTTCCGAGATTGTCACTGTTCCAACATCCGTGACTCAAATCAACTCTCCGCTTCAACGTCAGATGCCGAAAGGTTTTCCGTGGGGAATTCCTTACAACTTTGTGCCAGAGGGGTATCAGCCTGCCGTACAGCCTTTGTTTCAACCTGCTTTGTCTCCTCCTCAACCAGAGACAACTGCCATGCCGCCGGTAATCCCGTCTGTAACACCTTTTCCGCAACCGGTAATGACAACTGTCGCTCCTCTGGTCCACTCCGTGCCATACTTGAATGAACCTACTTATCCTGCCGAGCCTGCTGAAAGTTTGGGTCTCTTTGATAGAATGGAAGAATTTCAAGATCAGTTCCAAGAAATGCAGAAGGAGCTCAAAGCGTTAAAGGGGAAGGATTTGTTTGGGAAGAACACGCATGACCTTTGTTTAGTTCCGAATGTCAAGATTCCAGCAAAATTCAAAGTGCCAGACTTTGAAAGATATAAGGGTGATTCGTGTCCTAGAAGTCATTTGACTATGTACGTGAGAAAGATGTCTACGTATTCCAATGATCATGACTTATTGATTCATTATTTTCAAGACAGTTTGACGGGTGCTGCTCTAAAGTGGTATATGGGTTTAGACAGTATTCGGATCCGCAACTTCAACGATCTTAGCGAAGCTTTTGTCCACCAGTATAAGTATAACGTTGACATGGCACCGGACAGGGATCAACTCCGGGCGATGTCGCAAAGAGACAGAGAATCTTTTAAGGAGTACGCCCAGAGGTGGCGTGAAATTGCTGCTCAAATTTATCCACCTCTTGAGGAGAAAGAGATGACGAATATATTCTTGAAGACTTTAGGTTCCTTTTACTATGAAAGAATGATAGCCAGCGCACCCAGTGACTTCACCGAAATGGTAAGCATGGGCATGCGGTTAGAGGAAGGGATTCGTGAAGGGCGTTTGGTTAAAGAAGGAAGTTCGTCTAGCAGTACTAAGAAGTTTGGAAGTGTTTTCCCGAAAAGAAAAGAGCAGGATGTCCGTGCATTGTTCCCAGGGAGACCAAGGAGAGGTTACTCTCACGTTGCGGCAATCACTCCGGCTGTCCGCCCAGCTTTGATGACCCCAGCTCATCAAACCCTACCAACTCAACAACGGCCATTTCAGCAGCAGCCTCGACAACAGGCTTATCCATTCAACAATCAGAACCGTTCACCCAGAAAACCGCAGTTCGATTCCATTCCTATGACTTATACGTAATTGTTCCCTGCTCTTATCAGAAAGAACCTCATAACGACAAAGCCTCCTCCTGTCGCACCAAATAGTACTTCTCCGTGGTATAAGGCAGATCAGTTTTGTGAATATCATCAAGGGTCGTCGGGGAACAACCTTGAAAATTGCTTTGCTCTGAAGGCGGACGTGCAGAGGTTGATTAAGAATGGTATCTTGTCTTTCAAGGATGTTAATCCAAATGTTAGATATAATCCTTTGCCTCGACATGGGGCAGCTTCAGTGAATATGGTGGAAGGTTGTCCGGGGAAGTTTTGAGTTTTTCAAGTTGAACACATAAGAGAGTCGTTGATCAGGTTACATCAGAGTTTGAGAAGACTTGCCTTTGTTAAGCATCATCATGATTATGATGTTTGTGATTTTTGTTCAAGAGAGGTTGATTGTCCTATTGTGAAGGAGGATATTCAGAAGTTGTTAGACCAGAGAGTTATCATTATTACATATGACAGAGATCCGAAGGATGAAGTGAATGTTATAATACCATAATTCAATTTGCCTGAATCAGTAGAGATCGTTTACGACAGTCAGATTGCACCTATTTCTCCTTTGACCATTTACCCACCTGGTCCTGTGCCTTACAACTCGGACCAAGCTGTACCGTATAAGTATAATGCCACAATGATTGAGAATGGGGTAGAAGTCCTTATACCAACGAGACCGTCTTTCGTTAACATTGCTGATGTGAGTAGAGTTACGAGAAGTGGACGTGTTTTTGCAGCAGTACCTTTGAAGAGACCAGAAGTTCAAGTCAGGAGACCCATACCGGCTGGAGTTCCAGCAAGAAATGTTGAACCAAGGATTGAGATAGGCCGATCCAATGAACCTATCCCTCACCCTGAGGATGATGAGATTCTGAAGCTTATCAAGAGAAGTGAATATAAGATTGTGGACCAACTTTTGCAAACTCCTTCCAAGATTTCTTTGCTTGCTTTACTGAGGGATTCTTGTGCCCATAGAGAAGCTTTGATTAAGGTCTTGGACCAGGCGTTCGTGGATCATGATGTGACGGTTGACCAATTTGATGGAATTGTGGGAAATATTAATTCGTGTAACAATCTTGGTTTCAGTGATGAAGAACTCCCGGAGGAGGGGAGAAACCATAATATGGCTTTGCATATCTCAGTAAGTTGTGGAAATGATACTTTGTCAAGTGTGTTGGTAGATACAGGTTCGTCGTTGAATGTGATGCCCAAAACTACTTTATCTCGGCTCTCATATCCAGGTGCTCCCATGAGACCTAGTGGAGTAATTGTTAAAGCGTTTGATGGTTCTAGGAAGACTGTCATTGGTGAAGTGGATCTTCCTATAGTAATTGGTCCTCATACTTTTCAAATCACTTTCCAAGTGATGGATATTCGTGCTGCCTACAGTTGCTTATTGGGTCGTCCATGGATCCATGATGCAGGGGCAGTCACCTCCACGCTCCATCAGAGACTGAAGTTTGTGAGGCATGGGAAGCTAGTAATGATCGGTGGAGAGCAGGCTATGGTGGTAAGCCATTTATCATCCTTCTCTTTTATTGATGCTGATGAGGATGTTGGAACCCAGTTCCAAGGTATATCTGTGGCTAAGAATGAAGTGAAGAAGCAAGGGGTATCCATTTCTTCTTTTGAGGATGCGCGACGAGTGGTGGAAAGTGGTTCGGCCGAAGGATGGGGCCAGGTGTTGACTTTGCCCGAGAACAAATATGGGGAAGGTCTTGGTTTTCGTCCCGTGTCTGCGAGAGTCAAGCAAGAGGTGGTTGTTCGTCCGATTCAAGAGGTTTTCCGAAGTGCAGATTTTATACATCCTGAGGTTGATGCTATCCTAGAGGATGATTCCGAGGAGGATTTACCCGATTTTGTGACGCATGGATTGGCTTGCCAAAACTGGATAGCTGTTGATGTTCCTATTGTTATGCACATTTCTGAGTAATGTTTCGTTTTGTTTTTCTTTGAAAAAATTCGCTATGCCCAAGGCGAAAAGTATTTTGTGTCGGGCTATGAAAAATAATTCCTTTTTCTCTGCCCAAGGCAAAAGAGAAATGTCTGGGCTCTTTGTTTCAAGTATTTCCCTTCAACGAATAAAAATTTTATTTTGTCCACTACTGTTTTATTTTTCGCTTTTTTGGGAAATAGTAATGAAAATTAATTGGTAGTAATAGGGAAATATAATAACTTTTTGTTTTATTTGCACAAATCGATTTCTAAAATAAAGCATAATCATATGTGCAGATTAATCCATGACTTAACCATCGAAAACAATGATCCTATGCCCTCTCCCAACTTTGAATTCCCTGTGTTCAGAGTCGAAGAAGAAGATAATGAAGAGATTCCTGTTGAAATTTCCCGTTTGCTTGAGCATGATGAGAAGATCATTCAACCGTTTGAAGAACCTTTAGAGTTGGTCAACTTGGGTGATGAAGAAGATAGAAAGGAAGTCAAAGTCGGAGCATTGCTTATCCCAGAGGTTAAAGAGAAAATGTTGGAGCTTCTCAAAGAGTATGTTGATGTGTTTGCTTGGTCCTACCAAGATATGCCGGGTTTGGACAACGATATTGTGGAGCATCGTTTACCGTTGAGACCTTAATGTCCGTCGATTAAGCAGAAACTGAGAAGGACTCGTCCCGATATGGCTGACAAGATTAAAGAGGAGGTTCAGAAGCAGATTAATGCAGGTTTCCTTGTTACATCGGTCTATCCTCAGTGGTTAGCCAATATAGTGCCTGTTGCTAAGAAAGATGGCAAAGTTCGAATGTGTGTAGACTATAGAGATTTGAATAGAGCTATCCCAAAGGTTGACTTCCCATTACCGCACATTGACGTATTGGTCGACAGTACCGCAAAGTTCAAAGTCTTTTCTTTCATGGACGGTTTCTCTGGTTACAATCAAATCAAGATGGCACCAGAAGATATGGAGAAGACAGCTTTCATTACACCTTGGGGAACTTTTTGTTATCGGGTTATGCCGTTTGGTCTGAGGAATGCTGGTGCGACATACCAAAGGGCCATGACTGCTTTGTTCCATGATATGATGCATAAGGAGATTGAAGTGTATGTGGATGACATGATTGCCAAATCATAAACTGAGGAGGATCACTTGGAACATTTGTTGAAGTTATTCCAGCGTTTGAGAAAGTATAAACTCCGTCTGAATCCCAACAAGTGCACTTTTGGTGTTCGTTCTGGAAGACTTCTGGGTTTCATTGTCAGTCAGAAAGGTATTGAAGTAGATCCTGATAAAGTCAAAGCTATTCGGGAAATGCCCGCACCCAAGACGGAAAAACAAGTAAGAGGATTCCTTGGGAGACTGAACTATATCTCTAGATTTATATCTCATATGACTGCTACCTGTGGGCCGATTTTCAAGCTTCTCCGAAAGAACCAAGGATGTGTGTGGACAGAAGATTGTCAGAGAGCTTTTGATAGCATCAAAGAATATTTGCTTGAACCTCCCATTTTGATTCCTCCGGTTGAAGGAAGACCTTTGATTATGTACCTGACTATATTGGAAGATTCCATGTGATGTGTGTTTGGTCAACAAGATGAGACTGGAAGAAAGGAACATGCCGTATATTATCTGAGTAAGAAATTCACAGACTGTGAGTCTCGATACTCAATGCTTGAGAAAACCTGTTGTGCTTTAGCTTGGGCTGCTCGCCGTCTGCGCCAGTATATGATTAACCACACCACTTGGTTGATCTCCAAAATGGATCCGATCAAGTATATCTTTGAGAAGCCCGCCTTATCTGGAAGAATAGCCCGTTGGCAGATGTTGTTATCTGAATATGACATTGAGTATCACACTCAGAAAGCAATCAAAGGGAGTATTTTAGCCGATCATTTGGCTCACCAACCAATTGACGATTATCAATCCATCAAGTTTGATTTCCCAGATGAAGATGTTATGTACTTGAAAGCTAAAGATTGTGAAGAGCCGTTACCTGAAGAAGGACCTGATCCCGAATCGCATTGGGGTTTGATATTTGATGGAGCTGTGAACTTTTATGGAAATGGAATTGGGGCAATCATTGTCACTCCCCGAGGTACTCATATCCCGTTCACGGCGAGATTGAAATTTGACTGCACGAACAACATGGCGGAATATGAGGCATGTATTATGGGTCTCGAAGAAGCAGTGGATCTAAGGATTAAGATTCTTGATATTTATGGATATTCGGCATTGGTGATTAATCAGATCAAAGGAGAATGGGAGACTCGTCATCCTGGTTTGATCCCTTACAGAGACTATGCTAGAAGATTGTTAACTTTCTTCAACAAAGTGGAATTACATCATATCCCTAGAGATGAGAACCAAATGGCTGATGCTTTAGCTACTTTGTCTTCAATGTTTCAAGTGAATGGTTGGAACGATGTGCCCACGATCTGAGTTATGCGCCTTGACAGACCTGCTCATGTGTTCTCAGTAGAAGAGGTTACCAACGACAAACCGTGGTTCTATGACATTAAACGTGTTCTTCAAACTCAAGAGTATCCGCCTGGGGCATCCAATAAAGATAGGAAGACGTTGAGAAGATTAGCAAGCAGTTTCTTTCTCAATGAAGAAGTTTTATATAAGAGGAATTATGACATGGTCTTGCTCAGATGTGTAGACAGACGTGAAGCAGACATGCTGATGCAAGAAGTACATGAAGGATCCTTTGGCACTCATGCCAACGGACATGCGATGGCTAGAAAGATGTTGAGAGCTGGTTACTATTGGATGACCATGGAATCTGATTGCTGCAAATATGTGAAGAAATGTCATAAATGCCAGATTTATGCGGACAAGATGCATGTGCCACCGACCCTCCTCAATGTTATCTCTTCACCTTGGCCTTTCTCTATATGGGGCATTGATATGATTGGAATGATTGAACCCAAAGCTTCAAATGGTCATCGTTTCATCTTGGTAGCGATCGATTATTTTACTAAATGGGTGGAAGCAGCATCTTATGCTAATGTAACCAGACAGGTGGTAGTCAGATTTATCAAGAATCAGATCATTTGTCGATACGGTATCCCGAGCAAGATCATCACTGATAATGGTTCGAATTTGAACAACAAGATGATGAAAGAGCTTTGTGAGGAGTTCAAGATCGAACATCATAATTCTTCTCCTTACAGACCAAAGATGAATGGGGCTGTTGAAGCTGCTAACAAGAACATCAAAAAGATTGTCCAGAAGATGGTGGTAACTTATAAAGATTGACATGAAATGCTTCCGTTTGCTCTGCATGGATACCGTACTTCAGTTCAAACTTCAACAGGCGCAACCCCATTTTCCCTAGTTTATGGTATGGAAGCAGTACTCCCCGTGGAGGTTGAGATTCCGTCTATGAGAGTGTTGATGGAAGCTAAAATTTCTGAGGCTGAATGGTGTCAAAGTAGATATGATCAGTTGAATTTAATTGAAGAAAAGAGATTGACAGCTTTGTGTCACGGTCAATTGTATCAGCAGAGAATGAAGAAGGCTTTTGATAAGAAGGTTCGACCGCGCGAGTTCAGAGAAGGTGACCTTGTGCTCAAGAAGATATTATCTTTCCAACCTGATTCTAGGGGCAAGTGGGCTCCGAATTATGAAGGACCGTATGTCGTTAAGAAAGTTTTCTCTGGAGGTGCTTTGATTCTCACCAATATGGACGGTGATGAGCTCCCGCGTCCCTTGAACGCCGATGCAGTCAAGAAGTATTTCGCTTAGGTTTGAGTTGACAGTTTGCTAAGTTGAAAACCCGAAGGGGCAGCTTAGGCAAGCTTTTGGTCAGACCAGTCTTGGCATTTGAACACATGTCGGAATTCGAAGTTGTTAGGGAGAATAGTGATCATTGTTTTGTGTAACCTTTTTCTTTCATGTACTATTTCCCAAACTTTTGTAAACCGTTGGAGTCGCGTTGTTAGCGAATTACCATCTTATTAATGAAATTTGAGCATTTACCTTTTGTGGGCAAAATTTTAATTTTACGGAAATATTTAAAACAAGGTTGTTTAGAATATTCTTATTTTAAAAGATGTGTCGTGAATAATGAAAGGAATATTAACAGTTGTTCCGAGGATGGTCAAGCCATGAAATGCAAAACAATACAGTAATTTATCCTTGCATGATGAACATGTTTCGTTTCAAAATCATCATGAGGTGTTAGTTGCGTAAGCTCGTGTTTCTGGTGGTGCTAAGTTTGGTGACTCCCCAGTTGTCCCAGTTAAGATTTGTTTCAGTTATCTTTATTTGGGAGATTTCTGAAGTGTGGTACGCTTTGTCTCCTGCCAGTGGTCTATTGGTATTGTAAGATTGGATTTGAATGCTTTTCTCCTCAGAGGATTTGAGCCTTGTAGCGTGATACACTCTGACGTTGTTTGGGGTTCCAGTTCCAGTTATTTTCCGTCTTTTTAAGATTGGCCGAGTATCTATCATGCTGTGACATCTTATTGTCTTCAAGATATTCCGCCTGCTCGTTTCGTCAGCATAACATTCATTTATTCATTTACATTCATATCAGCATGCATATTCACATTTGCCATTGATTTTGGGTTGTACTGTGTTTATTCAAACAACGTACATGTTTCTTTCCAAGTAGAAGGTTAGCTTAGGCAGAAAATGTGCTTCCTTTCTAAATTCCCCAACTGAGCTAATCCTCATGGATGATTTTTGATTTAGCTTAACTTGTCCATCTCTGGATAGGATGAATCCCCGACCAAGTTACTTTCTCATTGGGTAGAGTCTTGTTTGACTGTTTTCTCTCTGGTTATTCCTGGATGAAGTTGTTGCCTCTTGCATAGGCTATCTCATTGATTTTCCCCAGTGAAATCGCGACCTAGACGGATGGTGCATTTATTTTGCACGTTTAAGTATGTGATCTCCTCGGGAAGGATTGACTCATGATTTTCTTTGACGAAGATTCTATTCTCTGCCAGTGTCATTGCAATTCCCTTCTGAATTATTTTTGGAAAACGACAAGCGACAGCTCTTCACGAGCAACTTGTGCGTCATTATTATCTTTTGGAAAACGGCAAGCGGCAGCTCTTCACGAGCAACTTGTGCGTTATTATGATTTTTGGAAAACGACAAGCGGCAGCTCTTCACGAGCAACTTGTGCGTTATTATGATTTTTGGAAAATGACAAGCGGCAGCTCTTCACGAGCAACTTGTGCGTTATTATTATTTTTGGAAAACGACAAGCGGCAGCTCTTCACGAGCAACTTGTGCGTTATTATTTTGGAAAACGGCAAGCGGCAGTCTCTTTATTTGAGCAACTTGTACGTTATTATTTTTCTGGAAGACAGCAAGTGGCAGCTTCTTTATTTGAGCAGCTTGTATGTTATTGGTATTTTCTTTGGAAAACAGCAAGTGGCGGCTTCTTTATTTGAGCAGCTTGTGTGTTATTGACACCCTTGGACGACAGCAAGCGGCAGCCTCTTTATTTGAATAGCTTGTATGTCATAATACTTTTTGGGAAGACGGCAGGTGGCAACTTCTTTATTTGAGCAGCTTGCGTATCTACAATCTTATTATTATCTCAGCATTAATGAGTATGTCTCGGGAAATCTCGCAGAGAAGCTTGTCATGAATCATTACCTTCAGAAGTCGGCAATCCGTCATCAGCAAAATTGATACATCTTTTGCCTATCTTTGACCTCGAGTTGTGAACTCACTGTTTTGGGTCAATAATCTGTTTTATGGCCTATGCAAGATGCCTTCTTTGTTAGGGTCAGAGGTCGTATTCCCTCAATTTTATTCGTTGTCAAGAGTCCATTACTTGAAATCGATGGCTCGTTTCCCCAGTAGTGTATAATCCATGTCTCTGTGTTTTGTTGGTGTTTGATTTCTCCAGCATTGTCTTGTTTCATACAATATTTTTCTTTGTGGATTCAGTCACTGCATTCATATCAAACATAATGGCGGTATCTTAGAGCAAAATTTGCGTATTATGTATTTAAGTACCTTCAATCCCGTCGAAACGAAGATTTTAATCTTCATATCTCCGGATAGAAGAAACTTAAATAGGGGCAGCTGTTGTACCCCAAATTTTGACCTAAGATACCATCTCCCATCTGCATCATTGCATTGCAAGGGTTTTGACCTATTTTTATCAATTTTTTTAAAGCAGATTAAAATTCATAACTTTTTCAAGTCGAGAGCTGTTTAGTTTTTGAACGCTAGGTTTATTAATTGATCAATGTTGAAACGATGTTTATTAATTATTTATTATCTTAAATTTAATAATTGGAATTTATTTTCAGTTATTATATAATTGAAAGATTTATAAATAATATAATAAATATTGGAAAGGAAGTTCATTAATTGATCAACAATGTTATTTAATTATTTATTATCCTAAGTTTAATAGTTGAAATTTATTTTTTCAGTTATTATAATTTAGAGAATTATAAATAATGGAATAGATTGAAGAAAAGTTTATTGATCAAATGATGTTTATTTAATTGTTTATTATTCTGAATTTAAGTAATTGAAATTTATTTTCAGTTATTATATAATTTAAAGAATTATAAACGATAAAATAAATAATTAGAGAGAAGGAAAGAATTAATTGGCAAAGTATTGGGATTTTATTCATTTTATTCTAATTGTACAATTGTTGTGTAAATACTGTATTTATTTACAACGTATTTACAATAATAATTTTTACAAAGTTTAAAATGAAATAAAAACTATTCTAATTTTTCCTAAATTCTAAATCTTCTATCCAATGCTTCTCTGTTTGTTCATTTAATTTTTCCTGCAAAACAATTAAAAGAAAAAGTCAGAAATAAATAAATAATTAAAAGCAGAAAATTATTTTTAGTGTTCATCATTAAAAGCAAACGGCTGGAATCAGTTTTTACCCTTTTTGCAAATCGCGGGATTTCTCCCGGTTCACAAAAAGGGATGGATTTTTATTTTCAAAAATGAATGCACAAATTTAAATATGCACAAATTCATTTCTTTTGTCAAAATTGCATTTTAATTGTAAACTGCATAATCTCAAATCATTTCATTTCAAAAGCCATTGCATAAATCAACATAAAATGCATAAAACAAAACAGCATATGCATTTTTAAAACAAATTGCAACGTAAACCATGCCATGCATATAGGAAGAAATCAAAACAAATAGGCTCCTCTACTGTTACATTGCAAGTCAAAGAGGATATGCAATTTTAAAACCAATTTGCAAGCAAAGCATTTTGTCCATTTACATCATTTTCCAGCCTATGCAATTTCAGAACAAGTACAACATACATCATTTTAATGTATCATTTGGTACTAAGAGAGAGAAGAGAGATAGAAGTATGGTTTTGCAGGTTTTGGTTTAGGCAGGAAGAGATACAAAACAAACTGCAGCAGTAACTCAGTAGGAAATAAGAAAGCATAAGAAGGGAATACAAACAAACTGTTGGAGCAGTGTGGTGCAGAGTATCAAGAAAGATACCAATATACCATAAACCTATAACGTAAACAAAGGCCAAGGAGGCTGATATAACAACACAATCCCTTCAAAGAGAGAAGGGAGTTCAACACGCCAAAAGCGGAAAAAAAAACTCAAAAACTATAACATAAACAAAAGATACAACCTGCATTCAAGAACCCCCTGTCAAAAAATCAAAACCACTCCAAGCATAACCAAAAAACTGTCCAGCCAGACCCTTAACCATTTCAAACCATAGCCTACTGCATAAAAACCAGTAAAACATATGGCCTAAAGGATAAAACCATAACCATTACCAAAACCTTCCACCTACTGTCAATCATGGCCCAAAACCATTAACCTGCATAAACCATTTCAAAACCTACTATCTCCAAAACCATCAAATATGGCTCAAACCATACAAATCTGCATACACCATACAAATCTGCATACACCATAAAACCATAACCATTACCAAAACCTTCCATCTACTGTCAAATCAAAAACCATATAACCATTTTCAAACAAATATGGCCTAAAACCATAGAACCTGCCATCACCAAAATCAAAACCATTCCTACTGCATAAAACCAGTAAAACCAAAACCAATTCAAATATCAAACCAACATGGCCTAAACCATAAAGAACCCACAGTTTCAAACCAAGACCATAAAGCCTGCATAAACCAGTAAGACCCTTAGCCATTTTAAAATACCATCAACCATAGTCAAAATTCATTTCAACAATAGCATCAAGGCAACCCAGCAAAGCATACAGTAGTAAAGGCAAGAAGAAGAAAAGAAGCTAGTCAAAATTCATTTCAACAATAGCATCAAGGAAACATTGAAGCATACAGAGGCGAACCAAAGGAAGAAGAAGAAAAATACAAATACAGAGTACCAGGGTCAAGTAGCTAGCAAGCATCACGCGTTTCCCCTTTGCCTTGGCCTCCTAAGCGTATCACCCTACCTCCTTCCTCCATCTCCAGGTAACATGTCCCTTCCTTTTTTTTTCTTTCAGGTACCTCAATAACCATTAATAATTGGAGAATTAGAATCAGAAATAGGTATAAAATCAACACATGCAAATCGTAACAGAAAACACCACGAAATAGAAACGATTATACCGCAAATCCTCGCCCCTAGCGTCCATTGGAGGGAAGAAGAAAGTGGAGAGGCTGGTGGCCTTGGCAAAGGATTCAGAAGCGAAGCAAAGGCGAAGAAGACGATCGGAGAAGAACACGAAACAAAGAAGACGAATGCGTGAACAAGAGAGAGCGGCGCTGTAAACTTTCGGATTAACCCTAATTCAATTAACAATTTTGTTTAACCCTAAAAACAGACTATGAAGCATATTGGACTAACCTCAAATGCCAAAGCCCAAACGAATTTTTAATGCACCCCCTTCCCTGTCTCTTTGTCTTGGGCCCCCTAAAGTCCCTTTGGCCCATACAATTTCCTATCCACACCCTTTAATTTTGATACTCTTTTTTTTTATTTTCCTTTAGTTTTTCTCTTAGAATATTATTAGTTTAATTAATTAGTTATTTAATCAAATAATAGATGTGTAATCTAACTAGATAATTTTAATATTTGACCATTTTTTTTAAGTTTAACCTTAGGCTTAATTTAATAGTTTTAATATTCCTTTTATTAGATTTAAGTTAATAGCTTTTTTAAGGTTTTAATTTAAGTTTAGAATTATTTAATAATTTTTAAATAATACCTTTATATTAATACTAAAAAACATATAAAAAATAGAATTTTAAGGACTAAAAAATATTTTTATTTTTTTTTAATTAATTCTCATTGCTTTTGTCCATATTAAAAATGCAAAAAAAAATGAAAACTATTAAAACATTTTATTTTCTTTAATTATTTCTCTTGCGTTATTAATATTAAACAAAAATCTAAAAAGTGCATATTTACACCACTGAGTCTTTTATTTAAATTGTTGTATATCATTTATCTATCATAACTTTCTGATTACTTGATTATTCTGTTTACGTCTAAATCCAAGGGTAAAACGATTAAATTTGTTGACTTCATGTCCTCGAGTCTAATCACGCGAATATTTTGCATTTCATTAAAACTTAAGACAATTTTTCCCCAAAACTCAATCTTTTCAAAACTCATACCTTTTAAGCAAAAACTTCGACCTTAGGTCGTCGTAACTTCAAAAACCCGTCCGTACCCCTTTTTCGGCCAAAACAATTTATTTTTCAATCAAATGAACAATTTTAATAAACAGATATTTCAAAAGGTTCCTATAGAGTACTATAGATACATTGGGTGCTAATACCTTCCCACTGTATAACCAACCCCCGAACCATAGATCTTTTTTTCAAAACGCCTTGTATTTTTACTTTTTAAAAGTATTATTTTACATTGCATATTTAGGGTTTTATTTCGCTCTTTTCCCTTTTCCCTTGGAAATAATAAAGCGCGGTGGCGACTCTTGCTTTTTGTGAGACGAATTAATCAATAATTTGATCTCCGATTTACCCCGCTACATTTTTTATCGCAACAGTATCTTCTTGTACAGGTCGAATTAGCCAAAACTAACGCCACCATTGGATTCACAAGGGACGATTTAAAGGGGTATGGTTTTTCTTTATCTCTAACATTTGCTATTTTTGCAGGTTGATAAAGTCACCTCACCGAAGAAGACGACCGGAGCTAGGGCTTCGACGCCTCTCCAGTTCACTTGTTTAATTTATATTTATTTGTTTGTTTTTATGTAACTGGATGAGAGTTTAGCACCGCTGGTCAAGGTGTTGGGTTGTAAACATAAGGGTGTGGGTTCGATCCATCTAACGCGCAGTTTTTCAATATATTATGTAGAGCATATTCTCAAACACCAATAGGTGCTTGGCTTGGTGGCAAGCAATGCAGCAAGAAAGCTAGGTGGGCGCGGGTTCAACACCCACCCCATGCAATCTTTTTTTCTATTTCCTCTTTTAACCTAATTTGATTTATTTTTCTTTTTTCAACCCTATTTTTTTTAATTAATCAATCATTAGACTAACCTAATTTTTACTAATACTAATGAATTAGGTATAGGGTTTTTACATAACATTTAATTTTTTTGATTTATTTAATTAATTATATGATCAACCCTTTTCTTAAATATTAAAATCAATTAGAATTTAGGTTTTAATTATTATTATCATTCAAATTATTTTGAACAAAAAATACAAAAACATTCAAACATTTTTTCTAACATTTTCTTATTTCTTTTGTTATTTATTTTCTTAGACGATTGTATAGGTCGCACAGTTTTTCTTGTAATAGCTTAGACTTATTTTCTCGATTTTTTTCCTAATTATGTAACTTATCACGGGATGTAATAGCTTAGGTTTAAATTCTACACTTTAATTTTCCTGCATTCTCTGTTATGTATCTCTCCCAAAGCCTTGTAATAGCGTAGGGTTTTCTTTTCGCACCTTTACTTTTTTTGTACATATTTAATTGCTAGTAATTAGGGTTTTATGGTAAGACTAAAAACAAACATATAAAACCCTAACTCTCAAGATAAATAACTGAATCAAAACACTATTCACACTTGCACCTCTATGGTAACCTCTCTTTGTTGCCTTCGGAAACAATTGGTCATGTCCCTCGAAAATAGGGGTACTTTAGCAAAAAAAACCTTACGAATAAAGATCATAGTCCCTCGATGACCCTTTAAAGTTGCCTATGAAAAATGATCTAGTCCCTCCAATACAAATTGCTAAAGTATCTCTACATGTTACCTTCAATGACTATTCGATTACCCTACGCTTGTCCCTTCACATCCAATGGATGGGGCTACTTACCAACTAATGGTATGGATAGCACTATCTTTAAAGGAGAAGGAAAAGAATAAGAACGACCTTTAGTGGGTAAGGAATTCTTAATTGCTTGATCACAACCTTTTTGAAAATAAACATTTTTTACATCACAATTTTCGAACAAAATATTTGTTAACACTTTGTACGCATTATTGATGACTGATACAAGAATCATTACAAAGTTGGCCGTACTTAGGATTTTCAAAAATATTTTGAAATCACACACACAAAGAAAATTTTCAAAAGTGAGCTAACGATTAAGAGCCCGTAGATAACTACGGATGAAAAGGATACTAACACCTTCCCTTTTTATAACTTACACCCCGAACTCAAAATCTATCAAGGTGTTTCCTGTTCTTTTCACCATTTCCTTATATTGGATAAAAGAAAAGTTAGTGGCGACTCTAACTATCCACACATTTGGATAAAACAAAAAAAACCAGTTCTCACACTGTATTACAAAGTGGATTTCATAAGTAAATATGGTTTAAAATAGTAGGAAATAAATATTCATTATATTAGCTACTTTAGATGTAAAGAGCTACAATCATATAAGACATTCAAAATTAAATCGGACATGCAGTAAAGTTACAAGTGAGACATATAGATTTGTCCCCTTATTTTATTGTATGTGTTACAGATTTTGTAGAGATACACCATAAAATCACGTCCCGACCTCATATGCCATGACATGACCGACCTTGGGTCTGGGCAAGCAGGTCTATCGCCCAGGACCTTAAAAAAATGGGGGCCTCAATTAAAAAACTAAAATAATAAAATATATATTTATTAGCAAAAATATAAGACAAATTATTGCTTGTAGCTCATTGGCTAACTTCCTCCTTTGTAGCTTAATGTAAGCGGTTCAATACCTAGCTCTTTAAAATATTTCAATAATCATTTCTTT
Organism: Vicia faba; assembly: GCA_948472305.1. Classification (NCBI taxonomy): domain Eukaryota; kingdom Viridiplantae; phylum Streptophyta; class Magnoliopsida; order Fabales; family Fabaceae; genus Vicia; species Vicia faba. The sequence goes on from OX451737.1 coordinate 1,039,978,131, forward strand.
TTGCATGAAGTTTGAACTAAACTTCATGTTAATGTTACTTTCTTCATTTTAAATTTCTATAGCAGTATTTCATTTCAATTAAATTTGCATTGAATTTACTGACACTTTCATAGACATACATTTAAGCCATCAATTTAATAAATGACCGTACATGATCAAAATAGATCGTCGATGGCCCACAAGCTTGAATTGATAGGAGGTTGAAAGTGAAATGGGGGTACTTGCAAGACACTTTGATGTCAAAGTAAGGTTCATAGAAAATGCAAGTAGAGAGTTAGAGAGTGAAAGGAATAATGTACATGGCCCTCTAGTGAGAGACTGTATTTATAGCTCTCAGAGTTGGGCCAAGGTCCCCATTTGGGTCGGTTGCCCTGGCCCAAAATGGAGACTACCATAATTCTACGTGGGTAGAGGAGACTAGTTCCTGGTCTCTATCCTGGTTCAACGGCTTTGTGATTCTTGTAGGGTGAAGATATGTTCTTTTCGAGAGCAGAATGACTCCCCGATAGTCAGGGTGTCATTGACTATGTACCGTTGATGGGTATGCACATGTTGAGGAGCAGGTCCCCGACAGACATACTTATGAGAAGTTCCAGACATGAACGTGCTAAGAAGAAGGTCCCCGATGGGAATGTTGAAGATACGTTCCCGACGTGTACGTCATGAGGAAGAGGTCCTCGTCAGGCACATGTAAGAGAAGTTCTCCTATGGTCATAACAATATGGGCTTTCCCGACTGGGGACCAAGTGTAGGCCTAGCCCCAGCGGGTTATTGGGCCTCTAGTAGCACTAGACTGGACCAAACCTGAGGGTAGATTAAGTGTCGGCCCAGTCTAGAATAGGATCCCCCCAAGTCGTTTCTCTTAAGAAGAGGAGTTATAACGTTAGGTCATCTTGAGTGTCGAGGATCTTCGTGGCTTCCCTTGAGTCCTCGTTGTCAACCTGGCGTACAGGGAACGATTTCTAGGGCATCGGCTTTTAGTCCAGTGTATGCAGAGCGAGGAACGTGTTCGTCCTGATTAACAATCTTCCTCGCAGGGGAAATGATCATCCAAATTAACAATCTTTGTCGTAGGGGAAATGTGAGGTAGATTCCATGGTCGGGAGTAAAGGTACCCTCATGGTGGAAGAAGTTGTTCTTGCCAGTCACCTGGAATGAAAAAGTCTCGGTCGATGTTCGCTAACTTGGCCACGTGTCACGTTATTTAATGTGTAATGATGGCCTAGGTGTAGGGGTCATTATGACCTAGGCGCGTGGGTGACTGAATGTCAAGGTGACATTTCGTCTTCCGTGCAGGTTCCATACCCCAAATTTACCCCATCAATTCAATAGTCGTGTTATTACTACGTTTCTAAGTTATTAGTCTTTGGTATTTTAAATTGTTTTGTTTTGAATTTAACTTCATGGGGGGTTTCTAATTCATAAGAGTGGGTGTATTATTTCAAAAAGGGACCATCAAAATCTGATGGCCCATTACGGATTTTGAGATCATTTAAAAATTCATTTCAAGTTATAAAAAAGGAGGTGCATTTTTATAGGGGCATGGTCTTTTGGGGCCACCAAAATCTGATGGCCCATTAAGAGTTAACTATTCTTTAACAAAAAGGGGGTGCATGCTTGTGAATCAATTAGGCCCATGTCATGTTTTTGGGAAGGCTCGTTCTCTTTTTATTAGAGAGGCCCGCCTGTGTTTTGGTTGTATTTCATTTTTTATAATTATTATTACTATTATTCAAAATATTGTTAGTATTATTAATATCATTACTTATATTATTAATAATATTATTATTAATATTATTATTATTGTTATTTATATTCTATTATAACTTTGTGAGGGTTTGACTAAGTCAACACAAAGATTCAGAAACCTTAAGGCCGGTAGCAGCCTCTATCTTTTAGATCAAATCTTTAAGCCCAAGCCCGAGAAACAAACACTGAGTAAATCGAACAAATACTAAGCATATCAAATTGGCATAAACAGAATCAAATCTTTACATAACAAAATCGTCGAAAATTTAATTTTCACAAAATTAAATCAAATACAGAATCAAAACTAATCTAATTTACAACATATCTGAGATTTACCCCAATCAAATTCCTAAATAAATCAATCATGAATCAATACCTACAAAAGTAACAGAAACCTAACAAATTATCCTAATTCGTTCTAACCTAAAAAAATCTATAAATACCTAATTCTAAACCAAGAGGAAAAAAAATAAATTTGGAGAAGAATATTGTGACAGTGAAGGAGCCAAAACCATGAATCAATCTTCAGCTTGAGATCTGAGTTTCAATTTCTGAAACTCTAGATTTGTGTTACCTCATCACCTCCGCGCAATTGCGATACATGCGAACAGAATAAAAGGAAAATATCAAAAGACGTACAAGGAGAAAACAAGATGATTCACGACAAGGATCAAGTAAGCCTAATCACTTATCTTAGGGTTTGTTGTTATTTTAACATGTGATTCGTTTTTGGAATTTGGGATTTTTTTGGATTCTCTAGAGTTAGGGTTCATTAGGGTTCTAACTTAGGGTTAGGGTTCCTAGACATCAAGGGTTAGGGTGTAAGAACAAGATTTGGTTCTGCAATAATATCTCTGAGTTTTGATGATAACAAATGAGTACGATTGTATGAACAATTTTGTTATACTAATGTTTATTATTGTTAAGTACTAAACAAGCAGGTTCTGCTTCTGATGAATGGCATGGCCAAGACATTATAAGATAATTAATTCTACTTCTATGTTATACAAGTTCTATTGAACAATAACAAGACACTCCAGAAGGCTCTGAAGTGTAAGCCCTGATATTTGTCTGAAGAAACCAGTCAAAATATATGAAGACAGAAGTTGTTAGTTATGTCAAGATGCTGAAGACTCAAACTTCTAAAGATAACGTGTTCTATGAAAACCTGACAAGATTTGAAGACAGAAGTTGTTACTTATGTCCAGATGCTAAAGACTCATGTTTCTAAAAGACAGTGTGTTTCAAGAAACAAAGTTAGAAGGTCTGAAGACAAATTTTCTACTGAAGTCCAGATGCTAAAAACTTAGTTTCTAAAAGACAACTTGTTCCAAAGAAGACAAAGTTAAAAGATTTGAAGACAACGTTTCTAACTAAAGTCCAGATGCTGAAGACTTTGTGTTTCTAGTAACGAGGTTCTGAAGAAAAGGATTCTTAAAGAACCAAGTGCTAAAGATTCTAAGACAGAAGGTCTGAAGTATCCAAAGACTTGAAGTTATAAAGGTTCAAGGTTATCTACAAATAGGTTCTTAAGACCAAGTGCTGAAGACTCTAAAGACACAATTCTTGAGACTCTGAAAATTTAAAGCTCTTCTAATCTAAAGGTTCACTGCAATGGGTTCTAACGACTAAGTGCTGAAGTCCCTGAAGATGCAGTTCTGAAGACTCTGAAGACTTGAAGTTCTAAAGACCTTATGTTATGTTCCCTCTTCTAATCTCATGCTCGCAGAAGCCTCTGAAGTGCAGAAGGAAAGAATATAAGGACAACACAATACAATAGTAAAAAGTATGAAAATCTTTATGCCACTACATCACCACTAACTTAAAGCGTGGAAGAGATAAGGACGTCGTAGTACTATTTGTAATGACTATTTTTCAAATAACCAACGACTCTATTTTGCTGGGCTATATAACAAAATAATCGTATGTGTTGTACCCCAAAATTATCCCTTCCATTATTCAAACCAAATTGATTCAAGATACCTCGTAATGCTCATGAAGGTCTCAATTGCTCAAGACTACTCAAAGATTGATCAGACAAACCCTCCTCATAAGCATTGACCTACAAATAGGGTTTTGCTTTTCCCAAGGGAAATTGGACTTATAATGCCTCAAGTGGATTTCATGGTTTCTCATATTCTTCAAAGATTACTCATGCCAAGTTTCAAGCCTTGCAGCAAAAGTTTGCTCAATCAACTACTCAGATGATTAAAAATCAACTAAATTGCACAAAAAGTCAACTTTGACCAATTTACAATCAAACTTAAATATTTTTGGTCAACATCAATATTTTGAAGTAACGTTCACCATTTGATCAAGGGTTGATCATGATTCATCAAGAAAACTCAAGATTCATCAAAAGTCAAAAGTTACTAAATTTGGGCTTTCTTAAGGAGAAGTCAACTGAACTTTGACTAAGCATAACTTTCACACACTTCATAATAAAATTCTCAATCAAAGCCTATTTTGAATTAAATTCAGTTCTCTAAAACTTTTTCTCTCTAAGCTCAAGGCCAAAAATGCTTCATTTGAGAGATATGAGCCAAAACATTATAGGTCATTTTAAAAGTCAACAAAAAGACACTTTTTGTCAAAATACTTTAAATAAAGATAAAGGCTTCAAATGAAACAATTACCAACATGAATGTTGTAGGGGATATACTAATATTTCCAAAGAGTCCAAGATCACCTTCATATGACAAAAATTAAGCGAGATATGATTTGTGCAAGTTGGGCAATTTTGAGAAAATGCATGAAGTCCAAATTGAGCAAATTTTAGTTTTTGGGCTAATGGGCCTATATTTTTAGGACCAAACATGTTTTGACCTCATAATAGACTCCTAAATCCATTCATTTATTTTTTTGGTTTTTATTTATTTTTATTTTGTTTTTATTCAATTAAAAGCAAAATAAATCAAATAAAATATCAAAAAATGATATAAGGCATGTAGATCTATTTTTGAATCAAATCATAAGTCTAAAAAGTTGGTGACAACTTGCAAAAAATGTAACTGTATGAGATTGGCCTAAAAAAGAAAGATTTCATGTAAAATTTCAATCAAATATTTGATCATAAAATTCAAATCTTTTGTAATTTCATCAATATTTGATCATGAAATATTATACCATGATTGCACAAGATTTGATTCAATATTATTGACATAATGTTTTCTCCTATAATTTCACAATGTATTCTGAAAAGGAAGGACACGAAAATTGCCTCAAAAACACACTTTCAAAAATCTCAAATTTCTCAAAATTAGGGAAAACTAAAAACCTTGTGTGCTGCAACTTTCAATCCATTCCAAGCATTCCATCGTGTTCCTGAAGTTCTCAGGAGTTCACCCCATCCATCTTTGAAGCTTGAAGCATGCTAGATCATTACATCTCAACATCACCAGTTGGATAATATTCTTGAAATTCAAACTCATAATTCATGCGTTGTTGATTAATTCTATGCATATATACATGTTTACAATGATGTTTAGTCTTATTTAGAATCATTTTTTGCAAGCTTTGACGTGGGAATAAAGATATGCCTATGCTAAGGTAGTTTGAGTTATTTTCATCGAATCTCACGATACAAGTGTTTTCAGGCCAAACTAATACCCACCACAGGAAATAGGTTTTTTTTTTTCCTTTTTTTTACTAACCCTAATTTATTTTCACCATATTTTATTAATTTCCTTTATAATTAACAATTAATTAACCTAATTTTTTTTAACACTTTAAGAAATTAGGATAAGGTTTTTTAATTAGTAATTAAATTCTTGATGTATTTTTATTAATTAATTAATTAATTAACCTATTTCTTAATATTAAAAATTAATTAGAAACAATTAGGTTTTAATTAATTATTATCGATTAAATTATTTTCAACACAAAAACATTTTAATATTTTAACATTCTTTTTCTTATTTCTTTACTATTTAATTTTCTATTTTCTTAATTAATTTCTTTTTAATTATTCATTAACTAACCGACTATTTTTTCAAAACTATAACAAATTAGGGTTAGGTCTTTTTAATTAGTAATTAAAATTTTTCTTATATATTTTTATTTTACTAATTATTTTATTAATTAATTAACTTTTTTCTTAATATTGAAATTAACTAGAATTAGGTTTTTAATTACTATTATCATTTAAATTATTTTCTACAAAAAGCATAAAAACAAAAATATTTTTCTAACACTTTTCCCAATTATCTTTTACTATTTAATTTTCTTAGACAAAATGTATAGGCCGCACTACAGATTTTAATAGGGTAGATTTATTTTCTCGCATTTTTCTAATTATGTATCTGCTTCAAGGATGTAATAGTGTAGGTTTACTTTCTCGCAATTTTTATACCAATGTATCTCTCCCAAATCCATGTAATAGCGTACGACTTTACATTCCACACTTTATTTTTTTGTACATATGTAATTGCTAGTAACTAGGGTTTGTATGGCAAGATTAAAAACAATCTAGAAAACCCTAATTCTCAAGACTAAATAATTAAAATCAATACACTCTTCACACTTGCACCTCTAGGGTATCCTCTCTTGTTGCCTTACGAAATATTGGTCACGTCCCTCGAAAGTGGGGATACTTTAGAAAAACACCCTTGATCAAATCATCAAAATACCTTTCGTAAAAAGATCATAATCCCTCGATGACCCTTTGAGTTGCCTACAAAATGATCCAGTCCCTACGAGTAAAGTATGATAGTCCATTCGATACAATTGCTAAAGTATCCTTACATGTTGCCTTTGATGACCATTCGACGACCCTACCTCTGTCTCTTCACATCCAATGGATATAGCTACCTACCAACTAATGGTATGGATAGCATTATCTCTAAAGGAGACGGATAATAATAAGAAAGACTTTAGTGGGTATGAAACTCCTAATTTCTTGCTCACAACTTTTTTGACAAAAAAAATATTTCTCACACATCACTTTCAAACAAATATTTTTAAAACACTTTGTACGCATTCTTGAGGACTATACAAGAATCATTACAAAGTTATCCTTACATTGGAATTTCAAAATATTTTTAAATAAATCACACACACAAAGCAAACTTTCAAAGGTGAGCTAGAAATTAAGAGCCTGTAGATAACTATGGATGAAAAGGATGCTAACACCTTCCTTTTTCATAACTTACCCACCGAACTCAAAATGTATCAAGGTATTTCCTGTTCTTTTTACCCTTTCCTAAATATTGGATAAAATAAATGTCTGTGGCGACTCTTGCTATCCTCACATTTGGATAAAACAAAAAAGTCAGTTCTCCCATTGTATTACAGTATGTTTAAAAATGTTGGTTGGTTGGTTAGATGTTTCTCAACACATAATGCTGAATATTTATGAGCTTGCCTTAGGCTGCTTGGCATGGTGCTAAAAGTTTCAAGTTTCAAATCATGGGTTATTGATGTTCAAGTTAAAAAGAAAAGCTATCACTATTAGAACACAACCAAATCGAAGCAATCATCCACTATAACAGTATGAAGAATTCTACAAGATGTTATTAAATTTACCAATCATATAAATCTCGGGAAAATCATGAAAAAGCAAGAAGTTGTTGCTCGTATCTTGTTTAATAAAGAAAGAAGATAAAGATGAAGAATTCGTCAAGATTTAATTCAAATCATCAATCATATACATCTTGACAGAATTATGAAGAAGCAAGGAATTGTTGCTCATAGGTTGCTCAACAAAGAAGATGAAGAACAGAAAACTACAAGATGTTGCACTTATTTTAGATTAGATTAATCTTTGTAGAAATATGTAAAACAAAAGAGTTGTTGCTCAGAATGTGTTATTTCTTAAGATCTTCATGTAAATTATTTGTGCACAAGAGTTGTTGCTCAGAATTTTGTAAAACAATATGAACTTAAATTAGGAGTAATCTGCTTGATAATATGCACTTATATAATCTCTGAAAAAACCATGCTATTTGGAATTGGTTGGCACCTCAAGTGTTTGAGTGAAGATCACAAGACTTGAGAAGACTTTGGCTGCGGCCAGTGTAGATAAAATCCTGGGAGTAGATTCTATTGGATCAATGGTAGTCATATCTCAAAGGGGACTGAGTGAAGGTCAGCCTTCTGAGATCATTGATGGATATGATTGGAAGGAAATCCTGATAGGATATTCTGGAGAATCGGATTTTGTTGGGTCAATGAACGTTATATTTGGTTTGGATCCCTGAGTTTTTCATTGGATGTTAGTCATTGGAGGTTTCATGTGCGATTGTGATCAGATTGATTATAGTGGATTAAGTCCTTGAGTTCAAGGTGAAATCACCTCGGAAGGGTGGACTGAATTAGCTTGGGGATATCTCAAGTGAACCAGGATATACCCTGTGTTCTTTACTTATGCTTATGCTTTAGAGTTTATGTTTTCTTAACCAAATTAGAAGTATTAATTAGAAGAAAATTAGAATTATTATTTACAAGAAAGGAAACCCCAATTCAAACCCTCTCTTTCTTGCGTTTTCTTCACACCTTCAATTGGTATCAGAGCCCGGTTCTATTATTGATGGATATTCAAACACCTAAAAATGTCAGATAAAGATCCAGATTATTTGTGAAGAAATACTCTAAGGTGATAGTTATTCAATTTTCAACTATTGTAATTATCCAGAAAATTGAAGAGCAAGCTAACAGGAAAAGATTCATCAGATAAGAAGTTATATCTGTTGAATTCTTTTGATTAAGTTACATTGAGAAATATGATATTTTTTCAAGAAACGGATTAGTCCACCCTTAAATTTCTCATAAGACCTCATTAGGAATCTTTTCAAAAGAAGAAAGACTGTTATCTTATGATATATAAGAACCTCGTGATAAAACATCCATTGAAGCCGACAGAAGATCTGATGCAGAAGATCTGATGCAGAAGATCTAATCATTGATTCTGTCAAAAAAAACTTTGCAGAAACAAGATTCATCTATAGTATGATCAAATAACTAACTCTAAACAAGTTTTCTCAGCATTTCAAGAACAAGATTATCAGTGAAAATTTGATGATATTTGTATTAAAACAGATTCTGCAATTCGTTCAAGGATATAGAGATTTTAGAAGATGTTAAGCAATGATAATTAACTCTCTCTATCACATAGCTTCTCATAAGTTCATGAAATATTAACCTTATGAAAAATAAGGTTTTGTTCAAAGAAAGCTTGGCGCGCAGATAGATGATTATGATAATAAAAGATCAGAATATTTGTGCTCTGAGGATTCTCTCAAAAAGGTCACACTGATAATTCTAAAAAGAAGAATGACAAGACCGTCTGAAGAGAAGACTTTGATTCGAGTTCTATGATTATACATTTGAATCCAAAAGAAGATTACTCTTCTCAAATCAGAAAATTGGGAATAATAGGAATCAATTTGAAGATATTCTTCAGTTCATAATCAGATTCCAATAAGTGAAATCTGGAATCAGAAACTCCTTCTTCTGATAATTTTGATAGTCTTTCTAATCCAACTCAACCAAATAAGAACATAATCACATACTCTCATCCTGGAGATCTTATTCTTCGAAGTAAATATGCTCCAGTCAGAAAAAATCGGCTCTCAAACATTTTGATGAAGAGCTTCTGGGTTTAGTCTCTTTAATAGAAACTACATCAATTGAGGAAGCTCTTCTAGATAAGGATTGGATTCTGGATATTGAAGAAGAATTGAACCAATTCTAAAAGAATGACGTAAGGGATCTTGTTCAAAATCCTAAAGGTGTCCACGTCATTGGAACCATATGGGTGTTCAGAAACAAGCTCAATGAGAAGGGTGAAGTTGTCAGAAACAAAGCTTGACTGGTTGCACAAGGTTATAGCCAACAAGAAGGTATAGACTATACAGAAACCTTTTTACCAGTCGCTAGGTTAGAAGTTATTCAGTTATTAGTTTTCTTTTCTATAAATCATTATATCATTCTTTATCAGATGGGTGTTAAGAGTGCATTTCTGAATGGTTATATTTCATAAGAAGTGTATGTCAAACAACCTCCTAGATTTGAAAAATCTGAGAAACCAGAATTTGCTTTTAAACTAAAGAAGTATCTTTATGGCTTGAAACAAGCTCCCAGAGCTTGGTATGACAAATTGAGCAATTTTTGGTTAGAAAAAAAGTTTACCAGAGGATAGGTTAACACTACACTCTTCTGCAAAACATTTAAAAATGATATTCTAATTATTCAAATCTATTTAGATGGTATTATTTTTGGTTCTGCTATTTCATCTCTCTGCAAGGAATTCTCTAAGCTAATGTAGGCTGAGTTTGAAAGGAGCATGATGGGGGAACTGAAGTTCTTTCGAGCAATCCAGATTGATCAAAAACTAGAGGCTACTTACATACATCAAACTAAATAGACAAAATAAGTTCTGAAGAAATTCAATATGAGAGACTGCATGGTAGCAAAGACTCCTTTGCATCTTGCATGTATCTTGGAAAAAGAAGGGTTAAGTGGAAAGGTTTGTCATAAGCTTTATCCTGGTATGATATACTCTCTTCTGTATCTAACTACATTTAGACCTAATATTTTATTCAGTGTACATCTTTGCGCTAGATTCCAATATGATCCTAGGGAATCTCACTCAATTGATGCTAAAAGGATTCTTAGGTATCTAAAAGGAACCCCTAACCTTGGCTTGAATTATGAGAAAACATCATAGTATTCTCCTTATGGCTTGTGTGATGCATACTACACTGGAGATTGACTAGAGAAAAAGAGAAATTTTGGAAATTGTCAGTTTCTAGGAAAGAATCTAATATCATGGTCAAGCAAAAGGCAATCAACAATTTCTCTTTCAACAAGCAGAAGCAGAGTACATATCAATAACACTATGCAACACTCAGATGTTATGGATGAAGAATCCGCTGGAAGATTACCAGATATACAAGAGTAATATTCCTATCTTTTGTAACAATATTGTTGTTATTTTCTAAGTGTTTAGGCATTATAAATTCTTTAAAGTCTGAAATAAAACAATCATGCATGCGTCTCCATAGAATAGATTAGGTCTTAGACCTTTGATGTTTTTTAGTTACTTTATTCACATTGTAAAAAATTAGCCCATTTAAAGATATGAACAACTTGATATGCCCTCATAAATGAGATCAACTATTCCTTTCTCTTTCATATACATCTGTGTGTCCTAGATACTCACAACTTGATTCAAAGATATCAATTGTTATTCATTTCTCTATCATATCGATCTTAGAAGTTATTGTTGGCCTCCTGATCTTCCTCAGTTATTTATTATTGAGTCTCCCAAAATTGATTACCTTACGTAAGGAAGATAATTTCTATTTTCAAGTCACATCTTCTCGTTTCTTTTTATACATCATGTCTTCTATCTACCTCGCCTAACAAGTAATCTCTAACAATTTATAACAATTGCTTTCTACTTCATTCTCTTTTTCTTTTCATCATAACTTTAACAACTTTTCATTAAAATGATAATCGCTTGGTTGTTATCATTGAAAGACATCCAAGACTCTTCGGTGCGAGTCCATAATTCCATACCAGAACTCATGATCAAAACTGGAATCGCTGCCTCTTTTCACTCGGAGGATCCGTTTTTCAAATCTTGTCAAGATTTTTCGGAAAAATTCTACCATCAAACAGAGTGGTACCGCAATCTATTCAAACATACATGGCGAGGATGTGTTCTTCACTACTGAATGCATCAATAAAATATTTGTTTGTACTAGAGTGGGCACGATGACTGATCGTGTCTCTCTCGACAGCATCCTTGATGGCCAAATTAATTCCATCTTTAATGCATCATTTGAGTTTGACTCTACTAATCATGTGAGTCTTAAGCCTTTTGCCAAAGACTGGTTTCGTTGTATTTTGATAAATCTTTATCCTTGCAAAACTAACAAAAATGTCCTAAACAAGGAGGATAAGACTCTAATTTTCTGTCTGATCAAAAGTATTCCCATCAACCTTCCTCAAGTGATCCCTAATCATCTTAAAAGGACTATCACTTCTTCTAAAAATTTGAACAAAACCTTTATTCCCTATGGAAGACTCTTGTCAAAAGTTTTTGTTCAAAATAACATTGTGAGAATCCTTTAAGGGATTTCTAATGGTCTCAATGATGATCTGCATCAAGAGAAGTGTGAGACATTCGATGATCAGTGGTTCCTATATGATTTTATCTTGTAATTTGCCTAATTCTATCATCAATGAAACTATTTTTTATTAACACTTATTGTCCCTTCTGTTAACTTTCAATGTTTGTCTAATTACCTTTTTGATGATATCCAAAATGCAGAGAAGTATAAATTTTTTAATGATCCTAAAGAAATGCAAAAAATCATTATAATAATTTTTATGTAAGATATACATTTAACCACTAACACGTGCTTGTCTGTTTGATAATTAACCAAGCAACTTTGAACAAGTTCACTAGGTATTCTAAGATAGGTTAAAATGAAAGAACTTTGTTAAGGTTCTTAAGAACTGATTGTTCATATATTAGAAGATGTATACTCTATGAACATATGTTCAAGAATCATATAGACTCAATATTACTCAGAAGTTGAGAACTTTCTTAAAGTTAAAATTATCTTAATTTTGGTATCATAATGTTCAGAAGATGTATAATGTCTGAGAATGTGATAATTAGAACATAAGAATCAAAATCAGAAGCACATGTCTTCCAGAAGAACATAGACAATCAGAAGTTGAAGACTGTTTGAAATTCTTGAAGTCAAGAATCTCAAGATCTCGAGATCTGATCTATTAGAAGCAGGGGGAGTTTTACTCTAATGGTTCAGAGTCAGGATATTCGATCTTCATAAAGTCATTGACTCAGGGGGAGTATCAGGAAAGGATAAGTATTTCTTACTCTTCTAATTTCACTGATTATGATTATATGTACAAAATTGTGTCATCAAAATACAGAGTTGTCATTATCAAAAATGGGAATATTGTAAGAACAAGATTTGGTTCTGCAATAATATCTCTGAGTTTTGATGATAACAAATGAGTATGATTGTATGAATAATTTTGTTATACTAATGTTTGTTATTGTTGAGTACTTAACAAATAGGTCCTGCTTCTGATGAATGGCGTGTCCAAGACATTAGAAGAGAATTAATTTTGCTTATATGCTACATAAGTTCTGATGAACAATAGTAAGACACTCCAGAAGGCTCTGAAGTGTAAGCCTTGATATTTTTCTGAAGAAACCAGTCAAAAGATCTGAAGACAGAAGTTGTTACAAAGTACAAAAATATTTATGCCACTACATCTCCACTAACTTAAAGTGTGGAAGAGATAAGGACGTTGCCATATTTTTTGTAACGACTCTTTTTCAAAAAGCCAACGACTCTATTTTTCTTGGCTATATAAGAAAATAATCGTATGTTTAAAATTATTGGTTGGTTGGTTAGCTGTTGCTCAACACATGATGCTGAATATTGATGAGCTTGCCATAGGCTGCTTGGCTGGGTGCTAAAAGCCGCAAGTTACTAATCACAGGTTGTTGATTTTCACGTTAAAAATAAAAGCTATCATTATTAGAACACAACCAAGTCGAAGAAATCATCCACTATCACAATATGAAGAATTCTACAATATGTTATTCAATTTACCAATCATATACATCTTGGAAGAATCATGAAGAAGAAAGGATTTTTTGCTTATATCTCTTTCTTAATGAAGAAAGAAGATAACAATGAATAATTATTCAAGATGTAATTCAAATCATCAATCATATACATCTAGACAGAATTATGAAGAAGCAAGAAGTTGTTGCTCATAGCTTGATCAACAAAGAAGATGAAGACAAGAAAACTACAAGACGCTACACTTATTTTAGATTAGATTCATGTTTGTAGAAATATGTAAAACACAAGAGTTGTTGCTCAGATTGTGTTATTTCTTAAGATCTTCATGTAAATTGTTTGTACAGAAGATTTGTTGCTCAGAATTATGTCAAACAATATGAACTTAAATTAGGAATAATCTTCTTGATAATAAACACTCATATAATCTCCAGAAATACCATTTTGTTTAGAATTGGTTGGCACCTCAAGTGATCGAGTAAAGATCAGAAGACTTGAGAAGACTTTGGCTGCAACCATCATAGATGAAATCCTGGTGGTGGATTCTATTGGGTTAATGGTAGTCATATCTCAAAGGGGAGTGAGTGAAGGCCATCCTTCAGAGATCGCTGATAGATATCATTGGAAGGAATTCTTGGTAGGAGATTTTGGAGAATTGAATTATGTTGGGTCAATGAATGTTATATCTGTTTTGGATCCCTGCACATTTCATTGGATGTTAGTTACCAGCGGATTCCCATGAGATCGTAATCAGATTGATTATAGTGGATTAAGTCCTTGAGTTCAAGGCGGAATCACCTTGGTAGGGTGGACTGGTGTAGCTTGGGGGTTACTCAAGTGAACTAGGATATATCGCGTGTTCTTTACTCTTACTTTTTCTTTAGAGTTTATGTTTTTTGAACCAAATTAGAAGTATTTTTTATAAGCAACAATCAGAAGCATTGTTCAACGAATAATTCTTAGAAGAAAAAGTTTAACAAGAAAGGAAAACCTAATTTAAACCCCCATTTCTTGTGTTTTCTTCACACCTTCATAGGGTTCATCGTATTTGAACTTCTGGGTTCTGTTTGTGTTACGGTTCATCCAGAACCCTAGAGTTAGTTTAGGGTTGTAAGGGTTTGAGGATGCAGTTGTTAGGTTTCTGGGTTTGGGGATGAAGGTTTGAATGCAGGTGGTGGTGCCCAGATGCAGCTACCGACGAAAGCGATTTCCTACCAGTGGCACTCTGGTCGGGGCGATTTCCAGCATGATGGATTTATAGAGAGATGTCAGTGCCTTTCTCTCTAGAAATATAAAAGTTTTTTTTGTTTGGGAGTAGAGAGAGAGGAGAGGAGGAAGTGAGGCTCAGCGTTGGGCCTGAACTTTTATAAACCCTATTTGGTCTGATGATTGTGTTCCCATCGTCTTTACCATGCACTTCCCATCATAACCCTTGGATCTTCATCAGACGTCCAAGATACGCGTGTCCATCACAATTATGTGACCTATCTTACACCTTGCCATTGGATCCAGCATTAGTATTGGGCCAAGCCGAACGCTCCCTACACCCTTTGTTTGCTTCAAATTGAATGGACCACACCCCCTAGCGATATTGAGCCCAGTTTAATATCTGAACTTGGGCCCTTGTTGAACATACCCCAATTTTTATTTCCCTATTCAATAGCACACTCCTCCTGCGTTTGGACCTGAATCCAATATCTGAATTCAGGGCCCTGCTTTGTACACCCCTTGATTTTACAAACCAAACACAAAATACACCCTTGACTTTTTTTAATTGAAATTATATTTTCTTTATATTTTAGTTTGTATTATTTTTGTTATAATTAAATTTTTTTATATATTTAATATATTTATATACATTCCAAAATTGTTTTATTAATATTATATAATTCAATATTTCTACTAACTCATTTTTTTAAATCACATTAAAAAAAATTTTATCATGCATTAAAAACTTAGTTTCTAATATTCTTGAATATATTTAAAAAATATCTAATCAACATCAAAAATCAATTTTCCACTAACCTAATTTAAAATTCAAGATAATTTTCAAAAGGGATTATGAAAATGTTTTTAATCGACTGCAAACATTGTCTAACAACTCTACTATTCACACACCCAGATGTGGTTCAAGGAGAATTAAAATATCTTCTTAATCCATAAAAAACACCACCCAACTATGAACTACGAATTAAGACTCTGATTCTTCATAAGAGGATACTTAGGCATACGGATAAAATCGTGGCGAGTTCGTATAATAAAAATTAAAACCATATTTCCTAAATCGTAATTCTAAACCCTAGTATCCTTGTGAACAAGGTAGATGAGGGGTGCCTAACACCTTTCCTTCGTCTAAAAACGATTCAAAAACTTAGAATATTTGATCAAATTAGGGTTATCCTTTATATTCCCTTCCCTAAGATAAAAATTAAGGGTGGCGACTCTTGATTTAAAGCTGGTTACAACAGCTGGAGACTCTGTTGGGGACTCAACCGTAGGGTTTAGAAATCATACCTTTTGGGTTTAGGGTTTTTTTGTATTCTTCTATTTTCGCTTTATTTATTTATTGTTGTTTATTATTATATTTTTATCTTTTATCATTTGTTGGTGGGATTTATTTTCAAAATAAAAATATTTTCAAAAAACCTTAGAAAGACAGTTCGTCTATTGGCCAAGGGGATACATCATCCCTATGAGTTTTTGTGACGACTTCTCCTAGAGTCGGTGGAATTCCAAAAAAAATACGTCTCAAGAGATATCCTCTTGGGGGTAGGACTTTAGAACGAAACCTATGACTTTTTGTATAAATCCTAAACTAAAAACTCATCGTGAGACCTTTCACGACCTTAGAGACAGAAGTTTCGGTCTGCAAAGAGGCTCCACTTAAGGAAGACCCTTGTGCCTTTCCCTCTAGTGTTATCCATGATACCCTTAAGGAAACAATCTTATGGGGAGGGTAGAATATCCGTAGACTAAAGTTAGGAGCCTACCATCTAAGGAAACCTTTTCATGAAATCTTGTCACTAAGCCACGCAATCATGCATTCATGCATCTTACATTTCACATATTCATTATTCTCCATTCTTTTTTGTCTTTCTTAATCAGGGATTAAAAAAAATAAGTCAAAAGTTTTGGTGATTGTCTTAAAAATGAATTCCATATGGAAATAACTTGTATGTGTTAGTGTTGTCAAGCCAGATATAAC
Source organism: Vicia faba (assembly GCA_948472305.1). NCBI lineage: Eukaryota > Viridiplantae > Streptophyta > Magnoliopsida > Fabales > Fabaceae > Vicia > Vicia faba. The sequence goes on from OX451737.1 coordinate 1,039,994,658, forward strand.
AAAGATAATAATCATCAAGGAGAAACTTCCTGAAAGAGCCATGAAGATGTTAGTGCTTCCAATAGTTTCTTTTTTAGTTCGAATATTTCTCAATATCTGAATTATATTCCCTTTTGAGGATGATTATTATTAATGAAAGTACTTGTGTTTCCATATTCAAACTGCGTATTCATTTCAAGATACTCACCAATAAAAAGCAAAACCTATAAAAATATATAAAGGAATCCGACGTGAATAAGACAAAGGTCAAAAACTCTCAACATATTCATATGCATCAATGCATTCGCAAACATTTCATTTCATAACTTCATACAAAAACTTATTAATTTTCAAAATCATTCTCCAGTTAAACTATTGGTAGAATAGCTAAAAAAGCACCGCCACTCTGACCACATTTCCAGACAAGAGCCCATCAACAGAAGGTGATAGAATAGATGGAATAGAACCAAGCAGCATTCAAAGAGGACTTAGAGCAAGTTAAGGGCAACATAGACTCAATGAAAGGAGACATGAGTAAAGCCTGCTAGCCTTGAAGAATATCATTAAAAGCCAAGAACAAATCCCAAGGGAGGCCTTTGAAAAAGTAGCCCAAACTGCTGGTGCATCGAGCGGTCATCAACCAAGAAGAGAACCAGAATCAGGACCTCTAAAGTCGACTGTAGTATAGCAAGAAGTAAGGAAACTAGATACTAAATGGTTTTTCCCACCTCCACCAAAGGTAGGGGCATCTCATACCTTGCAAATTCCGGTCAACAACACGGAAAACTACATAGACTAGTAGTACGGAGACCATGACTTAGAGGACGCCAATCAAGCACCTCAAAGAACAACCCCTACTCATGCTACTAGAAATCCATTGGCACTTAACCAATACAAATCTATTTAAGAAAGGTTAAAGGTTATGGAGGAATACGATGTTTTCGATGTCGACGCCCTCGAAATGGGTCTAGTTCCTGATGTGGTGATCCTTCCAAAATTCAAGGTACCTTACTTTGGGAAATATAAGGGACTCACATGTCTGAGGAACCATCTACGCATGTACTGAAGAAAGATGCATGCATATGATCAAGATCAAAAGTTGATGATCCATTGTTTCCATGATGGTTTGAGTAGGGCGTACTTAGATTGGTACATGCAATTGGAATGATTTCACATTCAGACATAGGAAGATCTTGCCAACGCTTTCTTGAGATAATACAACTACAACTTGGACATAGCACCTAACTGTATGCAACTCCAAAACTTGTCTTACAAGAAGGAAGATTCTTTAAAGGAGTATGCTCAGAGGTGGAGGGAAATGGAAGCCCACGTACAACCACCACTCTTGGAGAAATAACTAGTAGATATGTTCATGGATACCTTACAGGGGTTTTACTATGATAAAATGTTAGGAAACATGTCTTTTGGATTTTCGAATTTGGTAACTATCGTTGAAATAATTGAAGTTGGCATAAAGATCGGGAAGATACAAGTGGCATCATCTAGTACCCCTTATAATGCAAAAAGACATGTTCCTAATTTCTTGAAAAAGAATGAGGGAGAAATTAATGTTGTAGCCTCACATCCAAGGGTAAAACAACCATTAATAATTCAACGAGAATAAAAACAGAACAGGTTTGAAAGGCCTCCGATAATGTTTGATCCTCTCCCCATGCCACATAGTCAATTATTGCAACACTTAGTCAAGGAATCTTTGGTAGAGCTAAAACCTCTAGCTCCTCTAATTGGGGAACTCCCACCAAGATACGGTGCCAATGCCAGGTGCGAATATCATGCCAATTCTCCAGGATATACTATAGCAAAATGTTGGGCCTTTAAACACAAGGTACAAGATTTGTTGGACTCTTAGGATATCACTTTTGATAAATTGAGCATAAAAAAAACCAATGTCTTTGCACGGTGGACCACCGGTGAATGCAATTGAAGTGGTTATTGGGCGTCCAGACAAGAAAAGGCCCCGATAAACCTTTTGAAAGAATATTTGTTGGAGAGTGGGTTCCTCTTTGAACATAATGAATCTTTTTAGAAGACATTATAATGATTGGTGGATAAGGGGATAGTCCAATTCGGACAATACCCTAAATAATAATATGTAGTTGTGATCGATGGTGTATGAAGAAGCCATTGGTAATTCCTTTCCAAGGGTCGAACCCTGATAAGAAGACTCTTGTGATTCCATGGGGAGAGTCAACATAAGAACTAGTGATGATACCAAGACAAACTTTGAGGATTCTAGTGGTACCTAAGACTATGATGGTAATCAGGGGGATATCTTTTACCCCTTATGAAAATAACAAAGCAGTACCTTGGAGTTACGATTCTATGGTCTACGTCAATGGTTTAAATCAATAATGTGAGCTATCATAAAGTCAAGGACCTATAATCACAAATATATTTGGAACAGGGGGCATGACTCGCAGTGGTCGAATCTACGGTCCCGAACCATAAAATAAGAATGAAGATATGGTTAAGGATAAAGGAAAAGTTATGGTGGATACAAATAGAGAACAATAATCTCCTAGCAAGAATTTCAACAACCAAAAGGCGGAGGAATTCCTGAAAAATAATCAAGAGGAGTGATTATAGGATTGTGGATCAGCTACACCAAACCCCGGTCAAGATTTCAATACTCTTGTTGCTCCTAAACTCATAAGCGCATCGAGATTCTATAATGAAAGTTCTAAGTTCTGCTCATGTTACAGAAGATGTTACAGTAAACCACTTTGAAAATGTTGTAGCAAATATGACATCTAGATCATATATAAGTTTTAATGACAGTGAGTTTCCTCCACAAGGCAGAGCTCACAACAAAGCGTTGCACATCTCTATTCATATAGGTACTACAAGACTGTCCGGGGTACTCACTGATAATGGTACCACCCTCAATTTGTTACCAATGTCCAGCTTGATGAAGTTAACATTTGATGGTGTTGTTATAAGGCATAGTTCTACGATAGTCAAAGCTTTTGACGGTTCGCAAAGTACAATATTTAGAGAAGTGAAACTTCCTGTCAAGATCGGTCTGCATATGTTTTATATCACTTTTCAAGTCATGGATATAGAACCGGCATAGACATGTTTGCTCGGACAGCCTTGGATCCATGCAGCAGGGGTTGTTACTTCAACCCTTCATCATAAATTGAAGTTCTTCATTAAAGGAAGATTGGTTATAATCGATGGTGAAGAGGGTATCTTTGTAAGTCACATAGAATCCTACATATATATCAGCACTAATGAAGACTGTATAGAAACACCTTTTCAAGTCTTAGAGGTTGCCTCAATGATAACCCTACCAATGGAGAAATCAAGAAACCTATTGTAACTTCATGGAGAAAGTTACAAATAGATGTGGAAGATGGCACCTCGAAAGGTTGGAGTGAACTTATGGAGATACCTGAAAAGAAGAATTGTTTTGGTTTGGGCTATGAATCATCAAAGGAGACCCTGAAAGGCAACGCGCAATTTCCTCATATCCCGGAGACTTTCATCAACAAAGGAACAGAGCACGACGGACAAGTGGAAATGATATCTAACAAAAGAAACACCAAGAGAGAATTTGACATCATCCGCGAGTGTGCTCCATGAGAAGAGCTCAATAATTGGACAGTCGTGGAGGTTCCAGAGATCTTTTTCTTTCCAAAGTAATTTTTCTTGTTTTTGAAAGAACCTATGTCAAGCCCGAGGCATAAGTGTAGCTTGTAAGGGTCCCCCGAATTGTTTCAAATAGTATTCACAATTAAAAAAATTTATATTTCACATTCAATTAAGATCCTTGTCTTTCTTTATCATTTATTTCTTATATTTTAAAATGGAAATACTTTTCTTCATATGCATTTTCCAAATTCACATACTAAAACTGTACCAAAATATGATAAATGTGCAGATCCATGCCTAAAATCACTGATAATTTTACTGCTGCTGTCTGATATAATTTTGATGCACTCACCAACCAAGCGGAAGAGGAACATGATGAAGATCTTGAACTCTCTGAAGAATTGGAAAGGGAGATAGAACAAAAAGCTGACAATATACAACCATACCAAGAATCAACTGAGACTATTAACCTCGGCAGATAGGATGATCCTAGAGAGATCAAGCTAGGGGAAACATTGGGAAAAAGCGTCAAAGAAAGACTGGTCAAGTTGTTACATGAATATGTGGATATATTTTCCTGGCCTTACCGAGACATGTCAGGATTAGATACAGATATTGTGGTGCATAGACTACCTCTCAAGGACGGTTGTTCTCCAACTAGATAGAAGCTCAAAAGAACTCGTCTAGACATGTCTATCAATATTCGAGAAGAGGTCCTTAAACGATTTGATGTAGTGTTCTTAGCGGTGGTAGATTATCCACCTTTGATAGCTAACACCGTGCCAGTTCCCAAGAAGGACGGAAAAATACTCATGTGTGTAGATTATCGGGATCTAAACAAAGTGAGTCCTAAAGAAGATTTCCCGTTACCTCACATAGATGTTTTGGTGGATAATACAACTCAAGCATCGGTGTTCTCATTCATTGATGGTTTCTCAGGCTATAATCAGATTAAAATGACACCCGAGGATACGGAAAAGACTACTTTCATGACACCTTGGGAAACTTTATGTTACAAAGTGATTCCTTTTGGTCTAAATAATGCATGGGTCTCTTATCAACAGGCTATGGTCACACTATTCCATGATATGATTCACAAAGAAGTTGAAGTGTACGTAGATGATATGATTGCCAAATCACATACAAAGGGGGATCATATCATACATTTATAGAAATTATTTGAGCGTCTACGAAACATTTAAACTGAGGTTGAATCCGAACAAATGTACATTTGGTGTCAGGTCAGGAAATTTATAGGGTTTCATTGTAACTCAGTGTGGTATTGAGGTAGATCCCGACAAAGTGAAAGCCATAAAAGAAATTCCAGCTCCAAGAACAGAAAAGGAAGTTTGTGGTTTCTTAGGATGATTGAATTACATTTCAAGATTCATATTGCACCTAACTGCTATGTGTGAACCTATATTCAAATTACTTCGTAAAGATTACACAATGATTTGGAACGATGATTGTCAAACAACCTTCGAGACAATAAAGTAATATTTACAAGAGCCACCAATCTTGATGCTGCCAATTCCCGGAAGACCACCCATCATGTATTTAACAGTGCTTGAAGGGGAAATGGAATGTGTATTGGGCCAACATGAAGAAACGGGTAGAAAAGAGAATGCAATCTACTACCTCAGCAAGAAATTCATCGATTATGAAATCAGGTACTCACTTCTCAAGAAGACCTTTTGTGCATTGGTCTGGGCTACTAAAAGATTGAGGCAGTAAATGTTAACTCACACCACGTGGTTAATAGCAAGAATGGATCCTTTAAAGTATGTGTTCAAAAAACCAGCTCTTACACGAAGAATTGTCGGATAACATATGTTACTATTAAAGTATGACATATGATATGTCACTCAAAAGGCCATCAAAGGTAGTACTAGTTGACCATCTTGCTCATCAGCCATTTCCAGAATATCAACCAATGAAGTTCGACTTTCTAGACAAGGATGTCATAGTTATAGGTGACTACGAAATACCAGGGCCCGATGAAGGACCTGAACAAGGGGCACATTGGACACTCATGTTTAACGAGGCTTCAAATGCACTAGGACACGGTATTGGGGAAATTTTGACTTCTCTGGAGAATTATCCTAAACCTTATACCATAAGGTTATGTTTTAATTGCACCAATAATATCTCTGAATATGAAGCTTGTATCTTAAGTCTAGAAGCTGCTATCGATCTAAGAATTAAACATCTCGAAGTGTTTGAAGACTCAACTTTAGTCACATACCAAGTCAATGGTGAATGGGACATTAAACATCCTAGATTGATTCCATATTGGGATCATGTTTTAAAGCTAGCTGTGAAATTTACAGAGATCACCTTCAGCCATATTCTGCGAGAAGAAAATCAGATGGAAGATGCCTTGGCAACTTTATCAGTCATGTTCAATGAACCTGGCCAAATCATGAACCACGCATCATGATCAGACATTTTAAAGAACCTACACATTGCCTTATATTGAAGAAGGACCAAATAACAACCTTTGGTTCTACGACATCAAAAGGTACCTTGAGAAACATGAGTATCCAAAAAATGCCTCTGTGATTGACAAACGAACTCCAGGGAATCTAGCTTCAATGTTCTTTCTGAATGGTGAAGTATTATACAAAAGAAACTATGATATGGTGTTTCTCAGGTGCATGGAGAAACAGGAAGCAAATACACTTATGAGGCAAATCCACGAAGGAATTTTCGGAACTCATACAAATGGACATGCCATGGCCAGAAAGATCTTGTGGGCAGGTTATTATTGGTTGATGATGGAAGCTGATTGCTACTATTACTCGAAGACATGTCACAAATGTCAAATCCATGCTGATAAAATGCATGTGTCACCAACTCCTCTGGATATCCTAAGTTCTCCTTGGCCATTTTCAACATATGGAATTGATATGACAGGAATGATCGAGCCGAAAGCTTTTAATGAACATCGGTTCATACTAGTTGCCATTGATTACTTCAACAAGTGGGTAGAAGTTGCGTCCTACGTAAATGTGACAAGACAAGTGGCTTACCGGTTCATCAAGAAAAATCTTATATGCAAATATGGGGTTCCTAGCAGGATTATTACAGACAATGGGTCCAATTTGAACAACAAAATGATGGAGTTATGTAATGATTTCAAGATCGAGCATCATAATTCCTCACCATATCGAACCAAGATGAACGGGTCCATTGAAGCTGCCAATAAGAACATCAAGTGAATCATTTAGAAAATGGTGAAGACATACAAATATTGGCATACAATACCCCTTTTCGCTCTACATGGCTATGGTACTTCCGTACGTACGTCAACAGGAGCGACTCCTTTTCCTCTGATATATGGAATGGAGGAAGTACTCTCGGTTAAAGTATAGATTTTGTCACTTTGAGTTCTAATGGAAAAAAAGCTTGAAGAAGCAGAGTGGGTTCATATGCGACTTTATCAGTTCAACCTCATTGAAGAAAAAGGCTAGATAGCTTTGTACCACGGCCAATTGTACCATAAGAGGATGAAGAAGGCATTTGACAAAAAGGTTTGTCCTCGAGTGTTCAAAGAATGGGACTTAGTGCTCAAGATGATTTTACTACCTTGCCTTGATTAACGTGGTAAATGGACACCCAATTACAAAGGTCGGTACGTAGTAAAAACAACATTCTCGGGTGGTGGCCTTATCTTCATAACAATGGATGGGGAAGAACTTACACATCTGGTGAATTCAGATGCATTCAAAAAATACTATGTATAGAAAGCTCGCTAAGTTCGAAGCCTAAACGGGAAACTTAGGTAAAAAGGAGCATCGCGATGGATTGAAAACCCTAAAGGAAGATCCAGGAAAAAGTTAGGGACATACACAAAAAATTATTCCGGTGGATTGAAAACCCGAAAGGGAGATCCAAGCAAAATTTAGGGATCTTGCTCAGAAATAAAGAACAAAAATACTACGATATAAGAACCACGACTACAAGTACAAAGGAGAGGTATTGATCTAAATCATTCAAATCATAAGCAAAGAAGATTGGAGCTATCAATAGGATATTGGAGAAACAGTAGTAGCAATTATAATTTTCATTGCCATTTTTCAGTTTTATTAAATCTTTCTGTAATTATCTCTTTTAAGGAATTATATCTTGTACTCTCGCCTATTCAGAGGCATATTTATCAATAAACATTTACTTTCTCAAACTTTCAATTGTGTTTTCCTTTTCGAAGTTGTTTGCTAAATTCTACAATTATTTTTGGAATACTGCATTGGAATCATTTTGGTAATTTAACAAATAAAATTTTGGTTAGGAAAATACATCAAAAGAAAATCCACGCCTACGTCCACGTCTACGCCTACATCCGCAACTACGCCCACACCTGCTTCTGCAATACAGATATCAAAATCTTGATCACCCTTGTTCATCATATTCAATTCGACTCTAAAACATCACGACAACGCAACATACAATGTTAGGGGAGTCAGTGACACGAAAACAATGTTTTAAAAAGAGAGAACATAAAAAAATTTCATAAAAAGCATTTGGTGCATATATAAACATTAGGGGCATATACAAATATTTGGTGCATATACATTTGGGGCATATATAAAAACAAAATTCAGCGCATATACATTTGGGTCCCATATTAGCTTAGGGCATTATGCATGGCATTGTCCGAACACATCTTCGGTTAAAGCTTCATATTTTCTTGGGGATCATCATTGGATCATTTTGTCCATAAAACAAACAAATAACATGGTTGAGAACATACACAATCGGTAAAACTATGATCTTACCTTGGGTCTAGTTATCCATGATTCGATTACCGAAACTTATTCAATTATCTACCCCCAAGGTTGCAGTAGGTATGAAAATTTTCATTATTACGTTATTTATCCTCTAGGTCGTGATAAAATGTAAGACTACCTCAGTGACATTTATCGTCTAGGTCGTGATAAATGCACAAACTTTTCAATCATCTCTCCCCTAGGTTGTGGCAGGTGCGCGAATTGTCGGGTTTATGTTATTCATTCTCTAGTTGGTAATGAATACATAAGTCTATTTTCATGTCATTTATCCTCTAGGTCGTGATAAACGCATAAAAATTTTCAAATATATATCCCCTAGGTTATGATAGGTATTAAAATTTTCAGGGTTATACTATTCATCCTCTAGGTCGTCATGAATACATAAACTTATCCCTATGTCATTTATCCTCTAGGTCGTGGTAAGTGCACAAGTTCATCCTCGTATTGTTTACTCCTTAGGTTGTAGTAAACATAATGAAATCTGTGATATAATTCATTGTATTAGTCTCGATGCGGCAATGTACTATCAAGCTCTGCTTTATTCGTCCCTTAGGATTTATGGCTAGACAAAATCTGCGTTAAGCTTACTATATTAGTCTCGAAGCAATAGTAAGACAATTGTCAAACATGTATTATTTACCTCCTAGGCTATGGTAAATACGTGAAAATCTACGATCTCTTCTAGATATTGACGGGTTATCCGCGTCATGCATCTAAGCCAAATCAAAGCTCTTCTATTCTAACTCTGGTAGAATGATACATCATTATCCTTGCCTTTTTTTTCAAACTTTTAGGGAACGTTGTACAGCGTATGTGATCGGTGGATCTGGAACTGACTGTTTTTTAAGCTGGTTTCGCGAAATGTCGCGGTAAGCAAGAGTCGCCACCGTCTTTTATTTTCTCCAACATGGAAAGGACAAAAGCACAGAAAAATTCCTTTAAAGAGATTGCTCTCGGTTCGGGAGGTAGATTTATAGAAAAGGGAAGGTGTTAGCACCCTTTCCATCCATGGTTATCCATGGGCTCTTAGATACTTGCTCATTGTGTTTTCAAAAGGTTTGCTTTTCAATTGTGAGTGGGTTTTGAAAAAGTTTCGTTTGAAAAGTTTCTAAATAACTCTTGTATCTGTCCTCAAGAGTGTATGAAAAATTTGTTTGAAAACTTTTAGAAAGTGTAGGTGTGAAAAGTATTTCGTCTGTTTTTGAGATGAGCAAGTATCTATGAGAATCTACCTACCCTAAGGAATAAAGCTGTGTAATTGTCCTTTAGGTAGTGCCATCCCACCATTGAGAGGTAGGTAGCACCACCGTTGGAGGTGTTCGGGTCAATTCGAGTTTAGGGTCAATCCGAGGTTCGGGACATGGTGATCACCAGAGTAATGGGAAGACACCTTAGAAGCTACCCTCATGCCAGGTTCCTGGATCATGAGGACTTACTAAAACGTCCTCTACTCGACGATCACCTTTCGAAAGGCAACAGTGAGGCGTACCCTAGAGGTGGTGTGTGCGAATTGTGTGTCATGTTTCAGTTATTTGTCTTGTCATGTTTGTTGTGATCTACGCTTGATTTTATTAAGACATTCATTCTTGCATGCATATTTAACAGTTATAAAGTTGCGGGAAAGATAAAGATCTAAGCTATTACAAAGGCGCGGGTCCATATCGCCAAAATTTAAACCGGACCCGATTTAAAATAAATTGCAGAAAATGAATGTCTAATAGCTATTACAAAGGCGCGGGTACAATTACATTATATTTACATCAAAAATAAATAAAACACGCGAAAAAAGGAAAATATGACCGAATGCGAGGGCGTTGGACCCTTTAAGGAATTAAGTTAAAATAATTAAATTAAATAAAAGAAATGACTTATTTTTATGTTTTTTTTATATTTATGACATTAAAGAAAATTAAATTAATTAAAAGTCAAGTAATTAATTCTAATTCTAATTGTTTTTAATTTTATTAAAGAAAATGCATTAAAGTTAAAACCTAGAATTTATTAAATTATAAAAACTTATTTGCAAAATTAATGGTTGATGACAAAATATTTAATTAATTAAAAAAAAGGAAAAAAAAGTATTAAAGACCTATTTTTGTTATTTTTGGCTTATTATGAAAAAAAAGAATTAAATTACCTAAAATTAAATCTAAATTAATTACATGCGAATTTATTTATGAAAATTAATACTAAAATAAAGTTATTATTTATTTTTTTTCTTTTCTGATTTTTTTGGGTATTTTTATATTTTGAGAATATTAAATTAAAGCATTTAAACAAAATTAATCAAAAAAACAAAGAAAAGAGAAGAATAAAAAAAAGAGTTAAAAGAAAGCAAACTAGAGGGATGCAGCCCAAGCAATTCTGGCCCAATAACATGATTCGTTTGACTTTTCCAGGCATGGTGCTGGAGCGTTGACCTGGACTACCATGTGCCTTGGATCTTGGCCTTTGATCTGATCACCCTGACTTTGTGAATGGTTTGGTTTTGAGTGTGCATCGTGGGCTTCAGTATGGAACCTGTATGGGAAAATCAACTGAAAAATAATATTGAGGAAAGGTAGGGACCTGGGATCGAACCCAGGTCCTGGACATCACTAGTCACGCGTTACACCAACCAGGCCACTTGCTTTCTTTGTATATTAATTAACAAATAATAAACATAAAACAAACCAACGCGTTCTCTTCCTTTGGCGCGAATTTTCAAACGAAGCAATCAAACCCTTACACGTCAGCGTCTTCTTCGCTAGCTTATTTTTCCTGAAATAAAAAAGACATAGGCAACGGTTTTGAAACGTTGCTGTAAGCAATATACAAGAAAATAACGAATAGGCCCAGAGGCCTCATAAATTAGGCGCGACACATGGTTCCTCTCCGTCCGAGTGTGCCTGATGCAATGGTACTAGTCACGTGTCCTAATTTTGCAGGGATAGGAAACGCCCAATTTGAGAACCTGAAAACCCTAAGCATCTCTAATGGCAAATCTTTATGTAAGACATGAGAACAAAATTAAACCATATAGGTAGCATCAAAATCGCATGAATAACATAAATCATATATCAAAAAGTACAAAAAACGCGTGAATGGAGATGCAAGAGTTTGAATATTTTTTGGTACAGGGCATGTTCGTGTTACCAGTTTCCTTAGGCTTTGAGGTGCGTTTTTGATTGGGAGACGTTCTATGTTGCTCGAGGAGGCTAATGAGACAGCAATTGTGGCCTGAAACCTCCTGCAAGTTGGTTTTCAGATTCCAAATTTTTTGTAAAAAGTGTGAGTTTTTGTTTTTGTGTTGGGGTGCAGCCTCTAGTCCAATCTCGTTTTTTTGATCCTTTGCTTAGGTCTTATGCAACATGTATGAAGAGGAATTAAGGCTCCATAATGCATAGCATTCAATTTCAAGATTCTTCATAAACCTCCATAACCAAATTTCCATTTTTGACTCATTTTTGAATTTTTGCCTTGATTAAGCCTTAGCACGAAAAATGGTAGGCTCATGATGGTGTTTCAAGGCTAGTTAAGGCCTAATATTCCCTCTTAAATCAATTTTTGAATTTCTTTTGATTTTAAAAGATTTAAAACTAATTAAATCCAATAAAAATCAATAAAAATGAAAAAATTAATAAAAAAATCTGAAATAAAAGGTGGGACACGTGGTAAGCATGACCAAGTCAATTCAAGTGGAAAAAGTGGGGCCCTTTTGTCAAAAATGAGATTTCAAGGATAAATGATTTTAGCCATTTCACAAACATTTCCCAACTTCTCCAATGCATAACTTGCTCAATTTTTAAGCTTTGCTCATGTTCTTGGACATTTTAGAAAGGTCTTGAAGTCCTCTAAACAATGTCTTTGGTCCCATGTCATTTTGATTTACCAATCTCAAGTTATGGCCTTTGACTTAAAGTCCCTTTTTGTTGACTTTTGAAAATGACCTATAATGTTGAAATTGATAACTTTTTGTGAGAGCATTTCTTGGACTTGAAATATGAAGATGAGTTGTAGGAAATGTCTTTCTCTTCAAAATGAGCTTTGGATGGAATTTTTCTGATGAACCATGTGAAAGTTATGCCCTGGTCAATTTCAGTTGACTTTTTCAGCTGTCCAAAAATAGAAACTTTTGTATCTTGATGATTTTTGAGCCAAGTTTTGAGAATCATGATCAAGCATTGATCAAATGATGTTTGTGGCTTCAAAATAAGATGTTGACCAAAAATTTGAACTTTTGACTGTCAAATGACCATTTTGCCCCTACAGTTGACTGTAGTGCAATTAGGGTTTTTGACTGTGCAATTTTGTCCTGAAAGTCTTGAAACTTGATATGAGGATGTTTGACCATATTTGTAGGCATGTGGGACTTGATTGGGCTTTTGGAAACTTCATTTTCTTAACCAGAACACAAACCCTAGTTTTGACTGTATAGGAGACCTTTGCACTGTATAACCCTTGGGGAATTTTGCAGCTTGACTTGGCAATTTCTTGAAGAATATGGGAGGGCAAATTTTGGGGTACAACAGTTGCCCCTGTTCAATCTTCTTAGACCCGAGGATGCAGATTGGCTGACGTGCCTTTCGTAATCCGAGGGTGGAAGATGATTGAACACTAGAGTGCCCAGAAATTTGCGCTCACATAGTAGTAGTGATGGCGGAAACGGGCTTATAGATGCCATTTAAAGGTTGATGGATAGGATGATGGGCTTATAGATGCCATCTGGATGTTGATCGCGTAAGAGATTCCTTAGCGAGAACCTGTATACCTGCAAAAGAAACATGGGTACCTGACACGTTGCAGGAGTTGATTTCAGATGCTTGGCGTAGATATGTCCTGACTGGTTACAGGAGCTGAATCTTTGAATTCTTTGGACGTGCCCTGGCGAGATACAGGAATCGAGTCTGGTACTGTAGTCGTCAACAGATACTCCCTGGCAAGATTCAGGAATCGGATCTTCGAACTCTTCAGACGTGCCCTGTCTAGATACAGGAATCGAGTCTGGTACTGTAGTCGTCAACAGATACTCCCTGGCAAGATTCAGGAATCGGATCTTCGAACTCTTCAGACGTGCCCTGTCTAGATACAGGAATCGAGTCTGGTACTGTAGTCGTCAACAGATACTCCCTGGCAAGATTCAGGAATCGGATCTTCGAACTCTTCAGACGTGCCCTGTCTAGATACAGGAATCGAGTCTGGTACTGTAGTCGTCAACAGATACTCCCTGGCAAGATTCAGGAATCGGATCTTCAAACTCTTCAGACGTGCCCTGTCTAGATACAGGAATCGAGTCTGGTACTGTAGTCGTCAACAGATACTCCCTGGCAAGATTCAGGTATCGGATCTTCAAACTCTTCAGACGTGCCCTGTCTAGATACAGGAATCGAGTCTGGTACTGTAGTCGTCAACAGATACTCCCTGGCAAGATTCAGGAATCGGATCTGGAATCACGACAGTTGATAGCAATTATCTTTGTATTAACTTTGGTCCTGAAAAGACAAAACGTTATTTGTATGTGATGTCATGATGTATGACATGCAAGGTGTTCTCAGAATGAATGGGATTGTATGTTCATGATGCGTATATGCATGCTATAATGTATGAAGATGTAATGTTTATGAATGTATGTTTTCGTCTAGGAAAATAAATCCTTGACGGATGCCGGGAAGTCAAATCCTGGGCTGATGTGAATAGCATTCTTTATTTCCACTGGGGAGTGGTGGTTGCAAGGATAAACCGGTAGGAGAAGATGACTCCGTTGTGGGAATAAACTTGTTGGAGAGATTACTCTGCGGGGAGAAAATTATTCTAGCGATCTGGCTGGGGAACAATACTCTGTGGGGAGAGAGGCACTCTTGTTGAGGTGTTGTATGAGAACTCCGCTGGGGACACCGTCATTGCTGGAAGTGTTGATAGACTTCGCTGGGGATGAGAGGGCTTCATCGACGACGCTCTTTCCGTGGCTTTTGGCTGAGGATAACCCAGTTATATCCTGTTAAGGAAATAACTCTTTAAATAAAGCCGGACGACGCGTTCGTGCTCTGTGAGGGGATAAGCTTCCAGAATCTACTGAGGATAAGCTTACTGCTTGGGGAGATGACTTACAACTTTCCAGGGGAACTGGATTGGACTCTCCTGGGGAAGTATTGAACTGCGGGGGAAGTGATCCCTTTGAATGCTTGGTATGCCGCCGGGGAACAATCTTTAGACCAAGATTGCCGGGGATGCTTGTTGAGAACATGTATGCTGCTGGAGAATGTTGAGGTCTGCTGGAGGACACCCAACCTCTTTAAGGTTGATAACTGCTTTGCTTGAGGAGAGTATACTGCTTGCTGGCTCACTCTCTGGGGAATTTAAGATGCCTGGTTATGTTCTTTAGCTGAACCTACCTTGGTACTTTAGAGGATAAAACAATTAGATTGTTTAGACAAATCCTTATTGCCCCTGTTTCTAATGTCACCTGTAATTAATCCTTTGTTTTGTATGCAAATACTCATGAGTTAGCAAGCTATTGTCAATGCATATATCACAAATTGAAACTTGGACGTTCTTCGCAAAACAAAACAGAAAAAGGAAAACAATTGGCACATTTTAACTGAAAAGTATATTTGTATTGATTTTTGAGTGGCCTGTAAATAGGCGTTTTGTACACAAGAGGCTGACGTCCTAGTAAGAGGAACGCCGCTGAACAAGAGAGTTTATACAAATTTTGTACAAGAGAAAATAAAACAACTGTGTGAAATATGAATGATCCACTGGATTTCAACTCTGCTATTGTCTTTATAACTCCGAGCGTCTCATCACTTGATGACCTTGGTTGAAGGTGAAGCTGACTGATCGATGCCGTCTGAACTCGATGTAGATACCGGATTATGGATGCAGAGTGATCAATGAGACATAGTATTACGCTTTTATCCCTAATTTTTGCTTGGACCGCCCTTTCGGGTTTTCGGTCCACCGGGATACCCCTTTTTGCCCAAGCCGCCTTTTCAGGTTTTCGACTTGCCGGGTGTACAGATTTTTTTTGTTTCATCCCTTCATTTTGCCCGAACCCTTTTGGTTCGCCGGGAAGCCCTAATTTTTGCCTAGGCATGTCAGCCTAGCGGGTCTTTTTATGCGTAGTATCTTTTTACTATGTCTGCATTGGCGGGGTGAGGAAGGTCGTCACCATCCATATTGGTTAATATCATTGCTCCTCCTGAGAACACATGCTTAACCACAAATGGCCCTTCGTACGTAGGGGTCCATTTGCCCCTTGGGTCACTCTGAGGAAGGATGATTCGCTTGATTACCAGATCCCCAACTTGATACTCTTGTCGTCTGACTTTCTTGTTAAATGCCCTGATCATCCGTTTTTGGTACGTCTGACCATGACAAATAGCGGTGAGTCTCTTTTCATCGATTAGGTTTAATTGATCAAGCCGTGTCTGGATCCAATCATCTTCGTTCAGATTTGCATCCTTCATTATCCGGAGAGAGGGTATCTGGACTTCAATTGGCAAGACTGCTTCCATGCCGTAGACCAAGGAGAAAGGAGTTGCCCCGGTTGACGTCCTTGCTGAGGTACGGTACCCATGAAGAGCGAACGGTAACATCTCGTGCCAATCTTTATAGGTCACTGTCATCTTCTGCACGATTTTCTTGATATTTTTATTAGCTGCCTCTACAGCTCCATTCATCTTCGGCCGGTAGGGAGAAGAATTGTGGTGTTGTATTTTGAATTGTTCGCAGAGTTCAGTGATCATCTTGTTATTGAGATTGGTACCGTTGTCTGTAATGATTCTCTCTGGGACTCCATACCGACAGATCAGATTGTGCCGAATGAACCGTGCCACCACAGTCTTGGTTACCGTAGCATAGGAAGCTGCCTCGACCCACTTCGTAAAATAATCAATCGCCACTAGGATGAAGCGATGTCCATTAGATGCTGTAGGTTTTATCTCACCGATCATGTCTATGCCCCACATTGCAAAAGGCCAAGGGTCGGTCAGAACATTCAGGGGAACCGGAGGAACATGCACCTTGTCTGCGTAAATCTGGCACTTGTGGCATGTCCTGGAATGTTGGTAGCAGTCAGCTTCCAATGTGGACCAGTAATACCCTGCCCGAAGGATCTTTTTAGCCATAGTGTGCCCGCTGGAATGTGTACCAAAGGTCCCTTCATGTAGCTCTTCCATGATCTTTTCTGCTTCCGTCTTATCCACACAGCGCAGTAAGGTTGAATCGTGGTTTCGCTTGTACAAGATGCCGTTACTAAGGAAGAACTTTGCCGCGAACCTCCTCAGGAACTTCTTATCGTTGACAGATGCACCTTCAGGATACTCCTGAGCTTCCAGATATCTCTTTACTTCATGGTACCAAGGCTTCTCAGTCACCAATTCAGTCTCGAGGTCGCAACAGTATGCCGGTTCGTCCAGTTTCCAGATGATAATCTGGGGAGCCTCATTATCCCATTTAACCTTGAACATAGAAGCCATTGTAGCTAACGCGTCCGCCAACTGATTCTCTTCTCGTGGGAAATGTTCAAAAGTTATTTCTGTGAAGTGGGGGATCATTGTCAACACACATTCTTTGTAAGGGATAAGATTCGGATGCTTCGTATCCCACTCTCCTTTGATCTGGTTGATCACGAGGGCGGAATCTCCGAAGACACTCAGAAACTTAATCCTTAAGTCAATCGCAGCTTTGAGTCCCATGATGCACGCCTCATACTCCGCCATGTTGTTGGTGCAGTTGAAACATAGCCGGGCAGTGAGTGGAGTATGAGTACCTTGAGGTGATATGATGATGGCACCGATACCATTTCCCAAAGCATTGGAGGCTCCGTCAAAGTGCATAGACCATCGGGATCCTGGTTCAGGTCCTTCATCCGGTCCAGGCACTTCACAATCAGTCACAATCATTATGCTTTCGTCCGGAAACTCGAAATTCATTGACTGATAATCATCTACAGCTTGATGAGCCAAGTGGTCTGCCAATACACTTCCCTTGATGGCTTTCTGGGTTGTGTACTGTATGTCGTATTCCGTCAAGATCATCTGCCATCTTGCAATTCTCCCAGACAGAGCAGGCTTTTCGAATATATACTTTATAGGATCCATCTTTGAGATCAACAAGGTAGTGTGGGTCAGCATATACTGTCTCAGCCGGCGAGCAGCCCATACCAAAGCGCAGCAAGTTTTCTCAAGCAGTGAGTATCGGGTCTCACAATCGGTAAACTTTTTGCTAAGGTAATAAATGGCATGCTCTTTTCGGCCAGACTCGTCATGCTGCCCCAGCACACACCCCATTGAGTTGTCGAGCACTGTCAGGTATAGTATCAGAGGTCTCCCTTCAACTGGCGGCATAAGGATAGGTGGTTCTTGGAGATACTCTTTGATTTTGTCGAAAGCAGCCTGACATTCATCGTTCCAACGTACTACCTGATCTTTCTTCAGCAGCTTGAAGATTGGCTCACAGGTAGCAGTCAGGTGTGAGATGAATCGAGCAATGTAATTCAGGCGCCCTAAAAAGCCTCTGACTTCCTTCTCTGTCTTAGGAACTGGCATCTCTTGAATAGCTTTGACTTTAGCAGGGTCCACTTGAATACCTTTATCACTGACCACGAAGCCTAGCAATTTTCCAGATCTTACCCCGAAGGTGCACTTGTTCGGGTTCAACCTCAGCTTGTACAACTTTAGACGGTCAAACAGTTTCTGCAGATGATCCAGGTGTTCTTCCTCAGTCTGGGACCTAGCGATCATGTCGTCAACATACACTTCGATCTCATGATGGATCATGTCATGAAATAAAGCAACCATGGCACGTTGATAGGTTGCCCCAGCATTCTTTAGTCCAAAAGGCATGACCTTGTAACAGAAGGTGCCCCACTGAGTAACAAATGTAGTCTTTTCCATGTCTTCAGGTGCCATCTTGATCTGATTGTAACCTGAGAAACCATCCATGAAAGAGAACACCTTATGCTGAGCTGTATTATCAACAAGGACATCAATGTGAGGTAAGGGGAAGTCATCTTTGGGGCTGGCCCTGTTCAGATCCCTGTAGTCAACACACATTCTGACCTTACCGTCTTTCTTAGGTACCGGCACCACATTAGCGACCCACTGAGGGTAAGAAGTCACTGCAAGAAATCCGGCATCAAACTGCTTCATAACCTCGGCTTTAATCTTCTCAGACATCTCTGGACGCATACGGCGGACCTTTTGCTTAACCGGAGGGCAATCTTCCTTAGTTGGCAAGTGATGGACCACGATATCGGTATCCAACCCGGGCATATCTTCGTAGGACCAGGCAAAGATCTCCATATAATCATGCAGCATTTTAGTCAACCGTTGCTTCACGCTGAGCTCTAGGTTGGCACCAATCTTTACCTCTTTCTTGTCTTCTTCAGTACCCAAGTTTATTATTTCCACTGGCTCTTCATGGGGTTGAATTGCCCTCTCCTCCTGTTGTAACAGTCTTGCAAGTTCGCCAGGCACTTCGCAATCATCTTCACCTTCGTCTTCGGCTAAGTTGATCGGATTTTCGAAGTCATGACTGGCAGTAGCAGAGTCGTTACCAGTGAGATCCAGAGTGGATTGAAACCTGTATGAGTGAGTGTGTGTGTAAATACAGCTGTTTTGCAATATATAAAGAAAGGAAAGAAAAGGAGCACAAAATTTGAAATGTGAAAAACGTCCAATTCTTTTATTTATGATATATGATAGTGACAAACAAAAGCCCTCATAAACAAAACCACGGTGCCCCGGGTAAGACACCGGGCCATACAGTTTCAAATTATTGTTTATTACAAAAACCAAAACATAGGAATTCATTACTTAGTAACAAGAGAAACAGACAGGTTGTCCTTTGCACTCCAATTGTTAGATCCACCGTTGGTTGCCGGGTAGATCCAGCTATCAAACTCAGCATCGTCCACTTCGTCTTCGTCCCCAATTGCATTCACTCCATGAGCAGGCAGGGGAGCTGTCACTACATTAGGCTTCTCAGATGCCTCAAACTGTACCTCCTTGGCGTCAATAAGATCCTGCAGCTTGTTCTTTAGGGCCCAACAGTCATCTGTGTTATGCCCCGGGCTATCAGAGTGGTAAGCACAACGAGCATTTGGATTAAACTTGGGGGACGCAGTGTTCACAACCTTCGGGGCCTCTCTAACAGTCACCAAGTTGGTTGATAGCAGTTGCAGCAGGATTTGAGAGAGAGTCATGCTGAGCCGAGTATATTGTCGTTTGGGCCTCTCAGCTCTGGGTTGATTGTACTGTTGTGGAGCAGCAGCAGGTTTAGAAATAACCACCGCGTTGACAGCTTGGCGGTGTTCAGGTTTGTTCTGTCTTCTCGGGCCATACACAGCACTTGCCTCTTTCTTGAAGGGCTTCTTTTCAGCATTTGAGGAGGCAACCTTCTGTATCTTCCCTGATTTTATACCGGCCTCGATCCTCTCACCAGTCAGGATCAGATCAGTAAACCCAGCAGAGGAATTACCGATGAGATGATTGAAAAACGGACCAGAAAGGGTCCCCAAAAACATATCCACCAGCTCCCGGTCCGTCAATGGTGGCTGCACCCTGCCAGCCAAGTCTCTCCATTTATGTGCGTACTCTTTAAAACCTTCACCCGACCCTAGCGACATACCCTGGAGTTGGGTACGCGTAGGAGCGAGGTCGGAATTATATTGATACTGCTTGTAAAAAGCAGTGGCCAGATCCTCCCAGTTACGAATGCTGATTCCATCCAGCTGATAGAACCATTCGAGGTGAGTCCCTGAAAGACTCTCCTGGAAGAAGTGGATCCAAAGGTTCTTGTCTGCTGTGTAAGGCTGGATCTTCCTTACATAAGAACGGAGGTGCATCTTGGGACAGGAAGCCCCGTCATACTTCACAAAGGCGGGTGCCTTGAACTTGTGTGGAATCACCACCCCAGTAGATAACCCCAAGTCTCCGAAATCCAGTCCAGGCACACGCTGAACCTCCATAGCTTTTAATCTGTCCTCCAACTGCTTGTACCGGTCTTCAGCAGGAGGGTACTGTTCGTCGTTGAAGTCTGTCTCGGTGTCAGAGACTACGGGACTAGGGACCTCCCTTTCTTGGTGACTACCTTCCCCCACAGACGGAGTAGTCCTCTCAGCTTCAACCTGTAAGGTGTTCCCGAGTCTGCGCCCAGTGTTGAATAGCACAGTCCTCTTCTTCTTCTTAGTCTTCTTCAGAAGCATGGTCTTCAACTCTTGTTGACCCTGAGCCAAGCCCTTGATCAGCTCCTGAAATTGGGCGTTCTGCGCCTGAAGAGCCTTGATAGATGCCTCGGTTGATGATTCAGGGTTCATGATGCTGTAATAAACAGCGAAGAACGGTAAGCAACCTGAAAAGAAGAGTACCTGTGATGCATATGATGAATGAGATGCGTATGAATTATGTTTTCAAAGACAATCGGGAATCAACTTTGTAAACAAAAGGAACACACTTCATTAGATTCAATTTTGCAGCTTAAATTGTTCAACAGGTTGCCCTTAGGCGTTACATGAAAGGAAATACTGAAAAGGGAAATAAAACTGTAAAAAGAACATCCAGAGCTCCTTATTGATCCCATGGTCTCCTCTTCTCAGTATGGATGTAGGCATTCAGGGCTCGCTCATTCTCCAATTGCTTTGTCAGCTTCTGGATCTTTAATTCCTGCTCGTTGAACTTTTCCCGGTAAGAATCCCGTTCTTCTCGCAGTTGCGACCAAGACCTCTTCAACGTCTCATAATCAGTGGGTACCTGAGGAGGGAGGACAGTTGGAGGAACACCATCTTTGTCAGAAGACTCAAGAACGACAGGTCTGACAGCATCATACGGCATACCTAACTTCTGAGCACGGATGCGAACCCATTTGTAGTAGGCTTCCATAGGTAAAGAAGTCTTTGGCCCTAACTCTTGTGGGTCAACTTTATGAACTTTGTCCCAAGCCTTGATGAACTTACGACGCAGCTCGTCACTATCCACCTGAAACTCAAAACTGATGTGAGGCACCAACATCTCATGGGGCCCTGTTCTTCTTGCTCTTCCAAACTGACGGAGTGCTAGGCATGGATTGTAAGAGATCCCTCCTTGAGTACCAATAAGAGGAACATTAGGGTATTCTCCGCATCGATCAATAACAGCTATCTCATCCAAACCTCTGTAAGTCCAAATGACGTCTTTATCGGTGAGAGACATTAACCTGTGAGCCCATCCTTTTCCTCCCTGGTTCTTCAGTACGAACTTAGGGAGGTGCGAAATAAACCACCTCACCAACAAAGGGATACAACACCATAGGGTTCCTCGTCTTCGGGTAGTACGAGCATGAAGTTGTTGCAAGATGTCACCCAAGAGAGTGGGTACAGGATTCTGAGAGATAAAGATCCTTATAGCAGTGACATTGACGAAGTTGTCAGGATTGGGAAACAAAACTAACCCATAGATTAAGAGAGCCAAGATGTCTTCATATGCTCTAAAGTCCAGGTCATTCCAGAAACTGTTAGCTTTACCCACCAAAAATTTGGCCAAGAAACCCTTAACCCCGCTTCTAGTTACCCAATTGTCTGTTACTTCCTGATGTGTCAAGGGAAGAGCTGCAGCAACATCCTCAAGCCTGAGGGTCTTTTCCCAGCCAGTGAAAGGAGTCTGATCTAAGATAGGGATACCAAGTAAATCAGAGAGCTCTTCCAGGGTAGGGACCAGCTGGAAGTCTTGGAAGGTGAAGCACTGGTAGAGAGGGTCATAGAACTGGGTCAGAACACTCATCAGCTGTTGATCCTGTTTTGCAGTGACTAAACTGAGAAGAGAACCATGCCTCTGGATGAAGGAGGTGGTATTTGGAATTCTGCTAACCAACTCTTCAAGCAACTCAGGTGAGTGAACAAAGTTGAACCGGATAGTATTCCTTCGCACAGGCATCATGGTGTCCTACAAAATAGAGCAAAGATGAAACCCTCTTGTCTTTGAAACGGTCAGTCCTTATGCAGGATGTATGCAATGCTCATGATGTTATGATGCTATGATAAAGCACACCACAAATAGATACAAAGGCAAACATGGTAAGGCACACAAGTCACACAAAGCAAACCCTTAAAGTTTAGGCCAGCATGAGGTCTAGGTACTACCCTCTTTCAGTTTGTTGGTTCATACCTGTCCTAATCAAAAGTAATCGGGTTCTTAGAGGATCCCAATATCATTGACTACCCTCAATCGGTCATAACTCCAGCATCGCAATCTTTTCTTGCGGCCAGAACCATCACGAGAGTTTAGCCTCAATGGGCGTAGCATACTGCTACTGTTCTAAAGGCCAAGTTGTGTCAATTAAGGTTCTAAGGTCTGTTGGTGCTTAATGACTCCTTGGAAGACCCATATTCTCCTCGTTACGACACAAGGGATATCGGTACAGACCAAGGTGCCACACCAACGTAGCCACTGCTTCACCCATGTCGGTCTACGCCGGACAGGTCCCTCACAGCTTATGCTACCTAAACAGGGTATCCCCAGATCCGGGTTAGGATCTATGAAACTCCGATGCAACCCACAATTTTAAAGCAGACAAGGAAAACAATTGAAAACACAGTTATGAACTAGCCCTAAGGTACACCTCACTTTATAAAGTCTCCCCAGCAGAGTCGCCAGTTCTGTGATCGGTGGATCTGGAACTGACTGTTTTTTAAGCTGGTTTCGCGAAATGTCGCGGTAAGCAAGAGTCGCCACCGTCTTTTATTTTCTCCAACATGGAAAGGACAAAAGCACAGAAAAATTCCTTTAAAGAGATTGCTCTCGGTTCGGGAGGTAGATTTATAGAAAAGGGAAGGTGTTAGCACCCTTTCCATCCATGGTTATCCATGGGCTCTTAGATACTTGCTCATTGTGTTTTCAAAAGGTTTGCTTTTCAATTGTGAGTGGGTTTTGAAAAAGTTTCGTTTGAAAAGTTTCTAAATAACTCTTGTATCTGTCCTCAAGAGTGTATGAAAAATTTGTTTGAAAACTTTTAGAAAGTGTAGGTGTGAAAAGTATTTCGTCTGTTTTTGAGATGAGCAAGTATCTATGAGAATCTACCTACCCTAAGGAATAAAGCTGTGTAATTGTCCTTTAGGTAGTGCCATCCCACCATTGAGAGGTAGGTAGCACCACCGTTGGAGGTGTTCGGGTCAATTCGAGTTTAGGGTCAATCCGAGGTTCGGGACATGGTGATCACCAGAGTAATGGGAAGACACCTTAGAAGCTACCCTCATGCCAGGTTCCTGGATCATGAGGACTTACTAAAACGTCCTCTACTCGACGATCACCTTTCGAAAGGCAACAGTGAGGCGTACCCTAGAGGTGGTGTGTGCGAATTGTGTGTCATGTTTCAGTTATTTGTCTTGTCATGTTTGTTGTGATCTACGCTTGATTTTATTAAGACATTCATTCTTGCATGCATATTTAACAGTTATAAAGTTGCGGGAAAGATAAAGATCTAAGCTATTACAAAGGCGCGGGTCCACATCGCCAAAATTTAAACCGGACCCGATTTAAAATAAATTGCAGAAAATGAATGTCTAATAGCTATTACAAAGGCGCGGGTACAATTACATTATATTTACATCAAAAATAAATAAAACACGCGAAAAAAGGAAAATATGACCGAATGCGAGGGCGTTGGACCCTTTAAGGAATTAAGTTAAAATAATTAAATTAAATAAAAGAAATGACTTATTTTTATGTTTTTTTTATATTTATGACATTAAAGAAAATTAAATTAATTAAAAGTCAAGTAATTAATTCTAATTCTAATTGTTTTTAATTTTATTAAAGAAAATGCATTAAAGTTAAAACCTAGAATTTATTAAATTATAAAAACTTATTTGCAAAATTAATGGTTGATGACAAAATATTTAATTAATTAAAAAAAAGGAAAAAAAAGTATTAAAGACCTATTTTTGTTATTTTTGGCTTATTATGAAAAAAAAGAATTAAATTACCTAAAATTAAATCTAAATTAATTACATGCGAATTTATTTATGAAAATTAATACTAAAATAAAGTTATTATTTATTTTTTTTCTTTTCTGATTTTTTTGGGTATTTTTATATTTTGAGAATATTAAATTAAAGCATTTAAACAAAATTAATCAAAAAAACAAAGAAAAGAGAAGAATAAAAAAAAGAGTTAAAAGAAAGCAAACTAGAGGGATGCAGCCCAAGCAATTCTGGCCCAATAACATGATTCGTTTGACTTTTCCAGGCATGGTGCTGGAGCGTTGACCTGGACTACCATGTGCCTTGGATCTTGGCCTTTGATCTGATCACCCTGACTTTGTGAATGGTTTGGTTTTGAGTGTGCATCGTGGGCTTCAGTATGGAACCTGTATGGGAAAATCAACTGAAAAATAATATTGAGGAAAGGTAGGGACCTGGGATCGAACCCAGGTCCTGGACATCACTAGTCACGCGTTACACCAACCAGGCCACTTGCTTTCTTTGTATATTAATTAACAAATAATAAACATAAAACAAACCAACGCGTTCTCTTCCTTTGGCGCGAATTTTCAAACGAAGCAATCAAACCCTTACACGTCAGCGTCTTCTTCGCTAGCTTATTTTTCCTGAAATAAAAAAGACATAGGCAACGGTTTTGAAACGTTGCTGTAAGCAATATACAAGAAAATAACGAATAGGCCCAGAGGCCTCATAAATTAGGCGCGACACATGGTTCCTCTCCGTCCGAGTGTGCCTGATGCAATGGTACTAGTCACGTGTCCTAATTTTGCAGGGATAGGAAACGCCCAATTTGAGAACCTGAAAACCCTAAGCATCTCTAATGGCAAATCTTTATGTAAGACATGAGAACAAAATTAAACCATATAGGTAGCATCAGAATCGCATGAATAACATAAATCATATATCAAAAAGTACAAAAAACGCGTGAATGGAGATGCAAGAGTTTGAATATTTTTTGGTACAGGGCATGTTCGTGTTACCAGTTTCCTTAGGCTTTGAGGTGCGTTTTTGATTGGGAGACGTTCTATGTTGCTCGAGGAGGCTAATGAGACAGCAATTGTGGCCTGAAACCTCCTGCAAGTTGGTTTTCAGATTCCAAATTTTTTGTAAAAAGTGTGAGTTTTTGTTTTTGTGTTGGGGTGCAGCCTCTAGTCCAATCTCGTTTTTTTGATCCTTTGCTTAGGTCTTATGCAACATGTATGAAGAGGAATTAAGGCTCCATAATGCATAGCATTCAATTTCAAGATTCTTCATAAACCTCCATAACCAAATTTCCATTTTTGACTCATTTTTGAATTTTTGCCTTGATTAAGCCTTAGCACGAAAAATGGTAGGCTCATGATGGTGTTTCAAGGCTAGTTAAGGCCTAATATTCCCTCTTAAATCAATTTTTGAATTTCTTTTGATTTTAAAAGATTTAAAACTAATTAAATCCAATAAAAATCAATAAAAATGAAAAAATTAATAAAAAAATCTGAAATAAAAGGTGGGACACGTGGGAAGCATGACCAAGTCAATTCAAGTGGAAAAAGTGGGGCCCTTTTGTCAAAAATGAGATTTCAAGGATAAATGATTTTAGCCATTTCACAAAAATTTCCCAACTTCTCCAATGCATAACTTGCTCAATTTTTAAGCTTTGCTCATGTTCTTGGACATTTTAGAAAGGTCTTGAAGTCCTCTAAACAATGTCTTTGGTCCCATGTCATTTTGATTTACCAATCTCAAGTTATGGCCTTTGACTTAAAGTCCCTTTTTGTTGACTTTTGAAAATGACCTATAATGTTGAAATTGATAACTTTTTGTGAGAGCATTTCTTGGACTTGAAATATGAAGATGAGTTGTAGGAAATGTCTTTCTCTTCAAAATGAGCTTTGGATGGAATTTTTCTGATGAACCATGTGAAAGTTATGCCCTGGTCAATTTCAGTTGACTTTTTCAGCTGTCCAAAAATAGAAACTTTTGTATCTTGATGATTTTTGAGCCAAGTTTTGAGAATCATGATCAAGCATTGATCAAATGATGTTTGTGGCTTCAAAATAAGATGTTGACCAAAAATTTGAACTTTTGACTGTCAAATGACCATTTTGCCCCTACAGTTGACTGTAGTGCAATTAGGGTTTTTGACTGTGCAATTTTGTGCTGAAAGTCTTGAAACTTGATATGAGGATGTTTGACCCTATTTGTAGGCATGTGGGACTTGATTGGGCTTTTGGAAACTTCATTTTCTTAACCAGAACACAAACCCTAGTTTTGACTGTATAGGAGACCTTTGCACTGTATAACCCTTGGGGAATTTTGCAGCTTGACTTGGCAATTTCTTGAAGAATATGGGAGGGCAAATTTTGGGGTACAACAGCGTATGTTTATCTAGCCAACCTTTGGTCAAATTTTTGGGGTATTCCATTATTTAATAAACCTCTGATTCAAATGTGCGAGACCTGCGTATTCTCTCACCCTCAATTGAAGAATGGGGAAGTTGTCATACCCCAAATTTTCCCCATCAATTCAAAAGTCGTATTATTACTGCGTTTCTAAGTTATTAGTCTTTGGTATTTAAAATTGTTTTGTTTTGAATATTATTTCATGGGGGTTTTTAATTCATAAGAGGGGTGTATTATTTAAAAAGGGGACCATCAAAATCTATTGGACCATTAAGGATTTTGGGATCATTTAAAAATCCATTACAAGTTATAAAAATGTAGGCCAATTTTCTTTTTATTTGACATAGGCCCACCTGCGTTTTTGTTGTATTTATTTTTTATAATTATTATTACTATTATTCAAAATATTGTTAATATTATTAATATTATTATTAATTTTATTATTATTGTTATTTATATTCTATTATCACTTTGTGAGGGTTTGACTAAGTCAGCACAGAGATTGAAAAACCTTAAGGTCAGTAGAAGCCTCTATCTTTGAGATCAAATATTTAAGCCCAAGCCTAAGAAACAAACACTGTAAAAACGAACAAAGACTAAGCATGTCAAATTGGCATAAACAGAATCAGATCTTTAAATAACAAAATCATCCAAAATCAAATTTTCACATGATTAAATAAAATACAAAATCAAAGCTAGTCTAACTTACAACATATCTGAGATTTACCCAAATCAAATCCTTAACTAAATCAATCACGAATCAATGCTACAAAAGTAACAGAAAAGTAACAAAGTTTCCTAATTCGTTCTAACCTAAAAAAGTCTATACATACCTAACTTTAAACCTAGAGAAAGAAAAATAAATAAATTTAGAGAAGAAGATTGTGACAGCGAAGGAGCCAAAACCACGACTCAATCCTTCATCTTGAGATCTGGGTTTCAATTTTTGAAACCCTAGATTTATGTTGCCTCATAACCACCACACAATCTCCATACCTGCGAACAGAAGAAAATGAAAAGATCAGAAGACAAGCGAGGAGAAAATAAGAAGATTCAACACAAGGATCAAGTAAGCCTAATAAGTTAGCTTGGGGTTTTTTGTTATTTGAAAATGTGATTATTGTTTGGAATTTTTGGTTTTTCTAGGTTCTCTAGTGTTAGGTTTCATTAGGGTTCTAACTTAGGGTTAGGGTTCCTAGACATTAATGATTAGGGTCCATCGGGTTTGAACTTCTAGGTTCTGTTTAGGTTAGGTTTCATCTAGAACCCTAGGGTTTGGTTTAGTTTCTAAGGGTTTAAGGGTGAAGTTGTTAGGCTTCTGGGTTTAGGGATGAAGTTTTGAATGCAGATGATGGTTCCCAGATGCAACTGTCGGTGAAAGCGATTTCTGGCCGATGATGCTCTGGGCGGCGAGATTTATGGCATGGTAGATTTCTTGTGAGGTCAGAGCCTCTCTCTAGAAATATAAAATGTTTTGTTTGTTTGGGAGTAGAGGGAGAGTAGAGGAGAAAAGGAGGCCCAACGTTGGGCCTGGACTTTTATAAACCCCCTTTAATCTAAAGCTTGCGTTCCCAGCGTCTTTACCATGTGCTTCCAATCATAACCCTTAGATCATCATCAGACATCCCAAATGTGCGCGTCCATCATGATTCTAAGATCTCTCCCACACTTTTCCCATTGTATCCATCATTTGTCTTTGGCCAAGCCCAACGCTCCCTACACCCTCTGTTTTCTACGCATTGAATGAACCACACCCCCTAGCGTTATTGGGCACAATTTAATATCTGAACTTGGGCCCTTGCTGAACATATCCCCAATATCTGGATTCAGGGCCCTACTTTGTACACCCCTTGATTTTACTAACCAAACACAAAATACACCCCCTGACTTTTTTTAATTGAAATTTTATTTTCTTTATATTTTAGTTTGTATTATATATGTTATAATTAAATTTTTTTTATATATTTAATATAATTATATAAATTCCAAATTTAATTTATTATTATTATAAAATTCAATATTTTTACTAAGTCATTTTTTTTAAATCGCATTAAAATTCTTTTTATCATGCATTAAAAACTTATTTTCCAATATCCTTTAATATATTTAAAAAATATCTAACCAACATCAAAAATCAATTTTCCACTAACCTAATTTTAAATTCAAGATTATTTTCAAAAGGGATTATGAAAATATTTTTAATCGATTGGGAACTTCGTCTAAACACTTTGTTGTTCACACACCCAGACTTGGTTCAAGGAGAATTATAATATCTTCGTAATCCATAAATAACACCAACCAACTGCAAACTACGAATTAGAACTCTGATTCCGTAAAAGAAGATACGTAGGCATATGACTAAAATCATGGTGTGTTCCCCTAATAAAAATTAAAACCCTATTTCCTAAATCGTAAATCTAAACCATAGTATCCTTGTGAACAAGGTAGATGAGGGATGCCTAACACCTTCCCTTCTGGAACAACTGTCATCCAATATAAAAATCAATGAAGTTGCCACCGAACATCTTTTATCCGATCGAAAGGGAAAGGTAAACATCGAGAAAACCTAAAGAGATGAAATCACGGTCTTTCGACCATAGACATCGGGTAAGGGAGTATGTTACGCGAGGGGAAGGTATTAGCACCCCACGCTCCCGTAGTACTCTACGGTATCCACTCTTGTTGTCTAATCTAATGGGTGTGTAAAATCTATATCTAAGGCTTAAAGCTGAAAATGGAATGCATGCAAAGAAAAAGGAAAAGAAAGTGTGGGGAAAAGAAAGGAATATTTACAAAGATATGCTCGATTAGGCGCCACAAAATCCTCCACCTATGTATCCCTTTTAAGGAATCAGAGCATCCATAGTTCGGCTCATATATTTTAGTTGGTTTGTGTTTTTTAGTTAAGAAGACAAAAGCAACAATCAAGATGTAAAAACATCAGATAACATGATAAAACTTCACACAACAATGATAAAGCAACAAAAAAAGGCATGACAAAACATCACATGGAAACACAATCTCAGATAATATGATAAGACGTCAGCATGATAAAAAAATATCAGACAAGATGACAAAACATTACACCTAACTATGATATCAAAAATCAAAGTAGGATGACAAATATACGCGACCGTGAAACATCGGAAACAAACATATGCGATGGTGAAACATCAGAAAAAAGATAGCAAGATAGCATGGCAAATATGACGATGCATCAATAATCCAGATGATAAACATCACACCTAACAATGATATTGAGAATCAAGGAAGAATAACAAACATGTTCGATGGCGAAATATCGGCAAAAAGATAGCAAAATATCATGGCAAAGATGGCGAAACATCAATTTGACAAGGTTTAAAACAAAGCCAAAAGGGGCATAAACAGTTACGATTGGTTTGTATTTTTTACCTTGAATAAGGATTTAAGTTCATTATAGATGTTTTATGACTTGCCAAGAAGGAGTTTTAGTTTTAAGATGAAATATGCAAAGAAAAGAAAACAACTAAGGGAGGCTATCCTAATCTCTAGCCCTAGTGTAATTATACAATGGTTGACCCTAAGGTTTAGGGTGAAAAGGGAATTCTCTAACCTATGTTAGAATTCATGGATATCTATCCTAATGTCTAGCTCGGAAGCTACTCTAATCAAGTGATCCTAAGGGAAGCAGCAACAATGTCACAGATCATGTGACAAAGACAAGCAAACAGATGGCAAAACACCTGGACAAACAAAAGCTCGAGCATCACTCGAATATCAAACACCTACAAGGCGCAGGCCTAGTAGTAGAAAGGGAGGTCCCGCCATAGACAAGCAACCAAATACTAAACCAAGGGCCAAGCCACACCCAAGGGGAGCGTATCACCCGAGTCAACAAGCTATATAATTATAGGAATACAAAAGGGTCCTTAACTGTGATCAATTATCAGGGCAAGAAAGATCTAGGGGAAAAGAGATAGTGCATGCGTACACTAAGCATCAATGTTGGTCAACACGAGCTAAAGAAAGTGTGAGGATCCGATTGCCGGAACCCTTTTCACTTGCCTTTAAAGGATATATATTCATTCAAATCATGGGCACGTTTTCATAGAACCTACTTATAGAAAGTGAGCATAGGAACGACATGGACTGGAATATGCGGGGTTCGATTATGAACCCTTTTTGCTCGCCTCCTTTTGAGGACTTTTCACCTGTAATATAGTGCGGGCACAAATATAAACACACGTGCATAATACCTACTCCGAAGGTAGTATTTTAAACAATCACAATTGACCTCTTTTCTTACCTCTTCTGTGCCAATATTCACCACCTCAATTGACTCTTGATTCGGCTGGATAACCTTCTCTTCTTGTTTTAACAACCTTGCTAATTCTTCTGGAATATAACAATCCTCGTATGCCTCCTCTTCAGCTTGATAAATCGGATTATCAAAGTCATAGTGAGCGATAGCCGAGTCGTTATCAATATAATTCATGGTGGAAGTGCATCTGCATAAATGATATTTTGGTGTTTTAGTGACGTTGTGTGAAAAGGGAAACATTGCCATTTAAAGAAAAGTAAAAAAAGAAAGAAATAAATGGAACAAAACTTTGAATACAAAAACGTCCTTTATTTATGAAATTTTTTGAAAATAAACATGGTGGCCCTACACAAATAGTTCACTACGCCTTGGGCAGAACGCAGGAATTATGACATGATAATAAAAGAAAACAAGAAAATTACTCCTCAGCGCTTGAAACTTGGATAACATTCATAGAAGTCCAATTGATGAGTGCTTGGCCCGGAATACTTGGGCGAATCCAATCTTTGATATTTTAGCCATCAACCATATCGTCATCAATTGCATTGGAGTATCCTTCTTGAGCAACACTAGGTCGGGAAAACTTCATAGGAATAGATAAACCAGATGATATGCGAGTTGTACTCTACTGACCCAAACAGAAACCAAGACCGAATTTGTTGAATTTAGGGATAACGTCCAGCACCTGACCCTAATCTTCAGGCTTGTCGTTCTCCACCATAACTCTAGCATCTCTGAGAAAAGACATAACAGTTTTCGGCTTTCTTTTCTGCTCTGAGGGAGGGAAATTGACCGCATGAACTGTCTCAAACGCTTGGAAAGGAGTCTCATATATCTCGCCTTCATCCTCAACATAGCGGAATGATGTAAGATGACTCACAATATACTCTTATTCGCCGCACACAGTTATCACCTTTCCCTTTGTAGGATATTTGAGTTTCTTGTGAAGAGTAGAAGTGATTGCCCCTACTTTATGAATCCATGGCCGCCCCAACAAACAACAATATGATGGTTGTATGTCCATCACAAAAAAGGTAGTAGTCAAGGTGCAAGGACCAACCTTGATAGGTAATTCCACCTCCCCAAATACTGATCTTCGGTACCCTTCAAAGGCTTTCAACATCAAATTGCTAGGACGTACCTCCAAACCGAAATAATCAATTTTCATCAATGTTGACTTAGGAAGTACATTCAGAGATGACCTTGTGTCCACCAATACCCAGGATAAATTAGTTCCTTTGCACTCCATAGAAACATGTAATGCCTTGTTATGCTCTCACCCCTCTGGAGGAAGATCAAAATCTGTGAAGCCCATACCGTTCTCCGCAGATATATCAGCACAACCATTCTCAAACTGATTGACTGTTATTTCATGTAGCATGAATACGTTCTTCAACAACTTCATCAAAGCATTTATGTGAGGTTCTGAATAGATCAACAAAGACAAGATAGACATCTTAGGAGGGGTGTGACTTCACTGATCAATTATGCTATAATCTCTCCTTCTAATAATTCTCATCAACTCTTCAACTTCATCAGGAACTGAAGAAGTTTCTGGCACTAGACTTGGATGAGTCATATTGGTTGGTGTAACCCTCGGATTACCAATCATCACCTGTTGTTTGCCTTTTTATCTTGTAGAGGCATCCGCCATATCTTGTACATTTGAAGGACCAAACACTCTCCTGCTTCTAGTCATTCGACTCACACCGGAGAATTTATGAACATCCCCTTCATTATCTTTAGTAAATTCCTCAGAGGGATGAGGGTTTACCTCTTGCTTCACCCCATGGTAATAAACATCAGCACCATAATGCCATGGGATGGACTTCTAACTAGTTTACGGCATGGGACCAGGTACCATAACCATCAAAGGAGGCACCTTAGATGGAGTAGGAATGCGCACAGGGTGTAAGGGATAGATATCACAGCAACAACTTTCTCGGTAACCTTTTAAGATCTTAGTTTTCTATCGAACTGTAGGGAATGCTCATCCATCATGAATTGGATGCCAACTTTCAAATCATTACATCCCTTCGGTTGCTCTCTACACTTGGCACAATCTGAAGCACAGTCTGGGAAAATAGAATTGTCTAGCAAATACCTCTTAACATACCACAACAGAGAAGTTACCTGTTCCACATTCATAACTAAATTCAGCATCTCTCCATTATCATCAATCATATTAACAACATCCCCTCCATGCCTAGGCATTAGGTTTTGGATAACATTTTGATCAGTCACTGGAGTAAACTCCATTGCCTTGGCATCCAACAAATCTTGTACCTTGCACTTTAACGCAAAACAATTCTCAGTAGAATGACCAACTTCACTAGAATGGAATTCACATCTTGCGTTAGCATCATAATTAGGAGGAAGTATTCTGGTGGGTGGCGGCATGTTTCTCAAACTAATCAACTTCAAATCGAGCAAATGGTGGAGTGCTTCAGTAAGGGATACTGCAAGGGATCGGGTTTTCTAGTTTGTCTATGTTGTTGATTATTATACTAACGGGGAGCATCTTGCTGTATTTGTTGTTGGGGTGCCGGATTCTGTCTCTGCTGTAGAGGAGCATTAACAGGAATAGAAACAACATTGATTTGTTGGTGTTGATGATCCTATCCTCTTCATCTATGAGAGTAAACCGCACATGTGCCGCCTTCCCTTTTCTCAGGGTAAGCATTAAATGGTTTAATACCAACCCCTGATGAGCCACTGGAACCGCTGATTTGAATCTTCCCTAACTTCAAACCCACCTCAATTATTTCACCAGCCATAACCAGATATGCAAACCCTACCGAAGCACTTCCTTTCATGTGATCATAAAATGGCCCTTGCAAGGTACTCGTAAACATAGCAACGAGTTCTCCCTCCATGAGTGCAGGTTGTACCCTCGCATCCAGCTCACGCCACTTTTGGGCATATTCTTTGAAAGATTCTTTTGGCCCTTGTGACAAATTCCTCAATTGAGTGCGATTAGGTGCCATATCCATATTGTACTGATAATCTTTGAGAAAAGATCGAGCAAGATCATTCCAGCATCGAATATGGGTTTTTCCAGCTTCATGTACCACTCCAGGAATGCCCCAAATAGGCTATCCTAGAAGAAGTGAATCAAAAGCCCCTGATCCTCGGTATGTACCGACATCTTTCGAAAATAAGAAGTTGCATGAGTAACGGGACA
Organism: Vicia faba; assembly: GCA_948472305.1. Taxonomy (NCBI): domain Eukaryota; kingdom Viridiplantae; phylum Streptophyta; class Magnoliopsida; order Fabales; family Fabaceae; genus Vicia; species Vicia faba. Next base: position 1,040,028,868 of record OX451737.1, read on the forward strand.
TGATGAACCTTGGAGGAACCTTCACCCAAGATACTGGCCCAAAATCATTAGCATTCATGCCAACGACCCCTTTCCCTTCCATAACTTTCAATCGTTCTTCCAACAACCGATACCTTTTATCCTCAATCTGAACATCTGGCTCAGAATTCCGATAGAAAGCTAATCTTCATCCTGATCAAAATCAAAGTCTTGCTCTTGAAAATTTCTTACACCTCCCTGATTATCTCTTCGGTTCCATAAAAGACGAGGTCCTGGAGATGGGGGAAATTGCCCCATGTTAACATTACACAGAAAAGGATTGCCATGTGGCCCGTGAAAATTCCCGATGGGCTGGTCCTGCATATCCCCCAGTCCTACAAAAATGTCCTGATAAAGCCCTTGATTCCCACCATCCACTGGATAGAGGAGTTGATTATTGACAATGGCAGCCAATTCCTCCTGTCGACAATTCACATTAGTGATGACTTCCATAAACTGGGTCATTTGAGTAGCCATCTGGGCTCTCATTTTAACGAGTTCAACTTGGATCTGTTCCATCTATCTTGGAAAATTGTTTCTGGTGGAATACCGATGAGTAGTCGTCTTGAATTTTGGATAAGAAAAGCAGAGTCAAGATAATAATATCGTCCTCTGATGACCTGTAATGTATGAGGTGCATGATATGCATGATATGTTTATCATTTCCAGGTATTCAAGAGTCCTTTTTACCATCAATCATGGCGTGCACCCAGATGTAATTTTAAATGTACAATCAAAGAAAAAGGAAAAACGATAAAACATTATTTCATTTATTCATAAGCAAGAGATGATGTTCAAGTGATCCATACAGTTAAGAGTGTGACACTAAACAACAAAACACGTATTTCAAAGCGGACATAACAAAAACTGAGTACCAAAAATAAAAATGGTCCCCTCCAACAATCTTGGGGGTGATTGTAACACGGTGGGAGAACTGAATTGGAATGTTTTGCGTTTGATCGCAATTGTTTCAGTTAGCAAGAGTCGCCACCGACTTTTCTTTTATCCAATGAGGAAAGGCTGAAAAGAACAGGAAAGACCTTTGAAATTATTTTCTTGAGTTCGGGGGGGTAGATTATGAAAAGGGAAGGTATTAGCATCCTTTTCATCCATAGTTATCTATGGGCTATTAGTTTCTTGTTAGATCACTTGCTTTGTTTGAAAATATGCTTTGTGGTGGTTTTTGAAAGTATTTTTGAAAAGGCGCCTTCGTTTAGGCAAACTTTGTAATGGTTCTAGTTTTATAAGAACGTATACGAAGTGTTGGACTTTTGAAAATATTTCATATTTTGAGAGTGTTTGGTATGTGTTTGCAAGGATGTTTTTTTTAAAATGAGCAAGCAACTAAGAACGGTTCTAGCTATTCAAAAGTCTTTGTTCATTTCTTCCTTCCTTAGATGTTGCTATCTTACCGTTGATTGGAAAGAAGCTTTATCTTTGGATGTAAAGGGATGGGCGTGGGTCATTGTATAGTCATGATAGCAATGTTGTGAGATATCTTAGCATTTCTCTCGAGGGACTAAGACCATTTGAAAGGCAACATTTGAAGCGTCATTAAGGGACTATTATCTTGTATTTTGATTATTTTTGCTAAGACATCCCACATGCATAACATGACCATTTTTATAAGGCAACAAGTGGAATTACCCTAAGGGTGCATGTGTGAAAGTGTTAGCATTTCATGCTTGGTTTATCTTATATTAATATTCTCTAAGATTGATTTTTATCTTCTTACACAAATCCTAATTACTAGCATTTATATGAAAGCGATAAATTGCGGAAAATAAACATTTTACGCTATTATAATCATTAGGGGGATGGGGTGTACAAATTTACAAATGGGGATTGCAAGAAATTAAAGTCCTAATTATCTATTACAACCACATTGTAATAATATACAAGAAATGAAATGTAAAAATAGATTTGTTTTGTTTTGGTTAAGAGAAGAAGTAAACGGGCTTACGAAAATATTTTTAGTCTTTTTTGTTTTAAAAGAAATAAAGCAAAGTGTATGAATATAAAGTATTTATTGGTGTTTTTGATTAATCAAAATAGAAGTGATATTAAAAATAATAAAAGAGTAAAGAATCAGAATCAGCGCATTGCTGAAAGGACAGAAGTAAGGGGCATAAACTCTGACTCTGATACGCTGCAAGAAAGAAAATGTTAGCAGAAAAGAGAAAGGTCATAAGTTCTGAGTTCGCTAGGAACAAAGGAAAGCCTAAAATTTCTGATTATTGAGGGAGTCTAGAAGCTCTAGTGCAGCTGGGAATGTAGAAGTTCTAATGTCACTGGTAGGTCAGAAGTTCTGGTCGTTTGAGAGAGACTAGAAGTTCTAATGCAACTGGAGACCTAGAAATTTTTATAGTGGGCAATTTAAGAGTCAATGAAGTTGGATGAGAATATTTAGAAGCTCTGGTTCAGGGTCACTATTTTGACAAACAACTAAAAGGAAATGACCTAGAAGTTTTGATCCAACTAATGGGGTAAAAATGTCTGGAAATAAACATAAAAAGGGTGTTTCTGGGGCTAGAACTCAGGACAATTAACATTAATGTCTTATGCACGCGCTCTCTACCACGGGGGTGGCTATACATCCGGTATTAGAAGAAAAAACCCGAACATATAACCAAATTAAGTTCAGATGATGAACTTCATCTTCTCCTTCTCGCCAATCAGAGCATCTGCAACTTAGTCATTTCTCAACAAAGCAGAACAATGCAAACATAGCAGTTATGGCAAGTTTCATCATAGTTTCAAAAACATGAAGTATCAGAACTGTAAATCAGAAACAAGCATGATTTTGCTAATCCTAAATCTGAATCCTAATTTTCTTAAGAAGTTCTGAGCTGAAACTCTCTCTACTTAGGCAAAAAAATTACATGAAATTTATGAATATGTACATCATCAGAATCAAGATGTCTATATTGTATTTTTGGACATGCAAGTCTATCAATGCCTAAGTAATATGATGAGAGTCAGCAGAAGCTTACCTTGCAGTTGGAAAATATTTTTTGAACTAGAGCTTGGTTCTGGCTGTTGTGATGTTCTGGTCAGCTTTCTCACGTGTTTAGAAGGCTGGAACAACCTTTAACTTGAGCTATGGATGGATGGAAAGTTCTGGAATAGCCAAGAAGTAATGTTTTGATTTTTTGAAATGGAGATTGATGAGGAACGTGTTACAATCTGAAAACAGAAGTTGGGACGACTTCTAAATGTATATTAGAAACAGTGTTGATAATTTGGTCAAGAAACACTTGAAGAAAAATTAGAGTTTGAAAGCAAACATTAGAAACTAGCAAGTTTTGTATCTGTGTTTATAGTTACGGTGTGACACGGTGGCAGAACCGACTGTTATACTGGTTTGTGTTTTCTGTTTGCAAATGTCGCGGTAAGCAAGAGTCGCCACCGACTTTTATTTCATCCAACAAAGGAAAAGGAAAAATAACAGAAAAAACCTTTTTCGAGATGTTTCTGAGTACGGGGGGTAGATTATAGAAATGGAAGGAATTAGCACCCTTTCTATCCATGGTTTTCCATGGGCTCTTAGGTACTTGCTAATTTTTGAAATTGCATGTGCGTGTTTTGAAAAGTTTTTGTTTAACTTCGTGATAACCCTTGTATCTGTCCTCAAGAGTGTGACGAAGTTGTTTTTGAAAAAGTTGTTTTGAAAGTGTTTGTGAAAAAGAGTTTTTATTGTTTGAGCAAGTACTTAAGAGTTTCTACCTACTCAAAAAGATTGTTCATTTTCTCGTTTCCTTTAGACAGCGCTATCCTGCTATTAGTGAGTAGGTAGCCCTATCGTTGGATGTTGAGGGACTATTGAAAGGTATGCTATGGTCATCGAAGGCAACATGTAAAGATATCTTAGCATTCGAAGGGACTGTCATCATATAGGCAACATCGAGGGACAAGATCATTTCTCGTCGGCAACTCGAGGGATGTTAGGGACCATGATCTTTATGATGACTTTAGAATTAAGGGTCTTTGTAAGGTGTGTTATGTTCAGTTATTTTAGTCTTGTGTTAAGTTTGCTAATGTTTGATTATTCTTGCCATAGAATCCTATTAGTCATACATCTAGCAGTTAATAATTGCAGTAATTTAAAAGTGCAGAAATATAAAACCTAGCTATTATAAGGCTTCGGGGAGGGGGATTATGTACATATCCAAAACTGGGGGGAAAAATAAATAAAAGCGGTAAAGGTCCTACTAATCATCTATTACATCCCAATATACAGTTACAATAATAAAATGAAGTGCGATAGAATAATAACGCCCAAATTTGAAAAGACGTCTAAAAATCCTAAGATATAAAAAATGTTTTTGTTGTTTTTTGTTTTAATTTATAAAAATGGTTTAACTTAAAAAATAATTGATCTAGATCTATATTTAAAAAAAAAAGTTAATTATTAAAGAAACATGAAATTTAAATAAAAGAAATTAATTCTATGTTTTTTGGTATTTTTGTTACGAAAAGGAAAATGAATTAAAATTAAATTAAAACTAAGTTCTATTAATTTTAATTTACCAAAATTAAAATTTAATTAAGAAAAAATCCTAAATCTATTTTTATGTGATTTTTATATTTGTTTATTGATTAAAATAATAAAAAAGGGATTAGAAGAAATAAATGAAATGAATAAAACAAGAAAATAAAGATGGGCCTAGTAGAAAAACTAAACAGGGGGTGCAATCATCAGAAATCCCTAGGCCTGAATCTTCGAAAGCTTCATGCTCTAACCATGGTATTTTTAGATTCATGCATGGAACCTCTGATTCAACCATCCATAAATGTTCTATATAAACTCAAACAAATGTTAGCATGCCATGAAATGTGATTAAAATTAGAGATTCGATGTTTAAAATTTTACCAAACCGGTGTTGTCAAATAGGGGCGTGCTAGGCGTGTGATGGATTTCTCTTGGGCCTTGTAAGACTCCTGAGGACTTCAATAGAATGGTTTGAGGCTTGATGTCAATCGAGAGAGACCGGAACCTCGAGATATAACTTGCACCAATTCTTTGATTTCTGGAGAGCTTTTTGAAGAGCTTTTGGAGAGCTTTTTAAAGAGATTTTTGAGAGCTTTTTAGAGAGGAATTTCGTGTCTTTCAAGCTTGTATGGCTCTATATTTATAGATAAGAATGAGGAGACAAGAAAGCATGGAAAGAATCTCCCTCATAATGTTGTGTTTTAAGACCATGATCAAAATTTGAAAAAAAATGTCATATTTGAGGATTTTATGCCATTTTCACATGTGGATGAACCTGGACATATTTGAAGGGTTATTGCATGAAATAAATTGACATAAACCAGCATAAAACTTTCCCAAAATAGATTCACATCAAAATTTACATTATTTCTATTATTTATTTATTTAATTCTAAATTTTAATGAATAAAATATCAAAATAAATAACATAAATAGTAGAAAAATGTATGGGTGGGCTTAGAGGTCGTGGACCATGTTAGGAATCAGTTTAAAACTTGAAAAGATAGGCCCATTTGGAAAAAATCCATGTTTGGTCAATATTTGCTTCATGCATTTTTTCACATTGGCCAACTTTGACAATGCATATCTCTCTCAATTTTAACCCTATGAGGGTGTTCTTGGACTTTTTAGAAAGCTTAGGATGTCCTCTAAGAAATATCTTTGGTTTCACCTTAATTGGATCTTCCATGTTCATGTAATAAGCTTTTACTAAAAAGGTGTTTCGGTTGACTTTTGAAAAGGACCTATAATGTCTGAATTTATATCTTTTCATGAGTGCATTTCTTGAACTTGAGGGTTGAAGATGAGTTGTAGGTAATTGGGTTCTCTTAAGAATGAGCCTTGGATGAGAAATTTATGATAAAGTATGAGAAAGTTATGTCTGGTCAATGTTTGGTTGACTTTTCCTATAGGAACCCTAATTTAGCAACTATTGAGTTTGGATGAATTAGGAGCATTCCTTGAGGAATCATGATCAACCCTTGATAAAATTATGGATATCACTTCAAAATGTTGATGTTGACCAAAACTCTTTAAGTTTGACTGTATGTGGGTCACAGTTGACTTTTGACCTAGTATCGTTGATTTTCAGGCATTTGAGCAGTTGACTGAGCAAACTTCTTGTGCAAGGCATGAAACTTGGCATGGATGATATTGAGGATATATTATGGAAATGGAAACCACTTAGTACCCTTGTAAACTCAAACATATTGATGAGGAGTGAAACCATAGTATGAGGCTTATTGTCTTAGGAGGAAGATTTGTCTGGTCAATCCTTAGGCATCCTTGGGCAAGTTGAGGACCTCTAGGAGTATGTTTTGAGTAAAATGAGAGGGAAAATTTTGGGGTACAACATACGGCTTCTTCGAATTTTTAGAAAGGTTTCAATGCTTTTTCTTTTCAATTTTTCGGCCTCTTTACTGTTGCAAATGAAGTTCAATTTATAGGCAAGGATTTAGTAGCTTGGAGAAGTCAAAAGTACAGCCATCATACACTAGGCGCTGACTTGTTCTTGAAGAAAGTTCAAACAAGTATGGTTCAAGGCACAAAGTAGGGTGGTTAGCAGCTTTTAGCCGTGCCTAAGATGAATTTGTAAGCATGAATTATGGAAAAGTACCCTCAGAAGTAAGAGTAAAGCATGGGCCTAGCATAAACTTATACAAAGGTTTACTTTTCAAGGACAACAATGGTACTTCTATGCCACATGTGGGGAAATCCTTTGGATAAAGACTCAAAAGTGGGTGTGAGCATTAAACTATGATGGGATTTATCAAACCAGAAATCCTGCAATATGAGATTATACATCACAGCTTAATTCTGGGTCATAAGTTTAGCATCAACGTAACTTAGAACGAATATCCAACTTCTGATTGTTGAATCTTCTTGCTCTAGCATATTCTGAAGGAGTTCTCAGACTTTTCAGAATGCTTGTGACACGCTTTGTAGACCCTCTTTGAATTTCTCTTTAAAATTCTGATTGAACCTATGTGAAAACTTTTCCAGAAGTTCTAACCAAAATCTGAGTTGAAAATTATCAGAATTTACTAATTGTTGCAGTTTCATGGACGTGTCTTTGGAGATTTATAACTTGAAATCCCAGTATTTCTAGGAGAAGTTCTGTTCTGTAATGTTTTAGATCGCATTGAAATCTACAACTCTTGTGTCAGAAGTTCTTCCAGAATCAGCTTGCATCATGATGAAAATCTGGCCAGAAGTTCTGAACATGTCATATTTCTTAACACTTAGAAAAAATTTTGTGTTTAAAACTTTGACTTTTTCCAAGCAAATTTGACTTTTGATTTTCTTGATGAAACAAAACTTCATTCTCTAACATGTCTTGATGAAATATGATTCTTGAAACTTGATTTTGATCCAAAAGTCAAAGTTTAACTTTTCAGTGTGCAATTGACCATTTTCCCTTGTTCCAATTCCAAACCCAAATTGATGTCATGGAAGATCTTGTAAGAAAATTCTTGCGAAATGAGAGGGAAAATTTAGGGGTACAACAGCTGCCCTTGTTCAATCTTCTTAAACCTGAAGAGTTAGGTTGGCGAGTCCGCCTTTCGTGACTTGAAGGTGGAAGATGATTGAACACTAGAGTGTCCAAAAATTTTCACTCGATGATGTGTTAGTTGACTGTGTAGGGAATGTACTTACAGATGCCACTCAGAGTGACTCGGGAAAGTATCAGGATAAATCTTTTGGTTGATTTAAACTGGAGTGATAGATGTCTTTGTTCGTGGATTTTTTCTTGGAAGGAAAAAGATTTGTTACATGCAAATGTATGCATGGTGTAATGATGTTCTCAAAATAAATGAGATCATGTTGTATGCATTTATCATATATGCGTTATGTTTTATGAATGTGATGTGTTCCTTGCAGCATGTCGTTGTCTAGGAAAATAAATCCTTGACAACATGTTGGGGAGCCTTGGGAAATGAGCTCCCAGACTGCTGCTGAGGATGAAAAGTGTGCTCCTTTTGTTTTTAGGATGTTTCTGCTGGGAATTCCTGTTCCATTGTTTGAGTAGAAACTCCATTGGAGAATACTGGATTGTTTAAGAAGACTTTGTGGAGAGTGTTGATATTTTCTTGGGGAAAGGAGTTCAATTCTCTACTGGGGAATTATTCCTGACTGGAGAGCATCGAAAATTGGTTGTTATCTGGTCAAAATCCAGGCTTGGAAGCAATTTGTTGGGGATAATGAAGTTGACTGCTATCTGATCGTATTCTAGGCTTCGCAGTGACTTGCAGGGGAAGATCTGAATTAAATTTTATCTGGTCGGATTCCAGGCTTCGTAGAAAATTGCTTGAAGTTGAACTGTTATCTGGTCGGATTCCAGGCTTCATAGTAACTTGAAGTGGTAACTATTATCTGGTCGGGTCCAGGCTTCATAGTAACTTGAAGTGGTAACTATTATCTGGTCGGGTCCAGGCTTCACAGTTTTTGAAAAGTTACACTATTATCTGGTCAGGTCCAGGCTTCATATTTTTTGAAAAGTTGCACTATTATCTGGTCGGGTCCAGGATTCATAGTGACTCATTGGGGATTGTGGCTAGTTGTTATCTGGTCGGACTCCTGGCTTCGTAATAACTTGATTGAATAGACAAAGTTGAACATATATCTGGTCAGGTCTAGGCTTCACAGTAACTTACTAGAGAAGATTAAATTAATTGTTATCTGGTCGGGTCCAGGCTTCACAGTAACTTATTGACATTAAACCGCTATCTGGTCGAATTCTAGGCTTTATAGATTTCTGAGGTGGATGAAGTTAATTTATATCTTGTTGGGTCTAGGCTTCACAATAACTTTCTTGAAAAGATAATGTTGAACTGATATATGGTCGGGTCCAGGCTTCATAGTAACTTACTTGAGAAGATAAAGTTGAACTAATATCTGGTCGGGTCCAGGCTTCTCAGTAACTTGCTTGAAACTAGTTGTTATCTGGTCGGAATCCAGGCTTCACAATGAATTTCTGAGGGAATAAATTTAATTGCTATCTGGTCGGATTCCAGGCTTCACAATAACTCGTCTGACAAGATAAAGTTGAACTGATATCTGGTCGGATTCAGGCTTCATAATAACTTGTTGGGGTAGAGGAAAACTCTACTGGGGAAATAAGTTAATCCCTTGTCTGGTTGAGTCTAGGTTTTCAATATCTCAGAGAGTTAAACTACTATCTGGTCGGATCCAAGCTTCATAGTGTCTTGAGAAGTTAACTATTATCTGGTCAGGGCCAGGCTTCATAGTTTCTTTTGAAAAGTTACACTATTATCTGGTCGGGTCCAAGTTTCATAGTGACTTAAAGTGGTACTACTATATGGTCGGATCCAGGCTTCATAGTAACTGAAAGTTATACTATTATCTGGTCGGGTCTAGGCTTCATAGTACTTTGAGAAGTTAAACTATTATTTGGTCGGGTCCAGGCTTCATAGTAACTTGTTTGAAAGAATGAAGTTGATTGTTATCTTGTCGGATCCAGGCTTCATAACAACTGACTAAAGTTAAACTGTTATCTGGTCGTGTCCAGGCTTTACAGCAACTTTCGGAGAAAGCAATCACTTTGTTGGCGACTTTACTGGGGATCAGGGGTTATGGTCCTCTAATTTGTGATAGTCTGAGGGGAAAACACAAGCTGGAGAGGATATAATCAACCGGGGAGACAGACTCAGTTGGGGAAATAAACTCTGTTGGGGAAATAAACCCTGCAGGTCAAATGAACCCTGTTGAGGAATATTTGATGAACTATTGACAAGGTGAGTTCTTTTTGGAAGAGGTACACAAGGCTTCTTCTTTTTGGACCAACTCAATAGGGGATAGGGTTTCCAGGAGATTGAGACTCTGGACGAGGACTAACCTATGCAAAGGACCTTGTGGGGGACTCGGTTGGGGAAAGGTTTATTGTAGTCGACTCTGCGGGGATAATGCTAATGAGATAACTTTGTGGGGATATCCCATATACATTAAAGAGATGATTACTGCTTCTTGGCAGAACACAGGTTCTAGATAGTTTTAACTATGTTCACATGCATATGTTCGTTCAATTTTAGTCATTGGACTTCTTTGCATTCAAAACAAAAAAAAAACAGAAAGTTTACACTTCAAAGTATATTTGTATTGATATTTTTCCCATGGATAGGCGTTTTTTGTACAAAAAGACTGAGTTCCTAATAAGAGGAAATAGTCTAAAGGAAAAAAAAATGAAAACAAAGATAATATCCATGTGGAAGTGATCTTATTGTGTTCCAACTCTACTATTTCCCCAATGTCTTCGAATGTCCTTTTGTCGTTGACAGAAGTTGATTGGACTGATCTTGGACCGTTTGAACTCTGACCTTGGTAATAAAGTCGACTGTGGTGATTCCACGGGACATAGTCATACGCTTTCAATCCTTAATTTTTGCCTGGACCGCCCTTTCGGGTTTTCAGCCCACCAGGATACCCATTTTTGTCCAAGTCGCCCTTTCGAGTGTTCAACTTGTCGGGTGTACAATCTTTTGCATATATCCTAAATTTTTTCCCAAACCTTTTGGTTTTTCGGGATGCCCTTATCTTATCTAGGTGTGTCAACCTAGCGGGTCTTTTATGTATAGTATTTTTTAACTATGTTCGCGTTCACAGGATGTGGGAAGACTTCACCATCCATGGTAGTCAGCATCATGGCACCACCAGATAAAACTTTCTTAACAACAAATGGCCCTTCGTAAGTGGGAGTCCATTTACGCCTGGGGTCGCCTTGTGGAAGAATGATGCACTTTATCACCAAGTCACCAACTTGATATACTCGAGGCTTGATATTTTTTTTGAAAGCCTTGATCATACATTTTTGGTACATATGACCATGACAAACAGCAGCCAGTCGCTTTTCATCAACCAAGTTCAACTGATCCAATCTTGTCTGAATCCATTCGTCTTCGCCTAAGCCTATTTCATTCATGATCCTTAGTAAGGGAATCTGAACTTCCACTGGCAAAACAACTTCCATGCCATAGACTAAAGAAAAGGGAGTCACCTCAGTTGATGTCAAAGCTGAAATACGGTATCCATGAAGAGAAAATCGTAACATCTTATGCCAGTCCTTGTAGGTCACTACCATCTTCTGCACAATCTTTTTAATGTTTTTGTTGTCCGCTTCCACTGCGCCATTCATTTTAGGTCTATAAGGAGAAGAATTGTGATGCTTGATTTTGAACTGAGTGCAAAGTTCTGTAATCATAGCATTGTTGAGGTTAGTCCCATTGTAAGTGATGATCCTTTCGGGATACCATATTGGCATATGAGGTTATGTTTGATGAATCTGGCTACCATGTTCTTTGTGACTGAGGCAACTGAGGCGGCTTCGACCCATTTGGTGAAATAATCAATTGCGACCAGAATGAAGCGATGAACATTGGAAGCAGTAGGTTTGATCTCTCCAATCATGTCAATGCCCCACATTGCAAATGGCCATGGAGCGGTCATGACCTTCAGAGGAATAAGAGGTACATGGACCTTATCAGCATAGATTTGGCACTTGTGGAAAGTTCTTGAGTGGTGATGGCAATCAGCCTCCATCGTTGACCAATAGTAACCAGCTCTCAGGATTTTCTTGGACATAGTATGTCCATTAGAGTGAGTCCCAAAGAGACCATCATACATGTCTTCCATAATTTCCTCTGCCTCCTTCTTGTCCAAACATCGGAGTAGCGTGGAATCATGGTTGCGTTTGTACAGGATTCCATTTCTTAGTAAGAATTTGGCTGAGAATATTCGTAAGAATTTTCTATCATTGATGAAAGCTCTTTCGGGATACTCTTGTGCTTTAAGGTATCTCTTCACCTCATGGTACCAGGGCTTTTCTGTGTCAATGTCGAGCCCATAGCAGTGCGCAAGTTCTTCGAATCTCTCAATTGTAATCATAGGAGCTTCCTTGTCCCATTTGACCCTGAACATAGAAGACATTGTGGCCAAAGCATCGACTAACTTATTTTCTTCCCTAGGGAAGTTTTCAAAGGTGATATCTTCGAAGTAAGGAATCAGAGATAGCACAAGCTCCTTGTAAGGAATGAGATTAGGGTGTTTAGTGTCCCAATATCCTTTTACTTGGGAAATCACTAGAGCGGAATCCACGAACACATTCAAATGCTTGATCCTCAAATTAATGGCAGCCTTCAGACCCAAAACGCATGCTTCGTACTCAGTCATGTTATTCGTACAATCGAAGCATAGTCTGGAAGTGAAGGGAGTGTGGAAACCTTCAGGTCTGTCATACGGTCCAGGTTTCGCGTAGTTGGTCACTATCATGATATTCTCATCCGAGATGTCAAAGTTGTTAGACTGATAATCATCAACAGCTTTATGGGCCAAATGATCTTCTAATACACTTCCTTTGATGGCCTTTTGTGTTGTGTATTGAATATCGTACTCAGTCGAGATAATTTTCCATCTAGCTATCCGTCTAGAAAGAGCGGGTTTCTCAAAGATGTACTTGATAGGGTTCATTTTAGAAATCAGCAGAGTGGTATGAGTCAACATATATTGTCTTAGCCGGCGAGCAGCCCATGCCAGAGCGCAACAAGTTTTCTCAAGCAATGAATATCTGGTTTCATAGTCGGTAAACTTTTTGCTCAGGTAGTAAATAGCATGCTCTTTTCGGCCAGACTCGTTATGTTGGCCCAACACACACCCCATAGAATTCTCTAGCACAGTCAAGTACATAATCAAGGGTCTTTCTTCAATAAGAGGCATGAGGATAGGAGGTTCTTGCATATATTCTTTCATTTTGTCGAAGGCAGTTTGGCATTCATCATTCCATCTGACTACTTGGTCTTTCTTCAAGAGCTTGAAGATTGGCTCACAAGTAGCAGTTAAGTGAGATATGAAGCGGGCGATGTAGTTAAGACGACCCAATAATCCTCTAACTTCCTTTTCAGAGTGGGGGACTAGCATTTCTTGGATGGCCTTTACCTTGGTAGGATCGACTTCGATTCCTTTACCACTGACAACAAAACCTAGAAGCTTTCAAGATCGTACTCTGAATGTTCACTTATTAGGGTTCAACCTAAACTTGTATTTCTTCATCCTTTCGAATAGCTTGTATAGGTGATTGAGATGCTCCTCTTCAGTTTGTGACCTTGCAATCATATCATCCACATTTACCTCTATTTCATGATGGATCATATCATGAAACAAAGCTACCATAGCCCTTTAATATGTTGCCCCTGCATTCTTCAACCCGAATGGCATGACCTTGTAACAAAAGGTGCCCCATTGCATAACGAAAGTGGTCTTCTCCATGTCTCCAGGAGCCATCTTAATTTCATTATAGCCGGAGAAACCATCCATGAAAGAGAAGGCTTTATGTTGAGCGGTGTTATCAACGAAAACATCAATATGAGGTAGAGGGAAATCATCCTTGGGGCTTGCCCTATTCATATCCCTGTAATCTATGCACATGCAAACTTTTCCATCTTTCTTTGGAATCGGCACCATGTTTATAACCTAATGGGGATAAGATGTCACAGCTAGGAATCCTGTATCAAATTCTTTCATCACTTCATCTTTTATCTTTTCAGACATGTCAGGCCTCATGCGACGAACTTTTTGTTTGACAGAAGGACAATCTTCCTTTATTGGCAGACGATGAACTACAATATCGGTATCCAACCCTGGCATATCTGCATACCACTAAGCAAACACTTCCACATAGTCATTCAACATCTGAACCAATCTGCTTTTGACATTTCTTTCTAGGTTAGCACTGATCTTGACCTCTTTCTTGTTTGTCTCGATACATAGATTGATGATTTTAACTGATTCTTCATGCGATTGAATAACTTTTTCCTCTTGCAATAGAAGTCTGGCTAGTTCTCCCAGTAATTCACAATCTTCCTCGCCTTCGTCTTCGGCATGGTTAACTAGATGTTCGAAATCATAGTCGGTAATAGTAGAGTCAATGGAAATGAGATCCGGAGTGGATGAGGACCTGCAAGAGTGTGTGTGTGTGTGTGTGTGTGTGTGTGTGTGTGTGTGTGTCTGCATGTAAGATACATGGCTATTTTGAACAACGCATTTGAAAAAAGAAAGACAATAAGCACAATGATTTGAATGCAAAAGTCCAATGATTTTTATTGAATGATCATATGATAAAATGAACATCAATAAAACCCTTGACAAATGGACCATAGTGCCCCGGGTCAGGCACGTGGCTTAAAAGTATTTGTTTAATATTACAGAAAAAAGGTTCTTGAATTGATAGAAAGCAATAAACAAGTAATTACTCCTCAATGAAGGAGATGGGAACGAAGTCATTTGTAAGCCAATTGTTGAGCTCTGTTGTAGTAGGATATACCCATTCTTCAAATGCGCATGCATCATCAGAATCCTCCATAATGTTTACTTAGTGACTTCTAATACGGAGAGGGGGCTTCCCTGCACGAGCGCGCCATACTTCCTTCTGAGCCTTGACAGTAAATCCTAAGCCACATTTGTCTGCTTTGAATGGGATTTCGGGGATTTGCCCTCAAGGATTACATCTTCCTTCTTCGATCATAGAACAAGCGTCTTTAAACGAAACCATCCTTGGCACCAATCTTTCAGCTTTGGGCACGTCGGAGGAGACTTTGGAAGTAGCAATCATAGGCGGAACAACTTCAAAATCCTGACACAGGGTTTCTATAAATTCTCCATCCATCTCCATATATTTGAATGAATTAAGGTGGCTTACCATGAACTCCTCCTCACCACAAACAACGACTATCCTTCCCTTGACCGGGTACTTGAGCTTTTGATGAAGGGTTGATGTTACCGCCCCTTCTCCATGAATCCAAGGTCGTCCCAACAAACAGGAGTAAGCAGGACGAATATCCATAATGTAGAAAGTAGTGTTGAAAATTTGTGAGCCCACCTTGATCGGGAGATCCACCTCTCCATGAACTGTCCTTTTGGACCCATCGAAAGCCCTCACAATAATATCACTTGGTTTCAACACCAGACCTTCACATGCAGAGCTTTGTTATGGTTCTTTCCAAGTGGTGTCAGATTAGCATCCGAGAACCCCAAACTGTTGTCGTCCGTCAAGCTTGCCACACAATTTTCAAACTGGTCAGTTGTAGTCTCATGAGGGACATGAGCCTTCTTCAAGAACTTGATTAACGCCCGAGCATGAGCATCAAAACAAAGTAGTAGAGATAACATGGAAATTTTGGAAGGGGTTTGCCCCAATTGCTCCACTATCTTGAAATCACTCCTCTTTATAATTTTCAAGATCTTATGCATTTCACGAGCGAAAGGTTCCTCAGTGGAAATATCTTTTGTGGGCGTCTCTGTCTCAACAGGCTTAACTACCTTCTCATTTCCCTTGGTGTCAGCACTAGGCTTAGCAGTGATAATGCAGACAGGTGCCTTTGTAGCGGTTGGTGGTGAGATGTTGGGTGAAAAGATTCTCCCAGTTCTGGTCACCTTACTAGAGCCAACAATGTTACCAATGTCATCAGCTTTGCTTTCTTCAACCCAAACATCTTTCTTTATTCCATGGTAAAACACCTCAGCACCATAGTTCCATGGCACTACTTTGTTGGAAGAATACGGAATTGGCCCGGGGGTGGTAATTATCAGAGGAACAATAGTTGGTCCATTTGAAATCCTGATAGGACCCTTGGAGGAGATCCTAAGAGGCTTGTTTGAAATCGTTATGATGGAGAGGCCTTCAATATTATTGGTCAAACTTTTGGCTGACGGAGTCTTCTCAAATAGGATCTCATGGCTATTCATCAGGCATTGAATGCCTTCCTTCATCCCTTTGCATCCATTGAGTCGTTTGGCGCAGCAATCACAATCCTTCAAACAACCAGGGAAAATCCTGGCTTTCAGCAGATTCTTTTTTACAATGATTAAAGGAGTAGTCAAGTCTTCGACGGATGAAACAAAAATGGCGTCTTCAACAGCATTAACACCCTTGCCATGGTTTGGCATTGGTGCCGTTTTCACATTCGGAATTGGAGGAGGATCAAATTTGATGGTCTTGTTGTCTATTAAGTCTTGAATTTTATTCTTCAGTGCCCAACATTAGTCAGTCTCATGCCCGGGACTATTCGAGTGATATGCACATTTGGTATTCGGATTGTATTTAGGTGAGGAGGTATCTAGATTAGCCGGAGGATCACACAGTGTCACCAAATTAGCCTTTAACAGGTGTTGTAAGGCTTGGGATAGCGACATGCATATCCTTGTGTATTGTCTTAGTGGAGCCTGAAATCGCTGATGATTGGAGGATTATCTTTGAAAATGAATTGGATTGGAAATCCGGACAACATTAATGGACGGACGGTCATCCTTCTTGGTATGGGCCCTTGCCCCATACAAAACATTCATTTCTTTCTTCCTAGTTAAGGGTTTCTTTACGGGATTGGATGTGGAAGCAGATGCTATGGGAATCTTCCCACTCTTGATACCACTTTCAACTCTTTCACCGGTTAAGATCAACTCAGTGAAACCGGATGAAGAACAACCCACTAATAAATTGAAAAATGGACCAGATAAGGTGCCCATAAACATATCAATGTGTTCCCTATCGGTTAATGGCGGTTGGACCCTACTGGAAAGATCCATCCACTTTTGGGCGTACTCTTTGAACCCTTCGTTTTTCCCCATCGTCATATCTTGCAGTTGAACTCTTGTTGGCTCCAGGTCGGCATTGTACTGGTTTGGTGATAGAAAGCGGTGGCTAAGTCCTCCCATGTATTGATACAGGAACCCTCCAACTGGTATAAACACTCAAGTTGAGTCCCGACCAAGCTTTCTTGAAAGAAGTGAACCCAAAGTTTCTTGTCAGCGGTGTGCGGTTGTATTTTGCGCACATAAGACATTAGGTGAAGCTTTGGGAAGGAAACCCCATTGTATTTAATGAAGACTGTTATCTTGAATTTGTGGGGAATGACAACCCCAGATATTAAACCCAAATCGTCAAAATCCAAACCAGGGATGGCTTGAATCTCAACGGCCTTCAGTCTGTCCTCTAGCTGCTTGTATTTAACATCGGTAGATGGATACTGCTAGTCAAAATAATCTTCATCATCAGATGCTTGATCATTGATACACCAAGCCTGGGTACTGGTTGCTTCTCCAACTTGATTTTTGTCTTCCTCCAACGAATCTTCCACTATTGGTATCTTACAGATCGGCTCTCTGAATCTTCTAACCATGTTGACTAAAGCTTTTCTTCTTGGTTTCTTTTTGGATGCCAGCAACGTCATCAACTCTTGTTGCCCCTTGGCCATGGTCATCAGAGTCTCTTGAAACTGGGAGTTTTGTGCTTGTAGATCTTTCAATGTTTTCTCGAGATCCATCTTGCTGAAATAAACAATAGAAAGATAAGGAAACCCGTCGCAGAAAGCCTGTTATGTTATGATGCATGGAAGATGTGCATGTAAATGATTTCAAGGATTTATGAAATTTAAATTTGTCTAGGCAAATAATGAACAAACTTCAAATTTCATTAATTAGTTCAAAATGGTTACAACGTGCCTCTTGGGCTTACAAAGTAAATTTCTAAGATAAAAAGGTTGAACGCATCCTTTTTGGTGCAAGGTAGGCGTTCAAGCTCTTTTCTTCATGTAGTTGCTTTGTAAGATCCAAAACCCTTTTCTTACTCGCGTAGCACTGAGCTTCGAAAGTGTCTCATTCTTCCTTTAACTAAATCCAACCCTTTTGCAAGTCTTCAAGAGAAGTAGGCATGTTGGGATGGAGGATAATATATGGGACTTATTTTTCAGCAATAGGCTCCATGATAACTGGTAGGATGGGGGGGTAAGGCATCATGAGCTTCTGAGCACGAGCTCGTACCCACCTAAGATAAGGTTCAAAGGGAATAGAATTCTTGCATCCCAGTGTCCCACTATCTGCTTTGTTTACCATCATCCAAGCTCATGCAAACCTTTGACGATAACCTTGGTTGTCGCTCTCGTAATTAAACACCAGCCCTTGGATGAGCATATCATGAGGACCATATCTTCGAGCATACCCAAACTATCGCAAAGCTAAGCAAGGGTTATAAGTGATACCTCCCCTAATACCAAGCATAGGGACATTAGGGAATTCCCCACAACAGTCAATGATAGAGGTATCCACCAAGGATCTCGAACACCAATGGATATCAGAGTGGGTGAGAGACATTATCCGTTGAGACCATGTCAATCTTTGCTCGTTTTTCAATGTTGATCGAGGTAAGTGCGAAGTAAACCATTTGGCCAATAGGGGAATACAACATAAGAGAGTACCTCTTTTCTTCATAGTGCGGGTATGGAAACAATGTAAGATGCCTCCCAGTAAGGTAGGTATAGGATTACGAGAGAGAAAGACTGTGATGGAATTCACATTTATAAATTGTTTTGAGTTGGGAAATAGCACCAAACCATAGATGAGAAGGGCTGGGACGTCTTCAAAGGCTTTAAAATCCATATCTTCCCAGAATGAACGAACCTTCTCCAATAAGAACTTGGCTAGGAACCCTTTAACTCCACTTCTTGTCTCCCAATTTGCTACAATGTCGGCTCTCTTCAGGTGCAGGGCTTCGGCAATGACTTCAGGTTTCAGAATCTCTTCTAAACTGGTGAATGGTGCTTGATCAAGTACGGGAACTCCTAATAGTAGAGAGACTTCTTCTATTGTTGGCACTAACTGATAGTCGGGGAAAGTGAAGAAATGATGCATGGGATCGAAGAATTGGAAAAGCACGCACATCATCTCTTCTTGGAAATTGGAGGTAGCCAAACTGAGGAGTCGACCGTATTTCTTGGTGAAAGGAGAGTCTTCAGGTACCCTTAATGCTAACTCTTAGAGTTAAGGGTGTTCTTTCACAAAGTTGATTCTAATGGTATTTCTTCAGATGGAATTCATGGCCTACAAAACAAAAACAAAGATAAATTCCTAAATCCTTGAAATTGTTAGTGAGAATTCCTATGATGTTATGATGTTTATGATATTATGTACAAGTAAGCATGTTGTTATGCACACACAAAGCAAACAAGTCCTTAGGTTTTGGCTTGCATGGAGTTTGTAGGCAAGTACCCTCTTGAATTTTTAGTTGGCTCAACCTGTCCTAGTAATAGTAACCAGGTTCTAAAGGATCGCAATATTATTGACTTTTCCTTTAGGAATTGTCTCAGCATAATCAATCTTTTCTTGCGATCGAGATATCCCAAAAGTCCAATCTCAATGAATGTAGTATCGAGTATCAACCAATTTTCAGCTTTCCACCGAAACTGGTTATCTCACTACGTCCTAATGGCCATGTTCTTCAATTAAGGTTCTAAGGTCAGTTAGTGCTTCATGACGCTGCTCAGCGGCCCCGTATTCTCCTCGATTCAACACAAGGGATACTGGTACCAACAAATGTGTCACACTAACGTAGCAATTGTTTCAACCATATCCGTTTATGCCGTACAGTTTCCACAATCTATTGCTACTTACCTAAAAAAGGTGTCCCAGATCCGGGTAGAGGATCAAAATAAGCCCCAACCAAGGAACCAAAACGTAAAGCAAATAAGTCAATCAAAGAAAAGCAAGTAAAGGTGATTTATCCCTAAGCTAAACCCACTTTTTATTATATCTCCAGCAGAGTCACCAGTTCTATAACACGGTGGGAGAACTGACTTAGGATGTTTGCGTTTGATTGCAATTATTGCGGTTAGCAAGAGTTGCCACTGACTTTTCTTTTATCTAATAAGGAAAGGCTTAAAATAATAGGAAAGACCTTTAAGATTATTTTCTTGAGTTCAGGGGGTAGATTATGAAAAGGGAATGTATTAGCATGCTTTTCATCCATAGTAATCTATGGGCTTTTAGTTGCTTGCTAGATCACTTTCTTTGTTTGAAAATGTGCTTTATGGTGGTTTTTGAAAGTATTTTTGAAAAGGCGTCTTCGTTTAGGCGAACTTTGTAATGATTCTCGTTTTATAAGAACGTATACAAAGTAATGGACTTTTGAAAATATTTCATGCTTTGAGAGTGTTTGGTGTGTTTTTGCAAGGATGTTTGTTTTGAAAATGACCAAGCAACAAAGAACGTTTCTACCTACTCAAAAGTCTTTGTTCATTTCTTCCTTCCTTAGATATTTCTATCTTACCATTGATTGGCAAGAAGCTTTATCTTTGGATGTAAAGGGACGGGCATGGGTCATTGTATAGTCATTATAAAAATGTTGTGAGATATATTAGCATTTCAATCAAGGGACTAAGATCATTTGAAAGGCAACATTCGAAGCGTCATCGAGGGACTATGATCTTGTACTTTAATTGTTTTTTAAAAGACATCCCACATGCATAACATGAACATTTTTATAAGGCAACAAGTGGAATTACCCTAAGGGTGCATGTGTGAAAGTGTTAGCATTTCATGCTTGGTTTATCTTGTATTACTATTCTATAAGATTTATTTTTATCTTCTCATACAAATCCTAATTACTAGCATTTATATGAAAGCGATAAATTGCGGAAAATAAACATTCTACGCTATTACAATCAATAGGGGGTGGGGTGTACAAATTTACAAATGGGGATTGTAAGAAATTAAAGTCCTAATTATCTATTACAACCACATTGAAATAATATACAAGAAATTAAATGTAAAAATAGATTTGTTTTGTTTTAGTTAAGAGAAGAAATAAACGGGCTTAGGAAAATATTTTTTGTCTTTTTTGTTTTAAAAGAAATAAAGCAAAGTGTATGAATATAAAGTGTTTTTTGGTGTTTTTGATTAATGAAAATAGAAGTGATATTAAAAATAATAAAAGAGTAAAGAATCAGAATCAACGCATTGCTGAAAGGACATAAGTAAGGGGCAGAAACTCTGACTCTGATACGCTGCAAGAAAGAAAATGTTAGCAGAAAAGACGAAGGTCAGAAGTTTTGGGTCCGTTGGGAACAAAGGAAAGCCTAGAAGTTCTGATTGTTTATGGAGTCTAGAAGCTCTAGTGCAGCTGGGAATCTAGAAGTTCTAATGTCACTGGTAGGTTAGAAGTCCTGGTCATTTGAGAGAGACTAGAAGTTCTAATGCAACTGGAGACCTAGAAGTTCTGATAGTGGGAAAGTGAAGAGTCAATGATGTTGGATGAGAATATTAAGAAGCTCTGGTCCAGGGTCACTATTTTGACAAAAAACTAAAAGGAAATGACCTAGAAGTTCTTATCCAACTAATGGGGTAAAAATGTCTGGAAATAAACATAAAAAAGGGTGTTTCTTGGGCTAGAACTCAGGATCCTTAACACTAATGTCTTATGCACGCGCTCTCCACCACTGGGGTGGCTATACATCCGATATTAGAAGCAAAAACCCAAACATATAAAAAGTAAGTTCTGATTATGAACTTCATCTTCTCCTTCTCTCCAATCAGAGCATCTACAACTTAGTCATTTATCAACAAAGCAGAACAATGCAAACATAGAAGTTATGGAAGGTTTCATCATAGTTTCAGAAACATGAAGTATCAGAACTGTAAATCAGAAACAAGCATGATTTTTCTAACCCTAAATCTGAATCCTAATTTTCTTAAGAAGTTCGGAGCTGAAATTCTCTCTACTTAGGCAAAAAAAATACATGAAATTTATGAATATGTACAACATCAGAGTCAGGATGTCTACATTGTATTTTTGAACATGCAAGCCTATCAATTCCTAAGTAATATGATGAGAGTCAGTAGAAGCTTACCTTGCAGCTGGAAAATGTTCTGTGAACTACAACTTGGTTTTGGCTGTTGTGATGTTCTGGTCAGCTTTCTCACGTGTTCAGAAGGCTGGAACAACCTTTAACTTGAGCTATAGATGGCTGGAAAGTTCTGGAACATCCAAGAAGTAATGTTTTGATTTTTTGAAATGGATATTGATGAAAAACGTGTTACAGTCTGAAAATAGAAGTTGGGAAAACTTCTAAATGTATATTAGAAACAGTTTTGATAATTTGGTCAAGAAACACTTGAGGAAAAATTGGAGTTTGAAAGCAAAAATCAGAAACTAGCAAGTTTTATATTTGTGTTTGCAGTTTCAGCTTCTTGTAATTTTTAGCAAGGTTTCAAGTCTTTTTCTTTTCAATTTATCGACCTCTTAACAGTAGAAAATGAATTTCAATTTATAGGCAAGGATTTAGTAGCTTGGAGAAGTCAAAAGTACAGCCACCATACACTAGGGGCTGACTTGTTCTTGAAACAAGTTCAAACAAGTATGGTTCAAGGCATAAAGTAGGGTGGTTAGCAGCTTTTAGTCGTGCCTAAGCTGAATTTGTAAGCATGAATTATGGAAAAGTACCCTCAGAAGTAAGAGTAAAGCATGGGCCCAACATAAACTTGTACAAAGGATTGCTTTTCAAGGACAGCAATGGTACTTCTATGCCACACGTGGGGAAATCCTTTGGATAAAGAATCAAAAGTGGGTGTGAGCATTAAATGATGATGAGATTTATCAAACCAGAAATCCTGCAATATTCTAATATGTCTTGATGAAATATGATTCTTGAAACTTTATTTAGATTCAAAAGTCAACGTTTTACTTTTCAGTATGCAATTGACCATTTTCCCCTTGTGCCAATTCCAAACCCAAATTGATGTCATGGATGATCTTGTAAGAAAATTCTTGAGAAAGGAGAGGGAAATTTTTTGGGTACAATAGTGACCAATACATCAAAGGTAAATAGTAAGACTAAATCTCTGGAACAAGGAATGCTTCAAGGTGTTGACAATATTCTTCGAGTCTGGATTTTTCCTTCAAAAGTTGTGATGCAAGTAATTTACTTCCTCGGAACTGATCCTCCACAGCGCGTCTCTGGGATACCTCCTTCTCAATCTGAGCATCCTTGTCTTTAATCTGTTTTTCCAGGTTTTGAATCTTATTCTTGTAGCTACTCTCAGATGCCTGAAGTTTATGACACTCTCGTTGTTTCCTATTCAACTCTTCTTCCATCTCAGCATGAGACCTCTTCCTTATCCTTGCTATGTCAGAAGTCTCTCCTTGAGCTTCTTTGAGTTTACAAGCTAATTCAGCCGTCTCTTGATCAACCCAATAGAATTTCATCCTTGCCTCACGATCTTTTGCACGAAGTTGAAGGTTCTCGACATGAACTTGGGTGAAAATATTGGTAGGCACAGTGTCATTCAAAAGAACAGGAGGTTGCTCATATAAAGGAGCCAATCTTGCAAATGGTAATTGTAGAATATTAACCATGTCTTTAATCCATTTCATGTAAGGAACCCTATAAATAGGAACCTTCTTGCTCAAAGTAGTTCTATCATTCCTGTGAATTCCCTTCCAAGCATTTGTCATTATTTTTAACATCTCAGAATTACCTCCTCTAACAAAGTTCACTGATTCAGTCACTTCTTCATCTTTTGGTGGTCCATCCATTGCATATCCCAACTGGAAGTAAGAAAGAACATGGTTATAGTTGATACACCCCTTAGTTCCCATGAGGGGAACATTAGGGAAATCTCTACATCTAGTGATGATGCTTCGCACTTTCCCCATGACATAATTCTATCGGATATCAAATGAAATGAGGTTGACAAGCCTTGACGACCATTGGAGAGAATGCCTTGTGCCCATGAAAGGGCCACTTACTAGTAACTGCAACTTAAACCACTGATACAAAATTGAATGACACAAGCTAATGTTACCTCCTTTTCCATGTCTGAAGTGAATAGTGTAAAGAGTATCTGCCAAAAGTGTCGGTATCGGGTTCTTACTTCTAAAAACACAGATAGCCACAAAACCCACAAAGTTTCTCTTATGAAGAAAGAGAATGATGCCATATATCATGAGAGCCAACAAAAGGCTAAAGTCACTCTAATTCCCTTTCTTTGCCTAGTCTTCAGCTTTCTTCACTAAGAAATCCAAATAAAACCCCGTAGCATCTTTACTTGATTTCTAATTGTCTTTCACCTCTTTCCAACTCAAATGAAGGGTTTCAGCAATAACTTTGAAGTTCGACTTCTCCGGCACTTGGGAAAAAGTAACTTCATTGTCCAATTTGATATTAAGAAGATATGAGTATTCTTCTAGCGTGGGAACCAGTTGATAGTCTTGAAAAGTAAAACACCATAATTTCTTGTCATAGAACTGGAAGAGAGTGATCAAAGCCATTGGGTCAATTGAAGTATTGAGGATTAATAACAAATTTCCATAGTCTATGTTGAAATTATTCAGAATATCACCCTTCAGATAAGAACTCAACCTCTTCAATTCAGACACATCAATAGTAGGAATCTGGTAAGCAAATGTATACTTGGTGGGTTCTTTGACATCAACTGAATCAAACTCATCTGATGGGAGGTCAGCCATTTCTGATGGAAGGAAGACTCTTAAATGCCCCTGGAAAATTACATGCACATGCTAGTTATTTTTTATACATTATTTTTTTTTTTTGAAATAAATATGCTATGATGTGACCTTAAAAGATCAAAGTTTTCCACACTCGATAATGGCTGGACCATTATATAGAACCACACAACTTGAGATTAACAATCCCACATAGCTTCAGAACTACCATGGGAACCTGAGGCACCGTCAAAACACAAAGTCACCAACAGTACTTGTACCTGCAAGAAAAGTTTTCCCGCCCCACTCACGGGTGAAAACTTGGTCGTGGTAAGGTCAAAGGCCAAATCAGAGTACAAGAGCTCATATGTTAGTACTATCATATGATAACACCTATCTGAACTTCCTCTGAAGTCATGGGTCTAATGGTCGGGTCTACAAAACATACGCCTCATAGCCACCATGGCCACTCTATTCCTAGTTCCTATGGAATTCACTCATATCCTGGGTATGAGGCCTTTTACCTCATGGAACAACCCACCCACCAAGAAAACCAGAATCCAAACAGTCCAGCCAAATTCAGTATGCAGAAAATAAAGCACATATAGGATGCAATGCAAACAGATAAATATGCAAAGTGGTAAAATAAACACCAAAAAAGAAAGCAAACAAGAGCTAGGACTGACTCTGGGATAGACCAACAATAGGTCTACATTAATCCCCAATGAAGTCGCCAGCTGGAACAACCGGCCGAACCGTCATTTGATATAAAAATCAATGAAGTCGCCACCGAACGTCTTTTATCCCGTGCAAAGGGAAAGGTAAACACCAAGAAAACCTAAAGAGATGAAACCAAGGTCTTTCAACCATAGATATCGGGTAAGGGAGTCTGTTACGCAAGGGGAAGGTATTAGCACCCCACACGCCCGTATTACTCTATGGTATCCACTCTTGTTGTCTAATCTAATGGGTGTGTAAAATCTATATCTAAGGCTTCAAGTTGAAAAGGGAATGCATGCAAAGAAAAAGAAAAAGAAAGTGTGGGGAAAATAAAGGAATATTTACAAAGATATGCTCGATTAGGCGCCACAAAAGCCTTCGCCTACGTATCCCTTTTAAGGAATCAGAGTAGTTGTAGTTCGGCTCATATATTTTGGTTGGTTTGTGTTTTTAGGTTAAGGAGACAAAAGCAACAATCAAGATGGCAAAACATCAGATAAAATGACAAAACATCACACAATAATGATAAAGCAACAAAAAAAGGGATGACAAAACATCACATGGTAGCACAAACTCAGATAATATCATAAGACATCAGCGTGATAACAAAATATCAGACAAGACGATAAAACATTACACCTAACAATGATATCGAAAATCAAAGTAGGATGACAAACATACGTGACAACAAAACATCAGCAACAAACATATGCGATGGCGAAACATCAGAAAAAAGATAGAAAGATAGCATGGCAAAGATGATGAGGCATCAAAAATCCAGATGATAAACATCACACATAACAATGATATTGAGAATCAAGGTAGGATAATAAACATGTGGAATAGTGAAATATCGACAAAAAGATAACAAAATATCATGGCAAAGATGGCGATTTGACAAGGTTTACAAATCCAAAGGGCGCATAAACAATTAAGATTGGTTTGTATTTTTTACCTTGAAGAAGGATTTAAGTTCATTAGAGACATTTTATGATTTGCCAAGAATGAGTTTTAGTTTTAAGGTGCAATATGCAAAGAAAAGAAAACAACTAAGGGAGACTATCTTAATCTCTAGCCCTAGTGTAATTATACAATGATTGACCCTAAGGTTGAGGGTGAAAAGGGAAGTCTCTAACATATGTTAGCATGCATGGATATCTATCCTAATGTCTAGCTCGGAAGCTACTCTAATCGAGTGATCCTAAGGGAAGCAGCAAAAATGTCACAGATCCTGTGACAAAGACAAGCAAACAGATGGAAAAACATATGGACAAACAAAAGCTCGAGTATCACTCAAATATCAAACACCTACAAGGCGCAGGCCTAGTAGTAGAAATGGAGGTTCTGCCATAGACAAGCAACCAAGCATCAGACCAAGGATCAAGCCACAGCCAAGGGGAGAGTATCACCCGAGTCAACAAGCTATAAAATTATAGGAATATAAAAGGGTCCTTAACCGTTATATCAATTATCAGGGAAAGAAAGATCTGGGGTAAAAGACATAGTGCATGCGTACACTAAGCATCATTGTTGGTCAACATGAGCTAAAGAAAGCCTGGGGATCCGATTGCGGGAACCCTTTTCACTTGCCTTTAAAGGACTTAAATTCATTCAAATCTTGGGCACATGTCCATAGCATCTACTTGTAGAAAGGGAGCATAGGAAAGACATGGATTGGAATGTTTGAGGGTCGATTACGAACCCTTTCCGCTCACCTCCTTTTAAGGACTTTTCACCTGTAATATAGTGAGGGCATGAATATAAACACACGTGTATAATACCTACTTCGAAGGTAGGATTTTAAACAATCACAATTAGCACACCGACAAAATTGCCTAAAATAGGTCTTTAAATAAACCAGAGGGACTCCTGACATATATCAGCAACGGAGGTCCCATAATGCAATAGAAAGCAATAAAGGGAAAAAACATTAAAAAGGAAATAGTGCAATACCAAATGGGTAACTTGAAGAAGTGAAAAACACAAGAAGGGGGGTTGAATTGTAAACACTGGAAATCAATTGCAATGAACACGGTATTTTTATCCTGGTTCGTTTGATCTCAAACTACTCCAGTCCACCCGTCAAGGTGATTTCGCCTCTCTCCAACGAGGTCTTAATCCACTATATTCAACTGAATATTACAATCTGCTTTAACAACTGCTAAAGCCTTCTTGATTCAAACCACAAACCGGTTTCTCAAGGAATTACTTTCTTACAAAGAATTGAAATCTAGGTGTGTGAATGTTTTCTACAAAACTGTTTATCACAACTGTGATACTACACAACTTAGGGTTATGGAAACTAGATTGCTAAAATAATTGAGTAAGGAATTTTGGAGCTTTTAGCAAACTGAGAGTGAGGAAGATGATGAATAGCTTTTTGGCGTGTAGATTGATGTAGAGCATTAGCCAATTCAATCTTCATTGACTTGTTTATATAGCATTGGAATTAGTGTATGTTGGAGCAATAATTCTGTTTCAATGCTAATAACAATCTTTCCTTATTAAGCAGATCTTGTCTGGAATGATGCCGTTGGTAATAACTCATCTTGAATGCACAGTACCGTTGCCACTTAAGCGTGTTCTGGCTTTGGCTCATTCTGACGCTTCTTAGGTGTTGATGAACTTGTTGTTGTCTTTATCAGAGATCAGAGTGTTGAGCGCAGATCTGTTCATCAAGCTTCAGCATAAGCGTAAGTTGATCTTCTGATTCTGGTATCTGAGATAGCATCTCCTGATGCTGATGTTGATATCCAATTTTCTAATGCTGATGAGGATGTTCTCATGCTGATACCCATCAGAGTTTCTGTAAAACAGAATGTAATTTTTTGATAGCATATGTGTCTTACATGAATCATACAATTAATGTATCTTAGCATTTTGTTATCATCAAAACTTAAACTTAGGGTAGTAGATTCAAACTTTGTTCTAACAATCTCCCCCTTTTTGTTGATGACAAAAACTAGATATTTTTTAATTGATAATTAGCGTGAAAAGTATCAGAGATAACTAAATAATAAGTTGTATCAGAATTAAGTAGGAAGTTATCAAAGATAAGTGATAAGAGATATCAGAGTTTAGATCGGAGATACTCCCCCTGAATTTATTACTTCCCTTTTTAATTCCAAGAGTTCTTCAGGATCAGATCTTTATTGACTTTCTTTGAACATCAGAATATCAGAGCTTTGAACATCAGAATATCAGAGCTTCAGATCAGAATATCAGAGCTTCAGTGTATCAGAGGTGATTACCTTCTTGTACCTGTAGACTTATGCAAAAACAGAAAACATTCAAGTATGTCAGAGTGTTAGAATGTTTGAGACTTTTTGTCTCAGTAATCCGTTATTGAAAAATATCATTCTTGTTCTCCCCCTTTTTGTCAGCAATCAAAAAGTGTAAGTGATGTACTAAAACGATCAGAGCAGAAAAACTTGTTATATTAAAATTCAGAGCCAGACAAAACAGTACAGATGATATGCAAAGAAGACATTGAAAATATCATGAATGAAAAACTAAGGTTGGGGAGGAAAGCGTGTGAACAGAGTCTCCAGCATTGCCTTAATCTGATCAGCAATTTCAGTCTGCTTGTGCACCATGCTGACTACTGTATCTATCTTGTTGTCTTACACATCCATCCCTTCCTTCATCTTCTGATCATTTTCATCCATTCTTTGTTGCAGACGAATATCATTCAGCTTCAGCTCTTCCAGAGTCTTCCTGTCCAAGGCAGCTTGAGAAACATCAGAAGCAGGAAGCTTCTGAGAGCTTTCTACAACATCTTCGGCTTGACTGACCTCTTCATCTTGAATAGTCTGATCTTCTGCTTGCTGAACTTTTGAAGCTGGACGCTTCTCAGACCATGGCTCGCTATCCAGAAAGAGCACTTCGTCCTGTGGCAGCTGACTTTCAACTTCCTTCAGCAGCTTGCTGAAGTTCTATTGTGCCTGCTCATAGTTGATATCTTGCAAATTGAGGGCTTCAGTATGTACCCAGATTCTGAAGCGTGTCCAGAGTTGGTCTGAGGCAGCAGGATCAATCATTCCAGGACAAACTTTCTTTAGAGAAGCAATCCATTGCTGCAAACCTGTTTCAAAATTCATAATGCCAGAGCCAACTTCTGGCTGTTTTGGTTTGGGAATGGCTATTTTGTGTTTGAGATCAGCAAGACAGTCAAGGATTGTTAAATCGATGAAGGTCCTGCTGTGGTCTTCTGTAGTTTGTTTAGGAGATGGAGTGGGAGAGTCAGAAATAATAATTTGACTGTTTGGAGTTTTTGGAGTATTTGGAGGGGTAGTTTCTGGTGAGGATGGCAGTTGGGCCAGGGTTACAGTTGTTCCACATGGCAGCTGAATTGCCAAGGGTTGTGGCTCAGAGGATTGAGGAGAATGAGGTTCAGGTGATGGAGTTTCAGAATGATGAAACTCAGGTTGTGGAGGTGATGGTGGATGAATTTCTGGTTGTGGAGAGGGAGGAGGAATTGCTGGTTGTGGAGAAGGAGGTGGAATTTCTGGTTGAATTTCTGGTTGTTATGGAATTTGTGGTTCTTCTGGTATGGGTGAGAGAGGATGTTCTGGTTGAGGAGTGTGGGCAATCTCTGGTTCAGTGTTTGGATTTGTTGAGAGGTGATCAGAAACACGTTGATCAATGTCAGACAGAACTTTGTCAAGTTCTGATGCTGTTGATGTTGTGGGTTTTGGAGTTTTGGATTTGGTGCGGGGTCTTCTGAGAGTCAGTGACTCAGAAGGGTCATCTTCTGGTTCGGTTTCATCAATAGTTGGTATGGGGATTGGAAGTTCATGTGAAGCTGGGGTTGGGATTGATGTTGGAATAGCAGAAGAATTTAAAACAGAAGCAACAGATAAATTACCTCTTTTCTTAGGTGTCTGCTGGGATGGTCCTTTTGAAGTGGCCTTTCTTTTCTTCGTCTTCTTCAGTGTAACTTCTGGTTGTTGTTGGTGCAGATCTTTGATATTCAGTTTGGGATCTGTACCATCAGCCTTGCAAGCGTCCAAGTATCTGAGAACCACAACTGGTTTTGATTATATCTCAGAAAATAATGGAAAGTCGTTCAGTGGAACTCTTTTGCTGGTGATGTCAGCAAGAGGAGTAACGTTGGGCTCCTTTCTGATATTCTCTATCAGTTTCATTTTCTTCAGATTCTTGGCATTCAGAGGCTTGCCAATAGTAGGTTCAATAGAACTTAATTCCTGAGCTTCTGTGAGGTGTTCTATCAGCCTATTCTCAGTCAGAATATCTGATATTAACCTACCAAAGGGTATCCAGTCCCTCTTTGTCCTTTCTTCTTACCTTGTCTCCTTGACGCTGGTCCTGAGGTGATTAAACAGAAGATGAGCCAAGTTGATTTTTACCTTCTGATTAATAAAATAGATCAGAAATTGCTGATCTATATTTATATAATCAGGAGAGCTTGTTGGCTTCCTGTGATTAAAGCACCCCAGAATGATCTTCGCCCATATTCTATCCTGATCCTTTAAGTCTCTGATCTTGCTGCTGGGAACCCCATGGGTGAAAATCTGCCTTGCAATGACAGCAACGTCAGAGCATCTTTCAGCCATGTCGATACAGCGGATACCACCGCCACTGTATCCAATCAATCTTGCTATGTGATCCTCAGTGATCATAATCTTCTTTCCCATTATGTAGGAGGTAACTTGATGCGTTGATGAGTACGCATGAATCCATAACTCCTTGACCAAGACTGGGAACGTTGGTCCAACCAACCTATCAAAATATTTCTCCCATCCATGTGCCCTAACTTCTTCTGTCAAGTCAAATCCATTTTCTTTCAGACTGGAGAAGTCAACAATTAGTTCAGACAGCACTTCCAAATTCTTCACTGGTGTAAGGAGTGTTCTGAAGGGAACTTGATACTGTTCAGAGGAAGCTTCCTTCTGAGAACCTGTAGAGACATTGCTGGAGGTTTCCATGTTCACACTTAGGGTTTTTTTTGAGAAAACTGAAAAATGGGTTTCTTTTGAGAGAGATGAACACACAAGGAAAATGCAGAAAAATATTTGTGAGATTGTAAGAAACGGTAAAAGATTAATGTGAGAGTTAATGTGCTTAAATAGATTTCAAAATAATTTTTGAAAGTGTAAACGGTTTCAAGAAAGAGAAATAATTCATGATTACGTTTTTAAAACATGATTACTTTCATTTAATGCTTGCTGATTTTGGGGGATTTTGAGAAAGATACTTGAAACGGTTACCAGACATGTGTCTCAATGCACCCAATCAGCGTTTTACCTTCTCAGAAGCGTGCACGCGTTCTGCTTCAGAGATTTGCTGATGATTGGATGACACTTGTTTGATTTAGTGAGCAGCACGTCTATCCTTTAGCTGAAACGCTCAGATCTTTAAGGATACAATCTAATACAATCTGCATGTCTATCTTTCTGAAAGGAGATTGATCAGAAGTTCACAGTAAAACAAATACATTCTGAAGATTAATATATAGAATTAAAGCATTTTCACTCTGGGCAGATTTTCATGTTGAGATGTTTCAGAATGAAATTGAACCTATCTTCAGAAAGGGGTTTAGTGAAGATATCAGCCCATTGATGGTCTGTATCAATAAATTTTAAGTTCAAAATTCCATTCTGAATAGAGTCCCTAATGAAGTGATGTTTTATTTCTATATGCTTAGCTCTAGAATGTAAAATGGGATTCTTACTTAAGCAAATAGCAGAAGTATTGTCACAGAGTATAGGGATGTTACTCTCAAAAATATGGAAGTCTTCAAGCTGACTTTTCATCCAGAGCATTTGTGTGCTACAACCTGCTGCTGCTATGTACTCAGCTTCTGCTGTTGATAGCGCAATTGTGGATTTCCTTTTGCTGGACCAAGAGATCAGATTTTCTCCCAGAAACTGGAAGCTTCCAAAAGTACTTTTACGCTCTACTCTGTCTCCAGCAAAGTTAGCATCGCAGTAGCCTACTAAGCTGTAATCACTAGATTTTCTATAAAATAAACCCATATTAGTAGTACCTTTCAGATACTTTAAAATTCGCTTAACAGCTGTTAAGTGAGATTCTCTAGGATCTGATTGGAATCTAGCACAAATACATACGCTGAATAAGATATCAGGTCTTGAAGCTGTCAGATAAAGGAGAGAACCAATCATACCTCTGTAGACCTTCTGTTCTACCTTTTTGCTTATCTCTTCTCTTTCCAGAATGCACGTGGGATGCATTGGAATCTTTGATGGCTTACATTCTGAGAGGTCAAATTTCTTCAGAAGATCTCTGACATATTTGCTCTGATGAATGTAAGTTCCCTCTGGAGTTTGATTGATCTGAATTCCTAGAAAGAATTTCAGTTCCCCCATGAGGCTCATCTCAAATTCTGCCTGCATACACTTAACAAATTTTCTTCCAAGAGAAGGATTAGTAGATCCAAAAATAATATCATCAACATAAATTTGACAGACTAAGATGTCATTCTTAACTGACTTACAGAATAAGGTAGTGTCCACCTTCCCTCTGGTGAATTCATTTTCTAACAGAAAGTTACTTAGTCTTTCATACCAAGCTCTGGGAGCTTGTTTCAGACCATATAGTGACTTCTTTAGTTTGAAAACATGTTCTGGATGTTTTGTATTTTCAAAACCAGGGGGTTGGTGCACATAAACCTCTTCTTCTATATAACCATTTAAGAATGCACTCTTGACATCCATCTGATACAGAGTGATGCCTCTATTAACAGCAAATGAAATTAAAAGTCTGATAGATTCTAACCTGGCGACTGGAGCAAAGGTTTCTGTATAGTCTATCCCCTCTTGCTGACTATAACCTTGTGCTACCAGTCGTGCTTTGTTTCTGATGACTTCACCTTGTTCATTAAGCTTGTTTCTGAACACCCATCTTGTTCCAATGACGTTGAATCCTTTTGGTCTGGGAATAAGATCCCATACGTCATTTCTGGTAAATTGATTCAGCGCTTCTTGCATTGCTAGAATCCAGTCGTTGTCCAGAAGTGCTTCATCAATATAAGAAGGTTCAATCAGAGACACAAGTCCCATGAGGGTTTCTTCAGAGTTTCTGAAGCTTGCTCTTGTTCTGATTGGATCTTCCTTTCTTCCTAAGATAGTTTCTTCTGGGTGATCCAAATTGCTTCTGGGTAGTCTCTTCTGAGGTTGATCAGCAGCTGTTGTAGGATTGCTAGCAGTGCTTCTTTCAGATGTTGAAGGGGTGTCTGTGTTGAGAGCTTCTGATGACTTGTCTTCAGAACCTGTAAATTCAATTTTCATACCTGCAAAAACTTCATTCTACTTTGACTTTTCAGAGTCAAGCTTATCATCAAAACTAACACTGATTGATTCTTCCATAATTTGTGTTTCTGTATTGTATACTCTGTACCCTCTAGAGCGTTCAGAGTATCCTAACATAATACACTTCTGTGCTTTAGAGTCAAACTTGTTCAAATAATTTTTTGTATTTAACATAAAACAAGTACATCCAAATGGATGAAAATATGAAATGTTGGGCTTTCTGTTCTTCCACAATTCATATGGAGTCTTTTCCATAATAGGTCTTATTGAGATTCTATTCTTTATTGCCTCTGCCCAGAAGATCTTAGCAACGTTTGTCTCATTGATCATGGTTCTGGCCATTTCTTGCAATGTTCTGTTCTTTCGTTCTACAACTCCATTTTGTTGGGGAGTTCTAGGACAAGAGAAATCATGCAGAATGCCTCTGTCATTAAAGAATGACTCAAAATCTTTGTTTTCAAACTCTCCACCATGATCACTTCTGACTTTAACGATTCTAAGATCCTTTTCATTCTGAACTTGGTTACAGAAGGTAACAAACACAGAGTGTGACTCGTCCTTGTGTCTTAAGAACTTTACCCATGTCCATCTGCTATAGTCATCTACGATTACTAACCCATAATTCTTGCCACTGACTGAAGCAGTTTTAACTGGTCCAAATAAGTCAATGTGCAGAAGTTCTAATGGCTTAGAGGTAGAAACAACATTTTTAGATTTGAAAGAAGGTTTTGCAAACTTGCCTTTCTGACATGCTTCACACAGAGCATCTGAATTGAACTTCAAATTAGGAAGTCCTCTGACCAGATTGAGTTTGTTAATCTGAGATATTCTTCTCATACTAACATGCCCCAATCTTCTGTGCTAGATCCACTGCTCGTTGTTAACAGACAGAAGACACTTTACATTCTGACTTTTCAGTTCATAAAGTTTGATTTTATAGATGTTGTTTTTCCTCTTTCCATTAAACAGGATAGTCCCATCTTTCTGACTAACAGCTTTACATGATTTTTGATTAAAGATTATATCATAACCGTTATCACTTAATTGACTTATGGATAACAGATTATGCATTAATCCATCTACTAGCAGAACATTATTTATATAGGGAAGATTTCCATTATCTACAGTTCCAGAGCCAATGATATTTCCCCTCTGATTGCCTCCAAAGCCAACGTGGCCTCCAGGCTTAAGTTCTAGGCTTTGGAACATATGCCTTCTTCCCTTCATGTGTCATGAGCAGCCAGAGTCTAGGTACCATGACTGGTGTTTCTGATTTGCTGCTAAAGATATCTGCAACATGTATTATTTTATCCTTAGGTACCCAGATTTTCTTGGGTCCTGATTTGTTAGATTAACCAAAACTCTGGTTGAATTTTGGTTTCACAGAATACTTACTTCTAGTGTATTTAATATCATGTGTGTGACCATACACAAAATGTGAGTTCAGAGGAGTGTGTTTAATGGTTAAATCCATGACATTCTTTGGTGTAGGAACCTTACCTTGGTATCCTATTCCCTTCCTGCCGTTTCTGCTAACTCCATAGATCATTGAAGCCATTTTGCTTCTATCTATGCTTTTAGCAAGGAACTTCTGGAAACTGTGATCATACTCCTTGATGATATCATCAGCGCTGCTGGGAGTTTCAGAAATTGGTTCCTTCTGAGAGTTTTGTAAAGTATTTTCTAATTTTGAAATTTTATTTCTCAGCTCAGAATTTTCCAATTTAAGACTCTCAGTCTTATCAGAGTCAGATTCAAGATTCCTTTTCAGGTTTCTGAATTTAACTCTAATCTGCTGGTACCTTTCCAGAATTTCGTTAAGGCTTTCAGCAAGTTCAGCCTTGGTAAAATTAACTGCAAAGTCAGGAAATACCTCTTCAGTATCTGATTCTGAGTCTGATTCAGAAGCTTCACTATCTTCTGAAATGTTGGCCATGAGAGCTATGTTTGCTCTCTCATCATCTGATTCTGAGTCAGCTTCAGACGAGTCAGAGTCATCCCATGTAGCCATGAGACTTTTCTTCTTTTCTCTTCCAAACTTCTTTTTGGGCTTTTCCCTCTGAAGCTTTGGGCAGTCACTCTTGTAGTGTCCTTGCTCATTGCACTCATAGCAGATGATGTCCTTGGTGTTTGGCTTTCTGCTTCCTGAGGAACCTTCAGATCTTCTGTATCCAGAGGAAGAATCTGTCCTTCTGTATCTGGAAGAAGACTCGTTCTGATCAGATCTTTTGGGATTCCTGAACTTCCTTTGCCTCTGCTTCCACAGTTGATTCACTCTTCTGGAGAGGAGAGAAAGTTCGTCTTCTTCTGATGAGGATCCATCAGATGTTTCTTCAACTACCTGCAAAACTTTAGACTCAGATTTTTTGTTAGATTTTAATGCTAAAGGCTTACCTTGCTTCTGAGGTTCATCAGCTTCTAGCTTTATCTCATGACTTCTGAGGGAGCTGATAAGTTCCTCCAGAGAAATTTTTTTGAGATCTTTTGCTAGCTTCAAAGCTGTAACCATTGGCCTCCACTGCTTTGGTAAGCTTATGATGATTTTCTTGACGTGATCAGCAGTAGAGTATCCTTTGTCCAGAACCTTGAGACCAGCCACCAGAATCTGGAATCTTGAGAACATTGTTTCAATGGATTCACTTTCTTCCATTTTGAATTCCTCATACTTCTGAATGAGCGCAAGAGCTTTAGTTTCTTTGACATGAACGTTGCCCTCATGCGTCATTCTGAGTGAGTCAAACATGTTCTTTGTTGTGTCTCTGTTTGAGATCTTTTCATATTCAGCATAAGAGATGGCGCTGAGAAGGATGGTTCTGGCCTTGTGGTGATTTTTGAAGTCACGCTTTTGTTGGTCAGACATTGCTTTCCTATCAATCTTATGACCGCTTGCATTCACAGGGTGCGTGTATCCATCTGTCACCATGTCCCACAGATCCGCATCATGTGCCAGAAAGAAGCTTTCAATTATGTCTTTCCAGTAATCAAAATTTTCTCCATCAAAGACTGGAGGTTTGCCGCTGAATCTGTCTCTGTCTTCATTGTTGTCATTGCTGGTGTGTTGATAAATTCCTGTCATTGTGTTTTTCTGACGCTGGATCTTGTACTGACACGGTTAAGTGTTTTAGCTCAAAACCAGGCGCTCTGATGCCAATTGAAGAAGTGAAAAACACAAGAAGGGGGGTTGAATTGTAAACACTGGAAATCAATTGCAATGAACACGGTATTTTTATCCTGGTTCGTTTGATCTCAAACTACTCCAGTCCACCCGTCAAGGTGATTTCGCCTCTCTCCAACGAGGTCTTAATCCACTATATTCAACTGAATATTACATTCTTCTTTAACAACTGTTAAAGCCTTCTTGATGCAAACCACAAACCGGTTTCTCAAGGAATTACTTTCTTACAAAGAATTGAAATCTAGGTGTGTGAATGTTTTCTACAAAACTGTTTATCACAACTGTGATACTACACAACTTAGGCTTATGGAAACTAGATTGCTAAAATAATTGATTAAGGAATTTTGGAGCTTTTAGCAAACTGAGAGTGAGGAAGATGATGAATAGCTTTTTGGCGTGTAGATTGATGTAGAGCATTAGCCAATTCAATCTTCATTGACTTGTTTATATAGCATTGGAATTAGTGTACGTTGGTGCAATAATTCTGTTTCAATGCCAATAACAATCTTTCCTTATTAAGCAGATCTTGTCTGGAATTATGCCGTTGGTAATAACTCATCTTGAATGCACAGTACCATTGCCACTTAAGCGTGTTCTGGCTTTGGCTCATTCTGACGCTGCTTAGGTGCTGATGAACTTGTTGTTGTCTTTATCAGAGATCAGAGTGTTGAGCGCAGATCTGTTCATCAAGCTTCAGCATAAGCGTAAGTTGATCTTCTGATTCTGGTATCTGAGATAGCATCTCCTGATGCTGATGTTGATATCCAATTTTCTGATGCTGATGAGGATGTTCTCATGCTGATACCCATCAGAGTTTCTGTAAAACAGAATGTAATTTTTTGATAGCATATGTGTCTTACATGAATCATACAATTAATGTATCTTAGCATTTTGTTATCATCAAAACTTAAACTTAGGGTAGTAGATTCAAACTTTGTTCTAACATAACTATCCATAGCAACTGAGCAAGAAAAAGAAACTCAGAGAACTTCAAGCAAGCTAGCATCAACAAAAAAATCAAGTCAGGAATCACGCTATTAAATATAAGCATTGAGGCTTCAAATATGAACATGTCCCACAGGTGATGTATACCAGTCACAATCACACACACATACACACACACACACACACACATACACACACACACACACACACACACACACACACACATATATATATATATATATATATATATATATATATGCAAGAGAATAACAAATATACAAAACATATGAGTGGTGCAAGCATAACCAATTGTGTTCCAAAAATAAAGTGCAACACTACAGCATCAAGTCAAAATGGAAAACTTTTCTCAGAGTACCTCGCACATTCATCAGACAAATTAGTGATTACAAGGAGAAATGATGAATAAATAATGGATGATGATATAACATGACACAGGAAAAACACGATGGCAAACATCAAAGCAGTGAATGCAAGAGCCTTCAATCAAACTCAAACAACAACTAGGTCAAAACTAATGAACTGTTGCTCATTTCCTGTCACCATGTTGAATTGACAAGTAAATATCAATCAAGGATCAAAGGAGCAAGAGAAGAATACAAAGAAAGTCCTTATAATTCAGTAGCAAACACTACACATCCATACTCATTCATTCAATTATGGTTCACAAGCATAATAAAAGAGGGATGCCATAAAATGTATCACAAAGCTTGGATCACAAGTTGGTAATGAAAGGAATTCAAACAATGACAAAGTTAGAAGACTTAAACTATTCAAAGACTTGAAATCAAGCTTATAACATGCTATGAGGATATGATCAAGAGTTTAGATTGTTTATTCTAAATCATGTTGCACAAGTGCATTCAATGTACCTCAAAGGTTCAAAAGAAATGAAAGGATTGAACATAAAATTCACAATAGGATGAAATGGTTCAATCATTGGAGGTCAAGTGATCTCAAGTCTTTATGAGACTATCCTTGATAATTCCCCAACATGTTATCATTAGTCATTTTATGACCTCAAACTCAAGACAAAAATTCAAAACTCAAAGCAAAATTCACAAAAGAACATCACTTAGGAGGTATGGATCAAAAAGTGCTCATCAACCAATTATGAGAAGTCAAGAGCACCGACTTGAATTAGTGTGAGAAAATAGAAACAATATGATCATTAAGTTCCAAATTACAAGCCTCACACAAGTTCATTGGCCATCAAACAAATTGCAATAAAGAATGTAATATCAATTGGTCATTTTCACTTAAAAAATACATAAAAAACAGAAAAGGATTTCAATAATTCTTACCAACATTTCCATTACATATTTGAGATGTGTAGAGGTCATAAAACAAGTTTGAAGTTCATGGATAGTAGATAAGAGCATCAAGTGAGGCCCAAGGATCAAAACTAGCTGGCAAAACTACCAAACTAGACAAACTTTCAAAACAATTTGTGGAAAAATATCCAATCAAGTCAAATAATTCAAGAAAAATAGTTTTTAGATCATCAATACATCCATGAACTTTAAACAAGATCCAAATTCCAATGGAAACCCAGGGCAAATTGGTTTTGAAATTGAAACTTGCAATGTAAGCCACAAAACCCTAATTGTTTGAATTTTAATCTTAAATATTAATTAGATAAGATCAAAATTCAAACAATTCAAACCAAGATCATAAAAATCACAAGGAAACCCTAAAGATCAGAAGACATATTTTTCCACATTTTTAGAATTAAAGAAAATTCAAAAACAAAATCAAAATTCAAACCATTAATCAATTAAACAAATATTCACATCTCAAAATAAAATTCTAATCAGAAGTCAGATAAAATATCCAACCAAAATTATATTCAAATATTAGAATTAAAAACAAGCATCCATG
Organism: Vicia faba; assembly: GCA_948472305.1. Classification (NCBI taxonomy): domain Eukaryota; kingdom Viridiplantae; phylum Streptophyta; class Magnoliopsida; order Fabales; family Fabaceae; genus Vicia; species Vicia faba. The sequence goes on from OX451737.1 coordinate 1,040,068,181, forward strand.
ATTTTTTATGGAATTTTTTGATCAAAGAAAATATCAAACTCAAATCAAATATCAAACAAACAATTAAATAATCACACGAATTTTTAAACCAATCAAAACATTTTCAAAATTTCTAAAATAAATTCACAAGGTCAAAAATGTTATTTTTATGTTTCATGAATTTTTTAACATGTTTTGATCAAGAAAATTAAATTAGAGAATCAATGAAAATTAAATAACAAAAACAAGGACAAGACCAATAAGATGATGCCACGCATCATCTCCAACCTCCAGCCAAGGCAAAACACTCGTTTCCATCAGTTCCAACATGATCACTTCAGATCCATCAAACAAACACGATTCTCAACCAAAATCCATGAGATTAGCTCAAATTAAAGCTAACATATCATACTAAATCATGCAATTTGAATCAAACTTGGATTAAGCATAGATCAAGAAATCGAATCTCAAAAACTGGAAAAAACACATTGCAAACATCAAAACTAGAAACACAATTTCACCAAATCTGCTTGAATCAGAGCTCAAATATACATCAATCCTAATGATTGTCCATCTATAAACACAATGCACACCACAAAATCCTTCAATTCATGCTCAAATCAAGGTTCAGATTCAGTGAGCATACCTCCAAAAGTGAAAAATAAATTCACTTGGTGCCTCTGAAATCTGACAAGAAACCCTTCTGAATAGCTTCCTTGTGCTCCAATGAAGGTGTTTTAGTAGAGAAATGAGGACTGGATCAAGAGAATTGAGTTGCTCAATCCAAGTCACAGAGCAAGAAAAATGAGAAAATTTTGAGGAGCTTCTTCCAATGCAGTGTGTGTGTCCGTGAATGGAGAGCTTCAGCAGCTTATATAGAATGTTTGGAGTGAGGTTAGAGTGGTAATTCAATATGAGAGTCGTTGGAGGGAAAAAGTGAATTTTCTGTCAAACCAAAACAAGTGTGATGTCCATTTACGTTTTTCTTGGTATTCAGGAAATGCTTGCAGTCGTTTTAAGCAACAAAAGGAGAGTGTGAGTGAGTGCAAAAAGCGTGATGGGTGAGATGTCCTCTCTTGCACATGGGACTAATTTGCTTGAGTGATAAGTATCCCATTTTGGAAAAATGTGAAAATGAGAGAGGTACGAGGTATGCACATGGTTTGGCCTTTTTTAGGTAAGCACATGAGGTGTCCAATTCGTGCCAAGCATGTGCGAGTGGACCCTGAAATGATTGAATCAAAACTGAACCAAAACCTGAAAATTTCCATGGCCAAGCATTCACCAAAAATCAGTTGACTTCCAACTTAGGCCATTTCAAATTGGCTCATGCATTTTCCAAATTTCTTTGAGCTAATTAAAACTCATATGATGAGCTTCACAATGATCTTTGATTCATCAAAAATGGTGGAGAAATGAAAGAGATACGGACATTAGGATTCCTGGGAAAGTCAAGCCAACTTACCCAAGACTGTGCGCGCGCTGGCCTGCCCATGTGCCTTAAAAAATCCGGTTTTTCCATAGATGTGGTTTATTCGCAAGTGTACGAATCGCGTCAGAGTGATATAAAAGATTATCGTTCCACATAGACCAATTGTCAATCTATCGTTTCCTATTGTTACGGTGTTTAGCTAAGTCAATATTAAACAGTGAATTAAGCATACAGGAAAGTAAAGTGCAATGAAATAAACTTTAGATATAAAGGCGGGCTCGAATGTAATTCACATAGTCAGACGATATTCACAATGTTTCGGAATAAAACTACTTATAGGGCAATATTTTTTACTAAAGAAAAGAACTAATTTAACAGGAATTGTCGCTTTCGCATAATCAGAACCGAGTTTACTCTCTAATCAGACCATCTTATCATCACTTATAAAAAGGCGCGTATTGCGTTAAATTAATAAACCTATTTTTAAGAAATAAAGTACTCGACCAAGTTTAAAAGTATTTTGATCTGGAATCTATAATAAAAAGGGAACCTAACTTTAACCCTATAAACGCGTCAGAAAATAGTTCCAAAATAGATTTCTTTGATAATAAAAAATCCCTAACTAACTGGACAAAGCGCTTTTGCTTCCTTTGACCAGTTGGAACTAACCGAGTTTAACAAAAGGTTGGACGGCTTTCGATCTTACCCAACAATAATAAAGTACAGAAAACTCGTATTAAAAACCAAAATAGCCCATAAGCATCTATATTGACACTGTGATATGGTGGAAGAACTGACTATTAATATTGGTTTGTGTTTTGCGTTTTTTGTTTGCAAAATGTCACGGTAAGCAAGAGTCGCCACCGACTTATATTTCATCCAACTAAGGAAAAGGAAAAAGAACAGAAAAAACCTTTTTCGAGAATATTTATGAGCACGGGGGGTAGATTATAGAAAAGGAAGGTGTTAGCACCCTTTCTATCCATGGTTTTCCATGGCTTCTTAGGTACTTGGTCATTTTAAAATTGCATGTGTGCGTGCTTATTTTGAAAAGAGTTTACTTCGTGATAACCCTTGTATCAGTCCTCAAGGATGTCACGAGGTTGTTTTGAAAATTGTTTTGAAAAGTGTTTGTGTGAAAAGTTTTATTTGATTGATTGAGCAAGTACTTAAGAGTTTTCTACCTACTCGAAAAAGACTGTTCGTTTTCCTTTAGACAGCTCTATCTTATTATTAAGGAATAGGTAGCACAATCGTTGGAGTTTTAAGGGACATTCGAAGGGATTGATACGGTCACAAAATCAATGTTAAGAGGTGTTAGTAATCATCCTAAAGCCTTAAAGACCTTTTTCTGAGGAAACATCCGAATGGGTCATTTGAGATCTTTCAGGGCTAGAGGACGACCACTAACAAACCCTATACTTCATGACCGTTTAACCGAAGGCAACCGAAGTGGAGTAAATCCTAGAAGTGAGAATGTGCGAGTGAATTTTTTCAGTTAATTTATCTTTGCACATTTAGGGTTTTCTACCGTTTTAATTTTCAAATATTCTTGCCATACAATCCTATTAGCATACATCTAACATTTTATAGTTGCGGAAATTAAAGTGCGGAAATAGAAATCCTAACTATCATATGGCTTTCGCAGATACAGAATTATTTTGACTGAAAATAAAATAAAGAATTAAAACCTAATTAAAGCTATTACAACCTCGAAACAATTACAAAAAATAATAAAAAAGAGTATTTAAAATACATGCGACGAATTAAATGCGAGGACGAGTAGAAAACCTAAAAAATCTAATTTGAGAAAAAATGTTTAAGTTATTTTTGAAGAAAAAATTAATTATTTACAACCCTAATTTCTAATTAGTTTTAATCATGAAAAATAAGATTTAATTTCCCTAATTTAATTAAATTAATTAATTCAAGGAAATAAAATATTTTGTATGAAAAAAGATTTTTGGTGTCTTTGTGATTTTTTTTGGTTTTTTGTAGTTAATTAAAAAAGATTAATTTGTGAAAACAAATAATTAAACAAATAAAATAAATAAAAGAAATAAATAATATAAAAAAATTAAATTGGGCTTGTGTTGATGAGTAATTCTGGGGGTGTGTTGTGAAATTTGCTAGGCCCAATAACTGCTGAGCCCAACCAATGTGTGAGATTCAGTGCTGGCCCTCTTTGATGGTACACCATGGTCCTTCAATGATAGGCGTTGGATCTGGTTGAGCATGAATCCTGTGGCTGGCTGTTGATGGCGCATGATAGGCTTTTGGGATGGTAATGCATAGGATCATGCAAAGAAGAATTAAAACAAGGAAAATTGTTGGGACCTGGGATCGAACCCAGGTCCTCCCACTAATTGCAATGCACGCTTCACCAACCGGGCCAAATGTTTTGTTTGTTGACATAATAAAAATAATATATATTATATGGAATCAAGGGGCTGAATGTAAAAAAGCACGCAGAATTCAAATTGGCCAATGGTTGTTAGCCACGTCCTTATCTTCTTCCTGGAACCGTCGTTTTAGATAACGACCTTTTACCTATGGACGATATCCATGGCTACAAACCTGTATCATTCAAAAATCAAATATATGCAATATAAATTCCCATGGAGACCATGAATCGACTGGGCTTGAAGCCCTGAACATCATGGTGCCCTTATCCATCCCTAATTTCACCTGTGGTAAAAGACCCTAAAACAGAGCTTGAAACCCTAGTCATGGCAGTCACGCATATAAGCCTCAAAAATTCAATTAAACGATCCATACATGTTAGAAATACATCAATGATTAGAAATATATCATTAAATTATGCTAATGATGCAAGAATGGCTATAATCGATTTTGAAAAAGCAAGCAAACCGTATAAGGCGTAGCGAGAGTTTCTGGGCGTGAAAGGACTTGCACTTGATCCAGCTAGCTTCTTGAGATGTCCAGGAATCATTTAGGAAGGTTGGAAGGCCTTGAATCGTCCTCTAGGGTAGAGATCAGATCACCACTTTTTTCCAAAATTTTGAGTTTTGTATTGTGCTTTCCACCACTGCTAATCCTTGTTTTCGTGCATGGCTTTGTTCATTATATATTCCCAAGTGAATTAGGGTTATAAAAACAGCTGGTATCTTCGCAATTTTTTAAGATTTGATTTGGTTTTCATCTTGTATGATATCCTTCCAAATTAGGCCTAATCATGCCATTCTTGTGCCAATCAACTTTGATTCGATTTGATCTTGATATGCCAGCATGATTAGCTTATGATTCTGTCCAAAAATCAGATCAAAACAAATCTTTGCTATTATTTGTCATTTATTTGATTTAATTTAATTTTTAATTAATAAAAAATCAAAATTAAATGAAAAATGAAGCAAATAATGTTTGGGTGAATATTTGGTTCGTGTCCCGTGTTATGAGTGAGGTGTAAGCATAAAAAGTTAGGCCCATTTGGCAAAAAATGCATTTTTGAGCACATTTGACTTTTGGCAATTTTTGCAAAAATGGTCAACTTTGACAAGGCATATCTCTTCCAATTTTAAACCTAGAGAGGTGTTCTTGGACTTTTTAGAAATCTTAGGATGTCCTTTAAACAACCCTTTTAGTATCATCTCAATTGGGTCTTCCATGTTCATGTAAGAAGCTTTGACCTAAAGAGTTTTTTTGTTGACTTTCCAAAAGGACCTATAATGTGGAAATTCATATCTTTTTGTGAGTGCATATTTAGAACTTGAGGGCTGAAGATGAATAATATGGAATTGCATCCTCTTTAAAATGAGCCTTGGATGGAAATTTTCTGATAAAGTATGAGGAATTTATGCTTGGTCAAAGTTTGGTTGACTTTTCTTGAGAAACCCATATTTAGCAACTTTTGGGTTTTGATGAATTTGGGGAATTCCTTGAGGAATCATGATCAAAACTTGATCAAATGATGGATATAACTTCAAAATGTTGATGTTGACCAAAAATCTTGAAATTTGACTGTATGTGGGCCATAGTTAACTTTTGACCTAATATAGTCGATTCTTAAGCATCTGAGCAGTTGACTGAGCAAACTTCTTGTGCAAGGCTTGAAATTTGAAATGGAGGGTCTTGAGAATATATTAGGACCATGGATAGCATATGAGGTCTTTGGAGTTCACCCGTCTTGATGAAAATGGAAACCCTAGTTTGAGATACATTGTCTTAGGAGAGAGTTTGTCTGGTCAATTCTTGGGCACTCTTGAGAAAATTGAGGACCTCAATGGGCATGTATTGAGCAAAATGAGAGGGAAAATTTTAGGGTACAACATCTGCCCTTGTTCAATCTTCTTAAACCTGAGGATGTAGATTGGCTTGTCCGCCTTTCGTGATCTGAAGGTGTAAGATGATTGAACACTAGAGTGCCCAGAAATTTGCACTGGATGGTATCAGGAATGGGCTTATAAATGGCATTTTGAAGTTGACGGAGAATCATCAGAGATGGGCTTAAAGATGCCATCCAGGATGTGACGGAGAATCGTAGGAGATGGGCTTAAAGATGCCATCTAGGATGTGATGGAGAATCGTCGAAGATGGGCTTAAAGATGCCATCTAGAGGATGTTGATTTCCTGAGATATTCCTTTGATGAGAATTCTTGTTTCTGTCGTTGAGGATGAATCTGTTGAGGAATGTGTGTCTCTGTATTGGGAGAAATTGAATTTTAGGAGCTTCAGTTGTATGTTTCTCTACTGGGGAAATAACTCTTGATTGAGGAAGTGGAAGTAAACTGCATATCTGGTCAGGGTCCAGGCTGCACAGCGACTTACTGGGGAAAGGTGAAATCCACTGAAACTGGTCGGGTCCAGGTTTTACCATGTTGTAAACTGTTGTTTAGAGATAAGAGAAAAGGAACCTGGATAGTAGGGTTTCTTTAAAATGACATCCTGGATAGTAGGGCTATGAGAAGGAACCTGGATAGTAGGGTTACTTCGAAATGAAAGCCTGAATAGTAGGGTTGTGAGAAGGAACCTGGATAGTAGGGTTACTTCGAAATGAAAGCCTGGATAGTAGGGCTATGAGAAGGAACCTAGATATTAGGGTTACTTCGAAATGAAAGCCTGGATAGTAGGGTTGTGAGAAGGAACCTGGGTCGTAGGGTTACTTCGAAATGAAAGCCTGGATAGTAGGGTTGTGAGAAGGAACCTGGATCATAGAGTTACTTCGAAATGAAATCCTGGATAGTAGGCATGTGAGAAGGAACCTGGATAGTAGGGCTATTTCAAAATGAAAGCTTGGATAGTAGGGGTATGAGAAGGAACCTGGATAGTAGGGTTACTTAGAAATCAAAGCCTGGGTAGTAGGGCTGTGAGAAGAAACCTGGTTCGTAGGGTTACTTCGAAATGAAAGCCTGGATAGTAGGGCTGTGAGAAGGAACCTGGGTCGTAGGGTTACTTCAAAATGAAAGCCTAGATAGTAGGGCTGTGAGAAGGATCCTTGATAGTAGGGTTACTTCGAAATGAAAGCCTGGATAGTAGGTCTATGAGAAGGAACCTGGATAGTAGGGTTACTTTGAAATGAAAGCTTGGATAGTATGGTTGTGAGAAGGAACCCGGGTCGTAGGGTTACTTCGAAATGAAAGCTTGGATAGTAGGGCTGTGAGAAGGATCATGGATAGTAGGGTTACTTCGAAATGAAAGCCTGGATAGTAGGGCTTGTGGGAAGAAACCTGGATAGTAGGGTTACTTTAAAGTGATAGTGTAAATTAGTTGACCCGTTTGGTTTCGGGAAGTGAGTTTCCATTAGTCTTCAGTAGAAGTGGCCTTTATAATTGCTGGATTTGTCGAAGCTAATCGTCTTTTCCTGCAAAGATATCAGGGTTAATTATATGTGATGCATGAAATGTGTGGTGAGATGATGTTCTCAAAATAAACGAGACTATGTTGTATATGATATGTATGTGTATGTCATGATGTATGTTCACGAAATGCTATTGGGGTATGCTCGCGTCTGGGAAAATAAATCACTGACGGTTGCTGGAGATTTATGAATATTCTGTCAGAAAGAGATTCTGCTTGAGAATAAACTCTGTGGGGAACAAACTTAGAAAATGAATTTTTGTAGCTGAAGTGATGAACTCTGTCGGGGAAATAATCTCTGCTTGGGGATGAAATTTACTGACCCGCCTGCGATTACGGAATTCGGCTGAAGGATATAGCTGTCAGATATCAGAATGACCCTGGCTGGGGAGGTTACGTCCTATTTCGGGAAAGCTGACATCAATGCTTTTGAATACTTTTACTCTGTAGGGAGTGTATGTACTAATCATTATGCTCCAAAGCTAACTCTATCTTCGTACCTGCTGGGAAGAGTAACTGTCGGGTTTGGCACTTCTTGTTTTTGCCCCTGTTTCAGGAATTACGAGTAATTGTCTTTTGTTTCTTATGTAAATATTTACAAGCAACAATCATTTTCAAATGCATATATCAAAAATAAGTCATTGGACGTTCTTGCGAAACAAAACAGAAAAAGAAAAACAAACTCGAAGTTTCTTGGGAAAAGTATTTGTATTGATTTTTTAAGTTGGCCTGTAATAGGCGTTTTTGTACAAAGAGGATGACGCTCTAGTAAGAGAACGCTGCCAAGAAAAATAGAAACTATACAATTTGTGTAAAAGAAATAAAAACAGCTATGTGAAACAACCCCATTGGGCTCCAACTCTGCTATTTCCTTTATATCTTCAAGCGTCTCATCATTTTGCTTCTTGGCCGAAAGTTAATCAGATTGATTGGTGTCGTCCGAGCTTGATAGTCGATACTGAAGTCTGGTCACAAGATGATCCAATGAGACATAGTGGTACGCTTCATATCCCTAACTTTTGCCTAGACTGCCCTTTCGGGTTTTCGGTCCATCGGTGTTGTACCCCAAAATTTGCCCTCCCATATTCTTCAGGAAATTGCCAAGCCAAGCTTCAAAATTCCCCAAGGGTTGCACAGTCAAAGAGGCTCCTATACAGTCAAAACTAGGGTTTGAGTTCTGATCAAGAAAATGAAGTTTCCAAAGGCCCAATCAAGCCTCATGTGCCTACAAATATAGTCAAGCATCCTCATATCAAGTTTCAAGGCATTCAGCACAAAATTGCACAGTCAAAACCCTAAATTGCACTACAGTCAACTGTAGGGGCAAAATGGTCATTTGACAGTCAAAAGTTCAAATTTTTGGTCAACATATCATTTTGAAGCCACAAACATCATTTGATCAATGCTTGATCATGATTCTCAAAGTTTGGCTCAGAAATCATCAAAGATGCAAAAGTTTCCTTATTTGGACAGCTGAAAAAGTCAACTGAAATTGACCAGGGCATAACTTTCACATGGATTATCAGAAAAATTCCATCCAATGCTCATTTTGAAGAGAAAGACATTTCCTACAACTCATCTTCATACTTCAAGTCCAAGAAATTCTCTCACAAAAAGTTATCAATTTCAACATTATAGGTCATTTTCAAAAGTCAACAAAAAGGGACTTTAAGTCAAAGGCCATAACTTGAGATTGGTAAATCAAAATGACATGGGACCAAAGGCATTGGTTAGAGGACTCAAATACCTTTCTAAAATGTCCAAGAACATGAGAAAAGCTTAAACATTGAGTAAGTTATGCCTTGTAGAAGTTGGGAAATTTTTGGATATTTTGAAAAGTCAACTTTGATCCAAATGACCTAAAATTGCTAATGGGCCCATTTTTCCTCCATGATTCATCATTCCAAGCATATGCACGACCACTTGGCCCAAAGGGAAGTATTTTCTCATTTTTTATTTATTTATTTGAATTATTATTTATATTAATTCATTTAAATCATTTAAATATGTGGAAAATATATAACTTGACCTAAAAAATCTTTTCATGCATGTTTTGCCATCAAGATTTCGTGCATAGGCTAATTAGGGAAGATTTGGTTTGATTTGAGCATGATTGAACAAAGAACACATGAAAAAAAGATTCAAAAAGATCCTTGAAATCAAATATTCAAAATCCATGATTATGAGAGATTTGATTGAGTTTTTTAACCTAATTGCTTCACTACATAATCAGGAACATAAACCTAATGCCCATAGACTCAATGCTGCGCAGAGGAACCCTTTACAAACTTGAAAAAAATTCTCTAAAAAGTCAAAACTGAACTCATTGTTAGAGGTTGATTCAAGGCACGAAATTCATTCCAATAGCTTCCTCAAGGTCTACTGAGCACGTTCCAATCAAGCACAACCATCAAAACCCCAGGAATTGGTATATTGAACTTAAACTGTACAGCAAAAAACTCATAATCGTATATCATATTCTAAGCATTCTTTGTGAAATTTAATTGCTGATTCATGATTATCATCTTGTCCTGAAACTAACCAATGTATTCAATTTGATTTTTATGCTGTATATGAGATTTCACCATGGCCGATCTCTAGGGTTTGCAGGTTTTCGAATTAGGGCTTTCCATCCAAGGCAAAATTAGGACTCATGAGTAATACCATTGGTATGAGCATGTCCAGACGAAGGGATCCCAACCCTCGCGCCTAATTTATGTTCAAGGATAGCCTATTCGCTATTTTCCCATAACCCATCTAAAACCACGCATGAAAAACCGTGGCCTTTGTTTTGTGTTTTCAGGAAAATTGAAGAAGACGACCTCGTGTCCAACAGCCAGTGGTTCCTTTGAATTACGCGCGTTTTTTGAAGCACTAACTTTCGTTTGTTTTATTACGTTCATTATTTATTAAATATACAAAAAGGTTCAGTAGCTCAGTTGGCAGGCGTTGATGTGGTTGACTTCCAAGACCTGGGTTCGAGTCCCAGGTCTGTATAATATTTCATGTTATTTTTCAATTCAAACTCCTATGCAGCGTCAGTATTGAGGATGCATCATATGCCTCAAAATCCAAAGGTCCACGCGTCCAACAAATTCAAATCAAGGGTAGGGATTCAAAGAACACAATAAACCCTAGTCAACGTTGCCACATGGCGCCTGGGAAAGTCAACGAATCTTGAAGGTCATTGGGCCAGAATTGCTTAGACAACACCTCCACTTTAGGGCCTGAAACCCCCTTGGTTTGCCCTTTTCTATTTTCCTTATATTTTATTTTTGTTACTTTTATTTACTTTATTTGTTTTTTAATTCAATTAATTGTTTCTATAAACTACAAAATACACAAAAATCAGAAAAAAGATAAAAAACATAATAATTATTTTTTTATTTTAATATTGTCTTGTAAACAAATGCATGTAAATAAATTAATTTAAAATAGGGTTTTAACTTAAATTCTTTTCATAATAAAAATCCAAAATTATAGAATTAGGTTTAATAACTTTTTATTCCTTTTAATTTTCCTTTTTTCCATAATATTATTTATTTATTTATTTTTTATAATTAAAATTGTACATAAAAAACTTAGGTTTAAATTAGGTTAAAAAATTCAATATGTTTTCTTAATAACTTAAAAATAATTAGAATTAGGTTTAGTATTTAGTTTTAATTAATTCTTTTTCTATTAAATCTAAAAAAACGTAAAAATACCAAAAACATTTTCTCTTTTAATTTTAATTTTTATTTCCTCATTAATCCAATTTTGCAAAAGGGTCCAACGCCCTCGTCACGTTCTTAATTTCTTATTTATTCGTACATTTATTTTATTTCATTTGAATAATTATGTATCTCTCCCAAAGCCTTGTAACGTTTAGTTACTTTTCGCACTTTTATTTGCTTTATTTATTTTCTGTCAAATCGGGTCCGGTTTAATTTTGGCGATGTGGACCCGCGCCATTTGTAATAGCTTTAGATTTATTTTCTCGCAATACTTTTTAACTGTTAAACCAAGCGTGAAAGAATGTATGACTTAAATAAAATCAAGCGTAGAACACCAATAAACATGACAAGACAAATATCAACGAAAACGACACACGAATCGCACACACCACCCCTAGGGTACGCCTCACTGTTGCCTTTCGAAAGGTGATCGTCGAGTAGAGGATGTCTTAGTAAGTCCTCATGATCCGGGAACCTGGCATGAGGGTAGCTTCTAAGGTGTCTTCCCATTGCTCTGGTGATCACCATGTCCCTACAAACTCGAATTGACCCGAACACCTCCAACGGTGGTGCTACCTACCTCTCAATGGTGGGATGGCACTACTTTAAAGGACATCTACACAGACGAATTCTTTAGGGTAGGTAGGTTCTCAAGGATACTTGCTCTAATTTCAAACAAATCAAAACATACTTTTCACACCAACACATTTTCAAAAGCTTTCAAAACAAACTTTTCAAACACTCTGACGCACGAGTCGAACTGAAATTTTTTCAAAGAAACTTTTTAAAAAAACCCACAGTTGAAAAGCAAACAAAACAATTTTGAAAACACATTGAGCAAGTATCTAAGAGCCCATGGATAACCATGGATAGAAAGGGTGCTAACACCTTCCCTTTCTATAACCTACCTCCCGAACCGAGAGCAATCTCTATAAGGAATTTTTCTGTGCTTTTGTCCTTTCCATTAGGAGAAAATAAAAGACGGTGGCGACTCTTGCTTCCGCGACATTTCGCGAACCAGCGTTAAACAGTCAGTTCCAGATCCACCGATCACAATCGGGATACCCTTTTTTTCCCAAACCGTCCTTTCGGGTTTTCGACTTGCCGGGTGTACAGATTTTTTTTTCATTTTCATCCCTTATTTTTGCCCGAACCCTTTTGGTTCTTCGAGAAGCCCTTATTTTTTCCTAGGGTAGTCAACCTAGCGGGTCTTTTGATTAGGCGTAGTATCTTTTCACTATGTCTGCATTGATAGGGTGAGGAAGGTCATCACCATCCATGGTGGTTAGAATCATAGCTCCACCCGAAAAAATGTTCTTAACCACAAATGGCCCTTCGTACGTGGGGGTCCATTCTCCCCCGGGATCACCTTGCAGCAGTATGTTGCGCTTGATCACTAGATCCCCGACTTGATATTCTTGACGTCTGAATTTCTTGTTAAAAGCCTTGATCATTCGCTTTTGATATGTCTGACCATGGAAGATAGCAGTAAGTCTCTTTTCATCGATTAAATTTAACTGATCAAGTCGGGTTCGGATCCAGTCGTCTTCGTTCAAACCCGCATCCTTCATAATCCTGAGAGAAGGTATCTGGACATCGATGGGTAGGACTTCCTCCATGCCATATACCAGAGAATAAGGACTTTACCCTGTCGACGTCTGTGCTGAGGTACGGTACCCATGAAGAGCGAATAGAAACATCTCATGCCAGTCTTTGTATGTCACCATCATCTTCTGTACAATCTTCTTGATGTTCTTGTTAGCTGCTTCAACATCTCCATTCATCTTTGGCCGGTAGGGAGAAGAATTATGATGTTGTATCTTGAACTATTTACAGAGCTCAGTGATCATTGTGTTGTTGAGATTCGTAACATTGTTAGTAATAATTCTCTCTGGCACCCTGTATTGACAGATCAGATTAAGTCGGATGAACCGCACCACGACGTTCTTGGTTACTGTTGCAAAAGAGGCTGCCTCAACCCACTTTGTGAAATAATCGATGGCTACTTGGATGAAGGATGTCCATTAGAAATGGTGGGCCTGATTTCTCTGATCATGTCAATGCCCCACATTGCAAAGGGCCACGGAGCTGTCAAGACGTTTAAGGGGACCGGAGGCACATGTACCTTATCAGCGTAGATTTGGCACTTATGACAAGTTCGAGAGTGCTGATAACAATCGGCTTCCATAGTGGACCAATAATATTCTGCCCGTGGGATCTTCTTAGCCATGGTGTGTCCACTAGAATGGGTTCCTAAGGTGCCTTCATGTAGATCTGTCATGATCCTCTCTGCTTCGTTCTTGTCTACACAACGTAGTAGTGTAGAGTTATGGTTGTGTTTATAGAGGATTCCATTACTGAGGAATAACTTTGCAGCGACCAAAGAAGACTGTCCAAAAAGGTATTGATAGAGGATTTGATCTTGATATGCCAGCATGATTAGCTTATGATTCTGTCCAAAAATCAGATCAAAACAAATCTTTGCTATTATTTGTCATTTATTTGATTTAATTCAATTTTTAATTAATAAAAAATCAAAATAAAATGAAAAATGAAGCAAATAATGTTTGGGTGAATATTTGGGTCGTGTCCCGTGTTATGAGTGAGGTGTAAGCATAAAAAGTTAGGCCCATTTGGCAAAAAATGCATTTTTGAGCACATTTGACTTTTGGCAATTTTTGCAAAAATGGTCAACTTTGACAAGGCATATCTCTTCAAATTTTAAACCTAGAGAGGTGTTCTTGGACTTTTTAGAAAGCTTAGGATGTCCTTTAAACAACCCTTTTGGTTTCATCTCAATTGGGTCTTCCATGTTCATGTAAGAAGCTTTGACCTAAAAAGTGTTTTTGTTGACTTTCCAAAAGGACCTATAATGTGGAAATTCATATCTTTTTGTGAGTGCATATTTAGAACTTTAGGGATGAAGATGAATAATATGGAATTGCATCCTCTTTAAAATGAGCCTTGTATGGAAATTTTCTGATAAAGTATGAGGAAGTTATGCTTGGTCAAAGTTTGGTTGACTTTTCTTGAGAAACCCTTATTTAGCAACTTTTGGGTTTTGATGAATTTGGGGAATTCCTTGAGGAATCATGATCAAAACTTGATAAAATGATGGATATAACTTCAAAATGTTGATGTTGACCAAAAATCTTGAAATTTAACTGTATGTGGGCCATAGTTAACTTTTGACCTAATATAGTCGATTCTTAAGCATCTGAGCAGTTGACTGAGCAAACTTCTTGTGCAAGGCTTGAAATTTGACATGGAGGGTCTTGAGAACATATTAGGACCCTGGAGAGCATATGAGGTCTTTGGAGTTCATCCGTCTTGATGAAAATGGAAACCCTAGTTTGAGATACATTGTCTTAGGAGAGAGTTTGTCTGGTCAATTCTTGGGCATCCTTGAGCAAATTGAGGACCTCAATGGGCATGTATTTAGTAAAATGAAAGGGAAAATTTTGGGGTACAACAGACACATTATTTAGAATATCGATCTAACTAGATTTCTTACATTCTAACCCAGTAAGGTTCAGCCTGACATGGGAATGTAAACAGACATGTTAAAATAAATCATGCGAGAAAGTAAATAATTTAAAGTGCGGTGCGGGAAATAAACAAAGTAAAAGCAGGTGCAGGAAGTAACAAAGTAAAGCAGGTGCAGGAAATAAACAAAGTAAAAGCAGGTGCAGGAAATAAACAAAGTAAAAGCAGGTGCAGGAAGCAAAACAAAGTAAAAGCAGGTGTAGGAAATAAACAAAGTAAAAGTAGGTGCAGGAAATAAACAAAGTAAAGCAGGTGTAGGAAATAAACAAAGTAAAAGCAGGTGCAGATATATAAATAAAAACCTGCTCCAAACGGGGAGGTTTTAAATCTGGTACAACTGGAAGTAAAATGCGAATAGAAATAAATAGCAGTTGAAAATAAACGTGGCAAGATAAACTTTCACCGAAGTGCTCCAAACTCTATTACAGACTCAATCTACGAACTTGATCACAAACTCAATCAACAGTGCAATAATTCCCCGATGTGAAGAATTATTGCTTTATAATGGTGAAATTATATGTCTTAAGTTCGCAACTATGGTTGTATCAAGTTTGCAACTAAGCTTGGGTGATTTGAAATGAAATCGGGAACTTCTATTCATAGAGGATGAAGAATGCAGGAAATCACAGGAATGCCCCCAACTCCTTTTTAGGGGAAAATATCTTCCAAAGGTGGCACCCGCCATGGGGGACATGGCGCCCGCCATGTGTGTAGATGAAAGGGAAGTGGGGAACTTGGCAGTTGAGGTCAGCAGAAGGTGGTCCACGTCATGGCCTACCCTATGGTTGCCGCTATGGTAGACGCCATGAGTGTAAATTTGACCTAAACTCCTATTTTTCATCCTGTTTTCTTTCATTTCTTCAGGGGAGCTCTGGATAATTGAAATACCTAAAAGGAAATAAAAGATAGGCATAATACGAGAAAACAATAATAAAAAACTAAATAACATGTGAAATCAGAGTCAAAAACAAGCGTAAAGTAAGTGTTATCAAATTCTCCCACATTTAAACCTTTGTTTGTCCTCAAGCAAAAACTCTAAATAGATTAAGAAGAAAAACGGTGTTAGTGAACAAGTTGGGCTGCCAGGGGCCTCTGGAATTAAAACAGGGATGTATTGATAGGTATTGTCTGATTCAAACCAAGGATATCATAGTGACACTCTTCCGTAAAACGGACATAAGCTTAGTTCTTTTACGAACCAATCCATATCATCCCACTATGCTTAGGCCTATATTTTTCCTATTTTCAAATCCTTTTTCATTCAGGCTCAATCACATTAAGTCCGTTATTCATACATGCTCATAGTAAAGTGACCGGGTAGTAATTCTGATCAAAAAACGCAGGGCTCTGGTACAAAAAGTTGGTGCAACCCCTTTTATTGATCCATTTATAGTTGCGAGAGATCGGATCTTAATCCTCCCTACCAAGTTCAGCACCAGATACCTCTGAACCAACTAAAGATGGGCAAAAAAAAATTTCTTTTTCTTTTTCTTCTTCTTTTGCTTTTGCTTTTGCTTTTGCTTTTGCTTTTACTTTATTTTTCAACATACAACTTTTGTTGAGTTAAATGACTTTGTGAGGGTCACCTATCCTGGGGTTGTAGTTTATAATAAGAACATAGCATATATAGATCATTCACTTCTCTTCGTTCCCCTACATAGAGCATGCTTAGACCGAAGCTGACTGCTAGGATAAACTATTCAAGGATTTAAGAATGAAAATTTTAAGGCCACGGCATAGGGGACATCGGGATCGAATTCCTAAATTTATGAAGCTTAAGGTGTAAAAACGATGTCGATGCTTCAAAAGGGATTTCCCAAGTCATACTACATCCTATCTCAACCATGTCTTATAGTCCAACTAAGTTCAAAATATAGTGTTTTTCTTATGAAAAAATTTCGGTTAGGCTCAAGAAATGGGGGAGTGGACATACACTAGACCATACAGATATAGATGACTCGTCAAACACATGTATTATTTTAAAAAGAAAGAAAACAAGCAAACTAAAGCAAATAAAGAAGAAAAATAGCGAGAAGGAAAATGCAGGAAAGGAAATATAAAGCGAGAAAAATAAAGCGAGAAAGCGAGTAAATCTCCTCCCACACTTAAATCGAACATTGTCCCTAATATTGCGAAATAAGATAAGGAAAGAGTCACTTGGTAAAGTACTAAGGCTATCTAGGTCCCTCACCATCCTGCGGTGAATGTCTAGGATGAAGAGATCGGTTGCGACGACGACTGCTCTGAGAAGGAAAAGGAAATCTGTGAACTCTGAATCTCACGAAGGTTGCCTAAAAGGGAACCTTGAGTGGCCTCCATGAGGGCAAAGTGCCTCTGAAACTGAGCTTGTTTCCTATGTTGCTCGTTAGATATCACCAATTGAGATTCCATAAGACTTTGAAAAGAGCGGTCCGACTGTTGTCGTGACGCCTCCATAAAACTCATGTTATCTGCCAGCTTCTGTTGGATGGAAGAAAGTTAACCATCTCTTCTCTCCTCCCGGGTGAGCTGGTCACGCCACGTCTATTCAGTGATGTAGAAGCCAGGATTCATACCTACAAAAGTGTTAGAAGTAAAGGTGCAGTGTGTGCGGGTGAAGCATGGTGGGGGGACACAGGTGGGGCATGAGGTTCATCCCTCTATTCTTATTCTTCATCAGTCTCGTGTCTGTCCCCAAGTGGAACATTAGGAGGTAATGGACCAGTAAAAGGTGGAGCATCTAGATCGTAGGTCTAGTTCCTCGCAATGCATACATCAGTATTTCTAGTGCAATGCAGAATGACTGATGGGATATCGACACCCCGAACCATAAGTTCAAAGACACTCGCTCTCCTCACCTTGCACAATTTCATATCTTTTAGAAATTTCAAATTAATTATGCGGGAAGGAAGGGGTTCTAGGGTATCTATCTCATCGTCAAGGTGCAGAGCTCTAACAATATATGTAACTAGTCCTCCAAAAGCTATGGTCCCTGTGTGTCTCAGGACAGCAATCATAAACGAGACTGAATTAATTCTTCTATTAGTGAGACTACACTGCAAAAATAGAAGTTCTCTAGCATTTACCTTATTTGGATTCTCCTGGCCAAAAATAGTACAGGCGAGCATATATCGAAAAATTCGAATAGTCGGGTTATGGATCAATGATGCTAAAATTACTTCAAAAGAATTTATAGAAGAGTTTGACAATTGACGCCAGAAGGAAAATGCATTAGTGGACCATTCAGAATCCAAAGGGGTCTCACAAATAGCACCATCACCATGAGGAATACCCAACAGAGCTGCTAGTTCGTCGATGCTATATTCATATTCAACATTAAACAGACGGAATTTAACCGTACCGACGGTACTAGCAGTGTCGGGGTGAACCAAATAAATAAGGGAACTTAAGAATTCCCGAGTTAGCCTCTCAAAGGTGGGATCTTTTCTAGTAAAGATATCATGCAATCCTAGGATGTCAGCAAAATAAAAAAAACTATGATAAAGTCCTAAAGTATACAGACAAGCTTCATCGACATACCTGGTTGAGACAATTTCTCGTCCTTGCAATTTTTCAAGGATTTTCTGTTGTCGGTCTCTGGGTTTGCCTTCACGAAGAACGTATCCGTTGAACTCCATTGTTGCTCCTTTGGAAGAAATTTGAAAAAAAAATGGGTTTCAAAAATGGGTGTTGGAGATTGGGAGGAGAAAGTTTGAATTTTTATGAAGGTTAGAAAAATGGATGTTGGAGTGGTTAATGGGGTAGTAGGTGGTTGATAAAATGAGAGGTGTTGGGTGGTTAATGGGGTAGTATATGGTTGAGAAAATGAGAGGTTTTGGGGTTGAAAATGGAGAAAGTGGGAGGTTTTTGAAAATCTGCCCGTTATAATCCCAGACCCTATGGTGGGCGCCATGGTCTTGGTGGCGGGCCCCATGTTTGAAAATTGGGTTGGGCTCAAATTTATTTGTTTTGTTGTTTTGGGCTTCTTATTCCAATTTCTTCCCATAGGTGCAAACAACAATTCTTCATTTGGTGCTTCCAAGGATTGGTGTATTGAAAAAAAAATTCTTTTATGTTTATAACTTGAAAATAATAAACTCATAAAAATAAAATGAATAATTAATTAAATAGAAAAAAATAAAAATAAAAATAAAAATAAATATACTTAATCATGGTAAGTCACAAAAAATAAAAATAAAAAGAAAGTAGAATGCAAGAGTTAGGCATAAAAAATAAATAAGTCTGGAAAAGGAAACAATCATGATAAACAAAATAGAAAAATAGTGCAGATATGAATCAAGATCATCAAGGAGTAATAGGGTCCTTGGTCGACTCAGAACCATGAGCTGCATCTAACTTACTACGAAGATCATCAATTTCCTGCTGTAGGAGGTATGCCTCTGTAGAGTGAGTAGCATCGGGAACCATAACCTGGAGAGAGAGGTCTTCAACTGTCTGACGAAGTTGGGCGACCTCTCTACGCAGCTCAGCAACCTGTGCATAGATGTCGGGTTGCTGCAAAGAGAAATTATTAGAGAATATAGGGGGCCTCTCTGGCGATGGACATGGATGATACTCAGGTACCGGAGGTGATTTTCTCTCGTCCACGGTCTCTTTAAGACCTTCTAAGGTATATGTCCCATTGGAAGGGTTATGGACATTGGTCATCATGGGATCAGGCAAGGTAAAATAGTGAACGGTTTCATTATCAATCAGGAGTCTATGCTGGTTGGGATTAAAGTAGACTCTTCTCATCAGCCCACAATCCAAACAGAAATCAATGTCCATTATTGTATATCCGCTGTAGGAGGTAAGGTGAGATAACTTACTTGTATGACCCAAAGCAGAATCAATATGAGTCATTGTCCCTCCCACATGGAGGATACCTTCAGCAGACTTATTAGTCATCATGAGATTCCACAGCAGAAAATTTCCACAGGCTACAGGGCGAGACTGGGTTTCACAGTAGAGGAAAAAGATCTCCTCCTTGCTAACATGGGTATCAGTGTCGGCCTTCCCTAGGAAAGTGTGATCAATAACCATCTGAAAATACCTGAAAGTGGGGTTGTGAATAACAGGGGATAGCTGAGTGGAAGGATTAAGGCTCCCTCCAACAGTAATATCTCTCCAGAATTTCTCGATGTCCCTAGTCATGAAATAGCGAACCGGTAGCTCAGGTATAGCATCGGGTGTGGTCTAGAAGCCTAGCAAGTCGCCAAACTCCCTCTGGGTAAAACAATATTCTATCCCAAATAGTCTGAAAGTGAGATATTCATCCTGGCCATTATAGGGCTCAAACTCGAATGAACTGAGGAATTCTAAGGTGAGGTTCCTGTAGGTCACATTTAGGTCATCTGCATACTCGTCCCACTTTAGCTGGTTGTATAGATACTTGATATTGGCTTCAAAGCCAAGAGCTTCCATGCAAATCTGGTCTGGATATCTGGTCGGTGCCATGGGTTACTGTGAAAGGACCGCATAGTGTTGTCTCTGAGTGTCATCTCGGAAGGAAACATGCATGTCATTGAAATGCTCCATCCTGAAAAATGTAGTTTTAGCAAAGACGGTTAGCAGGTGATGCTTGAAATCATAAATTTTGCAACTGTTAGTATAAAGATAAAAATAAAATTTGATAAAGTAAAAAGTAAATAAATGCAAAAAATAAAAATAAACCCATGGGTTGCCTCCCATGCAGCGCTTGTTTAACGTCGTTAGCTTGACGAGTAAACTTCATATAATGGAAACTGGAACTGGTGGATCAATTAGAGTGTGGTTAGAGTAGTTGGTGGGAATGTCACCTCCTTCGTAGTGCTTGAACCTCTGCCCATTGACGATGAATGGGCTATAAGAGTTGTTCTTGATGTCGACTGCTCGAGATGTTAGGATTCTAGAGACCTCAAAAGGACCAGTCCATCTTGAACGTAGCTTGCCAGGAAAAATTCGCAACCTGGAATTAAAAAGGAGAACAAGGTCGCCTATATTGAAATATTTCCTTACTATTCTTCTGTCATGCCAAGTTTTGGTTCTTTCTTTATATATTATAGCATTCTCATAGGCAGACTGGCGGAATTCTTCTAATTTATGAATGTCAAGGATGCACTTTTCACCAGCAATCAAATATTCTAAATTCAGGGTCTTAATGGCCCAATAGGCTTTATGCTCTAACTCAAAGGGTAAATGACAAGATTTTCCATAGACTAATTGGTAAGGGGTTGTTCCAATAGGGGTTTTAAAAGCTGTTATGTAGGCCCATAGTGCTTCATGTAGCTTCTGAGACCAATCTTTTCTGGAAATTGAAATGTTTTTTTCTAAGATTTGTTTAATCTCCCTGTTAGACACTTCTACTTGGTTGTTAGTCTGTAGATGATAAGGTGTTGCTACTTTGTGCTTTAATCCATACTTACTCAAGAGCTTATCAAAGATTCTGGATATGAAATGTGATCCTCCATCACTTATAACGAGACGGGGTGTTCCAAACCTCAGAAAAATGATATTCTTAAATAACTTGACTACCACTCTTGTGTCGTTTGTGGGTGATGCAATAGCCTCAATCCATTTAGACACATAGTCCACAGCTACCAGAATGTAAATATTTCCCATTGAAGGTGGAAATGGTCCCATAAAGTCTATACCCCAAACATCAAAGAGTTCGACTTCCTAGATATTCCTCATTGGCATCTCGTCACGTCTTGATATGTTCCCGGTGCGTTGGCATCGGTCGCACTTGACAATGTAGGAATGAACATCGCGCCATAAAGTTGGCCAATAGAGGCCTGCTTGAAGAATCTTGGTGTGCATTATAGATATACCTGCATATCCACCATAAGGTGCAGAATGACAGTGTCGGGTAATGTCTTCTATTTCCTTTTTTGGGACGCAACGCATGAAAATATTATCTATTCCTCTCTTGAATAGGAGTGGTTCATCCCAGTAGAAATGTTTAACATCTTTGAAGAACTTTTTTTCTGTTGGTAATTTAGATCAGGGGGCATGATATCTGCAGCTAGGTAGTTTACAAAATCAGCGTACCAAAGTATGCTCTTCATTACTGGAATTTTTTCAAAATCTTTATCTCTGTAAGGCTCGAAATCATTAGTCTTAGTTATAAGTTTGTCATAGGTGAAATCATCATTTATAGGAAATAAGTCAGGTTTTAAGTGTTCTAATCTAGAGAGGTGGTCAGCGACAATATTCTTTGTGCCTTTCTTATCCTTTTTAGATCAAACTCTTGGAGTAACAGGATCCATTTAAGTAACCTAGGTATAGCGTCCATTTTATTTAATAGATAACGTATGGCAGCATGATCACTGTAAACAATGATCTTTGCTCTAACGAGGTAGGACCTAAACTTATCTATCGCAAAAATTACTGCCAATAATTCTTTCTCTGTTCTTGCATAGTTGAGTTGGGAGGTATCTAGGGTTCTACTAGCATAATATATAACATGTAATTTCTTGTCTTTTCGTTGCCCTAGAACAGCACCAACTGCATAATCGCTGGCATCGCACATGATTTCAAAAGGTTGTGTCCAATCTGGGGGTTGCATGATCGGAGCTGAAATCAGTGCTTGTTTTAAAAACTTAAAAGCTTCGAGACATTTCTCGTCAAAAACAAATTCAACATCCTTCATTAGAAGATTAGTCAAAGGTTTTGTTATTTTAGAGAAGTCTTTTATAAAACGCTGATAAAAACCAGCATGTCCAAGAAAACTTCTAATCTTCCTAATGGTTTTTGGTGGGCTGAGGTTTTCTATAACTTCAATTTTGGTTCTATGGACCTCAATGCTTCTTTCAGAGACAATGTGTCCTAATACTAAACCTTCATTAACCATAAAATGGCATTTTTCCCAATTTAGCACTAGGTTCACCTCTACGCATCCTTCAAGGATTTTTTTCGAGGTTGGAGAGACAATCTTTAAAATTGAATCCACACACCGAGAAATCGTCCATGAAAACATCCATTATTCCATCTAGGTAATCAGCAAATATAGACATCATACAACGTTGAAAAGTGGCAGGGGCATTACAGAGTCCGAAGGGCATTCGTCTATAGGCAAACGTTCCATAAGGACAGGTGAACGTTGTTTTCTCTTGATCCTTAGGGTGAATAGGTATTTGGAAAAATCCTGAGTATCCATCTAGATAACAAAAGTGAGAGTGTCTGGCTAGACGTTCGAGCATTTGACCTATAAATGGAAGAGGGAAATGATCCTTCTTGGTGGCTTTGTTTAATTTTCTATAATCTATACACATACGCCAACCTCCTTCTGTTTGTTTAGCAATATGCTCACCTTTCTCATTTTCTATGACTGTGATGCCTCCTTTCTTTGGCACCACATGCACAGGGCTTACCCAATTACTATCTGATATTTGGTAAATTATACCAGCCTCTAGTAACTTAAGAACTTCTCTTTTAACAACATCACTCATTATATGGTTTATTCTTCTTTGATGTTCTCTTGAGGGTTTTAATTTTTCCTCTAGCAAGATCTGGTGCATGCACACCGATGGACTTATTCCTTTTAAATCAGAGATGTTATACCCTAAAGCTGAGGGATATTTTTGTAAGATCTCTAAGAGTTGAGTTATCTCGTCTTGACTTAAAATAGCGTTAACTATAACAGGACGATTCATCTCTTTATCTAAGAATTCGTATCTGAGGTTCTTGGGAAGTTCCTTCAGTTCTAAAGATGGTTTTAAACGGCAAGGCATGGGTGCAGGAGTAAGCGATAAACAT
This sequence comes from Vicia faba, assembly GCA_948472305.1. NCBI lineage: Eukaryota > Viridiplantae > Streptophyta > Magnoliopsida > Fabales > Fabaceae > Vicia > Vicia faba. The sequence continues at coordinate 1,040,091,383 of OX451737.1, forward strand.
TCGTAGAGGTCATCATCGATGTAAGGTTCTAAACTTTTAAATCCATCGTCCTCCATAATGGGGGTCGAAGGTAACTTGATATTTTTGTTAGATTCCTCTCACTTAAGTTCCAATATACACTCGTCAATGACGTCGATGGCATAACAGGCATCTCCTATGACTGGTGCCATTAAGAACTTTGAAAGAATAAATTCTATCTTTTCATCACCCACCTCAAATGTTAATTTTCCTTTCTTAACGTCAATTATGGCTCCGGTTATTGATAGGAATTGTCTACCTAAGAGGATTGGGATTTATTCGTCTTCTTTAATATCCATAACTATGAAATCAGTTGGGATATACAGCTGACCAATCTTAGCTGGTATGTCTTCAAGTATGCCTATAGGATACTTAACTGATCTATCAGCCAGCTGGAGAGACATTTTAGTCGGCTACAATTCTCCTAAGTTTAACCTTCTACAAACTGCTAAAGGCATAAGGCTGACGCTAGCTCCTAGATCTAAGAAGGCTTTGTCAATAGTATGATTTCCTAAGATACAAGGAATGGAAAAACTTCCTGGATCCTTTTCTTTCTTGGCAAGTTTATTTTCTGAAATAAAATTGCATTCGATAGGTTTAGGATCATCAAGTCTACGCTTGTTGGTTAGGATGTCTTTTAGGAATTTAGCATAAGAAGGTATCTGAGTGATGGCTTCAGTGAAAGGAATATCTACATGGAGTTTTTCTATAACTTTAACGAATCTCTGGTATTGATTGTCAAGTTTGGTTTGTTTAAGTCTTTGCAGAAATGGGACTGGGGGTTTGCACGGGGATGGTGGTTTATTAGTTTTATCTTTTAATTCTGGTTCTTTTTGCCTTTCGGGTTCCTCTGGTTCCTCCACTTGGTCTGTAGGCAAAACATTTGTCTTAGGTTGTGAGGGTGTACTCATGGCTGGATTCTTGGGTCCATCGTAAGTAGTCCCACTTCATAAGTATGTGGCATTAGCTTGCCCTTTAGGATTTGGTTGAGGTTGTCTAGGGAATTGTCCTCTAGGTGTAGTTTGTGGGGCTTGTGTTTGGGCTATCTGCGAGATCTGAGTTTCAAGCTTCTTGTTATGCGTAATTATCTGATCAACCTTAGTTCCTAATTGTGTGATTAGTTCATTTACGTGAATATTCAGATTTAGGAACTCTTTGTTTTGCTGGGTTTGAGCTAAAATGAAATTTTCCATGATTTTCTCAAGGTTTGGTTCGGGTACCACTACTTGCATAGGTTGATTTGGTCTTTGGTCTTGGAAACCTGTAGGTCTAGGAGGTGCATAGTTTTGTATTGGGCTATTTTTTTTATAAGAAAGGTTTCGGTGATTCCTCCATTCGGGGTTGTAAGTGTTTGAAAATGGGTTTCATTGGGTGTAGTTTACTTGGTCTGAGCAAGGCTCATTCAACAAGTTACATTCTGCAGGTTGATGTCCTTGGGTCCCACAGAGTTCGGATTCTGAAGATACTAAGGCTACATTATTAGGGTTTTGAGACATGTTTTGAACTTTTAAGGCAAGAGCGTCCATTTTAACTTGCATCATGTCTAGAGAACGTATCTCATGTTATCCTCCTTGGGTCTCCTTTTTCTCTACCGTAGCTCGTTTTGTTCCCCATTGGTAATTGTTGTACCCCAAAATTTTCCCTCTCATTCTTCAGGAAATTATCCTGGATTCTCAAGTTTTCTCTTAAAGAAATCCAAGCCTTGAATTATCAATTTTTCCAAGGAAATCACTTCCAAGGGAAAAATGGTCATTTGCACGCTGAAAGGTCAAACTTTGACTTTTGGATCAAAATCAAGCTTGAAGAATCATATTTCATCAAGACATGTTGGAATATGAAGTTTGTATTATCAAAAAGTTCAAAAGTCAAATTTACTCTGGAAAAACCAAATTTCTAAATACTTGGTATTTTTCTAAGTATTTAAGAAAAAAAATGACACTTCAGAACTTCTGAGCCAGCCTCCAGGCAGGAGCAGTCAGAAGTTGTAAGCGTGGTTCAGCACATAGTCTTCAGTCAGAACATGGTTGTTCAACATCTACGCAAGTTCAGTCAGAGTTTGTTAGGGTAATGCAAAGAAGGTTAAGGAGTGTGCTGCAAGCTTTCTAGAAAGTCTGAAAGCTCCTTCATAACATGCTGGAGCCAGAAGATAAGAGGATCAAAAGATGGGATGCTACGCTGAAACAGAACTTCTGATCCAGAACAAAGCCTTGGTGTAGAGTATCACGTTGCAGGATTACTGGTTGTGATAAGTCTCATAATAATTTAATGTTCATTTAATGCGCACAACCACCTTCTGAGTCTTTATCCAAAGGATCTTCCCCACGTGTACCTCTACTGTCTTGGGATAGCAACTTTAGCACTAAGCCCATACTTTTCCTTCTGCTTTTCCTTAAATCCTGCTGACAACCACCATATCTCGGTTGTCTTGGGATAACAACTTTGCTTTTGCTTTTCCTTAAATCCTGCTGACAACCACCACGCTTGCTTCAAAGACAAGGAAGCACTTCAGCACATGAAGGCTATTTTTAACGCTTTGGTCATAACTTGACCAAATCCCAAAACCATGCTTATACAACTTGTTGCAGACCTATGACCAACAGCTGGTTCAGCCTACGTATGCATCCCATGATTACACCAAACTAGCATACGAAAACTGTGATGAAAAAGCAAAAGAACTGGATGCCAAAACAGGTTCAAATCCCATTTGTTTTCCCCCCAAAATCACAATTTAATCATCTATAAATACTTGGCTCCATCACACATTCAGGGGGCTGGACTTTGAAAGAAAGAGATTGGCCAAAAGAGAGAAAAGGGAAATTGTGAAACCTTCATAAAAACCCATATTTCTCATACACAAAAAAGAAAACCTTTATTCTTCCTTTTGACTCAAAGAACACAACCATTGTTATGTCACTCTTGCTGACTCAGAACATCCAAAGGCAACCACTCAAAGCTCCAAGCACGCTTCAGGTAAGTCTTTCTGACTTCACTTGCTTTTAATTCTGAACATCATCAGCATGTAAATATCATAGTATTACTGTTGTTCATATCATTGTATGAATAGAAAAACTATGGATCAGAACTTCTAGAATAATGCTAGGCTCAGACTTAGGATTGGGACTTCTATGATTTGTTATGCTGTGATCATTCTGATTTTCTGAAATGAATAAATTGCTGATGTGCTGATTA